>CM053583.1:241462577-241506259 GCA_028627135.1 Pseudochirops cupreus | reverse complement strand
ATTCTTCTCCTCATTAGCTTTTTGGGCCTCTTTTGTCATTTTAGTTAATCTATTTTTTAAGGTGTTACTCATGTTGTTGACTCTCAATTTTCATGATTTTCTTGTATCATTCTCATTTCTCTTCCCAATTTTTCCTCTACTTCTCTTATTGGGTTTTCAAAATCCTTCTTAAGCTGCTTGATGGCTTGTAACAAGTCTACATTTTTCTTGGAAGCTTTTGGTGCAGGAATTCTGACTGTGTTGTTTTCCTCCCGTTCCATGCTTTGATCCTTTTTGTTCCTAAAAAAGGAATCTAAAGTTGCATTGCTGGGCTTGCTTTGCTTCCTTTGCCTGCTCATGTTTCCAGTCAGTTACTTGACTTTTAGGTTCAGAAGAACTCTGCTTTCAGAGGGGAGAGCTCTGTCCCAAATTGCTGGGGTTTTCACAGCTGGAGCTATCAGGAGGCTGCCATTTCTGCAGCCCCCACCAGCTTTGGTTCACTTAAAACGCACCTCAGGACCACCACCCAAGACTGTGATTCTGATCCAGGCAGCTCAAGGCAGGAGCACTTAGCCTTTGAATGATTGCTTCGCCCCCCTGCAATCTGCAGGCCGTGAGCTTCTGAAGCAGCCACGTGGAGGCGGCTGCAGGGCTGCTGCTTCTGCTGCTTTCTTACCTTGGAGGCAGATGACCGCATTGCTTCTTTCCCCCAAATTTAGCCGAGTTCCATTGACCTTTCACTTAGTCCTTGTTTCTTATGGGTTGGTCAATCTGGAAAACGCCACAACTGCCAGTGATTCATGCTCCAGCAGTGGCTTGTTCTGGTGGCCCCAGGGCTCCAGCCATGGGTTCATGCGGTGCTGGTCTGAGCTCCCAGCAAGCTGCGATGAACCCCTTCCTGTCTGCTTGCCAGGCTGCCTTCAGTGAGAGCTTTGTTACTCTGTCATTTTGTGAGTTCTGGAGCTTTAAAATTTGTTTAGAGTCATATTTTATAGTTATTTGAGTTGGTTATGGCTAGAGCTGTGGAGTTATGCCGCTTCTACGCTGCCATGTTGACTCCATCCCCCTGGACTTGGAAGTTTTAATTTTAAATGATTATGTTGTTTTCCTAATGATGAACCATCTATACACTCCAGGTTTAAGTCTAACTTGATTAGAAAATGAGTGTAGAATAAACTGCTGTAATATTTTGGCCAGGATTTTATTTTTTAAATCTGAATTCATATTTTTTAATGATATTGATTTAGAACCTATTCTTTGCTTTATACTTCTCGGGTTTAGCCAATATTAGGATTATTTTTCTTTCCTCCATCATTCTCTGTTTATTTTATTATACAACAAATAACATTTAATTTTGTAAAAATTGGTCCACCATTGTTATAGGTCAGAGTTTGGCCTAGAGTCAGGAAAACCTTAGTTCAAGTTGGACCTCAGACACAACGTAGCTGTATGACTCTGGACAAATAGATTAACTTGTCCATCTCAGTCTCTTCATCTACAAAATAGGTATTATGATAATAGTACCTACCTCCAAGGGTTGTTGTGAGGCTAAAATTAGACAATCCTTATACAGCGTTTTGCTAACCTTAAAGCACTATTTAAATGCTAACTATGAATTAACTCAGGGGTGGGGAGGACAGGCAACTGGGGTTAAGTGACTTGCCCAGGTCACATGGCTAGTAAGTGTCTGAGGCTGGATTTCAACTCAGGTCATCTCCTTCCAGGGCTGGTGACCTATCTCCTGCACCACCCAACTAGCCTTAATTAATTTTTAAAATGTAGAACTCAACAAGAAAAGGACCATTTTTACATACAAAGTAGAACACCTAAAAGACAGTAGAAGAAAATTCTCTGACACCATCTTATTTCTTATGGCATAATAATATTCTATTACATTAATATGTCACCATCTGTTCAACCATTTCTCTTTTCTGTTTTGTTGCACATTACTTTCAAAACTATCTTGCTTGTCTCCACTTCCTCCTGAACTTCCTTGTATTCTCCTCTGTACCTTTTTAAAAGAAGTTTCAATTGTCCTCCTCTTTTTTTTTCTTTTCTTCATCTTCACTATGGTCCTTACCTTTCTTGTTCCCTTCAGCTCAATTAAAAACAGACCAAAAAACCTCCAATCTCATAATAAATAAATAAAGCTGAGAAAAACAAATCTGCATTGCAACTATGTCCAAAAATGTTTATCTCCTTCTACATATGAATCTGTTCACATTCTGTCAAGAAGTGGGTGAGTGCTGCATCACAGGACATCTGGCTAGTCACTGATTTTTATCAGAGTTCTTAGAGCTTTCCAAGCTGTTTTCCTTTACAATGTTGTCATTACATAAATTTTCCTCCTGGTTTTAATCAAGTTGCTGAATTAGTTTATGCTTTCCAACATTCTCTGACACCATCTTATTTCTTATGGCACATTAACATTCCATTACATTAATATGTCACCATCTGTTCAACCATTTCTCAATTGATGGGCACCCACTTTAGTTTCTAAATCTTTCCTTTTTCTTTTAATTCATACTTCAGCATCAGAAAATTTGTTTTGCTTAAAACTATTATCTGCTTAGCATTATTTTTCCTTTCTCTACAAGTGTGTTCCTTTTACCCTCCTCAAACTCTTAGAGCAGAATCAAAGCATCCACTGGTCCCCTAGTTTTCTTATTTAATTTCCTCAATACCCTTTGAAGACATTAATGTTCTGACCCTTTCAGTGTGTTAGGATTATATCATCAGGCCTTCCAATTGTTCAACTAAATTTCCCTTAGTCTTGCTTTTGTATTTCAAAGTTCCTACTCACCTCAGGTCATTTCATCAAATATATTTGAAAGTTCTCTATTTCATTAAAGGTCTATTTTCTCCCTGGTTGGATTATATTCAGCTTTGCAGAATAAATTGCTCTACTTGTAAGCTTGTATCTTTTTCTTTTTTTAATACAGTATTTCAACATTTTAAATTACTGTAGAAGTTGCCAGGTCTTGTCTTGACTATGGTCCGTTAGTACTTGTACTCCTTCTTTCTAATTAGTTTTACATTTTTTTTCATTCGTAGTAATGCTCAGGTTGGCAGGGTTGGAACTTTTTGGAATGTACAATTCTGCATCATCCTGCAGATTCTAACAGGTGTTGAATAATGTTGCATTAACCTTTCTTTTATGTTTGGATGTCTTTGTCTTGGCCACTTGCAGAATTTGTCACTGGAACCACTAAATTTAACCATTCTGGATATATCTTGGAGTTTGAAACATATATTCTTTCAATTTGCCCTTTGTATTCTATATTTAGAAGTTCCGGGCAATTTTCTTGCATTATTTTCCACATTAAGGTATTTGAAAAATTTTTTGTTTTATCCTTATAGGGAATCCTTAAGTTGTCTTACTATATTTGAGGTCAATGATTCTAGCTTATACAGATATGATGCGTTTTTTTAGTATGGTTGCCATTTTCTTCTCTTTTGCCGTATTTTCCTCGATTCCACCATTTTCATATTCCAAATCTGTTAATCTTTCTCTTCCTAGGAAAAACTCCAATGGAGAAAGTTGTTTGTCTTTTTTCTTCTATTAAATTTTTATTTCTGCAATGAGAGCTACAACTTCTAACAAATGTTAATTTCTAAATTCTTCTCTTATACAGTTAACTTCCGAACCATTTTAGATTTTTTTGGTTGCTATTCCACACTCTCTTGGGATTCCAAAAGCTTCTGTGGAATTCTTTTATCTTATGATATTTGTTAAGAGAACTTTTTAATCTTTTTGCCCACTTAGTACTCATCCTTCTAGTTTGCAGCACTCTCTGCTGATTTATTTACTTATGCTCTAGATTATGCTGACTTTTTTCTTCTTAAAATCTTTGTCTTTACGTTAATTTATCCTTATATTTCCTCCTGTCACTCACTCACTTTCTGACTACTCCCCCTTTGCTTGTCTGCAATATCCTCAAGGCTGTATTGTAAGGCAAATTCAACTTGTTCCCACACTGACTGATTTAGTTTTCATTTATCTTGGCCCCTGCCCTAAGTAGCCTCTAGAAACACATTATGGTCCCAGACAGGTTTTCAGTCCCCTTTCCTCCAGGCTTGGTATAGTCATTTATATGGGTCCACTGGCCCAGTTCCTCCCTAGTATTTCCTCTTCTACTTCTCTGGCTAAACTAAGTTAGCTTCTGTCACTTTTTTCAAGATTGGATGATGGCATTCTAGACATCCCTAGGGGTTCTTAGCCAAGGAAACACCCCAAACAGAAGGCAGAATGCTTCTCTTTCTCCCCATAGCTGGGGGAGAAATTAGTGCCACTTGTGGGGTGCTAAGTGTTCTAGTGAAATGCCTACAGCAAGAACAAATCCTAACATGGGGATTACATACGAGCCTCTAGGTAGGTTTGCACATTCGTGCTGAGTGTGGAGGTTGGTGAAGGAGAGTTGCTGAGTAAATGCTTTAAGAATGAGCATTCCATGGTCTTAATTTATAATTTTACACTGTTGCTGCTCTGTCTTATTTATTCTGTTGATTCAACTGAAACTGTTCTACATCTACTGTAAAATCTCTCTTTTAGGGGTTTTTAATAGTTAGCAGGGCCTAGGCAAAAGGGTCTAGTTTTCCATTTTGTTAGTTTCTTGACCCAAATGTTTCTCTGGACTTTGTTAACAATTCATTCTATCTGCCAGATATGCTTACAATTTTGTTGAAAATTTTTAATGTCTTCAATGAAGACTGTTTCATATTGCCTCCACAATGATGACAATCTTCTCTTTTCCATGTTTTTTTTTCTATTTTAAAGGAGTCCAAATCAAACATCTTGAACTAAAAAGTGAGTAAAATACATTTATGACAACACACACAAACTCCAGAGGAGTTTATAATTTCTGACTGCCATCCTTCTTCATACCATTTAGTAAAAATCAAATTTTTAAAAGTCTGTATTTATTATTCAAATCTACACAGCTGTCTGAATAGCATTCTTTAATCTTTGTCCTTCAAAATGTAAAATGATTCTACCATTTAAGAAGATGAATGCTATTAATCTGAAAGTGACAAACACCTGTAACACCCTAAATATAGGCTAACCATTTCCTTCCACTGAAGAAACAGCTATTTCCTGTGTCAATCTCGTTAAAGTACTAGTGCCAAGTCATGTAGGCACATACACAGTCCATAGTAATGAATATGCCCAAAACCACAGAATTCAATCCCACTTATCAAGACATGTAAGGAAAAGAGCCTAAGTTTTTAAATTTGTAAATGAGAGGTTTAGCCTTGAGAAATAGGATCATAAAATTTAGAGCTAGAACAGTCCTTAGAAAACATTTAGTCCAACTCTCCTTACAGGAAGGAAATAAGACCCAGAGGGTAAATGATAGCAAAGTACAATATTTAGGGTCCCTTCCAGCTAAAAAATATCTATGGTTTTATTGTAATTGTTAATTTAGGGTAAAAAAGCTGATTTAATTTAGAACTATGAAGGTAAACATGATCCATGTAAATAAACTTTGAATGTTATTTACAATAGTTAAAAGAAATTTATTTTACCTCAAGATCTTTATCACTGATGAACCAGTTTACATCACTTTTGTCTGAAAAACAAAAATAAATATGATTAATTCATCACACATTAAAAAAATATCTTCACATTTTAAAAATAGGTTGATAAATATGGAAACTTGATTTTCAAAAAATAACTTGTTAAAATGATTAACTGTTTATGCTATCAATTCTGAACATTAATAAAAATTCTTTGGCTTTTCAAAGCATTTATACAGACGCGGTGCCAGGCCACCATGCCTGAACTCCAACAGAACTTGTTTAAATTAAAGATGGAACCAAGCTTGCTGGTTTCTGTCTTCCATTTTGAATTGCATATGCATGCATTAAAAATCAGAATTGTCTCTGATCACATCAGGATTATCACTCTACCACTGGGAAGTATGTAACTTAATGCTAGCACTACAGAACTTCAAATTTACCGTATAACAGAGTATAAAAAGAAGCAAAACCCTTCAGTAAGTCAATGGCTAACCTTTAATTTTACTATGTAAAACCTGAAGGATGTAGGGACAAAATCTACTTCTTTATACAGTACTTTTCTCTCTCTCTTTCTTTGTAGTCCCATTGTAAACTGTAAATGGCTGTTACTTCTTCAGCCCATGTCTTCTGGCAACATGTTAGAAGGGTACTATGACTAATGCAGAAGCTGGGGTGTAAACAAAGGGCTGTTGAAGGGTTGTTTTTTTTTTAAAGCAATGGAAAGATTCTTCCACCCCCCCACCTTATTCCTCTATCTCAAATATACCAATCCAGCCTGACGAGTTACTTTATTCTATTCTATTGAAAGGAAATTTGAAGAGCCATGAAGTAATCTACATTTCTCCAGGCCTATGAGCAGTAAAAAATGTCTTATAGATATATTCTAAAATAAAGTATTTTTACTAAGAAAACCAGACTGCTTAAAAAAAAAAACAACTCAGAGGAAGGCAGAGATGTTTCCCTGATGATTATGTTCTTTGTAATTTTGGAAGCAGCAACCATACGGTAGAAGGAAAAATACATTAAAGAGCTGTTCCTTTTATTTTTCCAGTCATAACCACCCACACTAATCAATAGTCAAAGGATCCATTTGGCCTGGACACCAAGTTATGATGTTGAACATCATCTCTGTTATCTCAGTGTCCTTCTTAAGCTTCCACAATATTTGCAAGGAACTTAAAATTTAGTCAGCTTAAGATTATAAGAGGTTAAAGAAAAAAGGAACCTGTTATTTTGGCAAACTACCTTCACCAACAAAAAATACTGTAATGAATATAGGATAGCTTCTAAAGGTCAAATGTGCTCTATCTAAAATGTTATCCCTGAATTTAATAACATTCTAGGTTATAAACTGGCAATTCCTCAATAACTTACTTGTGCATTTTTAAATAAATATGATGAAACCAGCAAGCTCCTCCATGAAGTTTTGACTATTCATCGAATTGATAATGTTTCTTAACCAGTGCATTGGGGAAAACATTTTGGTGGTGATAATTACGACAAGGTAGTCCTTTCATAGCTCCAGCTTCATTTTCTTTTATTCAGAGGCCCTGAGTTCCTTCCCCTTGTCATTTCTACTCCCTCTGGATGCCAAATAATAGGACACAAAGCAGATGCTTAATAAATGTTTGTTGATAACCTGACAGTATTTTAATGCAGCACAACTACCCATCAATTAATCCCTCCTGGTTCAGGCTCAAAAAAAAAAAAAATCCCAAACACCACATTTTATACTCTTGCTTTTCTTGCACATTACTCCCCCAAAAGGTGTGTGTCCAGCACAGAGTTCAAATCAAAGAATTCCCTACAGGTATTGAGACTCTCAGATGTTGGACCAATCCAAGAACACTAAGCCTTCTAAGTGAGATTCGTAAGCACTAAAAAGAGCTCATCCTAAATATCGACACAGGAAGAAATCAAGCAGATTAAGAATGTCTACAGTCTGTATTTATTTGTACGGACAACAACCCAATATATACCCTGGACAGAACTTCCAAAAGGATGATGAGGTGGGCCTACAACTGAACAGACTGAACGCCCTCTGAGAAATGGCTGGATGCTTTTAATGACCCCCACGCATCTGTCTCTCGGGAAGAAGAAGTATCTCTTCAACAACTTTCTTTCAGTGTTGCATATGGCTGCAAGTCACAGAACGTCACAGTCTATTAAAAAAATCAAAACTCTGCATCATCCAAAGGACGATGGAGGGGAATATGGTGGGCTGCAATGGACCATTTTATAGAAAACAATGTCAAAACAATGATGAGGATCCTTATAGAATCTGAGAGAGGGTGAGGAAGAATCAGAAATTCCATTGACAAAACCTAATGACCAGGAAGGTTGTGTAATAAAGGAGGCAAATAGTAATGACAGTGAAGGCGGACATTCGTCGTGTAGGAGGTTTCTAGTCCACGGCAGCGTTGGGTAACCGGCATTGAACTGTTTAAGCCACGCCAGGCTCTGTGACAAGCTCGGCCTTGAAGCCGTCCTACTGCATTGTATCGTCTGCCTCATGTCTGTTACCTCCTTTGTATTTTTAAAAGGTGCTTCAGTGACCCTCTTTTGTATCTTCTTTTTTCCTTCCTTGTTTTTGCTGCTCTAGGCCTCCTTCACAAGCCAAACCCACAATTAAAAAGGGGGTGGGGTGGGGGCGGGGAGGAATCCTTGTAACAAATGCTTGTAGCAATACAAGCCTCCCTATCGGCTGTTTCCAAAAATGTAAGTCTTATTTTTTGACCTGAGTCCATCGTAGTCTGTTTAAACTGGAAGTATCCTCAGGAATCAGGTAATTTGGTTCTCCATTGATAGTGGACAAGTGTATCGGTATTAACATAGCCTCTTTGGCAATTATTTTCTTCATTCTTATCTTTCATCATCTCAGCCATTCTGATGGTATAAAACAGAACCTCAAATTTTTAAAATTTGTATTTCTCCAATTACTAGGGATTTGAACCATTTTCATATAACTGTTGACAGCTTGGCCTTCCTTATAAAACTGCTTGTTTAGAACTATTAGGGAATGACTCTTATTATATGTGTATCTGAATCAATTTCTTATAGATCATGGCTGTGAGACTTTTATCATAGAGATACCTTCTGTGCAGATTTTATTTCCCAGTTAGCTATTTCCTCTCTAATTTTAACTTCATAGGCTTTCATCTGTGAAAAAACTTTTTTAAAAAATTTATATGATAAAAAAATCACCCATTTAATTTTTAGGAATTCTCTCATCACTTCTATCACTTACCTGGTCATGAGTTCTTCCTCTATTCCTAGATATGGGGATTCAAAAGATATTTTCTTCCTCATTCCTCTAAATTCATTATGATGTTATGTGCTTCAGTACATAACATAACTTCTTCAGTCATTGTCTAATTTATGGGGATCCCCTTAATTTCCAGTTCTTTGGCTCTACAAAAAGAGCTGATATAAATATTTTTTCATGTGACCTTTTCTTCTTTTTTGATCTCTGTGGTATATTAAGTATGGTAGTGGTATTTGGGGGCCCAAATAAATGCAGAGTATAGGTTGGTGTTGGAGGTCCAAATTGCTTTCCTACATGGCTACCTATTCAAGGCTATCAATTCATAGCTCCACCTACAATGTATCGATGCATGTATTTTCCCACAGCCCCTCCAGCATTTGTCCTTTCCCTTCTGTGTCACCTTTGCCAATCTCATGGGTGTGAGTTGTGTCCTTAGAGTTATTTTCATTTCTTGAATTAAAAGTGATTTGCAGCATTAAAAATAAATATGGCTATATATAACTTGGACTTCTTCCCTCGAGAACGGCCTTTCTCCCTTTTTCACTCCAGTTTCTGTATTGAATGTATTTCTAAACCAAGCTCTTTAGACGAGAAAGTTTGTGTTCTACCCTCGAGGGCTTTGAGCACTTCACATAAAAGTGATGTTCAAGGGCCATCCCTTTCCCAGATCTCCCAGATCTTCTACTTGTACATTCCCATTATATAAGTTTCTCTATTCTTCCTCCCTGTCCCCAGTATATTATTTTCTCCCTCTGTTTATCTTATTTTAAAATCATCAAAACATAACAAAACCATTCCTATGCTTTCTGTCATATGTGACTTCTATGACACTTGGAGACATGAAGAGACACTTGTATCATTGTCCTTCAATGAGAACGTAAACAGGTCTTCCTTATAAAGTTCCTTCTGAGTGCTTACGTGTACTTACCTTTTACATTTCTCTTGACTCTCGTGTTTGTATTTCAAAGTTTCTGCTCAGCTCTGGTACATTAGACTGTGAGCTATTTGAGAGCAGGAACTGTTTTTTCCCTTATTTTGTATCCTCAATGCTTAGCACAGCATTTCCACTTTAAAAAACAGGTGTTCAAGAAATGCTTACTAATTTGGTCTTTTAATTAGTACTGTTTGGACTTACAATATAAGGCAAAATTACCTTAAGTTTGGTACATTTTAACTTTCTGTTACTTATGTAAGGTTATGTGGTTCTTGCACTAAGCTGATAATCTTTTTTCCAAGTCCTTCCTCCATAGCTCTCATTCTTCTTCCAGTTCTTTCCTCTAGCTCTCTTATTTTATTTCTAAACTAATTTCTTTTAAAGATCTTACCTCAAGTCTTCTGGGATTTCTAATGTTAGCTTTTCTTCGAAGCTTTGCCTATAGGTACTCTGATTATTCTCTTTTTTCTTGGCTTGTCTTGGGCTTCTTTGGCCCTAAAATTGTTTATTTCTCTACCCTTACCTCCTGGAATTCGACCTGTTATGGCAAGGCTCTGCACTCTTTCAGTGGGACACAGAACTATATCTCTCTCTCCACCCCCCCCCCACTCTCCAAAATGTGACCTCTTCTGTTCCATAGGGACTGGCTTAGTTGAAAGGGCCAGTCTAACTCTGTTACACAGTTCCTGCCTTGGGCACTTGCCTATGGGTCAAATTTGTGATCATGTGCTGGAAAGATGACTCGCTATAGTTTTCAGAGTTGGGGGCTCTTCTGATATCTTGCTTGAAGTAGTTATCAGGAGTGGGAATGCACTATTTCTTCCTATTTTACCCTCTTGTTGGTACTTCCCTCTTTGGCCTCTTAAAATCCCATCTCCTGTCTCCCTATTCCCACCTATTTCATTGTTGAATATAATGTATTTTCACTCCATGTTGTCTCTCTGTGTGTGAGAAATGTGTACAAGAGGGTGTTCTACCTTTTTTTATCTGGATCAGATGAAAGTTGAGTCTCATGGGTTGCCTTCCTTCCCCTCTGGTTCTCTAATTTTATCTCAAGCATCCTATTCCATGAGATAAGAAATTCTAGAGGGAGGAATTTATGGCTGAATTCTCTTTGGTTTTCTTTATTTTTCACTGCATTTCATGAGGTATTGGTAAAGGATCTGAGCTCCTCTAAGTCCTAATGCTACTATCTTCCCATAATCTTCTAAGAGCTTTCCCAAAACCATGTGCTACAGTGTAAAGAAAACTGGTTCTTGAGTTAGAAGACCTGGTTTCACAGCCCATATCTGGTGTATATCACCTGTATCACTTCGAAAAAGTCTTTTAAGTGCCCTGGGCCTCAGTTTCTTCATCTATAAAATGAGGGTGTTGGCGGTCTCTTCGAGGTTTTACATGTACAGAGAACCTCTGTTCGGAGGTCTCTTCAAGCTTTTGCTCCAAGATGCAAAGAATAGTTCTCACAATAAAGAAGTTTTAAAAAATAGTTACTAAAAATAGACATTGCTTCTCTCCATCTCTGCATGCCTTAGATTTACAACTTTAGATCAAAAAGATGCCTTGCAGGGCAGTATTCTGCCCAAACAATTCCCTAAAGGCTGAACTTTTTATGCTATTTTTGTCCCAGACCAACAAAATCCTGAGAATGGCTACCTTAAAAGGAAACCATCCAGAGCTACACAAAACAGATGCCCTTCCTACCACATCCTTCCATCTAGTCAACTGCCCAGGCCAGAGGTGGGGAACCTGTGGCCTCAAGGTCACATGTGGCCCTCTAGGTCCTCAAGTACAGCCCTCTGACTGAATCCAAACTTCACAGAACAAATCCTCTTAATAAAAGGATTTGGTCTGTAAAACTTAGACCCAGTCAAAAGGCTGCACCCGAGGACCTAGAATAATCACATGTGGCCTCAAGGACAATATAACAATAAGGGGCAGTTAGGTGGTGCAGTGAATAGAGCACTGACCCTGGAGTCAGGAGGACCTGAGTTCAAATTTGACCTCAGACACTTAACACTTACTAGCCCTGTGACCTTGGGTGAGTCACTTAACCCTAATTGCCCTAACCTCCCCCCTCCAAAAAGTAAAACAAAAACAAAAACAAGAACAAAAACAAAAACTCAATATAACCATATGCAACAAGTTACAAAAAATGATCATAACTTTGGACTGTTAGGTCTTTGTCACTTTTAAAAAACACTACTAAAAGGCAAAATGAATTATCTGTATATAATTATTCATAACTATTATGGATTTTTTTTCTTTTTAGGGGGGAATGCAGGACAATTGGGGTTAAGTGACACAGCTAGTAAGTGTCAGAGGCCAGAACTGAACTCAGGAACGTGAGCCTTCCTAACTCCAGGCCCGGCACTCTGGTTCACTGGGCCACCTAGCGGCTCCAGTTTCTAACAGGATAGTCTTTTCATGGTGTGTTTGATTTCATGTTTATTGCTACTATGTAACAAATCTCTCTCAAAGGACCTTGAAATCCATGTTGTAGTTGAAAGAGCACTGGATTGCAAACCAGAGGACCTGGATTCAAATTCTGTTTCTGCCATCTTCTGTGTGAGCCTGGGTAAGCCACCTAACTTCTCTGGGCCTTCTTTTCTTCCACTATAAAACAAACTCTAAGTCTGCAATCTAGCATTTCCAAGTGAGGTCTGCGATTAGGCTCAAGCGGAAATTCTGAAAATAAGGAATGGCTATACAATACAGTCAAAAATGTGAACTTGTGCTAATTTTCCATTTCTCTTTTAAGTAAAAGGAAATAATATAGACTTGAATTTTATTGATAATTTTAAGTCTATTAATAGTTTCTGTTAAAGCATAAAGCACACAATATAGTACACAGATGTAGACTGTTTTTGGTTTGTTGCACTGACTCATCTAGATTTTGTGGAAATAAAGTAATACCGCAATGAGGAGGCATACAGTGAATTAGACGTGAAGACTCAAGATGATGGGCTCAGCTTCCAGGAGACACTTGGAAAGTCCTAAGTTCAGTGTCTTCATCTAGAACAGAGATTACATGATTTACACAGGATCATGGATTTAGGGTTGGAAGGGATTCTGGAAGTCTTCTCCAATACTGTAAATTTACAAAGAGAAAACGGAGATCCAGAAAAAATGTTAAGTTCCATGTACGAGGTCCCAGAAGCAAAGAGTAAAGCTGAGACTTGAAATGAGGATCCACAACTCCAAGTTCAGAACTGTTTCCACCACACAAACAATGGTATATGTTTTTGTTGATTTTTGGGGGGAGAGGGGCAGGGAAAGCAAGACAGTGGGGGTTACATGACTTGTCCAAGGTCACACAGCTAGGAAGTGTGTCAAACAGTGGTATATGAAAGTAACCCTATATTACTTTGCAGTAAAAAATAATAAAAATTTCAAAGAAAGGTGGTCAGATGAAAAGTGAAATCATTAGTATTATGGGAACGAGTTATACGATGATCATAATGAAAGAAAACAATGAAAGTCTTCAGCTTTCTGATCATTCAGCGAGCAATTACGACTCCAGGAACCTCTAGGCGTGAGATGAAGCATAATGTTGTTGTTTAGTCATTACAGGCATGTTTGATTCTTCATGACCCCAACTGCTGTTTCCTTGGCAAAGATACTGGCGTGATTTGCCATGTCCTTCTCCAGCCCATTTTATAAATGAGGAAACTCAGCCAAATGGGGTTAAGTGACTTGCCCAAGGTCACACTGCTAGTAAGTATCTGAGGCCACATTTGAACTCAGGTCTTCCTGACTCCAGATCTGCCACCCCATCTCCAACACCACTTATCTGTTCCACGTACTATACCTCTACAGAGTCTCATACACTCCACAGTTATGAAGCAAATGTTTTGTGATCCTTAAAATTTTATATGATAGCAAAATACTGTTACTAATAAAATAATGGTAAAATCTTAGCAAGTCATCAATAATGCTTCTTATATAACCCTTAAATTTAAACCTGACCTAAAATTATTATTGGAAAGCAAGTTAAACCACTCTGACTCTTCCACATAAGTTCTAAGAATTTATTAATCGTTTACGATGTCAGTCACTATGCTATGCGCTGGAGATACAAAGGAAAACAAAAGCACGGTCAGTGACCCTCAAGAAGGTGGAGGAGACCTTAATGGAAAAGTCCACATGCAAACAGCACCATATATAAAAGATACAGACAGCAAAAATGGGAGGCAAGCTCAAAGGGAAGGCAGAGAGGTGAGAGTGACTGGGAAAGGTTTCCTGCAACCACTGGGATCCAAGCTAAGTCTTGAAGGAATGCAGGAGATATCAGGCATAGGAGACAGACAGTGAAAAGTGTCTAGAGTAAGGAAATGAGTGTCTTATGAAAGGAAGAACCAGGAAACCAAAGTCACTTGATTGCAGAGTTTGTGGAGGGCAGTAAGGGGTAAGAAGACTATAAAGATGGGTAGGGGCCAGGTTGTAGAGTGCTTTAAAAGTCAAACTGACAATTTTATATCTGGTCCTAGAGGTAACAATCATCGGAGTTTACTGAGTAGAGGGATAATGTGGATAGATCTAAGCTTTGGCAGTGAAATAGAGGATGGAGAGAAATAGAGAGATCCTTGTGGCACGGAGAGCAACCAGAAAGCTACTACAGGGATCTAGGCACAAGGTGAGGAAGGCCTGCACCAGGATGTTAGCTATGTGAGCTGAGAGAAAAGGCATGAAGACAGAAATGATAAGACATGGCAAGAGACTGGACATATGGGATGAGAGTGAAGAGACGAAGATGACATCCAGGTTTCAAGCTTGGGTGACTGGGATGATAACGGTGCCCTTGATAATAGGGAAATTTGGGAGAAGGGAGAGAAAAAAAGTGTTCTTTCCATTATCATCCATCAGTCCTTGAGGGCAGGCACTGTTACTCATTTTTGTCTTTGTAGCACAAGGGCCTAATAAAGTCTCTTGTACCTAGTAGGCATATTACACAAAGTAGGTTGTTTAATTAGTGCTTGCTGAACTGAAATTTGAGACACTGTTGAAGGTACCCAGATTAAGAAACCCAACTCTCTCTGCTATTTTGTTCACAAAATACTCCATAACTGCAAGGGTCCTTAACCAGGTGTGCATGAACTTAAAATATGGATGTATGGATGGATGGATGGATGGATAGATGGATGGATAGATAGATGGATGGATGGATAGACAGACAGACAGACAGACAGGCATAGATAGATAGCTGTATTCCAATGTAATTGCTCTCCTTTGTAATCTTATACATTTTATTTTATGCATATAAAATATTATTCTGAGGAGTCCACAGGATCTGCCAGATTTCCACAAGGGTCTACGACACAACAAAAAGTTAAGAATCCCTGCTGAAGAGCTTCTCTTTGTTGAAATGTCCTGGATAGCATATTTATCATTTGCATTGCTCTCATCATCTTCATGTGGCACTACTGACCAGCCACCATTATGAATATGGTGTAACTATAAACCTCTTTGAATTTCAGTAACTTCCAAAGTGCTTGAAAGCTTCTATCCACACCAAGCAGAAAACAAATTAAGAAGCATTTATGTTTAAAAACAAAACAAAATGAAACTTCAATATAAATCATAAAGAATAATGAATGCTTTAAAAAAATTTAAATACTAAATATTTTTAAAGAAATATAATATATTAATAACAAACTAGAAACATATCTATTAGAAACTTAAACAATTTACTGTATCTCCTGGGAATATCTCATACTAACTGTCACCATAAAGAAAGGAAAAAGCCTGACAGTTGGAGTCTATGACACGGAATTTATAATCCCTGTGCAGCATGCTCTATCGAGGGCTACTGCAGGGTTAAAGCTGAAGTTTTCAATAAGGTTCACAAGGCCGAGGTTAAATACACATGAATTAAGAGTGTTTAATCCAACTACAGACACCATCTTTTCATATTTAAAGTAGCTTTCTTTAAACATTATAAATACAAAAACCATGAGCTGCTTGCTTCTAATAGTAAATACACAGAAATCTCCAGCATTTTTTTGGAAAAACCTGAAAGTCAAATAAACACAACAATGTTCAGCATACGTTGTCTTTCCTTTCCTTTTCTTTTTTTTTAAAAAGAATTCTGTGTAAGGTGTGTTGCCAAAATCATAAACCTTTACTGAAAAATAAGGAAAGTGTTGTTTCAGACTGCCAGAAAAATAAAATAACCATTACCAGCAATATTAATGCACAAAACCAATAACACTGCCAAGGTTTTATGTGTGTAAAGCATACACATAAATATGTATATACACACATAAATAAAAGTTAAACAGTTTCTACCTGGTTTTGTGTACTCCCTTTCAAATGCTGTTCTCCTAGAGTAGTGGCCTCTGGTGCTGTCTAACATGAATTCACAAAATTCAATGGCTCATGCTTTTTCAAAGCTTAGTGCTAAGTTTGCAGAACAAAGTAGCCTTTTTTCTCTCTTTCTCTCTGTGTCTCTCTGTCTGTCTCTGTGTCTCTCTCTTTTTGGTGGGTACAAGTATGGGGACCACAGGAACAGTTAAATTCATGGCATGGTTGGTCTACCACACAGTCGGGGGAATTCTTTAAATAGAGCCTGTCACTCTCTTGGCCCATCAATGGGATTTCCTTCTCAAACTGCTGATTCGTTCAGGTACACAACAGAGGAAATTTCAGTTAACCTTTGTTTCACCCCAGGGAAAAATCTGTCTGAAAGTATAAAATGAATAGATTAAAAAAAAATAAGCAGCTCAGCCACAGGGCTATTCTCCCAGTCCTCACTACAGCTTAGGTTAAATAGAGAAAAAGGGACAGTGGAATGTTTCATTCCTAATGGGAAATTAATGTATAATATGGAACTCAGAAATCTGGTTGGTCACACTTTTATTTTGATGAACAAACCAAACCATCTACACTTTTTGTTTAAGGATGGCCAACTGTTACCCTTTGATAACAGGAACTTAGGAGAAATGAGCTGTTTCCATATAAAGTGCTATTAAGACGATATAATGAGATTATTATAGTAGAGGCGGTATTGGTGTGGTTAAAAAAAATGCCTGAACTTGTGGAAAAGGGATTGAATTCTAACTCGGTGGGCATACACTTGCTTCTCTCTGAACCTCCTTCTCCTTACATAGAAAATGAATAGAATAAATGATTTCCCATAATTCTAAGCTGTCTACAAAATTTAAAATACCTGATAATCAAATAAAAAAAAATTCCTCCTATAAAGAGAAAATAATTATTGATTTTGATCTTTCAAATGAGATATCTAAAATGCAACATGGAAGATTTCAGTTTAAGGAAAAATATAGAGGCTTATGAAGGAAAGGGGGCTCTTAATTGAGAATTTATATAAAAGGTAAAGTGAGGCATTCAATTCCTATTTTTAAGTGTTCTATTTGCCAAAAATGGAGGACAGTAAATGCAGAGGTTCTAGCTGCAGATAAAAGACTAGAAGGGAGGAGGTTTTTGATGTCTTTTTTTTTGTTATTCTCTGAAAAGTAAAATCTTACACTTGTTCTTTCTTTGTAGAAATAGATATTTGAAATAAAATAATCAGGCTGAATTACCTCAAAATGATTCCCAAAAACTAAGCTAAAGACTTTATGTAAAACTGTGTATAGTATCCTATCATTATAATTCCTATACACAATTAAAGAACATTGTAACTTTCAAATAAAATAGGAAAATCCATTTCTCTCTATGGGAGTTCTGACATTTTCAAAAGAGAAAAATAATTTAGTGTCTACTCTGCTTGGGAGCTTTCTCTTTTTGATTTTGTATTTGCAGCGTAAGGGATATTGTTCCTGTGCTCAAAGGTCCCAGGAGAAAGAGGAGAAGACATTGTCACCAGTATCTTTTTGTTCCTTCCAAAATTATAAAGACTTTATTGCCCTCTTTGAATTCATCTGATTTCAATTCTTCAGCCAAATCAGGGATAAAGAAACAGTGCTTACCTTCAAAAGCTTTACATTATGCTGGGAAAAACAAGTACATAAGTAAAAATTTAAAATATACAAAGTATATAAACACACACAAGAGTAATTGTGGGTAGGTGAAGAGATAGTACTTGACCTTTGCTTTGAAGGAACCTAGTGATTTTAAGAGGCAATGGTGAGAAGGGAGGGCACTTCATGCATGAGTAAAGGTTAAAAATAACAATTATGCATCTATGTAAGTCCATTTATGTACACACACCCAGACACACACACACACACACACACACACACATATTCAGATAGATGTCACCATACCAAAATTCAGTCTCCAAGCAATATGGAATAAAAAAGCTTTCAAAATACAGACACAGAACAAAATTGAGCGAAAACAGCATGTGATCCTATGTCATCCCCATCATTCTGTGTTTCTGGAGCTGATCCTTAATATGGGTTTAATAAGCCTACAGAAAATGAGCTTACTTTTAGCCAGTTACTTTATCTACAAGTGCAATAATTTTCAGAACATTAAAACTAAACAATACCAGATTGTTTATCTGTTATCTCAATGCTATTTCTATTTGAACACCATTGAAAAAAGAAGAAAGATTATTATGCTAACAGTAAAAACTATTAAAGCTTAGATGAAGACTTTGAGATCATTAAAAATTTAACAGATTCCAAAAATTACATCTAATATAATGAAACAGATGACAAAAACAGCACAAAAATCTCAAATTATTTTGAAAAGGAAATAGGCATACTTAGATTGGAATTATTAAATTAAATTAAATTATTGTAATTATTAAATTAAAAAGTTCTTTTTGATGATTTGGTGCTAGCCAAAAAATAATCAGGAGAACAAATTAGGTATATAACATAAAGAAGAAAATAAAGCTAGTGACCCAGAGTTCAGTAAACTCAAAGATTCCAGCTATAGGAATAATGAATAACTATTCAACAAAAACTGTTTGGAAAAGTAAATAGCAGTCTGTCAGAAATTATCAAAAACCCAAAATTTCACACCATATACTAAGACAAATACCAAATGGACATACAGCTTAGACCTAAAGGGTGACAACAAAAACAAATCAGAAGAGCAAAAGGTGTATGTCTTAGGGAAGAGTTCATCACCATACAAGTGACAGAGAGGAATCCTGCAGGAAAAATGAATATTTTTAGTTATATAAAATTTAAAAGATTTTTTTTTTGGGGAAAAAAACCTAATGCAGCTAAGATTAAAAGGGAAACATTTAACTAGAAAAAGAAAGTAACAAGTCTGATAAAGTTCCTATTTCATTCATCTACACACACACACACACACACACATATATACATATATACATATATACATATATACATATGCGTGTGCACACACATATACACACACGATTGAAGTTTATAAGAATAAGAGCCATTCATTCTCCAGTTAATAAATGGTCAAAGGATACGAATAGGCATTTCTCTAGGAAATCAAGTTATGAATCCCAGCTTTCTTCTAGCTCACTCTCCAGATGACTCAACTTCAGGACCCCTGCCTGGAAGACTGCTCTCCAGACTGCGGGTCCCTGGTCAGGATATCATTTGTTGTGGGGGCTCTAACTACACTGCTCACTCCACTCCCATCTCGATTCCTTTTCCAGTCTGCTCCAGCTTTCCCTTTGCTTTACGGGTACTTTTCCCCTACTTCTCCCCTTTATATTTTGTTTTTCTACCTATAAAAGTGTTCTTTGAGAGAAAGGATGGTCTTGGTTTAAAATTTTTTATTTTTCATAGTTGTACCCCTAACACTTAGTAAAATACAGGCATATAATAAACACTTCATATTCTACTTATCTAACATATTTTATTTTATTTTATTTTTGCCTTTTTTGGGCGCAGGGGCAATTGGGGTTAAGTGACTTGCCCAAGGTCACACAGCTAGTTTTGTGTCAAGTGTCTGAGGCTGGATTTGAACTCTGGTCCTCCTGACTCCAGGGCCGATGCTCTATTCAACTGTGTCACCTAGCCACCCCTAATATCATATTTGAAAATGCTACAAATCACTAAAAATCAAAGAAATACAAATTGATACAAACAAAAATAAATACAGACCTGAGATTCTATTTCACACTCATCAAACTGGCAAAAATGATACAAAAGGAAAACGCTGAGGACTGACAGGGCGCTCGTTAACATACCGCTGCTGAGGCTGTGAATGGCAGTCACTGAAGAAAGCAACATGAAACCACGCCCCTAAGGTAACTAAACTGTGCATACCATTTAATGCTACATAACCACGAATACCGAGTCTATACCCCACAAGGGATCAAAGGAAGAGGAAAAAGACTTATATGTACAAAAAATATTTATAGTAGTTTTAAAGATTAAGTAGTGGCAAAGAACTAGAAACCAAGAGGATATGCATCTACTGGGGAATAGCTGAACAAATCATTCTATATGAATGAAATGGAATAGAAGTGTAGCGAAAGAAATGACAAAAGGGATGAAAGCTGCACTTTCAGAGAAACCTCAGAGGACTTGTATGAATAGACACAGAGTGAAATGAGCAGAAACAGGAAAACAATTTATACCATAACCATGCTGCAAAAATGAGCAACTTTGAAAGATCTGAGAACTCTGAACAAAGCAATGAATAAGCATGATTCCAGAGAGCCAGTGATGAAGCATAAGAATGCTAAGCCACTTCCTGATAGAGAGGCGATGGACTAAATTGTAAAGATATACATTTCTGGACATAGCTAACATGGAGATTTGTTTCCAGTGACTGTGTATAAGTTATAAAGGTTTTCGTATTCTTTTTTCCTTTTATGTAGGGAAGTGAAATGCTTTTTGAGTGAAAATATTTTTAAACAGTTCTTTTTGAGTTTAAATTTAAATTAGCAGACTAATTATACCTATTTGGAGCAATTTTCAAAAGCTACTATCTGTCATAGCCACCATGAACAAATGTATTATCCACAGTATTTGTCAAAAAAAATTCCAAGATCTGCATCCAAAAGTGTATGTAACAACTATTGCAATAGTAAGAACTTTAGTAGGGAGTCATGGAATTATAAGAATAGACATCAAACATGACTAAGAGAAGCAACTTGAGACAACTATTAAATATTTGTGCTAAGGCATGGATTATATTGATATCTAGCTAATATGCACTGTATTAAAACCTGAACTCTTTATCGCCCAATTAAAGATAACAACAAAGAAACACTGGGAATGGAACTGGGAAAACAAAAGTATATCTGAAATTCCAGATACTTTGAATTAGGTGGAAGAAAAGGAGAATGAGCATATAGCACCTACTATGTGCAAGGAAGTATGCGAAGGACTTTTAAAAGATCTCATTTAATCACTAATTAAAATTATTTAAATTAATTAAATATTAGGTTTAATTAGCCACTGAAAGAAAAACACCAAAGATTAAGATGACACAGGAGTCAAGGACGTGCAACAACTACAAACAATTCAAGATCACTCAAAAGTTTTACTATAAAGGTTTGAGAAATAAATCAGAGGCAAGAATCTCCAAAGAAAGAGGGGATGCGAAAATTTTCCAGTCATCATTATGGTCATAAGAAGTCCAGCATAATGAAAATACAAGTTAGATCAAATGAGAAACAGAAATTCCATTACTGATATAATGAATGACAGAAATTATATCAAGATAGCTTTTCAACTCCAGTCTCTCTGGGAAAGAAAAGGGGGAAAGCAGAAGAAATGAGCAATATCCAGAATTGTTGATTCAAGTGCTTCACAGTCGGACATGAATTATTAGCAAAACACTTTAGTAGCTTCCTTTCAGATATGTCTGATCTCACTTTTAAAAATATAAGAAACTACTTATCTATTATCAAAGGATTAAGAATACTAGTGGCCCTTCCAAATATAGTCTGATTATGTGTTTATGTATTTTATGCATACAGCTTTTACCATGAAAAAAAATATATAAGCACCAATAACAAAATGATATATTGTCCAAGGAGCAAAACAGGCATGCCAAGAAGTCCTAGAAATGCAAAAACCAACTTCTTATTGATTCTGTCATTTCAAATTATTATCTCTCTCTTTGTCCTTCCTTCCCTCCCTCTCTCTCTCTCTCTGTTGATTATCAGTCAATTCTGTACTTAATAGTTTACTTGTGTACCACAAATATATAAAATAGAACCAAGTATAATGAGAACATTGTCCACCTAGAAAATAATTTTCTTTTTACAACATGCCACCAATATATTAATGTCAAGAACAATTCAAAGAAAAAATAGTATTTGGGGGACACAATTTTCTAAGACCATCATAATTCTACCTAGTCTTAAATCCATTATCATCTCTCCTGAAAAGAACTAATATAGCTTCCAAATTAAAGGACTTTTAAACCAAAACATCTTATTTACCACTTTATTCTGGGCTGGGCCTGACTCAGGTCAGGACTCTGGTAGTTTTAGGTTCAATATTGTAACATAAGATACTCACAGATCAAACAACAGTTAACAAAAGTAGATTTACATAGCCAGAGCAGAAGGATATTTAACACATTCGGCAATGAGGATACCTGATTCAAATGAGCCAAATGTGAGGGTTGTCTTCATCCCCTCTATTCCCTAGCTCCTAGTGACTGTTTTGTTCTCAGGTGCTGAAGAAGTGATATTAATAGTTTGAACCTTTAGTCCCCTGAGCCAAACAAGTCTCTAGGAAGGTTTCAGTATCTTTCTGAGTGGGGTTCACTCTCTGTACCCTCTGTAAAGACTCCTCAGAATGAGAAGGGAGAGAAACTATCTGGAAACCAGAAATAGACTTTTCTAAGACTGGACAGACCTGAGTCCTGGGTTTACACAACCTAGGATCCTTCCCCCCTTCCCTAGGCATTAGGCCCCTTTTCCAGAGTTTTTGACCTCCACCCTTGCTTGTGACCTTTTCCCTCCCTTGCTTGGCTTTTACCAAATAAGGACAGTCCCACCTCCCTGCCAATAGGATAGTAGCGGGCTTCTTTGTTATCTGCCATTGGGTTAGATTTTATGCCAAGACTGAGTGCCCACCTCTGCCTGTGAGAGAAGGGACAACCAGGGGAAGGAGGCTTGACTGCGTTAGGGTATAAATTCTTTTTCTGTCTTTTGTAACACATTGATCACCACCATGGAGAAGACCACCCTCTTCCTGTGGGCGAAGAGAATAAAACTTCCTGTTCCTTCCTCAAGATGCCTCTGACTTTTGATTTTTCTTGGATAGGGGGTTTTTGGAGTCCCTGTACCCCACACATTTCTAAGGAAAAAGTAATCTAATTTGTAAGGAGAAGGATTAGAATATTATTCCTAACATACACTTGATGAATATGGATGATATTAAACTATATGACTCCAAGGACAAACAAATTAATCAGCTCTTGTGTAATTTTTCTTCAATGATACTAAAATGTTATTGGGACTCAACTGCAAAATTCTTGACACACACTAAGGAGCAAGAGACTCTAAGATTTAGTCCAGAGGTTACAATAAGCCAATGGATGAAGGTGATACCTTCTGTTCTCTTCCAGGAAAGAAAAAGGGTCCAAGTATATGACAGAGAAAATTATGATTGACTATGTTAGCTTCTTGGCATCCTGAAATAAAATCTGAATGAACAATGAATGAAGAACATGTTTAAATCAATTAATACCTACACAATACCATTCATGATGTACACTTTTAGAATTGTAAAATACATCATAAAAGATTCAGGGAGCACGTACGTTAACAAAAAACCTGTTTTATGTATATATGTGTGTATATATATATATATGTATATATTGTATAATATATGTGTGTGTATGTATATATATATATACATGTATATATATATATATATATATATATATATATATATATATATATATATTAATGAAATATAAGACAGTGGTAAAAAGATGAACGCTTCCATGACAAAAACTGAAATTCTTACAGCAAATAACAAACAAGTCAAAAATACATAAAAATACTTCTGGAATAAGCAGAAATCACTTCATCAAAGTAAAGGCTGATAGCAGGTATATGTCATTATCTTTATTGATTAAAACCAAAAGTGGCTTACCCAGGGATGAAGCCCATGAAAACATTATGATCCAAGCACAGTACCTCCATGGGCAACATTAATGTGAATTCATCCAACAATATACTGACACATAAACAATGACAAAATGGATAAGTCATGAGCCTGTTTGTGGAAATGGAGGCAGTTAGGATAGTCATTTAAGGCCAGATGACTGACATCATCAGTTACAAAAAACTCATCTGAAAGGAGTTCACACTTAGTGATCATTATAGATTATTATACAAGAAAAGGATAGTGTCAGCCAACACATCAATGTAGTTCATAAAAATTTAGCACCTACAAGACACCCAGCAAGACATGATCTAGTGGTTAGAATTATCTATCAGTAGCTTATCTTTCATGTACACACAACAAATCCCCTCTGACTTACAATCATCTAGCTATAACAATGATATTTTTAAAAAAACCTTAGGAATAACAAAATTTTTGAGAGATGCTGTCATGCTAAATACTCATATTTCAAAACTGTTTTGAACAAACTGCTTCCAAACTACAGTGACTAGGGGGAGAGCAAAATCATGAACAGGATGAGGGACACAGCATCCCTCCTGTCCTGTCTGGGGCGGAAGTTGTAAGGACGCTTTCAGAGAGAGTGCAGAGGATGACCTTGCATCCTAATACTTTTGTTCCATTACTTAAAAAAAAAATTTTTATCTGCCTGTGCAAGAGTCTAGAACACTGAACTTTAACAAAGAAAATAATAGCAGGATAATGAATTGTTTCAAGGCCATTTCTAGCTGATGTCCATAAAAAATGTGAAAAAGTGATCATCATAATACAGCCACAGTAATAGTCTTATTAACGTGAAGACAAGGCTCGTTGCAAGGTACTCCACCTCTTTGGTCTCATGTGCTAAAGTAAGAGGGCTGCATTTGTTAGCCGAAGGCCCCTTTTAGTTCTAAGTCTATGATCTTTACAACAGTTATAAGTAAAATTCAAACAAATAAGATATCACAAATAGTAGTTAAGTTACATATTGTTTTATTTTACAAATCAAATAAATCTTTATTCAGCTAGACACCAAACATAATGACTTTTGTGTTCAAATGCTTGTTTTACTGTCCTATAAAACAAGTCTATTAATTGTTCTTGATTATAGGAAGACCAAATATAATCGTCCATATATGATACACACATATAAATTTAAAGTAAAACTAATATTTTATTTTAAACTGCCTTCATAGACTGGTTAAGTGATTATCAAGCAGATCTTTAGTTTTGTTTTTTTTTTTCAGAGCAGGCACTTATTAAACTGGGAACTATATCAAAATAATGTTTTGAAAAACTATTATCCAGTTTTCTACAAATGGAGTCATTTTATCTTTTTCTGATCAGAATGTAAATTTTAGGACCTTGACTTATTTACAGTGTTACAGTACAAATTTCAGGAGGTCATTTCTTTTACACAATGTGTTCATTTCTATTAATACCCAAGGAGAGGTCTTGTTTTCACCTTGACATGAGGCAAGTACTCAGCAATCTCTGTTCCTGGGGAAACAAAGCTTAACAAAGCCACAACATATATTGCCAATGTCTTCATCAAGTCACCTTCTGCCTGCAGAACAGTCCCAGAACCCCTGAAAACATCAGTAAGACCCTCTTCCAGGATTTCTGTACACATACAAGAAAATCCTTCATTAGGGTTTCTGAAACAACCAGCAAGGTTCCAGGACCTCTGCAACAACAGCACTGTCCTTCACCAACAGACAAATCTGGCAAAACAACATGAAAACAGACAGACAAAATACCACCAACACAGCTATGCCTCCTCAATTCTTGGCAGTGCCAGGTGGCAGTTCTCAAAAGTCCTGGGCAGCTGCAACTTGCCCTCAGCAGTCTCTCTCTCTCTCTCTCTCAGCAACTCTGGCCTCCAGCAATTCTCCTCTCTCTCTCTCTCTCTTTCTTTCTCTCTCTCTCTGCCTGCACGATACTGCTCCCCCAAAATTCTTCTGGCCTCCTCTACTTGGGCCTTCTCTCTGCTCCTGCTTCTCTCTAAATCCATAGCACCAGCTCCTCCCAGTTCAGCCCTCTCTCTTCATATCAACAAGTCCATCCCACAAGTGGGATTCATAAGCTCTGGGTTTTAACACTCAATCCAAAAACCAAGCCAATAAAGGGGGAATCTTTAAATTCCATTACCATTACATCAACCTACTAGAGACAAATCTTTCTGAATGGAAATATGCTGGATTTCTGATCAGATCAATCTTGAATGCCTTTCCAGCTTGGCAGAACTTTCCAGGGCTTGACTTTGATAATACAGTCACTAAGAGTTATCTTTTGTCTCAATTCACACCTAGCCCTTAGTCATTATATGGGCATTTTCTCAGACAAACTGAGACCAGGGAAACACCTGAATGCAGAAAGGTCAAGGTCACCCACTGCATCCCAGGTTATCCCCAGTCATCTTGACTTCTGTTTTGCCACTGGACTTTGATGACTCCGGAGGAGAGAATAAGGCTGACATCTCTGTACAGCTCTGCCTTAATTAATCCAGATCACAGGCAAGTCAAGACATCACCCCCATGATGTCACTGGTCCTCTTCAAGAACAAACGACAAACAATAACAACAACATCACTTATCACTTCCATACCACGATGAAGCACCAGAGTAGAGAGATCAACTAGCAACGATCCACGACTTAACAGAAAAGGATAATCAGAAACTGTCATTTTTAATACAAAATATAAACCCATGGCTAAGTCATTTTACTATACAGTGTGATAAATGGCAACGCATAGGGAGGAACTGCTACCCCGGAGGAAAAAAGTTTAATAAGTCACTGCTCCCATCCATCCTGAACACTGAAGCTGATGCAAATGAAGTACAGGATTGAAACAAGCAAAGGTATTAGAGAAATCAGGAAGAATAATTTCTAATAAAAGCTGAAAATACAATACACAGCACTTAATCTAGATACTGATGCTTATTATAATCAAATGCATTATCATTATAACATTATCAAATGTAAAATCTTTTAAGCTGATGGGTTTTTTATAGCTCTGTGTGAAGAAATAATTCCTTATAATCCATTAAAATAAAATCTACAGACCAACTTACCTTCTTGAGATCATTTAAGAAAAATGCTTTTTCTATAAGACAATTCTGAAAGAAGTAAGCCAAAGTACATCTTACCAGAGTAACGGCCAAAGATTCCAAGGGTAGCACTGACAAAAAAGAATACACGACAATCCTAGCAGAAATCAACATTTAAAAGGACAGTATGAGCGAAGCTGCCCTACTTTAAAGTCTTCTCAGAAACCAAACCAAAACAAAAATCAGGAAAAAAAAATACTAGTATACCAGAGGACACAAAAGATAACCATAACTGTAAGCTGACAGAAAGAGGAGACAAAAGGACCACCCTTGATGGTCAAAACCATAGCTGAGCAACATTTGTTAATTCATGGAAAACTTTGTAAATATATCCTAAAATAAACTTAGTGTTCTGGGTGGTACAGATGACCAGGAGGGGGCAGCTCACCACTGTAACTATAAAGAAACTCTGAGAAAGAAAAATTCCTACTGCCTGCATCAGATGAAGAATTGACCTCATCCTCTCCCCTCTCAATGAAAGAGGACTCAAAGATATTTCAGATGAGATTTTTTAATGAAAACTTACAACTATAAATGGTTAAAAAAGAGTCCCATTCTTTTCAAAGAGAGCCTAACACAAATAATTCATTATAGTAACTCACATTTATTTTTTCACATTTCAATATCCTCGAGATACAATAAATTTACCCATATCTATCACTCTTACCACCCGAAATTTTACAAAAATAAATTCATAGCAATAAAAATGTAGCAAAAGTAGCAAAAAAAAAAAGCAATAAAATAATAAGCAACAAGGGTAGCAAGGTTGTGGTCTTTATTCCTGTTCTGGGCCAGGTTTAACCAGGGCCAATCCAATGTTTAGTCTGTAGAATGAAAGGCAATGAGACACTCATGGGCCATAAAACACTTAATAAAAAGCTTACCCTAACCACAAATCAATAAGGATATAATGTTATTTCAGGTGGATGAAGTTCTCTTCTGATTGTTTACCGCAGAGGCAGCACTGAATTAGAATTATGGTGATTCTTACAGAAGGAGGAATACCATTATATCTGAGTAGTCCAAACTCTTCAGAGTTGGGCTTTTTATACCTCAAGTGGCCAAGAAGCCACACCAACAGTTGAAGACACAAGATTTATCAAGTTCCAATGACAGCTTGCTTGTCCCTTAAAAAAAAAAGCCTAGGGAAAAGAGATGCCACTTCTACCACAATCTACCCATAGGTGCCAACACACTACAAATATGATAAAGGGCCATCCACTATTTAAATGGCCCTGGGGTTTCTACTAGGTAACCATGCCCTCAGGGACATGAAAAACCTCATTCAAGTTGTACCAGAGGTTTTTGTTATTAAGTTATTAATTTTGTTATTTTGTTTTCAGTCGGGTCCAACTCTTCATGACCTCGTTTGGAGTTTTCTTGGCAGAGATATTGGAGTGATTTGCTATTTCCTTCTCCAACTTATTTTACAGATGAGGAAATGGAGGCAAACAGGGCTAAGTGACTTACCCAGAGTCACACAGCTAGGGAGTGTCTGAGGCCACATTTGAACTTGGGAAGATGAGTCCTCCTGATTCCAGACCTAGCACTCCATCCACTGTAACACCTAGCTGCCCCTACCAGAGGAGGAAGTTAATACAAATAAAATAAAAAAGAAAAATGTGAGATGATGCTGGGGAAATATGATTTATAAAAGTGTCAGAACTATGGTTGCTAGTCGTATGGATTAGTCATCAATGGGAAACACTAGGTCCCACTCCTACCATTATATACGTCTTTGTCAGGGCAGCAGAAATGGTAGCATCAGTCAAGAGTCCTTCCTGCTACTAATCAACAGTATAACAAACATTTGTTAAAGACTGCTGTGTCCAGGCTCTGTGCTGGGTTCCAAGTAAATACACAAGGCAGGCCTTGCACCCTCAAAACTTACATTCTACTGGTGGCCTGAGGAGAGGGAATACATGTTAACAAACAAATCAATACAGGATATATACAGATAATCCAAACGGGCTGGCTCCAGAAGCAGAAAATCTCTTGATTTTAAGCTGAAGCCTGAGACACTACAGATCACAAGAGGTACCGTCGGGGCAGTTAAGTGGTGCAGTGAATAGAGCACCAGCCCTGGAGTCAGGAGGACCTGAGTTCAAATATGGCCTCAGATACTTAACACACTTACTAGCAGTATGACCTTGGGCAAGTCACTTAACCCCAAGTGCCCTGCTTTCCCCCCTCCAAAAAAAGCAAAAATAAAAAGGTAGAACACCAAGAATGGAACCAGACTATGCAAAGACATAGAAGCAGGAGATTAGACCTGAAATACAGAGAAGAGCGAACAGACCAGTTCAGCTGGGATGTAGACCATGTGAAGGGGTAATTTACAAACAGCACCAAAAAATACACGGGAGCCAGATTTGGCTTTAAATGCCAGAGGAATTTGCACTTAATCCTAAAAGGCAATGGGGAGACCCTGAAGCTTCTGTGCTCCAGGAATCTCATACTTCAGCTCCTCTGCAGAAGACGCATTAGAAAACAGAGAGTTCAGATGCAGGGAGGCCAACAGGGAGGCTAGGTAGTAGCACAGTGACAGAGCGCTGGGCCTCGTCAGGAACAGTCATCTTCCTGAGTTCAAATCTGGCCTCAGACAAGTACTAGCTGCGTGACTCTGGGCAAGTCACTTAACCTTGTTTGCCTTAGTTTCCTCACCTGTGAAACGAGTTAGAGAAGGAAATGGAGTGTCGACAACTCTTCGCCAATCATTCTCTCTTGGTACAAATATAAATTCCCTTGTGATATTATCATTTCTTTCTCTTCCCTTCTGCCCCTCTCCCACCTAGTAAAGAGGGCAAGAAAAAAACAAAACCCATCACAAACACATTTGTTTATGCAAAACAAATTCCCACATTAGCTATGTGCAGAAAAAAGAGAAAGAAAGAAAAAGAAGGAAGGAAGGAAAGAAAGAAGAAAAAAGAAAGGAAGGACGGAAGACGTTTTAGCTGTAGGTAGAGAGCATGTCTTACGAGAGCTTTGGAGTCGTAACTGATCACTGTGCTGACCAGAGCTAGAAGTCTTTCAAAGTTCATTATCTTTACAATATTGTTGTGACTATAAATTGTTCCTTCTGATTCTGCTCCTTTCACTTTGCATTAGTCAATATAAGTTTTCCAAGGGTTTTTTATGAAGGGGTTAAATGACATCAGAGAAGAAGAAAAAATATACACACATACATATATAATTTCCCAAGATTTACTCCTTTGTGCTCATTTTAGGAGTGTTTTCTCATTTTTTAAAGATTGTAAACTGAGTAAACCAATTCTTTTTTTTTTCTATCTAACCAGATCTGGCTATGCTTCTCAAAGGCCAGAGGACTTGGGAAATCTGCCTGTAGGTTCATGCAAACATTACATGGCATTACTCTCTTAGGCTGGACAGCTTTTCTTTGAACTTGGGACAATTTTATGGGATGGGTTAATGATAGCGGCCAGGAAAAGATGAGTCATATGCTATGTGGCTGGAGAGCTGGGGCAGAGTGAGGCAGGGAAATGACCAGGAAAAGAAGGAAGTGTCCAGGACAAGAACTATTTTCATTAAGTACCAGTGATGAAGGGAGAGTCAGTGATCTTCAATCTCTTGAGCATCAAGAGAGATAAAGACTAGAAAGGCAGCTTGGGAGGAGGACCAGATTATGCAGAATCTAATTGTTGTTCTCCTCTGTCTGTTGCTCACAAAGTGCCTATAAATGCCTCTGGTTTAGAAATAGCTACTTATTCAATTTAAGGTCTACCAGTAGAAGTATCTGCTAAGTATTTGCTTTGTGCTCTTGTGCACACCTTTTAATTGAGATTGATTCATCTACCACAATAAAGCACTATAGCTATTGATTCTGACCCTGTTTGTTGTTCAAAGCTTGGGAAGGATTATTAGAGAAAAGTCTTTTCTAGAGGAGTTTGTGAGACTGTTCAGATTGAACAGGGCTGGGGGTGGGATCAGAGAATTTCTAAATAAGGAGAATTGTTAGTGTTTCTTAACTTTTGGGGGATCCACAAATATATCTATATCCATAGATATGCAGACTATCTATCTATCTATCTATCTATCTATCTACCTACCTACCTACCTACCTAGTTACTAGTCATCAAAGTCAAGAGCCATGATGGCAATGGGGAAGCAGTCACATAGCACATAGTAACCTGGCTCTTAGGTTCTATCTGCTGTCACTTTTAAGCTAAATTCAAGAAGAGGGGAGAAAAGAAGTCCTCATATATACTGCCACGGCACCCCCCTCCCCCCCGCCCCAGCCAGTGATCACCTATTCTACCTAGTAATTAGATTTATTTTGTCAAGAAAACTTTTAATGAGATAAATTTTTTCTCTCATTTTTTTTTAGCTCATTCTACGTTTTGGTACATTGTTTGGTTATCATTCTCTATTACAGAGTTCATGACACAATTATTTATTGTTTCTATGATTCATTCACCGATACATTCATTATTAAGGACATCATTATTTAGTATGCATTTAGTTCTATATCTTTTGCTCATATTTCCTAATTAGTTTTTCATTGCATTGCTTTTTTTGTTTGTTTTGTTCTGGATCTATGACTTCAGATGTAGAAAGATTTCGGGTTGAGGAAAGTCTACCAATGAAGAACAGCAAATGCCGCAGCTGCATCCTAAAGAACTGCCTACGAGCACTGAGAGGTTAAGTAAATTTCCTAGGGTCACACAGGTAAGTGGCACAAGCTAGACCTGAACCTACCTTTTCCTGACTCTAAAACTGAATACAGTCCGTCTAAGCCACGTAAAGCACGATAAATTTTGTTCCATTCCCTCATTTTCTGGATGTTTTAAATATATTGTTTGCATACCAAAAGAAAAAATTTTGTTGGGATTGAAAAGAAAATTATATTTTTCAATTCTCTTCCCCACAATCTCCACATTTAGCATAACTGATGTTTGTTTTTCTTCCATTATTTTTTTCACATTCCCTTATTCCTCTTCACTCCTCTTTTAAGTCAACACTCTCTGTTTTGCTTGCACAAATCTGATCCCAGGCTCCTCCAATCAAGTCCCTCTTACCTTGCTCTTCCCAATCCCAAATTTCTTGAGTTGATTTTATCTGTATCTATCTCCTTCTCATATTACTCTTCATTTTCCCTGCTCAGATAAGAGAAACAAATCCTTCCTGTCTCCTAAGCCTATTCCACTTTAATTTCAGTGATATCAATTTTTAATGTCTCCTTTTCACAAAATGTTTTTCATTCTACACCTTTTTCCTTATCCCATTCCTCTTCTAAGATATTCTAGAACCTAATTTCCCATTTATGAGTACTGTGTTTGCATAATCCTTCCTGGTGATGCTTCTGGTCCTCATATCAGGTACAACATCTGGTGGATATGAGCTTCGCTCTTAGGCCTAAGGAGCCCACTCATTAACAAAATTCAAAATCCATTTACCACACTCTCCTCCACCCCCCACCCTTTATCTTTGGAGGGTCTTAATTCTCAGAAATATTCATCAAGTGGGATGTAGAGAAATCAGGCTCTAGGGCCTGAAGTGATCTCAGGTTATCTGGTTCAGACTCCTCATTTTTGAGATTAGGAAAAAGGTGCAGGGAGTTAAAGTGATTCGCCCAAGGTTACACAAGAAGAGATGAGACCACAACCTAAGTCTTCTGACTTCAAGTACCGTGCCCCTTCTACTGTATCTGCATTGCATATGAATATCCCAAGTATAGCTCCAATTTGTTGCAAGTAAACATTGGACAGCTAGATGGCTAAGTGGACAGATCACTAGACCTGGAATCAGGAAGACTTGAATTCAAATTCAGCTTCAGACACTTACTAGCTGTGTGATCCTGGGCTAGTCACTTAATCTCCACTTGCATTAATCCACCGAAGAAGGAAATGGCAAACCACTCCAGTATTTGCCAAGAAAACCCCATGGCCAGTATGGTTCATGGGGTCATGAAGAGCTGGACATGATTGAATGACTCATTAACAATAACAACAACAACAAAACACTGGTATCCTACAATCATAGATTCAATGTACAGTATATTGGAATATGTCATGGAGTTAGGCAAAAGAATAAGAAAAAAAAATAGAGGAATCTCGGCATTGACGGGGAACTCAGAAGTCATGTAGCTAAAAATCTTACCTGAGCAGTAAGCCCTTATAGAATACCCTTGTCAAGGTAATCATCCAGGCTTCTCCTGAAGTCCTCTAGAAATAGTGCCCACTATCCACAGTAGCAACCCATTTCACTTAGAACAATATAAACTATTCAGAGTGGTTTCTTAGATTGAATTTTCCTGACATTCTTTAACTTCCATATATTTCTTACTATTTTAATGCTATGTAAATAAGCTTATGTTCCTGTTTGATGAGCTTAAATGAATATCTTATTCATATTAGGGTTTAAAAAAAAATTTCCCCTCTCACTGCCCATAATATATGTTGTTTGGCTTTGCAGTTCTGAAGTGTGACTACAACATTTCTAGGCACATTGAAATTGATGCTTCATTCTGTTGGTGTTCTATGTGTTTTCTCCATCAGGACTTTGCCATATATTTTCAATATTTGTGGACGGTTTTCAGATATGATATTTATACATATGGCATGGAGAGGCTTTCCTTCATAATTTTCTGGAAGACCTACAACTTTAAGATTATCTTTAATAAAACTTATGTGAATTGATGCAAGATGAAATGAGTAGAAGCAGAACAGTATACATAGTAAAAGCAACACTACACAATGATCACCTGTGAATGACTTAGCTATTCTCAGCAATACAATGACCCAAGACAATTACAAAGAACTTATGATGAAAAATACTATGCATCTCCAGAGAAATAACTAATAGAATCTGAATGCGGATCAAAGCAAATTTTTTTCCTTTTTGTTTTTTTGTCTGTTTTCTTTTGCAACATGGGTAATATGGAAGTTTTGTATGACTGTATATGTATAATCTATATCAAACTGCTTGCCTTCTCAAGTAGCTGGGAGAGGAAAGGGGGAAAAAAATCTGGAATTAAAAACTTAAAAAAAAACTATTAAAAACAGTTTTTACATGTAATTGGAAAAAATATTTAAAATTTGCACTTGAAGACTATCTATTCATGAACTATATTTAAAAATACTCTTGTTTTTAGAGCTATTTTCTATATACTTTTAACAATTTTTTTTTGAATTTGTTCAAAGAATTTTTTTTCTTTCTGGATTTTGTGTTCTACTGTTCTAATTCAGAGCATCTACTCTTTTGCTCTTTTGTTCTAATCTCTTCACTCAATTGTTAATGATTTCTTCCTTCAGAGATAAAATATCTGTGTCTATTTTATTTCAATGATATCTTCATTTAATTTTTTAATTACTTTTCTGAAGTATTATTTAAGTCCTTGCAGTTCTTTCACTGTGACTTCTGAAGGCTTACATAGAATTTACTGCAGTTCTTGTATGTTCCTTTGGGGATATGACTCAATAGACTTTGCAGTAACAAACTTGTTTTTTGTCATGGCTCTTTATTTTGACGGCTTGCTCATTTTCCCCTCTTTGTCACATTTTATTTGTCATTATCAGAATTATTTTCCTTTGGCATCCTTGTTATAATTATGTTTGTTACAGTCAATCCTTTCTCTTACTTGTTGCACAGACCTAAGATAGTCCAAGGATTACTTTTGGCTCCATCCCAGAACTTGCTGCCTGTCCTCAGAAAACTGAAGTTGAGAACGATCTGCAGTTCTTCAGTGGCCAGTCTACTGCTATGGCACGGTTCTGACAAGTCACTGTGACTAGATCTGTTCTCTATCCCACTTTTCTGGGCTCTGCCCTTCTCTCAAGAACTTTCTTCTGTCCCTTGTCCTCAAGAGTCCAGTCAAGAAAATGACATGGGGGACTCTTTTTCACTTGAGCTCAGCCCTCATCTTCAACCACCATCTTTTCTTGAGTCCTGGGCATCAATCTACACTGGGGACAGAGGATTCCAAGGATACATATAGTGAAGGGTCACCTCCAAAAATTGATGCCTGAAACAGGAATCAGAAGCTGCTGCTGTGAGTAGGTATGGGAAACTGCCTAAGTATTGTTAGAGACTAACACTCACTGCAGAGATGGGAGCCAAAGTATTATGTGGCAATAAGACAGTCCTTAGTCATTTTTTCTAGAAGAATTATTTCTGGTTACATTTCTTTTTTTCCATTCTTGTTTTTGCTGGATTGTGGGGTTACCTTTCTTGCTGATTAGTAATAATAAGGGTAAGTGAAACCTGTATTATCTTTTTCTCCATCATCTTCCCAGGATTCTCCAGGCCTTTCATCCTATAAGAGCAGCAACACTTTCCTGAGGTGGCAGCACCAGTGTTAACGCTTGAACAAGAAGGAAATTCTAGGTTCACAGTGAGCTGGGGAAGGCTCATCAAAGGATAAAGTTTCCTTAATTTGACATATATGAGCTCAGGTACAAATCTTTTTTATTCTTTGTTGAGTGTAATAATCGGATGAATAGTGAAGTAACTACAACAATGAGTATAAAAATGTTTTTGGGTTTGGGGTTTTTTTTTGCTTTTTGGAGGGGGAAGGCAGGGCAATTGGAGTTAAGTGACTTGCCCAAGGTCACATGGCTAGTGTTACATGTCTGAGGCTGGATTTGAACTCAGGTGCTACTGACTCCAGGGCTAGTATTCTATTCACTGTGCCACCTAGCCGGCCCAACCTTGGTCCTCCCTCTTTTACCTAGAAGAGGTGGAGGACTATGTTACAAAGGAAAGGCTCACTGAATTAGGAGTGTGGAAGCAGAAATATAATCTAGAAGTGACAAAATATGAAAATACAAGATTCCACTAAAACTTTAAAACATTTTTTAAAAAGGTATGGGGATGGGAAATAGGAAAAGAAATATTGCTCTATGTACAATAAATATGTATTAGCATAAAAGCAAATCCATTTTTTTTTACTTTTGCTTTTGTATTTCCTAGAATTTTAGACCTGAGAAAAAGCAACTAGTCCAATCTAGTGATGATACAGCAAAGAAGCATAAAAAAGAACTCACGCATGATGCATTATCATTCAAGGCATCACTTAAATGTTTGTCAGCGTGTTAATAATCCTTCTCTCTAATGAGAGGAGGTATGTAAATATATGTCTATCCATATATGATATAAAAAATAAAAATCATATAAATGTCATAAAGAAAAAATAAGTGTAGCACTCAATACCTTCATTTACACATGAGAGGTGTAACAGACTTTAAGAGCTGTCCAAATTCTCTTCTTGAACTGGAATTCTATACTGTACTGCTGAAGCTTGCCAGTCTTTCAGTTACACAGAGGTGTTTGCTGTAATAGTATTTGACTTGAATGATAAAGCTGTCACAAAATGCCTTTGGATACACTAGGAGTCAAATCCTGTTCTTTCTGCATTTCTGTTCCTATAACACAGGAAGCTGACACCACAGGTGCCATACACTGGTCCCTTTATAATACTATGGACTCTGCAATTCCTAACCTCCAAACATCACTTGATTATTACTCTCCTCACTTTATAGAATGATGAAATTTTTAAAAAAAGCAAAAGGGAGATTTGGGGACTGCTCAAAACCTAAATTAAACCCCTGCCCCCCCCCCCAAAAGATTAATATTTTGTATTCTTGGTTTCCTACCTTAAGTAACAACTAAATTCATTATAACTAAATTTGTAGGTGTTTTCCCTAGAGTCTGAACTTTAAAGACTGGTGTATTAGGCACAGCTCATGTGTGAAATCTCTAAAAATATTATACTGTACTTAAGTTATATTAAGGAACTAAAATACTATTATTAATACATCTGGATTTAAAAATCATTTTGTAACTAATCCTTGTTGAAATAGCTACCAATGGTTATTGGCATTTTATATTTACTTTCATTTTCATTTTACCTGCAGTGATTTAAAGGCAGGAAAAATAGGAAATCTCTGTTGGAATTTAATACAAATTTATTATGTCAATCCTCATCCTACTATATAGATTTTTTCATAGCACATAGCAAATTTAAATGAAAATGCATGTGACGCAAATTTAAAATTTGTTCTTTTATTCTTCAGGCACATTCAGTTTTCCCATGTGTTCAGTGAAATCCATATAGTGTACATAGATAAAGAGGAATAAAAACAGTATCAATAGCACAAAAATGATGATGGGGAATAAATCGCAATGGTATTAATGTCTTCTGCTCACTGAGGTTCATTAAAGCAGTAGTGTAATTAAAATTTGCTACTCAGTTGCCATCTTTATTCATAAATTCTAGAGACCCAACTGCCAGCATAGTGAGGAAAAGAATATTAATATTTTAAAATTAACCTTATAGATAATCATACCATAAACTAAAATGAACTTGTTAGAAAGAACAGATGGAGTAATTTAGTTAACTATCCTTCATTTCTCACAAGACAAAGGGAGACAATGCTTTGCTTTTTGTTTTTAATAACAATAAAGTTGATTTTTCCATTAAATAGCCAATCAGGTAACCATCCTTGTAATTTTCTACAATACTTTACCTTTTGTCATGATTCTTACCGTCAACATGCCTAACAATTTTGCATCACCACAGCTTTTCTCATTTTTCATTTTTGGAGAAAAACTTTCACCATAGAAGCAAGCAATTATAAATTGTCTACAAAAAGATAATTTCTTTTACTTTAACATATGGCCGTTTCATCAATTCATAAAGCTAATTCATATCATAATTTATTTTTGAGTAAAAATTTAAAACTAATTTTCAGAGAGTCCAAACTAGTGTTCACTCTTTGATTTTCAGAAGTCTGACTCAGTTTAATAAGCATTTTTAGCAGTCTTTGATAAAAATACTGTTAATTTTAATTTGTCTCCAAGTAAATCTATAGGTGATTTCTGAATTCTCTAAGACAAAAGTGACAATCTTACAAGGTATCATCATAATTCTCCACAGTTATGTTCCTTCCTTTTCCAGGAGGACTGGGCCAGCAGGGGGGGTGATACATACTGAGTTGTAGGTTCTACTGGACTCAAGATGAGCTCCAAGAGGATGGGGCTAGAGTAATTTGGAGGGGCTCGTAATTAAATTAAAAAACAACAACAACAAACCCTGCTAGCAAAGATGTTGGAGTTTATCCTGTATTAAAAGCAGAGGTTAGATTCAAATTGCACAATTATGGTGATTAAAGAATTAGATGTTCTTTGCTACTAACTAGGCGTTTGTGCTTTGTACTTATTGGAATGATTTTTGTGACTAAGTAGCTTTATATTTCCCAATATATAGATAGAAGCCTGAATCTGGGTCTTTTAAAATGCAGTTTGTCTATTAAAATCATATTCATAGTATATTAAATTAAGATCAATTATTGTTATGCTACTCAGCTCTCATTCATTTGGGATGCATACATTTAACCTTTTAAAGCTAAACGGAGGTTTCATAAATATCACCAAGCATTTGGTCATAACACATAAAGCTTTTAGATAAATACATCAAAAGATTTTGCCATAAGTTGTTTTATTTTTTAAAATCTGTGTAAAGAACAAAACTGCTCCCTCAGGGATCCTGTGGAAGAGTTTTTCAGAATTCTGGAAAATTAATTTCAGGTTCTGCAAATGGAAAATAGTGGATCCCAGTATTATAAATTAAACTTATTCTCAATTAAAAAAAAAGCATATACATCAAACAATATTATAGTTTGTATATTACTGACTGACTCTATACTTTAGGCAGGTAGCTTCTTTCAAATTAATAAATGCAAATGATCCTAGAGTTTATGCACTTCCAAATAAATAGGGGGAAATGAGAAGAAAAGGAAAAATTAAATTAAAACTAATGTGGGATAATACTGCTTACATACGAACATCAAGATGCCAAGGGACCCAATACAATCCTCAGTCTAACATTTTCAATGGCACAGACTAGGGATCACACGATACTGGTGATACTCTCTAGTTACCCCTGGCAACCCTTCTCAACTGTAACGATGCTACCCTACAATAGCTTTCACTGGGCAGCTTTCTCTTCACTTAGCTGAATGCTTTGGGACCATCTGCAGCGGCAAGCATAAAAGGCCAGCTTGCCTGTGGGCCCGTCACTCTGAACACCACCTCTCTGACCCTGATTAAATACAACTTTCAATCCTTTTTGTCCTCCCTGTTGACTTCTCCTATTAAGGGAGCCCTTTGACAAAGAAAGCGGAAGAGTGGACTAACTGCCCCCAAGAAAGGTGATGTCTGATACTGCTCAACACAAGGATTAGCAAGCCAATACATAACAAAAGCAAGTTTGGGGGAGGGGAGAGGAAAAGGAAAAAAAAAATTGGTTTAGCCAGGTCTTTGACTAATTCAGTAGGTACACAATTCAACAAGTAACTATACAAGAGGCCCACTTTGAAAGAAATAAGTATAGCAAGACAATAATTTGGGGAGATACCTTTTAGCAAGACATAAAGCTACAACACCGACAAAAATACCTGAAATGTATTTTCTACTTAATTTTCTTAAAGGAAAAAGAAAAACAAGAAGCAGTTTCCTCAGGGAGAAAACAAACCAAACACAATATTTGAACCCCAATGGAAGAATCTAAGCCAAGGAACACACGCACTTCACGCTAGCATTTCGCTCATGTTTACAATACCCTTGATCACAAAATCATTTTGTGATTCTTGATATTTAATGAAATTTGAAAGAAAACTGACTTTATCCCAATGACTTGGGTTCCTCTGGCAAAATGTACTTTTTAATTTCTCTTAAAATTTCGGAGGTAGCAAACTGCCTGTCCAAAGTGGGTAAGTTTAAGGTTTGTAGATCATGTTTGTACTGGGACTCAGCATTTTACTGGTCTTCTAACGTAACCTAGACCCCACAAGCAGGTCAGTAGGTCAGAATTATCACCTTCAATAAAAACAGCATTTACAAAGAGCACTGAAATCCCCCTGCTTAGATTTCTGCCTAACCAGGCCTGGTACTGAGAGGTCAACTCAGCCAATTGATCAACACTCAGCAATACAATACAACCTTACTGACTCCACCTTGAGAATTATCCTCACCACCCCCCACCAGAAAAAGACTTCTACTTACCTAATGTCCATCAGCGATGCTATTTCAAGCACAGTGTGGCCTGGAAATCAGTAGGAGCCAACCAATCAACAAGTATTTACCAACAGGCACAAAAATACATATACAAAAAAGTGAAACAATCCCTACTTTCAAGGAGCTTATATTCTAATATAGGAGGAAATATATAAATATATATGTTTAATAATGCTTTGGGAACTGACGGACATTCTGGAATTTTAAGTCAAATCTACAAAGAGATTGGAGAAATAGGAGCTTTAAAAGTGAACAGTCAAACAGTCTTAGGGTCCATATACACTAAAATATTTCTAATAGGATGTTTTGTGGTAGCAAAGAACTGGAAATAAAGTTGATGTGCACAGATTAGGGAATGGCTAAACAAATTCTGGTTTGTGATATTACTGTGCTATATGAAACTACAAACCTAATGAATACACTGAAGCACGGAAAGACTTAAAATTAACAAATGCAAAGTTACTAAGCAGAACCAGGAAGACAATATACACAAATGACTACCACAAGGAACAGAAAGAACCACTACAAAACAATCAAAACTGAATACTGAGGAGTTACAAAGGATTAAGCTTGGCCCCAAAAAAAGATTAGCGAGAAGATATTTCCCCCTACATTGCATGTGTCGTCAGATTTTTTTTTAATGTGTTGATCTGTATTAATCATTTTTTTTGTCTCTTTTAAAATTCTTTGTTATAAGTGTCTCTCTGGGGGAGAGGGATATTGGAGGAAATCTAGACGATATAAAAAGGGGGAGGAAGCTATTTTTTAAAAAGGCAAAGGTTTCTTGAGTTTTTTCCAATGACCTGCCTCATCCTTTTGTTCAATATTTTTAAAAAGCTATTGTGTACAGAATACAGAATACTTGCCAGGTGCTCTGGGAGATTAAAAATTAAAATAAAATAGTGTTCTTGTACTCATGGAATTTATAAGGAACAAATTACATCTTTGGAAATACAAGAGAAAAACCTATTCTCTTATTTGTGGGCACTGAGAGGTTCTCTCAAACTATCTCATGGTAGGAGATATACCAAAGGTGTGAGAGGAAAAATCTAAGGCTTTCTACTGCCCCCAACCTGCCAAAACTCCATCAATAACCATAAGTTTTATTGCTGCCCCCCAAGCCCCAAAACTCCATCAATAACTATACATTCATCTATAGAAAATATTTATGAGAACAACCTAAACAACTATCTAGGGCACCCCTGATAAGGGCATTTAGAAGTGAAGAGGATAGCTTCCCTAAGCAATATTCCACAGTAGACTACATCACACATTTGACTAAAAGAAGTAGTGAACACAAAACTCCCTGTGCTCATTGTTTACTGACCAAAAATCAAAGCTTTATTAGGTTTATTAAAGGAAAATGCTGCCTTGAAGGCATCTTCCCCAAATATATCAAAACTAATAAGATTTCTTGAAAAATATAACATATGATCATTCTCTAATCACTAATATCAAGGGAGGCATAAAACAGAAAGATGTATAATGTCCAATGGTATATGTCATTTTCCTGGACCAGCTCCAAGACAGAGTTCAAGTCAAAGAAGGATTCCATATAAATGACGAGGTTCTCCAGATGGCTCCTATTTGTGGATAACATTATTCTGATTGCATCAAGTCCCAGAACAGTACAGAAACCTCCATAATCACACTAAAGCAGGGATTATTAACCCGAGGTCAGCAGGTTCATGGATGGGTATCATGAGGTCCATAAAATCAGATGGGAAAAAAGTTATCTCTTTATTTTCATTAACCTCTAAATGAAATTCAGCCATTTACCTCAATTATGAATGTAGGTGACAAATCACAGTCGTATTAGCAGCAACTCTGATCAATAAAAATCACAGGTTTTCCTAACACATTAGAAATGCTGCAGATTTCAAAACACCACTTATATTCATTATTACTTTGAAATTCCTTTTATTAGCACTGCTGCTAGATCACCTATTTTACTATCAACTATTTCAATAAACTAATTTCCTTTATAATCCTATGTATTTCATCTTATATATTTAAAAACATTATTCTGAAGATGAGTGAGAAGTGGCCCATAGACTTTAGCAGCAAAGGAGTTCATGAAACAAGAAAGGTTAAGAAACATTGTTTTAAAGCAATGGTTCTCAACCTATGGGTTATGTTCAATTTGTAACAATGAAAACACATCCTGCATATCAGATATTTACAGTACGATTCATAACAGTAGCAAAATTACGTTATGAAGTAGCAACGAAAATAATTTTATGGTTGGAGGTCACCACAACATGAGGAACTGTATATTAAAGGGTCGCGGCATTAGGAAGGTTGAGAACCACCCTTCTAAAGAGCTTACCCTATCTAAACAAAATAGATAAAAAAGAATGCCTCTCCCTAGCCAAAGATACACAACTGGATAAAGTACCTGTCCACTAGCAATTATATCTTGGACAGTAACTATGAATGGACAATGAGTTGGGACAAGAATGGAAAAGGAAAAAAATAGAATGGATTGCCTTTGGGAAATTGAACCATTTTCTCAAAAAATCCAAGCTTCTCTCTGAAACAGAAGCCCATTTAAAAATACTAATATTCTTCTACTGTTGTTGCAGGATTTCAAATCAAAGAACATCACAGTCTCCAAAGAACTGAAACTGGACATCATCCAAACATCAACGAAGAATATCAACAAGCCAAAACACATTACAAACAAGGTAATTACTAGGAGGGATATTCTGGGGTGGTGGGGTAGGGTAGTGGAGATCCTAAAGTTCTTTTAAGCTTCTTTCTGAAAGAAATATCAATATTTTGGTTTGTTTTTTTAAATTCAATTTTATTTTGTTTTTAGTTCCATATTCTCTCCTTCTCCCCCCTGCCCTAAATTGAGAAGACAAGAAATACAAAACTCATTGCAAATATGAAATCATGAAAAACAAATTTCTGCTTTAGCCACGTTCCGGGGAAAAACAAAACAAAAATAAAGAAAAAAATTAAATCTACACTTTGAGTTCATCAGTTCTCTCTGTAGGAGTTGATGACATTTTTCATTATGAGCCCTTTGGAACTGTATGGGTCAACATATTGATCAGAGTTACAAAGTCTTTAACAGTTGATTATCTTTACAATACTGCTGTTACTGTGTAGATTTTTCTAGTTCTGTTCACTTCACTTTGCATCCGTTCATATAAGTCTTCTCAGATTTTTCCTGAAACTACCCCTACCTTATTTTTTAGAGCATAACAGTATTTCATCACCTCTGGATACTGTAATTTATTCAGCCATTCCCCAATTGGTGGCATCTCCCATTTTTGATTCTTTGCTACCACAAAAAGAGCTGCTATATATATATATTTTTGTATGTATGAGTCCTGTCCCTCTTTCTTTGATCTCTTTGTATGGGTCTAATAGCAGTATTATTCAAAAGGTATATACAGTTCAATAGCTTTTTGGTTATAGTTCCAAACTGCTTTCTAGAATAAATGGACTAGTTCACAGCTTTACCAAAAATGGATGAATATACCTATTTTCCTGCATGTTATTTTTCTATCATTTTAGTCAATATGATGGGTGGAGGTAGCACTTCAGAGTTGTTTTAATTTGCATTTCTGTAATTATTCAGAAGTGGTTTTACAGAAACTGACACTAAAGTAAGTCATTAAACCACTCAATTTTCCTCTCCCATTTCATCCTTTTCCAATTTGGCTTCCAATCTCATCACTCAATTAAAACTCCTCTCTTCAAAGTTACCAATGATCGGGGGGCGGAGCCAAGATGGCGGCGTAGAAGCAGCAACACATCGCAGCTCTCACATAGCCACCCCAAAATACCCATAAAATAGGACTCTAAACCAATCCTGGAACTCCAAAACGCACACAAAGATACTTCCCACTAAA
>CM053583.1:241394274-241462077 GCA_028627135.1 Pseudochirops cupreus | reverse complement strand
GAGGGGAGAAAATCTGAAACTCAAGTGATTGTGGAACTGAATCTTGTAAATTAAAAGTAAATGAGTAAATTAAAAAAATTAAAAAAAAAAAAGTAAGCAACCAATGAACAGTCCATATTCTCAGTTAGTATCATCTTGATTTCTAAAGATCTCTAGTGCACTGGCAGGACCGGCGTGGTAAATTCATGGAAGGTCACAGACAAGAAACGCAAAGGATGGGCAGGCACAGATAGACTATTCTCCTTGGAAAGGATACCTGTGTGAATTAGATCAAAGATCCATTTTTAAGTAATGAGTAAATAATAGTATAAATAATAAATGCTGGAATTCAAAGAAGGAAAAAATCTGTGGAGACTGTTTTTTGGAAGACAGGATGAGCCTTGAAGGGTAAGATTCAGATAAACAGAAAGGAAAGGAAAGAAGGAAACACCATTCATTAAGCACCGGGCTATGTGACTAGCACTGTGTTAAGTGCTTTATTCTCCTGTCAGATCTTCACAAAGAAGACCCCAGTAGGTAGGAGCTATTCTTATTGCCATTTTATAATTAAGGAAGCCGAAGCACAGAGAGGGTAAGTGATTTGTCCAGGGTCACATACCAGTAAGTGTCTGAGGTCACATTTGAATTCAGGTCTTGATGACTTCAGGCCCAGCATTAACCAAACTGTGCTGCCTTAGACGCACAATAAAGGCAGGCAAAACACCACAAGCAAAAGCTGTAGGGCACTGTCTTTAAGATAAATTTCATTCTGTGGCTCTAATTCTACCCCACTCATCAATCTCAAAGAGGCATCCTACCTAATGAACTATTAAGCATGCAATGCAGGAAAGGGCAGAAAAGGAAATTAAAAGTTACAAGAGAACTATAAAGTAGTTTGAATAATGAAGGGCAGAATGGAGCAAGTCCTAAAAAAAAGGAAAGAAACCCATGATGGATAGAAGACAGAAAAAAATGAGACCAACAATGTTTCATCCTGAAGTACAGAGGGCTGAGAAGCCTACTTTCCACAAAGTCTTTCCAGATTAGGACTGAGAACTTTAGTAATAAAAGAAATTAAATTACTTGCCAGGAAAGGAAGAAACAAAAGGAGTGTGCTCAAGGAAGAGACAAGTATTCAAGAGGATCTCAGACATACTCTAGAATATTCCAGAAATAAAGAATGAGGTCAGGAGAGCTTCTCTTGCACTCATTCCTGAGGAATCCAGATGCAGTTGAAGAGAAACAGCAAGAACCTCAAAATACAAGTGGAATACAAAGAACTTGTTCTTGCCTAAGCAAAGGAACCTAGCAGAGGGTGCAATAAAAACCCAAATCAGAATGGAGATTCTCCAGAATTACCCTCAAGTCATTCTCAAACAATCTCTCCCTTGTTTACTCTTTTCCTAGACCTTTCCAGGCAATTCAAAACTGAAGAAAAATGAATGAGTAAATGAATGAATGAAAAAACATTCATTAAGCATGTATTTGTTAGACAAAGAGGGAGAGCCAAGAAGAATCTAATCACTACTCTCCCTCTAGGGACTTTTCTCTAGTTATTTATAATCGGCCTAAATTCAAATCTCACCGGTTAGCACCTCCCACACTGTCACACTCTGCCCATCCCAGTGATTCTGAACCTGGATCATTGTAAAAATCCCATACTCCAATCCTATTGACCACTTCCTTACTGTTATCCCCCTCAACCTGACTGGCCTTCCAATATCCCACTCCAGATCTACTCACCCTTTCCAATGGGCTCTTCATAGGAAACAAACTTGCTTTCATCTTAAATCTTCTTACTCCTGCTATGTTCTAACACTCAGGAGGAGATGGCTCCCTCCCAAAAAAATGGCTTTCCCTGGCCACATACTGCAACACTGGTTGCATTTTCATTCCTACTTCCTAACCACTGCTCAGTGGCAGGGGGTGAGAGGGTGCAAGAGAAGCCCAAATTGTAATAATTCTTGTTCAGTACTGCCATTCATGGAAACTCCCTCTAATCACCATCAGTTGATAACATCTCTTCCTTCAAGGCCAACATGATCCATATTTATCACTCAATCAAGATTATGGTAGCTGTTATCTAATGATCTTCCGGGTATTCTCTTTCCTTTCAAAGTCTAAGTACAGAAGGGAGTAGAAGGGTTTCCCTTTTTGGGAAGGGCATAAATGTTAGAGGAGGGAAGCTAACTTTAATAAAATTGTTACTGCATCCACCTTAAAACTGTAAACTTAATGTGTAATTTTCCAAACTTAATTGGTATGGAATAAATGAGGTTTCAGAACTTAAGCACTGAAATTGATTTCTCTCTTTGTCACTTTGAGTTTATTCATCCATTTAACAAATATCAACTAGCTAATACGGCAAGATACTATGCTACTAGACCCTATGGTGGATTAAAGAAAAAAACTGGACCCTGACTTCCAAGAGTACATTGTTTAGTTGATGAAATGAGCCCAATATACAAATAATATATGTGATATAAAGGAACAAAATTATATTAAAATTAAGAAGAAACATTACTTCTAGCTAGAATGATCACAGAATATTTTATGGAGGAGGTAGTACTTGAGCTGGGCTGCGAGGATAGGTAGCACTTTGAAAAAGAAAGAGAGGTGGAGGGGAGAAGAGAGGAAAAAGGAGGAGATTCCACAAGCAAAATCCATGTGGGGAGAATGGCAATCTATGTTTGGAAAACAGTTGTATCTCCAAATTTAGAATTTTATTCTAAAATGCTTCTTCTCAAATTGTTTGGCATGGGTATGTCTTATTGGGCCAAACAAGATCCTTGACCTATTTCATATAATTCTTTCATACTCTTCCAAATATCTGAATCAAATATGCAAATAGAGTAGAAATTCAATAAACACTTGCTAATTGAATGTTTTAAGAAGAAACTAGGCTTTAATCCAATGCATTCCAAATGATGACCTATGAACCATTTAATGGTCTGGCAGAGGTTAGATTATTAATATTGTGAAAAATCATAGAATCTCTGACTCTACAAATCGGAAGGCACCTCAAGGGCAATCTAGGCTACCAAAACACCTGAACAAAAATCCCCGCTACGAATTACCCAAGTCATCTAGTCTTACCTTTCATTTTTACAAAAATGCTTTCTACAAAATCACTGATGCTGCCAAATTTGTAAACTACTCATAATAAAGCTGTGATGTGAAAATCAGATTCTACGAGATGGTACATCATTGTAGGATAAATATGTTGTGTTCATAAGCAGGGACCTATATTTCCTGGGTACTGGACCAATAAGATGGCAGGGTGGAAACTTTTCCCAATTTTTATTAACTCAAAAAAAATTATCCAAAAGATGCACTAAATTTATAGCTGAATCCAGGTTATGTTAGGTTATGTATATATCTTAGGTTATGTATATATCTTACATTTATACCAAGGTACCAGATACTCTATTTTGAACACCTTCTCCTCCTTCAATCCTACAAAAATAAAAATAAAAATAAAGGAAAACAAACAAATAACAAAAGAACTCAACAACTAGCAGTCAGAGAAAGAAAGAAAGAGAATAAAGGAGAAAATACAGAAGTGTAGCAGCATGAACGGCTACACCGAACACGAGGTGGACTACAAGCTGGGCTCAATTCTGTTTCCCAAAGGTTACTGAGAGCAAGAAGTTGATTAAATCCTCTAACGTGGGAAAAAGCTGGGGCAGCTCTGTAGTCCATCCATGGAAAAGTAACCACCAGCAAAGAGGGAGGAGTCCTAAAGTGAAAAATGAGAGGAATATGGCAAAAAAAAAGAAAAGTTAAAACACCAAAGATCTGTGGAATAGAATGCAACAAAAGCCAGATAGATTAGCATAGAACATCCTAAAACTACATGAAAGGATATGTACTAAATTCTTAAAGAGATTACAAAGTTCTCTGAACAAATATTACAAAACAAAGGAAAGTAAACCAGCAAGTGATGAAATATAGAATACTATGGAAAACCAAGAGAGGATGGGTCAACAGTCGGAAATTCTAGAACAGTTCAAATGAAAAAAGAAATCAACCAAAGAAAAAAACGAGCAAGAAATATGTCAGAACTTACATATATATATAGAGAGAGAGAGAGAAATGCAAAATTCAAATATGATTAGAAAAAACTAAATTCATAGTGTAGGATTTCTCCATAGAAGAGAGAAATGAATAGTTTTGGAAAAATCAATCAAATTATTTAATTAAATGTTGGATTAATATGAAATATTATTATATTATATAATATTTTTAAAAAACTAAAGCAGAGAAAAGTTTGGCCAAAGAAAAACTATATTCCAAATTGACCTCGCTTTATAATAGCTAGCTGGAAAAGGATATAACTGAAAGAATTTTATAAGAAAACAAGCACTCATGTTTCTGCCTATTTTATACCTATCAGGTTCTCAAATCAGACAATTTATTGCCATCCACACAATTTTACCTTCACTAAAGTTAGGTTATCATAGGTGTCTTGTAAAAAATATCACATAATTCTTCTTTGGAAACAACATATTGGTATGTACATTTCCAAAAAAAAATTTTTTTTTTAAATTCAATGCCTATATATGCTTATATGTAGCAAGTTTTGTCTTACAATGGCCTTTTGGTTAGTCTCTTTGCTTCAGGGCTCTCCCTTTTTCAATCGATCCTCTATTCGGATGTCAAAAGTGATCTTCCCAAAGCACAGGTCTGACCATGTCATTTCCTACCCCAACTCTTTCACCTCAATAAATTCCAATGGTTTGGTTCCCTATTACCTTTGTGGTCAAATATAAAACATTTTTTTAAAACTTCAAACTTGGCACCTTCCTACTTTTCCAGTCTTCTTACATCTTTCTTCCTTTCCCTCCACTGTACAGTCCAATGCCATTGGCCACCTAGCTATTCTTCATGTAATACATTCCATGTTCTAATTCTGTGCCTTTGCAATGGTTGTTCCCCATGCCTGGAATATTCTCCCCTCTGTACTTCTACTTCCTGGTTTCCTGGGCTTACTTGAAAATGAAGCTCTAATCCTACCTTTTGTGGAAGGATGTTCCCAGTCCCCTCTAATCGTTAGTGCCTTCACTCAGAATAAATTTCTAAGGGATACTTAACTTAAATACAAAAAAAACTTGTTATTTTTTTTAATTGAAGAAATATTAATGGGTCTAATATTTCACAATATTGACTATGGGGAAAATTCTTAGCCAAACAAGGAATGTAGGGGATCATAGTATCATAAATCTAAAGCTAGAAATGCCCTCTGATGTCCCCTCAAGTCCCCCCCTTTATTTTACAAATGTGAAAACTATAGCTCACTGAGTTTAAGGGACTTGTCCCATATCAAGGAGGCAATAAAAACACACAGATAAAATATTTACTTTTGATTACATGAAATCTGAAAGATTTTTTAAATGAATAAAATCAATGCAAGTAGGATAAAAAAGGAAATAGACAGGGGAAAGGCTTTGTATCAAATGTCTTTGATAAGAGTGTCTGATTTTGGTTCAGGTGGGACCTTAGCACAATGCCTGGCACACAGTGGGGGCTTAATAAATGTTTACTAATTGACTGTTTGATCTGTGATTTAACTGCAATAGAGAACTCTTAGTGAGGAAACTCCCTCTACCATTGGCAATTACTTTGCAATTTTTAAATGTAGAGAGTTGCCTGGAGCACTGAGAAGTAAAGTGACTTGCCCCCATTGCACAAAGCCAGAATATCAGAGACGGAACTTGAATTCATATGGGCTCTCTATCCACTCTGCACACTGCCCCTGATAACCATTACACATATGTATGTGTGCGAGTGTGTGTGTGTATAATGTAAATATGTTATATATTATATGATGTATCATATTGTAACATTACATTATGGGAATATACAACTACTATTTTAAAGACAACTATATAAAAGACTGCTCCTAATTACTAATAAAAAGGGAAACGAACATTTAACTTCATACCTATGACACTGGTAAAGATGACAAAAGATGGAAACAGTCAGGTGTTAGAGGGGCTATAGGAAAATAGGTTACAATGCTGATGAAGCTAGCTGTCAATCTATCTAACCATTTAGGAAAATAACTTGGAATTACTTTAAAGGGAGTAAGCCAAATGGTCCAAATGCTTTACCCTAGAGATCCTACTGTTAGGCATATACTCCCAAGGAGGTAAAAGACAAAAATGAAGTTCCCATATACACACAAAAGTATTCAGAGCAGGACTTTTTGTGGTAGCAAAGAACTGGAAACAAAATAGGTGTAGATTTGCTGGGAAGTGGCTTAACAAATAGAAGTACGTGATTATAATGGAATATTAATGTGATATAAGAAATGGCAATTATAAAGAATTCAAAGCAGCATGGGATGCCTTTCTGATTTGTTTATTTTAGTTATCATGTATACTGTTACTCTGGTTCTTCTTACTTCACTTTTCACTAAGTTGTGTAAGTCTTCCCATGCTTAAGGTTCTTCATTTTTAGCAATGCTTAAATATTTAGTGATATTCACAATTTGTTTATACATTCCCCAATCAATGAAGGAAGCCCAGGAAAGAACCTGGATCTAAAGCTGGGTATTGTGAGAGAGAATGAACCAGCAAGGGAGACAGAGGAATGACTAGGACTAGGAGAGCAGTGTCAAGAAAAGACAGAGAAGAGAGAATATCTCAGAAAAAAAGGTGGTCAGCCAAGCCAAATGCAGGAGAAAGGAGAATGAGGGATGAAGACTGAGAAAAAAGCTTCAAGTTTGACAATTAAGAAATCACTGGTAACTTTAGAAAGAGCAGTTCCAGTTAAGTAATGAGGTCAGAGAGACAGAATATAAGGGGTTAAGGAGTGAGAAGTGAGTAAGTAGAGGTGGAGAGAATAAATAGCTTTTTAAAAGGAATTTGGTTGAAAAAAGGAAGAGAGCTATGGAGTAATACCTTGAGATAATGAGGGTTTTTTAAATATGGGGGATAATTGGGTCTGTTTTGAAGACAGTAGTGAGGGAAGCTAGTAGTGAGGGTAAGGAGAGGGAGAATGATTAAGGACGCAATATTTGAGAAGACCAGATCAAGAGCACATGCACTGCCCAGCAAGATATCTTTCATGCATAAATGTTAACTGGATCACTTTTAGACCACAGAGTTAAACTGAAAAGGTTTTGTGATTATCAATATCAACTGAGACTGAAAACTGGGAGAAATTCACTGTCCAAAGATGTCCAGCGGTGTCACAGAGGATATTTACACAAGTCCAAATGCAAGAAGGATTCTTTATCAATAGTGAAGCTCTCCAGACGCTCCTCTTTACAAATGCAAAAAGATACAATAGGAACTTCTCAATGAGATTTAGGGCCGCTCAAAATTGCTTAGTCTATCAATGTACACAGAAAAAACCTAGATGGCTAAAAATAAAACATGCAAAAGGCTCGAATTATAACTTGCAGTCTACTGAATTGATTTCAAGATATTCTCTCAAAAACGCCCCCTTCTCTTCACTAACACTGCCACTGCCACCACCTTAGTTTTAAGTTTTCATCATCACTTGCTTGCACTACTGCAACAGCCTCCTTTACTTGCTTCCTGGCCTCAACTCTTTCCCCTATTCCCATCTATCTTCCACATTTCTGCAAAATGATTTTTCTAAAGCATGATCTGATGGTATCAACATTCTCTCACTCTACATCTTCTTGCACAAATTCAGTATCTCATTATTTCTAGGATCATATATAAACAATCTTTGTCTGGCATTTTAAAGTAATCACAACTTGGTCCTTTCCTACCTTTTCCTTTTTCTTACACATTATTTTCCTCTGCACACTCTACAGTCTGGTTATAGTGATCTACTTGGTCCTGCACACATATGATGCACCACCTACCATCTCTTTGCTTTTGCACAGGCTAGAATACTCTCCCTTCTCATATCCACCTCTTGGGATCAATGGTTTCCTTGAACACCACCTTTTTTAGGAGGTTCTTCCTGGTCCCCCAGCAACTAGTGTCTTTCCATCCAATACTACTCAGTATGACAAGTATATCTCTACATGCTGTCTTTTCCTTTAGAATATAAGCTCTTTGAGGGCAGAGACTATCTCACTTTTGCCTTTATATCACCCAGCATTTAGCACAATGCCTGACATATGTGTTTAATAATACTTGTTGACTGACTGCAAGTCAGTCAATATATCTTATACAAGCAGTGTGGATGATGAGATGTACAGAATTAAATAGAAGGATTAACCTTTGGGAGAAGGTACAATACTGTCGATAATCACATACTGTTCTATTCCTTGAAACACAGGTCACTTTTTTTTTTGTCTCTGATACTCTTCTAAAGATGTTATATGCTTATAAATCATGATATTCAATTATGATAATGGAAAAAATCAAAGTTGCAGGTAACTAAACATGCAAGGAAAAATTCATGGTGGGTATAAGTAGGCAACACAGCATTTTACCAACGATGGTTGAACATGACAAACATTATAAAAGATATCATCAAGGAGATGTCTAGGGTAGGCTAGGTGGCGCTGTGAATAGAGCACTGGCCCTGGAGTCAGGAGGCCCTGAGTTCAAATGCGGCCTCAGACACCTGACACTTACTAGCTGTGTGACCTTGGGTAAGTCACTTAACCTCAATTACCCTGCCTTCCCCCCCTCCAAAAAAGCCAAAAAAAAAAAAAGATGTCTGATCAGAAAAGAGGGTGGCTTGGTCACATAACAACTGTAAAGAATAATAAATAACAGATGGACAGACTAGGTGATGTACTGTTATCCACAAAATACTAAAAGGTTTAAAGGAATGCCTCCATTGCACTGTGTAGATCATTTATAGAAAGGTTATAAAAGGACATGAACAATGATCACATAGGATGAAGAGGCATAAATGAGATTCATGGACCCCATTTAAGGTTCAGAATCTTCTTCCTCTTATAGTGTAAAATCTCAGGGGAGTTAGCTATTATGGGGCAAAAATTCTCTACCCATATGAGGATGGCTCCACAAACCTCCTCCCAAAGTATCAGGGAATTTACCCTTACATATGCAGGGCTGTGTAAAGCAGATATGGAAACCAAGATGTGAGCATAACTGGGGACTACAGAAACCCCACCTTTCGTTATATACTAGACATCTATGCACTCAGAGCTTCATGGCATAAGAACTATGCTAGGTAGTTGATAATTAGAAACTAAGCATTGTACATAATTAGGAATTCTAATTATGGATATAACTTAAGGAAAGCTTCAGGAAACAGAAATTCCAAAGGTATTCCACCTCATAATCCTTTTTGTTAATCAAAGTATCCTTCTTATAGTATAATTAGTTATAAAGCTACTGAACTGGTTGAATGTAAATGATAACTTTAACCAGACTTCTCTGAGCCCAGTATACCCCTTAGTCTAATATTACACAGAGTCACAGTGACTGCTCATCCTAGATAGGAGATAATTCCTTCTCAGTCCACTATATCCTGGAATCAGGACTTTAGTCAAATCCTGTGAAAAATTAATATATTATAAAAATACAAAAATTTCACTGTACCCAACTATCTCCAAAGCCCAAATGGTGGCCATACATACTGTCATACATAAATATATTAAACAAAATTCTCTAACAAAGAAGTCAAATAATTATCTCAATATTTAATAATGGCAGACTACAGAATATTCAGGTGTCCTCTGTAATGTTCCAGAAAATGTCTTTTCCCATTACTTTAAAAATTAATGATGTTTTCACCTGCGGACTTTTAAAATTTTTAACATGCTTCCATATGATCTCATTTTATTCTCACAACAACTCTCAGAAGTAGAAGTAGTTTTAAAAGCACTATCACTTCCACTTTACAAATGAGGAAACTAAAAGATTTAATTTAATTTAAAAGACAATCTTTTTTGAACAAAAACCAATCAAAAAATCTTTTTTGCTATTGCATGCCCTATCTAGCTCCCTCTGATCAGGGTCAACCTGATCATGTCTAAAAGCTGCTATTTTTACAGCATAATAATAGAGGGGGTCTAACTAAACAAGAAAAGGCTATGTGCTCTTCTACTACTAAGTATAGTCACGACTTGAATGACTTTGCAGTGGAGGTTATTGTTACAAATTTTTGTTTGTCAAACAAAATCCTACAAACAGCTCATTTCTACAGCACTTTAAGATCCATTTTATCTTAATCTGATCCTCGCAAACCCCCTAGAAGGGTAGTATTTTATCATTATCCCCATTATACATGAGGACATTGAAATTTTAGAGAGCCAAAGTGATTTGCCAAAGGTCACACAGTTAATAAATGGAATCTCTTGGATTCAAAAACCCACATCTTATGATGCTAATAATTTTTCTATTACCAAGCTGACTAAAAAATAAAAATCTGATTTGCATTCATGTTCTGAGCATTATTTTGTCATAAAATTACCATTGTCCCCTTCAAACAAGTTGTTTTATAAGGTTTGATTTTTATTATGTCTAAATGACAACTGTTTTTCCCATAAAAATACATTGCCATTTTTATACTTCACATTAATAAGAAAAAACGATCTAACATAACAAAATTTACCAAGGAGGCTTTATAAACACAAACATTTTGATAGTGCTTTTTTGTTGTGCCTTGTTGAGTTTCATATAATGAAATTAACTACAATGAATTATTCAGTATAACAAATGTGTTATTCCATTCATCACTCACTAAAAACAAACAATAAGACTCCCATCAAAATACCCAATTCTGAATTTTGTGGCATAGCAAATTCATGGCAAAGAACATTGGCACTGGTCAACCTTGGAAGAAACATCATTAAATGATGAGACTAACATTATATGTCTACAACTTAATACCTCCTCTTTTCTTATAACCTGATGGCATTTTCCTTCTTCCCTTTCTTTATCAGTGGAAAACCATCATCCTTGGCATCTATACTGGCAACACAAATTATCTGACTTTTTCTGTGATCTGCACATTCAGCCCAAGACCAGTCTATCTAGACAACACTGATCATATTCATCCCATCTTTACCATTTTTGATACCACCACCATCTTAAGTACAGGTGCCTCTTATCCAGCCTACTGAAACAGCTTCTTAAAATATTACTAATTTCTCCTCCCTCCAATCCATCTTTCACTCTGCCGTGAGCCTATTCTTCCTAAGTCACAGGTGATGGTGTCATGACATCAATCAAAAATCACCAGTGGCACCTCAGTTATTTTTTTCCTGAATGAAATCTAAACTCTGTTTAGAAGTCAAGTTAGTCTAGAAGTCAAGTTATGCTGCACTTTGGTTTCAAGCTACCTGTCCAAGTACACCTCATGTAATTATGCTATCATGTTTTACTCATTCTTAGAATCCTGCTGCCTTCCTTACCCCTCTTTCCAAGTCCCAATGCCAATTTCCTGAATGTAGCCTTCCCCAATTTCTCCAGTTGGCAATGCATTTCTACCTCATATGATTTCAGAACAATTTATGAACTTCCTCCTTAAGCAGTTAAGCTCTGATTTTTATTATAGTTATCCTTGTATGCATCATCATTCCTATTTAATTTTAAGTATCCTGATGGCAAGGACCTGGCTTTAGTTATCTTTGTATCTACCCCAAGGTCTAGGAGTATTACACTGAAAATAGGTGCTTAATAATGACAACCCATGTATTTTAGGATGGGAAAAATAGAAGTAAATAAATTTGTTGCTTTGCTTTTTCATACTAAATCCATGACAAAAATGAACCAAGATTATTCTTTTATGCACTTAAAACTTTAAAGTCTACCTCACTTTACATAAGTGGTATACCTTAAAAGATGTTTATAAATCATATTTCAAATGCTTTTAGGAAATTTACTCTTTAAAGAATGCACTCATGCAGAATCTACGTCACAGCAAGTAATATTAGTGAAGCCCCAAACAAAGAAAACATAAACACTTTCACAGAGCTGATTTGCTTGAAGTGCGGTAGACCTTCATTTGTATTAGTTCTCTAGTGTTACGTGTATATTATCATAGTAATTAACGTTTATTTGAATTTTGTATTTAGAACTTACTTTGAAAATAATTCTTTATAAGGAAATCCCCAAACAATGAAAATCTGACAAGATCTGACTTATATTACCAAATTCCTTTCTGCCTCTACTTCTTCCCCGCCATGATATTCCTCTTTGCCTCGTTGCTAGTTTAGGAAACAAATTAAACAGAGCTTTAATTCAAGTTTGGTAGCTACTACATTCCCTCCCAAAGTCACCAAAACCACTCTCAGGAGGGCAAAGGTGACACAAAGGATTACTTGTAATCGTTTGGTTTACAACAAATTTTAGTCAATTAGACTGTGATATGGAAATAAAGGGAATAAAAAGTAAGAGAAATAAAGAGACAGAACAGTCCAGATATTTCTGCAAAAGAAATAATTTGCAACAATACTCCTTTGGCATGGTGCTGCTAAAAATTGGGTTCAACTTGTTAAATTCTCTATAATTAATACTGTACTAGAAAAATTATCATTTGAACTATAATCTGCAATACTTTGCTGATACAAGTTTCATTAATCAGTGTGGACAAAGATTCTTTTTGTTTTCAAATCAAGCATATCCAAAAAAATGCATACGCTACATAATATCACCCTCTAACAGTCTTTCACTGTGTAGTCTGAGCCTAATCATTACTTGATTTTGGACAGATATATAGTGTATGGATATGAAACAAGACAGAATAATGATGATTCAAAATGCTAAACTCTTGAGTTAATATACTGAATTACTGTTTATTAATGGGTATAAAACCACATGTGGGAAATGAAATAGTGAGCATTCTTAAAGTTATTTACACACACACACACACACACACACACACACACACACACACACACACACAAGCGCGCGCGCGCCTGAGTACCAGTCAATATTTTTGTTAAAAATTCTACTTTTGGCTTCTATCAGAAGACAACTGGCTTATCAAGTTTGTAAAATAGTTGTAAGTTCTGATTGCTTCTGTTACAACAGAGTGAGTGGCCTAGGTCTACATTTTAAAGATAATTCACATGATTTAACCATGGAAAATGTAATGCTAATTTCCTAATGTAAGTATGTCCTACATCATACATAGGATGACACAAAAGCAAGAAATGCATCCCCCCCAAAAAAAACCTAACACAATGTCTGAGTCAGATGATCAATTTGTAATTTTTAAATTCTCAAATCATGTGAAATTTCAACAAAAATACTTATGAGTGAACTATATCTTTTAAAATCACCTTTCAAAATTCTGTAGGATGGATTATAGAGCAACGTCTATATAACAACTCTGTAAAGATGAAAATAAAAACAAATGCGTATAAAGTTTTGAGCTCCTGACCCTCTAGAACTTAGTCTCTTTGCATGGAATACAAAGCATTTGGACAGAGACATTTCCTAAATTGATTCTTTCTAATGCATTCTATAAAAAAGCTTTGATGCTGATGGTGAGAATGAGACCACTTGAGCTTCTTTGACATGTTCAGTGTGGTGGTGGCCAAAACTCATGTATAATCTGGCTTTTCTTTAATATAAAACCATTTAATACAATGAATTATTAATTAGTTTTTAAACTCTATTGGGATATTTGTGTTCAAGTAATAGTTCTATGGATTTTAAGGCCATTCTATCAAAGATCACATAAAAGTAAACAGTAAATATGAAATATATACTTCAGAATGTCTTGAAGCAGTCATCTCAACTTACACTAACTTCTATTAGTATCCTTGTGATCATTAGTACAGTTTTTAAAAGTTTCTACTAAATCACTGTTTCATTTTGTTTTTATCAGTGTAATACAAGAAAACATACTATAAGCAGTAATGGTAAAACTAAATCTACCCTTCTGAACACAAAATTTCAGCCAAGTACTTTGCCCTTTGCAGTATTAACTTAAACACAAACGTACCAGATATTGTAGGATGAAGTATCACAGAAGCATACACTTGCTTACATAAGAACAGTACCTTAAGTAACAGGAAGAAAAAAAACCAAACAAATGTATCCTAAACTAGCCCCAAAACACAATAACATTTGTAATTTTCTCTACTCAGCTCCAAATAAAGCTCAAACATATATAATACCAGTTACAGAAAAGTTTATTTTGTTTTTTCTATCATCCTTACTCATTTAAAGTTAGATAACATAGGGAAATATTACCTGACTGCATGTTTAAAATTTTTAAATCATTTTGTTCAATACTGATTTTTTTTAAATCAAGTAATGGTGACTACTTTTTCTATTGTTCAATGTTTAACATAAAATATAGCCTCCTCAATGAATAACAACCAAAACCATTTTTATCATTGCTGGTTTTTTTCCCTCACCTGTTTATATACCTCAAGTAACCTCACTATTACTTATTTAAAATTAAAACACTTTTTGATATAGATAATAAACAATATTTGAAAAAATGCAAGGAGTATACTTTTTAGAATTAGGAAGATAACTGTAACTTTTTTCATACATCAATTTTTAGAACCTAAAAAATAACAGATTCGTGTTTCTGGAACTGTAACTATACATATGATCCCAGGCTGATGGACCAACTGGCTTAGTGGACAGCTCTACTGATATTAGCCATCTTCATTAAGCAGTCAGCATCTTATTCATCTCACGTTGGGGTTTAACATTTTATTTGCAATAGTCAATTTGGATGTTATAAAATTCTTTTTTGTTTGTTGGTTTTAGGAGGGGAGAGAGGGAGTGGAGCACGGCAGAGAAAATCAGTGAAATCTCCAGAATGAGCAGCAAGCAGGGCACTTTAGTATCTCAAAGAGCACCCAGGAAAGCAATCCTAGAGAAAAGAGGTTACCGTTTATGATAGTTGTATTTTCTGTGTTATCTAGAGAAAAACAGGTTCATCCATGCAAAATGGACTGTTTTAGAAGATACTGCTGCTCAAATGAAAGACTTTTCAAAGAGAAAAAGTGATTATTCCAGATGAAATGAGGAGCTCCAATGTCAACCTTACTTCCTGAATCAGCAAAAATCAAAGCTTTGCTCAGAATAGGAAATTGGAGATTTTCTTTTATTTTATATATCTTTTTTGCTGAGTATGTTTTAGCTGAAATATGAGAGAACTCCTATGAGACAGCAGTTCTCATTTCCAATGGTGCTTTTGCTATGGCATTATAAAAACTAGTACTTGGAACTAAGAATACATTAATTTTACTAGCACTAGCATAGAAGAATCAGGAGCTGTAAGTCAGAAATGGCTTTCTATTTTTAACACTTTGTCCCACACTCATTAATTGTGTCTACACAATGCCAAATACCCAGAAGAAAAGTAAAAATTTCAATATATATCTGGATGCTTCCCTATTATCTGGATGTCTAACATGTTACCGAAATATACTGAAATATCTAGGTCATACTTTCCCTATGTTTGTCCATGTCTCAGTGTACATATATAAATATTTTAATCAGTTTTTAAATAACTGGTGAATGCTCCAAAAGTGAAAAATTAAATTTTAGAAATAATACATATGAAACACAAATCGCTGATGCCTAAAACATCAAACTTCACCTGTTACCTTTCATTTCTTAAATTTTTATATACATAAACACCATATTTGCATTCTCATGTACACATACTTCTTTACACTCTCTTTGTTGCAACATTTTATAAGACCTTAGGATGAGTTAAATATTTTAGTATGTGGTGCTCAATTGCCCATTAGGACCCTTCCTTTCAACTTTTTTCTCATAAACAAACAGGCAAAGTGATGATTTGCCTGCTATAGGAATAAAATACCAACTATTTTTGAAAGGATATAGTTTTTCTCTCTCAGCATCTACCACTTCATATTTTATATCTCTTTGGCCTTATCAAAAGATTCTTTTTTATTAAATTTTAAAATAAGTGTTATAAAATATCTGTGTTATTTCGGGGAATTTTTACTATTTAGAATGGAAACAGACTTTAAAATGTTATTCATTTTAATTGTCTTAAATGACTTAAATGTCTCATTTTATTTTCTCTAGCTTCTGTACAATTCTTTATTGTTTTTTTCTCTAATATATACTTGACTTTTTAATAAATGAAGTATTATTATTCATTAGCTTACCAACAACTTCACTAGTAAGCTTGATTTGGCTAAAATCCCATATCTAAAAAGACCTGATATACTGGTATCCATTCACTCCCTTCATTCTCCCCTTATAGGAATAAAATATATCATTTCTTAAAAGCACACAAAATGAAACACAAAAATATCCCCAAAATAAGAATTTCAAATTTAGCTCTGATGTTTTTGACGCAAACATTACTATGAGGGTTGCACTTTGTTTTGTTTTGGGGCTATTAACAGAAGATAATAGGTAAAAGGACGCTGTTTTAGGAATAAGCTGTATGACATAATCGGACAGAGTAATTATAACAAGTTATTAGGCTAAGGAACAACAGGGAGATTCGCTAAATAAAATGCACAAAACAAAACTGGAAAATGGAAAAGGTTAGGGACACACAGATTTATCAAAGGTTTATTTGTAGTTGGTTTATTCAACAGAAGTCATAACAGTGAATATGTTTGGTTATACCATTCACAGACTAATTTTTACAGAGTAAAAGTAATCGGATAATAATTTTTAAAGTTCAAATTATTAGTCAACTTTTGCACTTTACTGTCTTTCAGTACTGTACAACTTTAAAATTGGGCTTATGCTGATTACTTTTCAAGCAGCTACTTTACACATTATTTCCTTACATAAGTACCTCACTATCATTTATTTCTGTTGCAGATAAGTAACTCCTAATTAACACAGAAAATCTCAAGAGGAATTTTTTAAACTCACTTTTGTTTTTAAGTTGCACTGCCCTACATAAGGCTATATGGGTCTGTGGCATATGTCTTGTGTTAATACTTAGTAAACCTTTCCAATCAAATTTCTATTCTTTTGCTATTCATCTAATGCTTTACTAATATCACCCTTAAACACTGCTGGGATTTGTCTCTAATATTGATTTTTAAAGAGTAAAAGAAAACAATGATTTGGTCTGTTTTAGAGCTTAACATAGCAAATCTTACTCTGAAATATATTTTACAAATGAAACAGAGAATAATTAAAAGGAAGATTGTTAACAATAGTGTGTGTGTGTGTATGTGTGTATATATATATACACACATACACACACACACACACACACGCATATAGAAAGGGGAACCCTCACACAGACAGTCCTGCATTTCAAATTTAGGTTAAAATAGCCCTGGCACTTTCAATTTTCAAGGAATATTTCCATCATAGCTCATTGAAGATAATAAACAGCCAGGAACAATTTGGAATAATGCCCTGGTTTAACCAAGGGGTGTATTCACAAGCTGGGTTTGTTACACTTGGTTATCTGACTTTTTCCAGTGGCAATATTCTTTACTCAAAACCCCTCCCTTTTTGGATTTGTTCATTTCTTTTGTGACAACCAATTTTTGGTTTAATTTGGTTCAGCCTAGTAAAAAACCAAAGGATTAAAACATGAGGGTCACCAAGGTCCACAAGGTAGATGAACAAACCAACAAAGCAACACCCCAGGGCAAAGAGCAAAGGAATTACAATAAGAATCTAAGTCTAACAAAAACAAAACACTACATACAGCACTTGTGACTGGAAAACAGTAAACACCCCGGAAATGTTGCCTTTTGTTTTTACTGCTTTAGTTCGTTAGAAAATGCCCTTTCAAATTAGAACTGATCCTCTTGGAAATTTGTCATTTATTATGAAGTTTGAGTAAACTCATCCAGAAGCATATAATCTTATAATGAACTACTGCTACTCAGTAATTAAGAAATATCATGCCTGAATATGTCTCGGTGTAATCCCAATCTTCTGGCTCTCTTCTAACAATAGTGAACACCTTTTGAATTAAACAGAATGCTGAATTATCCACACTAATATATTATGCTTAAAATTTAAGGGCAGAAAATAAGATTAACAATAAATATATGAATCCAAACTCACACTGAAGGAAGAGCCTTAATACAGAAATCAACCATGTCATTTGTTCTCATTCTAATCACATAAAGGTAGGTTTAAAGATAATGATAATTACAGGAGAGTCCCTTTTTACTTCAACCTTCTCCCCTGCTACCTCTTCTTACTAACATAACTGCGTACAAAGAAAAATTAGCTATCAAACAGGCTAACTTAAAAAAAAGTTTAAAATAAGATCACACTGTGAATTGCTGATAATATATATTATGAGATCAATGAAAGTGTAATGATTTCAAACAGGTAAAGTGAAAAGGTTAGGCAATGATAAAGCATGAAAGAAAGAAATTACATAGTAGTAAATGCAAAACTAAAGTTCTCCCTTAAGGGCATTTTTGTAAAGTTTGTCTACTTGTGTTTAATCAGTATCAATACAAAAGCAAAGTAAGATATTAACTAATACTAATTTTATTCCTTTTCCTTCTCCCCCCAGAATCTTAGAATAAGTGTTGGGGGGGGGGGGGGAGGAACTACACAGTGAAGACCTGTTACACTTGTTTATTTGTCAACAATAACAAAACAATATTTCCATTTAAGAGAAGTATTTTAATGCTACCTTGTCCAACAGTCTTTAACAAGATGTCACAGCAAAGAAAAAAAAGAAGAAACTGACATTTCACACATGTGTCTACTGATTAAAGATAATTCAATGCTTCAGACAAAGCTCTAGAGTGAAACGAACGACAGAGAGGAAATTCCAGAAGAATACTTCAGCCTGGACAGACAGTACTGGGTCGTAGTGTACGCAAATCAAGAGTTTCCTTTCTCTTTTGTTTCAAACTGTAACGAAACAACAATATCATATTAAGTGTAAAAAGCCGGGAAAATCCTGGTAGTAGCACCTAAAAGCAACCCCATCTCTCTGCCTACAAATAGCACCCCCCTTTCCATCCCTGGCAGTGATTTAAAAAAAAGCGTCAGGGAGAAGTGTATGGTGTCATTAACACACTGAAAGGGTAATCTTGTTTTTATAGCACTTTGTTTTTATTTTACCCAGGTTTATATTTCAGAATGCTGTAAAGCTTGAAAATGAGATTTAAAATAACAACCTAGTATTTACAATGTGCCAAATAATTAGCAATATTTCTGAGTGTATATTGTAGATAAAAAAAAAGAGGGGGGAGGAGACAGTTCAGAGACACTGACTTTGAAGTGCTTATAAGCCAGCTAGTAAGTTTTTCTACTCAGGACGAAGTAACAAAGAACTTTCAAAGTGCAACATACCCTAAGGGTAGTGGTAGGAAAGGGGTAGGAGCAGAGAGGGTTAGACCAAAGAACCCTGAGCTTAGACTCACGAGACCTGATCCTTAAGTCTCAAGAATATCATTAACTACATAACCTTGGGAAAAGTCACAACTTCTGAGAGTCTCACTTTTTTCATTTGCATCTAGAGGATATTATGATGCCTTTAAGATCTAAACAGTTCTCTGATTCTAAGTTTGTATTACATAATAAAAATTAGGTCTTTAAGCACAGGAGCATCTTTATTAGTAAAAGCTAGTGGGGCAGGTTTCATTAGTTCAGGGAACTCCCAGATGAGAAAACTCCCTCTACCAATGTTATGTCAGCACCTCAGAAACTTAAAAGTCTTAGTGAACTGCTGAAAGCATTGAAAGGCAAAGTCATAATATTTCCATTATAGGGAAATATTCCATTGCTATCTTGTCCAACACTCTTTAGCAAAATGTCACACAAGCCCAGGGCCACACAACTAATATGTATTGGAGGCAAGACTTGAACCCAGGTCTTTCTGGCTCCAAGATCTATCCATGATGACACTCAGTAAATGAACAATTATGAAATGAGTCAAGTATTAAAAGCTTAATCTACCAGTTTTAATAATTCATCTAAATAAATAAAGATTGCCTTTTATTAAGGCTTGAAAAGCCAACAACCTCATGTAACAAGGAAAAGGAAATAAGCATTCCAGGAGAGGGAAATGTCAGGTATAAAGGAATGGAAAGGACAATAAGCTGATTGTGTTACGGGAGTAAAGAGGAAATAGACTGGATATGCGTTGAGAAGTGAGAGTAACAAAAATGAAAGGAATCAGAGAGACAACAACTGGTAAAGGGTTCTTAAACACAAGAAATTTAGACAGGATACGGCAGGTAAAAGACCACAACTTAGAGCAGAGCCGTCTGTGTTTTGAGAATGCTGTCTCCACTGCTTTTACTGGCTGCATGGCCGCATCTAGCTGGAGTCTCCTTTTCCTCCTCTGTGAAACGAGGATAACATTCCTTTCTAACCTAACTTAAGGCTTTGACAACCTTAAAAAGCCACCGAAATGTCAGGTATTATCTCTGTTATTCTCTTCCATTAAAAACACCGCCAACAAAGCCAGCTTCTTTGCTAATGGTTATGCTACTTAGCTTGACTTACAAACTTTGCAGTATCTGAACATAAAACTCTAATTAAACTTAAGAATTTCATCTAAATTTTTTTTATTATTCATATATGAGGGGAATTATGATGTAAGCTTCCTAGTTTTAGTGATAAATAAAAATTGGTTAAGGAAAATTTTTTTCTGCTTTATCTGCTTAAGACACACAACAAAATGATTAAAACTGCACCTGATTCATATAAACAAGAAAGCTACAAATTCACAAACTGAACTTGACATATCTATACAGGGTCCATTCTATGCATTGGTGGTCTCCAAAGTGGGTGTCAGGTTACGCCATGACTCCAAGGGGAACCAATCTAAAAGTGGGATGACATGTGATAGTCAATCAACAGAATGGCTTGTATCCAACACAAGGTCACCATCCCATTGACCGTTATAAGGAACATTCCCATATTCCACCCCCATTGGCAGCATATCTGTGCAAGATCCAAATCTCTCTCATTCTCTGATCTATGTCTATCCCTCAGTACATCCCTTAGTCCAGGTGCCCTCAACAGCTGTGCAGGTATCACTGGGAAAATTTCTCTCCACCCCTAACATCACTCTGTGGCTGTAGCAGGTAACCTGTGGTGGCCAGGCTTTGTATGCCAAGGTGGTGGGTAAAAGTTCTGTCCCTACTTTTTGTTTTCGGTGAGGCAGTGAGCGGCAAAGGAAGGCAGGTATAGAAAGTTTGCATTCTATGTCACATATCTCTTCACATTTTCTTCTCCCTAAAATTCACTTTTCCAAACCAGATTCTCAACTATTCCTTATCCTTGATTGCTCATTTAACTGAAGCAGCTCTATTTGAAGTTATGATCTTTAAAGTGCTCAATGTGATGGCATTTTCTCAATCTTCCCTCTCCAGAGCATTTGCCACTATTGATCATACTCTCCTCCTAGATACTCCTTCTGTGAGTTGCTAAGAACAGTATGGGTCACCTATAAAATTCCACAAACCTGCATACTTAAAAAAAAAGGAAACAGAATTTTTGAACCTGCTTTAAAATTTTCGAAAGAATTTCTGTGGGTTTTGAATGTACTTGTTAAAAATATCAAAATTAAACGTTTTCAGATTAGTTTAAAAAAACAATCAGTTAGCAGGAATAACGCAAATTTATTACCCAAATTTCTATAATAATTCATGCATAATTGGTGGATAGGAGTAAAAAATAAATATTAAGATTTAATGATATGCTTCTTTTTTTGTGGATCTTTGTAAGGTATCATTAGAATCAAATACTGAGATAAATTGAACTAAGAGTGAGACCTTCAAATTGCTATATCACAGTGTTAAAAATCAAGATTTTTGAAAAAAATGAATTAATTCTCTCACTAAAAATAACATTATTAAAATTATTTTAGTGAAAGCAAAAAAGTTTTGTACCAATAATGGTATTTCTTTGTCAACCTGTTTTTTGCAACTTAAAAATTTACACAATTATTAGTATATATACACACACACACACATATGTAATTTATAAGAAGTAAATATACATAAATTGGATTGTATGCTCAAAAATGTTTTTACTGGAGCAGCCAGGTGGCACAGTAAATAGAGCACTGGCCCTGGAGTCAGTAGGACCTGAGTTCAAATGCGGCCTCAGACACTTGACACATTTACTTAGCCGTGTGACTTTTGGCAAGTCACTTAACCCCAATTGCCCTCCAAAAAGCAAAAAAATTTTAAAAAAATTTAAAAAATGTTTTTACTTATAGACTACAAGATGAAAAAAGCTTGAATACTATTGCTCTAAGAGATAATAAAATAGGAGCAAAAATCTCCTTCCTACATAGCACCATCATTCCACACACAAGCCCAGGATTAATTGAAGTATATCTCATAAAGAAAAATGTACAAAACTTTTTAGGTCACATTGCCCCTACTCCCCTTTGGTATGTGCTTTTTACTAAGAACTGTAACATGAAAACAGATACCTCAAAACCCATATGTACTTTTTGACACAAGTTGACTCATTCTAGTTTCCCTTTGAAAATGTCCTTGGTTAGGTGTCTTTCATCCAACCAGCATGGGAAAGGGGAGTCTACACAGGAGAGGCATAACAGTTTCTGAAGGGAACTTCAGGGAGATAGAGCACTGTCTCAAACATCAAATACAAGTCTGAGTGAAAGCAAGTCAAAACAACCTAAAAAGAAAGAGATTATAAAACTCAGGAGATGAAGGATGTTTCTGAGGCAAAAATATAGTAGCTGAGCTGGAACTAATAAATGATTTTTGACTCAGCCCATCATCCTTCCAAGTAGATAAATGGAGTAACTTGCGTAGTGCTGTGCACAGGCCTTCTAGAGGAGCTTAACTTTATGTCTTTTATAGCCATTTTAAAAAATTCTGTTATCACTTTATATAAATAAAAGTTAGGAAGATACCATTCTATCCCAGGTTAAACTGTATTTCAACGCATCATTTTCCTCAATATTATATACCCCACAGTCTAGTTATTTATATTTACTGAGATAAAGTTAAGGATAAATAATATGAAAAAATATATGAAAAATTAGATCCTCTGAAAAGATCAACATATCAAAGGAAGAAAAGACAGTACTTTCCAAATGTTCAACAAATATAGATTGAAAGTATGAAAAAATGAGACATGACCACAGAGTCAACTTGGAAAAGGTGACATGAAAATGTCCTGAAGAAAAAAATCCTTGAAAATTAAAGTATATCCAAGGTCTCTAAGGAGTCTTTAGATGTTTCAAAAGGAGTGTTAATATACATTCCACTTTAGTCTTTCCTACAAATTAACAACAGACAGTACACAAGTCACATGGCTCTGCATTAACACATGGAAAATTTTAAACAGAGGTCAAAAACTCCTGATAAACTTGTCAAGCCCAAGACTCCATAATGTACACTGCTACTTCATGGATCCTACTACCTCCTATCTAGGACTACCTACCAACATTCCAAGAACCCTGATTTTATCTGGTGCTGCCATCAACAACTCTCCTAGCCATTCTCCACTCAGGGAGCAAGGGACAAGTGACATCTCTCTGAGCTGAGAATGCTTCCGGAGACCCCACTGCGGTCTGCCAACCAAAAAAAAAATTACTTTCATGTGATTGGCAGAAAAATACACATTGTTATAGTACTTTCTAGCACAGATGAGAAGAGTGACAATGAACAACCTAACCTTAGGCTGTTTAACCTCAGAGATCCCTAGGCAATGCTCCCATGCAAGTTACAGACAAAGGGCTGTTCTCCTCTGGTAGAGTTTCTGCAAGAGTTTCCTACACTGATAACATGCCCATACCAAAACAAAAACAGACTCTATTGTGAAAGAGTTTGGGATCTGAGTTCAAAAGAAATTGTTACATGTTAAACATCTGTAAAACATTTTTTAGGATAATGTTTAAAAAAAGCTTCTATTTGAAAGGAGGCCCTATAACACTGAGGACATAAATTTTCAGTAGCTTTTTGCCTGTGGGCTCATTAGGGAGTCACAAGACAGGAGGAAACACTCAGAGAGAAGTAAGAAGTCAAAAAATACTCCAGAACAGTTTACTGTTGATTATTTGCCAGAGTCAAGACTAGCTCTAAAATTTGTCATTTCTCTCAAATGAGGTTGGGTTCTAATGTGGACAAAGGTCATCCTACATTTTCTTGTCTACTTCTTGAAATGAAGAGCAATGAAAATCATTTAGAATTCACCTGGACTCTAGTTTAAGGCTGGGAATTCCTTGTTTGAATAGAAAACGGGGATAATCAGAAGCTCTCCATGAATACTCAAATGGATCTCCAAACCCTCCAATGAAACATATCACAACCTCTGAAATGTAAGTTTGGTACGCAGAATGGATTTGATCAATGTGCTGAAGGTCTTCCTCTCTTTCTTGGGACATCACAAGGGTACTCACTTATGGTTCATTTACTCCCGTCAACCCATACTTCCTCTCCCCATGTGATCAGTCCATCTTCTCTTCCTCTCATACATTAATGTGATGGTATCTTTTATTACTCTTCTCTTCAAATTTCCACACTGGCATATGCTGTAGTCTGCCCACACATCCCATGCACTTCTCCACTGTCTTCTGCATAATATTAATTTTTAATTCTTCTGAGAATGTGGCATTTTATGTTCTTCTGCCATATAACACCACAGATAGAACGTTAATATTAAGATAATTGATCTTTGCTTTCCATGGGAATTTGGAAGTCAATAAGGGTAGAGCAGATAGAGCACTGGGCCTGGATTCAGGAAGAAATGAGTTCAAATGTGACCTCAGACACTTCCTAGCACTGTGGCCCTAAGCAAGGGTCATAGAACTGGTAACCTCTATCTGTCTTAGTTTCTTCATCTGCATTATTATCCCATCTCCTGGGGATAAGAGTAGTATTAACCTTCTCAGGATTGTTGTGAGAATAAAATGAGATAATATTTGTAACGCACTTTACAAACATTAAGGTCTTATGTAAACACCATTATTGTTATTATTATTACCACTTCTTGTTGAATTCTGGGCCTAACCCACTGTCCACTTGTACTACCCATCAGTGTCCCAGGCACCCTGATTCTATCCAGTATTTCCCAGATATACATACAGATATCCAAATTCTGCCAAATCCAAATGCATACTGTAATCTGGGCAATAGGTATTCTTCATCCCTTTTGGTTTTTCCTTTACATGGATAGGCAAGCCAAACTCCTGAGTGACTAGAAATTTCTTCTAGAAGGTACTATAATGTTCTGGGTCTTAATGCCATCAGCATGATGTTGCCTGGAAAATTTGACCATCTACAGATAATACATATTCAACTTGAACTCCACACTGCATCTCTCCCATTAAAGCGGTAAATATCTTTCTCAGGCATTCATGTTGCTGTTTCATGTCTCACATGATGCTTATGATCAGATCACTGGATATGGTTACTTCTATTATACTTTTTCAGGGACTGTTAAATGCTTTTAATGTATAGATTGCTGACAACACTGTATGGTGCTGTTTCAACACTTTGTTGGACATGGGGGTGGGAAGGTCTGTAATGTTTTGTGCTTTTTGATAATCAATTATTGATAATCACAATGGGATCTTATTTCTCTTAGTCAACTGTGAAATGGTAAAGATATTGTCCACTGCTAAACATTTATTGTAAAAACTTGTCCTTTCCCTATTGATATCCTTGCTGAAGACACTTAATTCACATATAGGTGGCTTACTGATACTTTATATAAATGGGAAAGTGATAGTGATCATTCATATTCTCCTGATGGCTTTTTTGGAGGCACTAAGTCATAAGGCCCCAAATTTTTCCCATATACATCTTTGTAACCTTTCCCTTCTTCAGATATCTTGTACAGCAATCCTTCAACACTCTTACAATTTTGTCACCTTTGGCACAGATCTAGTTTATACATACTTGGATTCAATGCAGCTTTCTTCCCTAACTCTGTCTTCTTTAGCAGAATCACTTCTAACTCCCTCATAAATACGTCTGGGGCTGCGACGTTAGGGTCAAAATGCGGCATTTCTATTGTACTTGACGGAGAAAATAGTGTCATAATAATCTTCCACAAATCTTTTCTATTTTTCTCCCGTTTGTTGTCTTCTTTACATTTCTGTCCTTAAAATTCCTCGCAATGTCTTTGTTTAGCTCAACATCTTGTCAAATTTTCTTTAAACTGATTTTACCCTCCGCTGCTTCTCTCTTCTTTATGAGATGATATTGCTCATAATCGTCCATCATCTTTCTCATTAAAGTTTTACAAACAAGTATATACGTTCTAACTCAGTGCTGTCTTTGACAATCATCTCTATCCACTTGGCAAGTCAACTGATGCTTGCCGACAAAGGTGTTTTCTGGGCTCTGTTCATCTCCTTAATGTTATAATTAATTTACACTGGTTAAATTTGTAGATAAAATTAATTAAAATTAGTATCAATGCAATTTATGTTGTCTAGTTTTCATTTTTAATTGTAAATTACTTTTAAAAATAATTCAGGATTGATTACCTTAAATTGTATGCCGTATCTTTTTCTCAGTATTATGCTTTTTCACTTTGATCTTACCTGTGACAAGTTGGTCTGACTCTACAGTCAGCTCACTTATAGATAACTCCTGTATCAATAACAAGTCTTTTTGTATATGTTTTCGTATATGTTAAAATGTATTTCATTTATTCAATGTTATTTTGCACTCACCATGCCCTGCTGATGCTATTCTTAAAGAAAATGTTCATGATAAAGAGGTCATAGACTTCTGCGTAATCTACAAGTGTCTGGCCTCTCTTAGTCCTTCTTCCTGAACCATGCTTTCCTACATGTCTCTCCCCATCTTTACCTTTTCCCACACTTGCACAGAGTGTATGATGATCTAATTTGGGAAATCTTATCAAATTCTTTGTAGAATTTCTCTACCTCTCCATCTTCAGCAACTGATACTTGTTATTGCAATCATTTTTCGGGGTAGTCCTTCTGCACACAGTTATCATGAGTACTACAATATGTGACGATCAGATATCCCATAAAATGGTTCTTACTGCCTTTTTCAAAGAGTGCCCTTCCAATCTGCTTTCACCTTACTCCATTCTCCATGTACTCTGGAATCCAGTGACATTGGCCTCTTGGTACTTCTTCAAACAACACACTTCACTTCCAATCTCCAGGAATTTTCACTGGCTGTCTCCCATAACTGGAATGCTTTCCTTCTTCACCTCTTATCTCCTGACCTGTTTGGTTTCCTTAAAGTTCCAGCTCAAATTCTACCTTTTACAGAAAGTCTCTCTTGATCCTCCTTAATGCTAGTGCCTGCCTTCCCTCTGAGATTATTTTCAGTGTATCCTATATATATTTTCTTTGTACAAACTCATTTGTAGATTGTCTCTCCCATTAGACTATGGGTTCCTTGGCTTCTGCAGCCTTGCTATGGATGCCCAGTAGTTAGCACAGGGCCTGGTCTCTTAATAAATGCTTACTGACTTGACTTGACCCATCCTTCCATTTTACTACAACTTCCTTCTTTCTTCTTCATTTGTAGGTAAGACCATCAAGATTACTATGATTCAGCTGCTTCTTTAGCAACATATTCATTTGTTGGTCACTAAACAGGAATCTCACTTTAAAAAAAAATAATCTCAAATTTTGAGTTCAATTAAAGATTATAAACAATCTAGAAATTGTGTGATGGCACTCTGTCATCTTTCCCATCTCTCTGCCACTGTCACTGTAGTACTGTGTAGGACTGGGGACTACTCTGACTACTTTATACTTTTCTTTGTTTCATGGGTTACCATAGTTACCAAATAATTCATCATTAAGGGGCTAACTGATTGGTGATGCTCCATACTGAGGTTGAGTCTCAGAAAACAGACTCTGCTGACTAGATCTTACCAGAAAACATGGTAATGTGGTAAAGAACACAGCAAAGAGTACAAACTCTGGCATAGCTTCTAGAAACCCAGGGACAACTACACAGTATTCTGGGCCATTAGAGCAGGACTTTGTAGAGGGTCATATGAAAGAATAGGAACGTGTGATGTTGTTTTGTGATAGTTTTAGAGCCAGTACTAAACCCAAAACGAAAAAAAAAAAAGACAAAAATGAGGAGAGAGTATATCATCGTACCAAATACATGAAAACACAACCATTTATGAGCAAGAAAAAACAGAAAATACTGTGTTCTCCATCTCAAGCACAGATTTTTACCAAATAATTGATCCATCAATGTGCACATGAATAGTATGTTTTGAGTAGCGATGGTCTAAGCACATTATAACAGATACTGTGAAGAAGTTCCATCCAATAAAATATTTACTAAATACATGATTTTTTTTTTAGTAAACTGGCAAGAGCAGAGAAAAGATACAAATTCCAATGCGTGAACCACAAAAACTTTATCAAACCAACAAGGCACACTCATGAAAACATATTAACATAGGAATTAAATAACTATAGTGCAAAAGAGATATGGCAAGGCAATGGTCAAATAACTGGTACAGACTGTGTTATTAGTACAAAGGAAAGGGCTGCCTTTTGGCAACATCCCCAAGTTTGCCAGAACCAGATGAAACTGTGACTGGGAAATGTTGAACAAAATAAATAAAAATGCAACGGAATCTCAATAGTGTTCACGTGTTTTTCCAAGTCAATACGCAGCCCACAGGGACCCTTGGTGGTCCTGCTTCTGTCTGAGTTTGGCTCCACTACATACGACTTTCAATACGGGGAGGTGAGCAGGATTAAGAAACTGAGGCTGACGTCCACCAAAGAAGTAGGGAAGTTCAGGAGAAAAGCAAGTTGGAGACGATGGATAATGAGTTTCATTTCCCAGTATCTCAAATACTGAGCTGAAGTCACCTTTAGGATATCCAGCTTAAAATATACAATAGGCAGTTTTTGATGTGGAACAGGAGCTCGGTTAGAGGCTGGGTTTGGATATAGAATTCCGGGAATAATAAGCAGAGAAATGATAATTAGAGTCATGGGAGCTGATGAGGTCACCAGAAGAATGCAATAGAAGAAAACCAAGGACATAGTCTTAGAACACATGCATAGTTAGGGACTATGATAAGGATAATAAATCAACACAAATGACTGAGAAGTAGTCAGATAAACTAGAACCAAGGGAAAGGAGGATCATGAAAACTCAAGGAGGAGAGAGAATCCAGTAGGACAGGGTGGTTAACAGTATAAATTGCTACAGAGATAGCAAAAAAGAGATCTGGCAATTAGATCCTTTGAAAGTTTGAAAAGAATAGTTTCAACTGAATAATTAGATCAAAAGCCAAAATGCAAAGGGTTTGGGAGACGAGAACTGTAGGAAATCTACGTCAGACAGGGTTTGTTTTTTTTTTTAATAAGAAGTTTGTCTACGAAAAGGATGAGACATAGGATGACCATCTGAGTAATGTCAGAGTCTAATTATGGTTATTTCAGAATCATACAGACCTAAGTAAGTAGGTGGGTATCAGTGAAGAAACCAGTAGATGGGGAGAGCAGAGTGAGAGACAACTACAACACTGAATCTGGATGACTAACATTAATGGTTGTGGTGCTTTCAATATAGCGAGTTTAAGAGGAAGGGCAGATAAAACGAAGTTCATTTTGGAAATGTTTGGTTTGAGATGGCTATGAGTCACCTAGCTGGAGACATAAGACTGAAGCTGTGGGAGGGGACTAGGGCTAAATAATTAAATCTTAAGTATCATTTGAACAGAGATGATAACTGAACCCTAGGAAACTGATGGGATCACTAAGACAGTATAGAAAGAGAAGCAGCCTTAGAACTGGGCTTCAGGGAATGCCCACAGTTAAGGCACAGAACATGAATAATGCTTCAACAAAGGAGGTTGAGGAGTGAGTGCCTAGACAGGTTAAGAGGCAAACCAGGCAAAGGATATGAACAAGCAGTTTTCAGATGAAGAAATTAAAGCTATCTATAGTCATATTTTTAAAATGCTCTAAATCACTATTGATTAGAAAAATACAAATCAAAACAACTCTGAGGTACCACATCAAACCCATCAGATTGGCTAACATGACAAAACATGAAAAATGATAAATGCTGGTGAAGATGTGGGAAAACTGGAACATTAATGCATTGTTGGTAGAGTTATAAACAAATCCATCCATTCTGGAGAGCAATTTGGAACTGCCCAAAGGGCTATAAAACTGTGCATATCCTTTGACCCAGCAATATCACTTCTAGGTCCGTATCTCAAAGTGATCATACAAATGGGAAAAGGACTCACATGTACAAAAATATTTATAGCAGCTCTTTTTGTGGTGGCCAAGAATTAGGGATGCCCATCGGCTGGGGAATAGCTGAACAAGATGCGGTCTATGAATGTAAGGGAATACTATTGTGCTATAAGAAATTATGAACAAGCAAACTTCAGAAAACTCTGGAAAAGACTTATATGAACTGATGCTGAGTGAAGCGAGCAGAACTAGGAGAACACTGTACACAGTAAACAACTACATTGCGCAATGACTAACTCTGATAGATGTATTCCTTCTTAGCAATGCAAGGATCCAAGACAATTCCAAAAGACTCAGAATAGAAAATGTTATTCACATCCAGAAAAAGAATTATGGAGTCTGAATGCAGATCAAAGCATGTTATTTGCTCTCTCTCTTTTTTTTTGTTTCTTCTTTCTTGTGGTTTCTCCCATTGGTTCTAATTCTTCTTTACAACATGATTAATGTGAAAACAGGTTTAATATGAATGTATATGTAGAGCCTATATTAAATTACACACCATCCTGGGGTGCAGAAAGGGGAGAGACGGGGAAAAAATCTGGAACTCAAAATCTTATGGAAATGAATGCCGAAAACTAAAAATAAAAAAATACATTTTATAAAGGAGGGAGCAAGGGCACCACAAACCAGGGTAAAAAAAGTATGACAAAAACCCAGGGAGGAGAAAGTATCCAAGGAGAAGAGATGATCACTGTTGTCAAATGCCGCAGAGAAGTAAAGGATGAGGACTTAAAAAAATGTGAGAATGATTTAGTATATAATGGAACGTCTCTACCTAAGAAAGCTAGTGAATAAATATATAACAGATACGTGCAAATTAACCAAAGAGTAAAATTCTTTAAAAGTTCTAAAGAAACATCACCAATATAAAAGTATAACTTAACATGAATCGCTGCTGGTGACTACAGCTTTTCAAAGCACAAATCAAGGTGATTCCAGGATGTACTGGTGGAATAGTTTCCTCATCTTGAAGTTCCCTATATCAATATAATTATAATTTTTGTCCTTAACCTGGTGTTATGTACTACAATGTGTAGTTATATATGTATATACATATATAATGCTGGGCCTGGAGTCAGGAAGACTCATCTCTTCCTGAGTTCAAATCTGGCCTCAGATACTTACTAGCTGCATGACCCTGGGCAGGGCTAACTCTGTTTGTCTCAGTTTCCTCATCTAATAAAATGAGCTAGAGAAAGAAATGGCAAACCACACGTGGATCTTTGCCAAGAAAACCTCAAAAGGAGTCACGAAGAGTTGGACGACTGAAAAACAACAAAAATATATATTATAAAACTTATGCCAGAAATAAATACTTAAAAGTAGCTATGTGGAGGTTGGACTTGAGAGAGGAGAAACCTAAAGGGTGAGATCAATTAGGAGGTTACTTCCAACAGCTCTAGAAAGAAGGGATGTCTCAGGTGCAGCAGGCCTCAGAACCTGCCCCAGCAATGGCAAAAGTCAGACCCATTGTAGCACTTTGCTTACTTTAATGTACTGATTGGGCCCTTCACATTGCTCACAGCATAAGTCAGTTATCTCTATAGAATTGCTCCGCAGGGAGAATTCTGAAAAATAAGTATTGTTTGGAGGGGAACTTGCTTTCTGTCAATAAGGGGTAGGTAAAAAAGTGTCTAAGGGAAGTCCTTCATAGACTTCTTAAACTTTTTCCACTCACAACCCCTTCAGCACTATTCTAGAAGACATTAGAGCACAGGGGAGAGGGGAAGAGGGTCTGCAATAGGACTGTGTCTGTACAAGTGAAAAAAATAAAGAGAGAACATGTTATGAAGGTAGAAATGATGAGACCTGGCAACAGATTAACTATGTGGGGTGAGAGTAAGGTTGTGAGCCTTGGTGTCTGGAAAGATGGAGTGCACTCAATAGGAATAGGCAAGTCAGGAAAAGGGAGGGCTTGCAGGGAGAAAGAATGAGTTGTTCTGGATATGTAGAATTTGAGACTACAGGACATCCAGGCTGAGATGTCCAAAAAGCATATGTAGATGTAAGAATGGAGCTCAGGCAAAAAATTAGGGCTGGATCAACTTCATAGAGAAGAAAATTTAATGGACAGGAGCTAAGATTTCACTAAAGCAAGATTGCTGTTTTTCAGTCACATCTGACTCCATAACCCCATGTAGGGCTTTCTTGGCAAAGATACTACAGTATTTTGCCATTTCCCTCTCCAGCTCATTTTAAAGATGAGAAAACTGAAGCAAACAGGGTTAAGTGATTTGCCCAGGGTCACACAACTATTAAGTGGCTGAGGCTGGGTTTGAAATCAGGTCCTCTTGATTCCAGGCCTGGAACCTAGCATTCTGTCACCTAGCTAGCCCAAGCAATAGAGTATAAAGTAAATAGAAAACAAATTGGAAGACAGCCATGGTTGGAGGAATGGAATGGATAATGAGCCAAACATCCCTATTTCTTTGAGGTTAGGACTGGACACATAAATCCAGAAATCATATGAACAGAGATCATAATTAAACTCATGAGAGACGATGAAATCACTAAGAAATATGGTATTAACAGAGAGGCAGAGAGGGCCCAGGGAGGACAGGAGGATACCCATGGTCAGTCATCATTACCTAGATGAAGATTTGGCAAAGGAGGAGAATGAGAAGACAGCAGGAGAAGAAGCAGGAGAGAACAGTGTCCAAAAACCAGACAAACCAAAAAGAAAACCTGAAGAGAGCATCCAGAAAGTTGAGTAGTACCGGAGAAGTCACAAAGAATGAAAACTGAGAAAATCAGATTTGGTAATTAAAAGAACACTATAGGTAACTGGTGAGGGAAAAGTTTCACTTGAACAATGAAGCGGGAAGCCAAACTGCAGAAGACACAGCAGAGACTGAGGAGAAAGAAAGAGGTAGCAAGTACAGATAGCTTCTGTAAGGGTCTCAGGCATTAAGGAGAAGAGACATAAATATAGGACAAAAGCTAATACGGATGGTTAGATCAAGTACAAAGGCTCAGAAATGGGAGATGGAATTATATGAATGAACACAGAAAAAGCCGGTTTGGCTAAACCTTAAGAGACTGTGGAGGGAAGTAATACGTAAGAAGATTGAAAAGATAAAAAGAGGTAAGGTTATGAGAAGTTTCAAATGCCAGAGAAGTTTGTATTTGAACCTGGAGGTAACAGGGTGCTCCTAGAGCAGAAGTGTCAAACGCTGGCCAGAACATTAAAATGTAATTGGGCAATATTAAGAAAATAAGCAAAATACAATAGAACATAGATAACATTGTGAGGTCTCCTAAATCAACATGCATCCTACAGGGATCTTTATGCACCATTTAGTGTGTCTGAGTTTGATAACACTGTACTAGAGTTTACTGAGCAGGAGAAAGAAAAGGGGTTAGAGAAATAGTAGACCTATTTTTAAGGAAAATTACTTTACTCACCATATAAAACACAGATTGGAGGAAGAGACCTGTGCCAGGAAAGATCAATTAGAAGGATGTACGACAGTCTATGTGAAAGTAATAAGGGCCTCAATTAGGGTAATGGCTATGTGAGTGGAGAGAGGACAATTTATATCAGAGGTAACTGTGGAGAAAGAAATAAGATTTGGCAACTTATTAGAACTTTAATCCTTCTCTCTTTCTCCCCTCCTTTATACCTCTCATTAATACTGAAGTCTTGCTGATTCTCTTTTCATAGTGTTCTTACTTTCTGACTATCCTCACCCTAATTTAGGCTTTCATGAGTTCATGTCTGAACTATTCCAATGATCTTTTGTCTTCTGGTGACTCCTCATCCCTGATAGGACACTATTTGATTCTCTTAGAACCGAGCATGTAAATCTGCATCATGGTTCCACTTTTTACATTCTAAGAATAAAAATAAATGCATTTTGCACCTGCATCTATTCTGTTGCTGTGACTAACAGATCCAAACTGACTCTAGATTTGAGAGCTAAGAGAAACTTGGTAAAACTTATAAGAATTTATTTCCTTGTTTGGTTCCCATTATACTCAGGAACAAATTCTGTTGAAAAGTACTGTGTCATTTGGAGAAAGAGGAGAAAGGATTTGGATTCCTAAACAGTATCCTTGTACACTTCATCAGAGAGGTTCAAAAAAACTTCACCAGCTAAGTTTCAACCAAAAGTCTAACCAATACTCTCTAAGACAGAATCACGGAACCTTAGACTGAAAGAAACCTTCAAGAACATTTACTTCCAAGTTCTTCAATCCACAAAAGAGGAAAGTGAGTCCTAGAACAAGAGTGCCTTGCCTAAGTTGATACAATTAGAATTTATATATCATGAATATAGAAAATCAAAGAATGAATCCTAAAGGAAATACCAGAGATTTTTGAGGTGAGATGAACAGTAATATTCCAGAACAGTAAGAATGTTGGTAATACATTGCTTTTTCATAATGTTTTTAAGACAAACAGAAAAACATTCAGAATACCAAAAAACCTAACAGTCTTTTAACTTATTTTATATTTTAAGATGCTTTATATTTTTATATTTACTCTTTTAATTTATTGAATCCTTACCCATTCCCTTAAAAAAAAGTTTCTGGTTACCTCAGGGTGGTGGCTGAACCATGCTAATCAATGTAATTCCTTGTCTTTCTCAATATTTTACTGATTGTATATTTCATGCCATCTCAAAATTCATTTCAATAAAAAAATACGGAAAATACAAAAATACAAAAATTGTGTATTACCTAAGTGTACTCATGGTTCATGTTTTACATTAGTGTTTCGCTAATAACTTTAGTTATTAGAAATAAAAAGAAACTTCAGTTTCCCTATATAAGTGTATTAATAAATCACTCTTTGTCCAAATACTGTACCACAGTAACAGCTTAAGCTTCTTGGTTGAGTCTACCAATTCTTATATTTGAACCTATATTTGAGCTCAAGCATGTGTTCTTAAAAAATAATAATAATAAAAGGCACCATCCATAGTAGTTTTAAAACCAAGGCAGATAAGTTTTGCATATATAAATGAGAAGTCATACTTTCTGCAGTTCCTTATGGGTCTTGATAGTTTCTTGTCTAAATGATGCTGTGGGCATCCTCATTACTGTAACATATTTTCCTACCACTTGAAACAAAATAAAATACGTTTATACATCTCCTAATAAGTATAAGGGCAGGGAGAAAAAACCTAAATGTTTCAATATGATGTGCTGACACATCTCTCAGATGGAAGAAATAGACTGTTATTTGCTTTCAGGTTCACAGATATAGTCTACGGGTCAGGAATAAAATCAATGTATTAACAAATGCTCTGCAGCCTAACAGTCGAGAATGGGAATTAGAGGAAAACCGCCTAACACAATGCTAAAAAAGAAAGAATATAAAACATTACCTTGGAGGAAAAGACAGGAGTTTTGAGTGTCAGGAAGTTAAAGTCTCTATGATCAAGTAATTCTCCTCTGAGTCACTACTTTGTTGCTGGTGTGGGAGTGTAGCAAAAGGATTATTGCTAATCCTTTAGCTGTGAATAATGATTTATTGAACAATTCCTACATAAATTCCAGCTGTGACCATAAAAATACACACCCACACTGGCCAAGGCATTTATTTCTCTTCCACTATTCACTTAGATGTAAAACTAAAATGCAAAACATACATGCCATTCTATCGCATCAGTTTACTAACTGCATAATATACATTTGGAAAAGCCTTTACACATTAATGCTTTTAACTTTTATTCTAATCTTATATTGCACAAGTACAAATGTAGTCCTTTCGTTTAGGTAGTAATTAAGAGAGTTAGCATTTTGCAGGCTACCTTCTGAAACACTTCAGATTCATTCAGAGAAATAGAGACGCAGGATTTAGAATGAGGTTAAGTGCATCTTTTGTTAGTAACGTATGTTGCTCCCTTTGGTCTCATAAACAAGCTGCTCCTTTTTGAATATAGCAGATCTTCAATTTAAATTTATGGAAAGACTAAAGCAGAAGAGCCTGCACTCAAACAATTTTAATAACCTATTAAGTTGCGACTTCAGATTCATTTTATAACCATGTTCCTTAGGGAGCTGTGCTATCTGGATAAAGATAAATTTTTTTTCTTTTAAAGATAAATAGCATCATTAATCTGCAACATTTCTTTTCTATTATCTTTCGAAATGAGGAGTTATTTTGTTCTGATCTTGAGGTAATTAGCCTTCATTCACTAGCCCGAAAATGTCTGTGTTCTGAAAATTAAAAATGTGTCATTAAGTGGAATTTACCATAATGTCATTTATCTTTATATAGTTCATCAGTGACAGCAATGGGCCTGGGAATCCATCAGCTTTTACCAAGGAAGCATTAAAACAAATTGAAAAACAGAATAATCCCAGGCACTCTTTAACACAGTCAAAGCCATTTGGGTAATTAAATAGTGGTATTTAAAGTTTTAATTTAGATTTTCCCCTCTGTTCATCAGCAGTCAAATGAGATGTTCATATTCATAACTGTTTGTAATAAAAGGTTTCATAAAGCAAGCAGAATATCAATGCTATTAAAATTAAATAGAACATGGAAAAAGCTTTTAGCTGCAGAAGAGAAAGGTTTTTTTTGCTTTTTCCCCTGTACCCCATTTTTGAAGATGACATCAGAAATAAACACTTACTTTAACTATGCTGATCACAATAGTAGCAACACAAAGACTCTGGTGTTTCTTTTCCCAAATATATATAAAAGGAATAAAAAAAATTGAATTGTTTCATGTCTTATATAAGCAAAGAATAAAGGTTTATGCTACAGTTATTTCTGGCATGAAGTTCAACATTATTTTCACTGAGATGCTCCCACAATGAGCATGTTTTATAGAATTATCATACAGACTCACAGAAGCAAAACTCTGGCATAATATAAATGTCATTTAAAAATTAGGATCTTAGTAGGAAGAGGTAGCTATCTCTTGCTAATGTGTTTCACGTACATATCTAAATAATCATATAATTTAGAAATATGTCTGAACAATGGCATTCTATTAGTTGTAAAGTTAAAAATACTTATATTACTGAAATTACAAAACAACAAAATCCCTTTAAAACTTTGAATTCCAATAGAAATCATTCTGAAATTCAACAATGTTACAATATGAAAACTCTTCCTCCAAAAAAATGAAACATTTTGTAAGTCCTATACATCCAATATCTCTAGAAGTATATTTTAAAATTAGGAACAAATAGACAACACAAAGATTAACCTGTTTGGTACCAAGTAATTCATATTCTGAACATATATAACTGAATCATGCTAAAGAATATTTCAGTTTAATTTTATGTTAAATTACTGAAGAACTAAAGTTCAGAATACTGCCAGTTATACACATGCCAATCAATTTCAAATATACTTTCTCTTTTTTGGAGAAACATACATAAAATGTTGATTCTTCATAAAACATCTTTGGTAGAAAGGCATCTGTAGGCTAATACTTAAACATAATTCATTGGGTGAAACTCATGCCAAATACTGTTTACTTGTGCTAAAGTTTTAAAGGTGTTTTTATGCAAAATAACTTATCTTCAATTTTCATCTAGCTTTTCAGGGCTTTTACCTACTCCAAACTCAATGTGTGAATTCTAAGTGTGAATACAGTACCTCTAAATTTTTAATTGCATTCTACAAACAGGAGCATTCATTCATTCAATCTATTATCATTCATATAAATTTGGAGCCAGAAGGGACTTAAAGTTCATAAAGTGAGGCCCAGAGTTAGTGGCTCAAGGTTAAACAACTAGTTGGTGCAAAGTTCTAGAATCCAGGTCTCTGAACTTTCAAGTACTGATTACTTTGTACCTAGAGAGGCACAAAAATGTTAGAATAAGAAATTCAATCATCAATAATATCTACCACATTCCGAATAAGACAGTAAATAAAAACAGGGCTTTTCTACTATTCTATTCAATAGCAAATATTTCTTAATCGCCATTAATTTTTCTATGAATTTTCCACCAGAAGTGTTTAACATAATTTGTCAATCTGGCTAACTCTTAGCAACACTATCTTTTATTTAGTAATATCTTATATATCCTAGGAAGTCATATTTTAAACCAAAAAAAAACTTGATTGCCTTCTTTGAACAAGGAAAGAGAATTTGGAATAAAGTACTCCAAAAAGCGTATGGAGTTAACAGCCCAGGTCTTTTCATCAGGAGTGCTTGGAAGTTCACTATTCCATTAAAAATCTATTTTGTCCTCTATAGGCATATACTCAGGTTTCCTGGGTTATTTTTGGCTGTAACTCCATGAATTTGTGCCCAAGATGTATTTTTCTCCGAGGTATGGCTAGACTCTGTTCCTATTTGCCAAGTGGGAGGCTTTGCTGATTCAAAGTAGTGGAACTGTAGGCTCAACCTTTTGATCTGGGTTTCCTTTTATTTCTGGATTTCCTGGTTATTCCTCTGAAGGTTGGGCTAAATGCTAGAAGTAAGATCCTATTCTGAACTTGGAATCTGAATCACCTCAATGCAAATGCTAGTTTCTGGACTTACTACACATATATCATTCTCACTTTACTCTGGATCTGCAACTCAGGATTTGGCAGTGTGCTACAAAGTTGCCAGCTGGCACCTGTCCCTGTTGCTCTATTTAAGGTCCAGAGGAGCCTCAGTACAAGTATGGGTCTTCTTTTTGTGCTGGTGTGTAGCCTCTCCCTGGGCTCTATGATGTTCCACATGCTGCATGCTCTTGACCCAAACTGGTCCCCAGTGTCTGCAGACCTCTCTTGCAGGGACTCTATGACAATTTGGGCCTCACAAAATGTAATAGTAGGGGAATTTGAAGATCTTCCCTACCTCTTGATAGGCTTAAGTGAATCTGAGGACCTTCCCTGATTTGAAAATATACTCTGCCCCCTAATAAGCTGAATGTGGTCACATGGAGTTTGTATCTAGAGGCTTTTCAGGACCACACGTACCTTGTTATTTTGATTGGGCAATGGGTCATGAGGGTTGTGACATTCTCTGGTCCTGGAGAAGGCTATATACACCCTGGCGAGAGGTTTTGGGGCTCACTTATAGGAAGAGTTGTGTGATTTGGACAGATGAGACTCTGGGTAGCCGTTGAGCCCCCCAGCTCTGAAAATCCAGATGTTGGTGCTTCTTTCTCTAGAAACTAAGTATGGATCCAATGGTCAGACAGAAGGAAGCCCTGTCTGTTGGTCTGTTTCTCTATCTGTATTTTTTTTGTCTACTTGTAACTTCTTTTTCTATTTTCTGTGAAGTTCAGGGTGCTGACTTTTTCCCCTGAACTAGGTAAATGATGTATGTTTGATTAAAATAAGATGGTTAACCCCTTTTTGAGTTGCTTTCCTTTAGGAAAGCATATCAAAGAACTTGTGCTAGCAGCCATCCTGGGTATGTTAGAGTGCTTGCTGCTACACTGAATTTTTTCCTGTATTTCTCCATCAGAATTCTATCTAATGCATTTTATAGATCTGTTTGGAGGAAATGTGGATAGGAGCTCAGCTGCATTGCTTCCTTCTACTCTGCCTTCTTGGCTTCCCAGGTATTCCTTTATATTTGAGTTTGACACCACTGATGTAATCCATATACAATAAAAACATTGTACAGTTTGGTTTTTTTTTTAAGGGTACTTTCTAAATCTGTTATGGTCCACCTGAGAGTTCCAAATGTGTACACTGGTGTGGGGTAAATGTATACAGCTTTAAATGTGTTCTTCTCATTAATAATTTTAAGATGACACAAATCTCTTAACATATTTAGCCACAGCCCTTTTCATCTCTTTATCCTTCATTTTCCTTGCCTAGAGAAGGCAAAAAGACTATACAGATATCACTTTCATCCACTGGTTCAATGTGACTTCTATATTTAAGCCTGAAGTCTTTACTCTCAATTTTTCATTTGGTACATATTAGGAATTTTACCCTTGAGACGTCAAAAGAGATTTTGAAAGTACTGATGAAGGAACTGCCAAATGTATTTTTCAGTGGAGCCACATAACATGATACTATCCATGTATATTAATCCAAAACAACATGCTTTGGTTCCATTTCATATTTAATTTGGAAGCCAAACTTTGTTCCATTTATGGGAGATAACAGTAGATTTAAGGAGAGGAAGAATCATACAGAGATTAAACTATCTCCCTGAAAAATGACAGGTTTTATATAAATTGTTCTTAACATTACTGTGTTGGCGGCATGTTTTAAAGAGAGATGGCATGAAATACTATGGTGTTCTCATTTATGGGTCTATTTTATATTTGCAGTACATAAGTAAGTCATGTGGGATATACTGAGTCAAGGATTTTATAATATTGATTAAAGCAGTATAAATTTTCTGATGCTTTGGGGCAGCTTTTCTAATAAATAATAAATAATCAGTTATTCACTATAATTCTGAGACTTTTGAAACACATTCTTTTTACTCCTCAGCCACTATATAGAAGACACAATTGGCCCCTATTTGGAGGGACCAATGGTATTCAAGTCAAGTTAACAAGCATTTACTAAACACCTAAAATTGCAAGGAATTATGCTAAGTGTTGGGGATACCAAGAAAGCTAAAAGATAGTCCCTGATCTAAAGGAGATTACATTCTAGTGGGAGAAACAACACGGAAACAACTACGTATAAACAAAATGGATACAGATAAATGAGTAAGAATTGGCAGAGAGAAAACATAGACCTGCACTTTAGGAAGACCAGCTTAAAAGTTTAGTGGAGGATGAACTCAAGTGGGTAGAAACTTGAGGCAGGAAGAACAATCAGCAAGCAACTGCAATAGTCCAGACATGAAATGCTGAGGCTATACACAAAGGTGGTGGCAGTATGAGAGTAGGGGCCATATAGGAGACAGGTTACAATGGCAGAATTAAAAGGACTTTCTAAGAGACTGGATATGGAAGATGAGACAGAGAGAGAGAGAGAGAAGAGTTGAGGATGACACCTAGATTGTGAGCCTGGGTCACTGAGAGGATGCTGCTATACTCTACAATAATAGGAAAGTTAGGAAGAGAGAAGAATTTTGAAGGAAAGATAATGAGTTTAGTTTTGAACACGTTAAATTTAAGACATCTATGAGACAATGAGTTCAAGGTGTCTAATAATAGATAATTGGAGATGTGAGTCTAGAGGTTGGGAGAGAGGTTAGGGCTGGAAAAGTAGGTTTGAAAACCATCTGCATAAAGATGATAATTGAATCCATGGGAGCTGATGAGATCAGCCAATGAAATAGTATAAAGGGAGAAGAGGGACCAGGACAGAGCTTTGAGGTACCTGGACAAAGATTCAGCAGAGGAGACTGAGAAGGAGCTGTAAGACAGATAAACAGTGAACCAGGAGAGAGTAGGGTCACAAAAACTTAAAGAAAAGTATCAACAAGGTCAAAGGCTACAGAGAAGTCAGCAAGGATGAGAACTAAGAAAAGGCCATAAGATTTGGCAATTAAGTGATCATTATATTAGTAACTTTAGAGAGAACAGTTTCAGTTGAATGAGGTGGGAAATCAAACTATAGAGAATTAATAAGAAAATAAGGCAATAATTGTATATAGATGGCCTTCTCAAGAAACGTAACCACAAAAAGGAAGAAAGCTACATGATCATAACTAGCAGGAATGGAATGATAAATGACTGGTTTTTTGAGGAGGAGAGAAACATGGAGTTTCTGTAGGCAATAAGAAAACAGCCAGCATCCAGGGAGAGAGTGAAGATAAGTGAGTGAGTGAGTGAAGATCACAGAACGGACAATTTGCTGGAGAAATGGGATGGAATGAAATCACCTGTGCATGGGCTTTGCTATAGCAAGGGAAAGAGCCACCTCTTCATGGGAGAAAGGAGTAAAGGAGGAGATAGTGATAGAAGGAATCTCAGTAATGTGAGATGAAAAGAAGGAACTCTCAATGAACCTGCCTCAATTTCTTCCAGCAAAATATGGGGCAAGATTCTGGCCAGGAAAATGGGAGGAGGAGCCATGGAAGTTTTAAGGGATGAAAAGCTATGGTGAAACAGTGAATCAATTAAGGAAAGGTGAAAAGATTCTCTTGCTGCAAGGAGAGCCTCACAGAAATTACATACCATAAATTTGTAGTGGTCCCAGCCAGCAGAATTCCAGGATTTTCCTCTAACTTCAATCAGCAGCACACAAGTAAGAACAAATACAGCAGATGGTAGGAGTAATCCACAGCTAAGGGTTCGTAGGACAAGATCAACAGTGGGGAAAAGAGACAAGAGATCTGAGAGTCAAGAACTGTATAGAATTGGACTGGTTCACTAAGGAGTCAAGATAAAGAAGAAAGCAGAGTATAACCAATAGACAGGTGGCAGTTTGGGAAAGAAAGTAGGACACAAGGAAGGGGGGACAGATTGGGCTGAGGGGTATGAGAGCAAAGGAGCAGATGGTGGTTCACAGAGCATGAGGTTTGAATACTGACAGGGTTCAAAATCGCGGGTAAAGATAAGATGCAGGAGTGTGTTAATCATTGAGGAATGTGGTCATTCATTACACTGGTGTACAAGGTCCTTCACATTTGAACCACGTTATTATTTTTATTGTGCTGAACTTCTTGTGACCACGCAGAAGAAACTGTCCACGTTCTCCTCTAGTGGAGATTCTCTCTCACTAAGGCTTCTTTTACTTATCAAGTCTGTGGTAAAACAACTGATACTGAATTGTTTCTTTTGTTCTTTGCCCCTTTATCTCCCTGTATTCTTAACCTTTTGACTTTTGCTTTCAGTTGCTGATTAAGGGAATTCAGAATATCTGATACTGCTTGTTTTCCAGATTCCTTTCTACATAATTTTTTTTCTTTCTTGGCAATATGTAGTTCAAGTTTTCTGCTCCATGGACCATCTAGATATTGGTATAATCTTCCCATTCCCTTCTGCTGAGCATCAATCCTTCTCTCAAGTAATCTCTGTCATGGTGGTGTTTGGCATCTGTTCTTAGGGGTATTTACTAGATAGCTCACTTTTCCTCCTGCAGTTCTTACCATGCAATGGCTACTACAAATTTTACAACATGCTATTTCCAAAATGCTTTTATACTTTCTATCAAATACAAATGGATCTTTTTCCTTTTTCTTTGATCTCTCTGGGATAGAGATCCAGTAGTGGTATTCTGGGTCAAATGGTATGCACAGCTTTATAACCCTCTGGTTATCTTTCCAAATTATTCTCCAGAATGGCTAGATCCATTCACAACTCTATCAATGATGCATTAGTGTAACTTTTCCCCCCACATCCCCACCAGCATTTATCATTAGTCAGCACCATTTGCACTGTTTCCTAAATGTGGGGCATTGGCATTTCTGATTTGCATCTAACTCAATGCCCCCTGCCTTCTTGTGCTACTAGAACAAGAGCACAGAACACCTAACTCTCCTGTACTGTGTCAATCTGATCATCACAACCCCTTTTATCTCCTACTATATATTTCTTAAACTATTAACCTTTGCTAACCACAATTTGACAATCTCAGAGTCATCCTTCACCCTCTGCTATCTCTTACCAACATGCCCAAGGCACTGACAAATCTTGATTCCTTCTCTATAAAATCTTTAGCATTTATTCCCTTTTCTCTACATATATGGCTACCAAGCCAGGTCATGCCCTCATCATCTCTCATTTGAACTACTGTAACAACATCAAACCCTCTGGGATCCACTCTCCACACAAATGCCAAACTTATTTACCAAAAGCACAAATCTGATTGTCATATCACCCACTCAAATCCTTTCTCTTGCTTCTGGTACTGGAAGAATGATAACTTTAAAAGAAATAGAGTATTTAGGGAAAGAGGAATGGTTGAGGAAGAAAATAATGAATTATCGGTTAGACATAGATCTAGATAGCAAAGGCCATCTACATAAGTCTTTCGTTGTACAGATAAGGAATTTAAGATTCAGGGATATGGTGACTTGCCCAAGGTCATACAGATAATAAATACAAGAAGTGTGTTTAAAACCAGGTCCTCTGATGTCAGAGGCAGCAAATATTCTTTCCACTGTACCTACCACAGTGGCATGCTGAGTTTGAGATGCTTATGATACATCTGCTTGGAGATGTCCAAGGGGCAGTATAACTGATGATGTGGGACTGTAAATGTAGCCTTTTTATGTGTTTATATTAAATTACTACTTAGGGTTAAGTGGTCTCTTAGCATATAGGGATTAGAATACACACGCCTAAATTCAACCCTACAACAGAGAATCCATGGGAAATTAGAACCACACATTAGAATCAACCAGAGATAAACAAGAGGGGCTGGGAGACAGAGAAAGAGACAGCACACAGTGTGGAGTAAGATAGAGGAAAAAGGGAGGGTCGAGCCAAGATGGCAGTGTAGAAGCACAAACTTGGCAGTGGCTCCAGCTCCAAACAATTCCAATACCTGTAAAAAAAAAAATGACTCTAAACAAATTTTAAAGCTACAGAACCCACAAAGTGACAGAGAGAAACAAATCTCCCGCTGAAGACAGCCGGCAGGCCAAAAGGTCTTTTGCAGAGTGCTGGGAGCTCAGCACAGTCCTACAGGAGCGGCATAGATCCAGCCCTAGGGAGGCCCTGACCAGCAGCAGCCAGAGCAGACTTTAGGAGAGTGAATAACCAGCAGTTGTGGCGGCTTACAGACTTCTCAACCCATAAACACCAAAGACAAAGTACAATGTCAGTGTGGAACTTTGTTGGAAGAGCAATGGGGGGGAGGGACAGAAGAGCGCAGTCCAGCTGCTGCCCCAGGGGCAAGAAGCAGCAGAGGCATGGAGGCACAGGTGGCTGCCTCAGGAGTTCCTGGCCTGAAGACTGTAGGGGGACCAAGGGACCATTCAGAGGGGAACTGTTTTTGCTTTAACCTGCTTGGATCTGGATCGCGGTCTTGGGTGGTGGTCCTGGGATGTGTGACCAGTGAGCCGGAGCTTGTGGGGGCTGTAGAGAAGGTGCCTTCCTAATAGCTCCAGCAGCTGTAAAAACCCCGGTGATTTTGGACAAAGCTCTCTTCATTCTGGAAACAGAGTTCTACCATGGCAAAGAGCTCAAAAGTGAAGTAATTGGATGGCAATATGAGTGAGCACAGGAAGCACAAACAGATAACAGAATTCTTTTTTGGGGACAAAAAGGACCAAGGCAGGAAGGAAGGAGCAGAAGGAAGAAGGCAAAGTCAGAACTCCTGCATCAAAAGCTTCCAAGAAAAATATGAACTGGTTACAAGCCATGGAGGAGCTCAAGAAGGATTTTGAAAATCATGGAAGAGAAGTGGAGGAAAAATTGGGAAGAGAAATGAGAATGATGCAGGAAAATCATGAAAAGCAAGTCAACAGCCTGCTAAAGGAGACCCAAAAATACACTGAAGAAAATAACACCTTAAAAAACAGACTAACTTAAATGGCAAAAAAAAAAAGGCCCAAAAAGCCAATGAGGAGAAGAATGCATTAAAAAGCCAAATTTCCCAAATGGAAAAGGAATTTCAAAAATTCACTGAAGTAGGGGTGGCTAGGTGGCACAGTGAATAGAGCACCAGCCCTGGAGTCGGGAGGATCTGAGTTCAAATCCAGCCGCAGACACTTAACACTTACTAGCCATGTGACCTTGGGCAAGTCACTTAACCCCAACTGCCCTTCAAAAAAAATTCACTGAAGAGAATAACTCCTTCAAAATTAGACTGGAGCAAGTGGAAGCTAATGACTTTATGAGAAATCACGATACTATTAAACAGATCAAAACAAATGAAAAAAATAGAAAGCAATGTGAAATTCTAACTGGATAAATCACTGACCTGGAAAATAGATCCAGGAGAGATAATTTAAAAATTATTGGACTACCTAAAAGCCATGACCAAAAAGAACCTAGACACCATCTTTCAAAAAATTATCAAACAAAATTGCCCTGATATTCTAGAACCAGAGGGCAAAATAGAAATTGAAAGAATTCACCCATCACCTCTTAAAAAAGATCCTAAAAAGAAAATTCCTAGGAATATTATAGCCAGGTTCTGGAGTCCCCAGGTCAAGGAGAAAATATTATAAGCAGCCAAGAAGAAACAACTCAAATATTGTGGAAACACAATCAGAATAACACAAGACCTGGCAGCTTCTACACTGAGGGATCGAAGGGCTTAGAATATGATAAAGAGGTCAAAAGAATTATGACTAAAACCAAGAATCACTTATCCAGCAAAACTGAGTATAATGCTTCAGGGGAAAATATGATCATTCAATGAACTACAAGATTTTCAAGCATTCTTGATGAAAAAAACCAGTGCTGAACAGAAAATCTGACTTTCAAATACAAGAAGCAAGGTAAACAAAAAGACAAGGTAAACAGGAAAAAGAAACCATAAGGAAGTTATTAAAGTTGAACTATTCACATTCCTACATGGAAAAATGATAACTGTATCACAAAAGACTTTTCTCAGTATGAGGATAATTGAAGGGAATATATATGTATATATGTATACATACACATATGTATGTATAGGAGGGTGTATGTGTGTATAAATATATATATGTGAGTGTGGGTATATGTATGTTCATATATACATAGACAGAGAGCAAAGGATGAGTTGAATATGAAGGATGATATCTAAAAAAAAATTAAGAGGTGAGAGAAGAATTTATTGGGAGAAGGAGAAAGGGAGAGATAGATTTGGATAAATTATCTCATATAAAAGAGGCAAGAAAAAGCTGTTACAATGGAGGGGAAGAGCAGGAAGGTCAAAAGAGAATGGGACCTCTCTCAATGAATTTGGCTTAAGGAGGGAATAACATACACACTCATTTGGGTATCTTACCCTACAGGAAAATAGAGGGGTAGGGGATAAGAGGAGGGATGATAGATGGGAGGTCAGATTGGGGAAGAGGGTAGTTAGAAGCAAACATTTTTGAAATGGGATAGGGCCAAAGGAGAAAATAGAATAACTGGGGGGTGGGACAGGATGGAGGGAAATATAGTTAGTTTTTCACAATATAACAATTATGGAAATGATTTGGGTAACTACATGTGTACAACCTATATCGAATTGCTTATCTTCCCAGTGGGGGCAGGTGAGGAGGGAAGAGGGGAAAAAATCTGGAACTCAAAGTTTTAAAAACAAATGTTTAAAAAAAAAAGTTTTTTACATGCAACTGGGAAATAAGATATACAGCACTGGGGTATAGAAATCCATCTTGCCCTACTAGAAAGTAAAGGAGGGAATGGGGGAGAATGTAAGAGAGAGCAAATTGGGGGAAGGGGTATTCAGTAGGCTCACTAACTTGGGGTGGGGGTAGGGGAAAGACAGGGAGAAGATCTGTAACTCAAAATCTTGTGGAAATGCATGCTGAAAACAAAAAATAAATTAATTAATTTTTAAAAAGATAGAGGAAAAAGTAAACCTGAGATAAACAAAGGAAGAGGGAAGGAGAAGAGATCAGAGTATGGAGGGAGTGAGAAGGAAAAGGAAAGAAAAATAGCAAGAAGAAAAAAGAACAAGAGAACAAGAAAGGAAACAGAAGAAAGAAGAGACTTGCAGAGACAAAGAAAAAAACAAAGAAAAGAAAGAGAAAAGGAATAGGAAATGAAGAAAGAAAATTCAGAGGAAGAATGAATTTGTTACAACAGAAGAGCGGCCATCATCAATCATCCAGTGGAAGGGCTGGCCATCCTCACCAAGTGCCATCCAACTTTCATTCCCAAGGCAGGCAAGCCAGCCTACATGAAGCACCTGAAAGAGAGAGGAGGCAGCAAGTACCAGACAAGTCAAATCACGACCACCATCTTGACCACTATATCCTATCAGACCTTAACAGAGATAGCACAGGACCTTGAAACCAAGAGCCTTTGGAAAAGCACCGTTTCCAGCCCAGTGTCTGTAGCCATCATCCTAGGAAGCAATCTCTGTGGAAATGCAGTCTGGCAATTACTTCTACAGGTGTTATAATCATCTTTTGAAGGCCCCAAAAAAGAAAGTTCTTGTCACAAAGTCCTTAGTACTGTCAAATGGTTCAACAGCAGAAACTGATAAGATTTTTATCAGTGGAGATGATATTCAAGAAGACGCTCTTTATTATGATTTGCTGATGTACTCATCCTAAGAACCACGGGACCTATTTTAATTGCAGCTGAAACCTTCCACTGGTGGTGTTACCCCATTATAATGTCTTGCTTTTCCATTTATATCCCCAGAACTTTGCATATAATAAACACTTAATGTATTCTCTATTAATTAACTAATCACTGATAAGCATGCAGGCAGTGAGAAGAGATCTTATTATACAGGGAAGCCTTATTCCCAACCCAGTCTTTATGTACTCACACTATCACTGATGTTCCCTCAAAGCTTTCTGTTCCAATGTCTTCACTCCAATGATGCCTCTTTCAAACAGCCTCTCTACTCTGTCCATTATTACAGGCCCATCAGGTACAGTATTAGGTGCCAGGGATACAAATAAAAAATTGAGATGGTGCTGATCCTTCAAGAAGGGGCAGCTAGATGGTACAGTAGAGACAGTGTTGGGCCTGGAATCAGGAAAATACATCTTCCTGAGTTTAAATCCAGCCTCCGATATATCCTTGCTGTTTGATTCTTGACAAGTCATTTAGCCTCAGTTTTTCTCACCCTAAAATAAGGAGGAAACGGAAAACCACTTCAGTATCTCTGCCAAGAAAATCCCTAAAGGGGTCACAAAGAGTCCGACAAAACTGAAAAATGACTGAAAATTATATCCTCAAGGAGCGAGACAAAAATGTCTGGAAAAAAAAAAAATCAAACCCGACCTTTATAAGGATAAAAGTTAATAGTCTGTTTTCTCTGTTAAAAGAAAAAAATATATAACAGAATGGATCAAGGAATAATAATTATCAATATGTACTTCCTGCAAGCAAGAAAATAAAATACAGAGACTAAAACTAAGAAGGGAGTCTAAAACAAGCTTAAAAAGTTAAAAGCAAGTTAAAAAAAACACAAGTAGCAGAGTATCAGACAATTCAAAGAAAAAAGAAATCAAAAGATGTTTTCAATAGGATGGTCCTTTATACTTTAAATCTCACCATCACCCATAATTAAGCTACCTCTACAATCCCAAAATATGAAATTCACCTCTCCTAGATCATGATCTGTCAATCTGTCTGTCTCCAAGTTCCCTGTTTCACTGTGAGAGTTGTCCTGACTTCAAACTTCAGTTCCTCTCTCTCCCTGTTTTTCCAGGGAGGTTGTTAGTGTCAAATTATCATGTAATTACTTTTCTGTTTATAGGGTATTTCCCTTAAGTAGATTATAAGCTCCTTGAAGTCAGGGGCCATTTCTGTATTTTTGTATCCCAGTTCCTAGAATAGGAATAGAATAGTCCCTGCATGTAAAAGGCATTTAATAAACATTTCTCCAGTCTAAGACAGATAGATTATATAATAAAAGAATACAAATAGTTCACTTTTAAGAATGTATATGCACCAAACAAAAAGTTAAATTCATAAATGAAATATTGTAGCAATATAAGAATAGACAAGAATCCTGTAAGAAGTGTTTTTTCTTTTCCATGACCAGTTCTTCTAGGTGCACTAGATCTCAACCTCTCTCATCTTTCCCAGTGGACTATCCCCACTATTAATCCTCTTCTGTCTTTCTGCTCTTCAGTTCTTCCTTCCATCCATCTACTGGTTCTGTACTTACTGCCTACAAATATGTTCAAGTCTTCCACATCCTTAAAAAAGTCTTCACTAGATATCATAATCCCTACCATTTATCAGCCTCATCTTTTCTCAAAGACATACAAAAACCATTCACTTTCTAAACTCCCGCTCTCTTCTCAATCCTCTGCAACTTGGCTCCCAAATTACATCAAAACTCAAATGAAGCCTCTCAGGATCTTTTAATTGCCAAATCTAATGGCCTTTTCTTTACTTTCATCCTTCCTGACTTCCTTGCATCATTGGCAACTGCTGACAACTCTGTCCTCTTGATGCTTCCTTTCCTTTCAAGGTTTCCCTAAAACAGCTTTCTCTTGGTTGTCCTACCTCTCTGACCACTCCTCAGTCTCCTTTGCTAGATCATCATCCACGTGTATTTACTAACTCCAGGTGTAGCCCAAGGCTCTGTCCTAGGCCCTCCTCTTTTTCTCAGACACAACTGAAACTGAACAACAACAACCATTTCAGACTCAAGTCCAAAGTATAACTCATTATTTTTCACCATTTCAATGGAGGGCACTCCCATCCTTTCAGTCACTTAAGTTCCCAACCTCAGTATCATCCTTGATTTGTTACTCTCGCTCATCCCACCTATTCAATCAGTTGTCAAATCCTGTCATATTCATGTCAACAGTATCTCTCACATATTTCCCCTCTTCTCTATTCAAACAGCCAGCATCCTCATTCAGATTCTTATAACCTTTTTAATGTACTAATGAAAGAGCCTCCTACCTGGTCCCCTTGCTTCAATCTCTCCCCACTCCAATCTATCTTCCACACAGTTGCAAAAGTGATTATCCTAAATAGAAGGTCTGACCAGGCAATCTTCCAGTCACCCTCTTTATCTTTCTAAAAATGTGTTTACATATTTATAGCCTCATTACTGCAATTGCAAAACACTAGAAACACCTAAATGCCTCTAAAACAGAGGGCCAGCTGATTAAGTAATAGTAGATGGAATACTATAATACAATCAAGATTGATAGGCATCAGAAATATAAAGAAATCTGGAAAGATTTTTGAAGGAATGAAAAATTTTTAAAAAGCGAAGCTAAGAAAACATAGTACACACTAATTATAACCACATAAAAAGAAAAGTGTAAAAGAACAGCGGGACAAAGAAAACTGATGGGGTCTCCAGAAGAAGCAACAACTGGCAAGTTGTTGACAGAAATTTCGAATGCTGAAATTCATTTATTTAAATAACACAAAGCAAGCTGAAATGATTTGCTGATATTTACATTTCAATTTTTAATTAATTTTTTAAAAAATCCATATTCCCTATTCTTAAGAAGCTTACAATTTAGTAATGATAATTCTAAGTCATCGAGGAAAGGTCAAATGAATATCTATATGTCCCATATCACTTATGACAGGAAAAGGTATATTTTAAGACTTTAAAAAAGTTAAGATTTTAAAAATTGATGCTTCAAGGGGTATAAAGTATATATGTGGAAAATTTTTAAATGTGGAAACATCACCCCCATCATGGGATTTTACAATACCCCATTACTGTAGAGATCACTGCACTATGGTTTGGGAGCTTAGACTAGATGGACTCTAACATACTGTATTATTAAATGCTGAGTCTCCTTTGGCCAATACTGAAAGTCAGACAACAAAAGTACACTGCTATCCTTTTTTTTTTATAAGAAAATACCATTAACCCAAGAAAATGAGTACCTTGAGTTGCTTTCCTAATCTGGGTATTAGATTTGTATTAAACTAGTCATCCATATTTTCTTGCCATATGATCAATGTCATATTTTTATAAGATAGCTGGCATGGCTTAAGAGTCTTTTTCTCTCTAAAGCTAATGAACAGGGATCCAACCAACAGCTTGGATTCCTTAACACTATACTACAGTCAAATGAGCCAACTTTATTTTCATAGAGAATATTCAAGTCATCTTACTGTTTCCTATAATAAACTGTTCAAACTACTGATCGCACAAACTATTTAATGTTTCCTATAGAAAATGGGATACACTGATAAAAACAACAAATTTTTATCCAGCATGCATAAGTTGGGGGAATAACAAGTAAAGTGAGTCATGACTACTTAAATAGTATTTTCATGGGCCAATGCAATGCCAATAACCTCGGCTCTGTGTGGAGCTTTTTTCCACTGAAGAACACTAGACTAACAAAAGTGGCAGCTCGGAAGCACTGCCATTAACCTGTCCTTTCCTATCCTTTGCAGGGCAATTTACTAGTGACTCTGCAATGACATCTGCAAAATCTTTAGGAGCCCTATGATGCATGTCATTGAATCCTGCTGATCTGAACACATCCAGTTTTCTAAAATAATGCTCAACCACTTGCTTTCCTAGTCTGTTTAAACTTCCCACCCTCCCATTCAGATTATCTGAACATAAACGATCTGTGCTCACTCTTGCTCTCACTTGTTAGTTATATTTTCATTAAAAAGAAAAATAAAATAGAACTTGAAACTTTTTTAATCTATTCATCCAACAAATATGGACTGAATGCCCACTGCATGCCAGGAAGTATGAGAAATACAAAGAAAAATCAGGCATTTAATATATCGGTTACATATTGCTTTGTATTCCAAGCAAAAACTTTTTATTTTCTTTGGCCATCTTGATCACCTATATAATAGACACACAGCATTCTTGAAGCATACTCCATAAATTAAAGCAGTGCTGAGTTTGAGAAAAGAACACTGAAGTAGTAGTAACACAGTTTGTGCTCTAGTCCTGAGTTTATCACTTCCTAGTCATCTGCTCTCAGGCAAATTACTAAACCACTATGACAGTTTCTTCCCTTCTAAAATGAAAATATTATAATGTTTTCATATAATATTTGTAATATAATAAAATAATAAAATATCTGTGCTGGGATGAAATTTTTTTTAATTAGGCAAACTTCCCATTTCCCATCTATTTCTTCTTTGATCTTCATTTCCCCAAAGCAATTCATTTACTATTTGTTAAAAAAAAACAAATAACCTTCAATTCTGTCTCCAGTTTTCATTTTCCTTAAATTTTCTTTTGAGCTAACACTCAACCCCTCTATCTAGTTTGTTAGCAGGAAAATTACACAGAATCAAAACTGGTACATACTTCCACCTACTTTCCTCATTGTTAGAAGTAGAAGTCAACAAGGATCCATTCCTAAGGGAAAAAAAAGTGTTTTGGCTCCATAAACTGATACCTGAAAATCTAAATTTGACATATAAGAATGAGTTGAACTTTCTATAAAAATGAAACACTGTTTCTATGGAATTATATATCCTGCAAAATGCCACTTTCTTTTAGTTTTCATGTCTTGATTTTGTTCATACAACTTAGACTTCTGAATTCTCAGCAATCTGGTCTTGGGGGAATCATAATAAATTCTCATACTCAACTTTTAACCCATCAACACCCAAGTAATTTTTACATTTTTTGCCCACAAGTTGCCAGCTGTTAAAACCCATTTTTCATAATTCTCTGACAGGAATTCTTTGGCATAAAAGCAACTATTTGTTGTTACTCACATCTGCCACATAGCAAAAGAAAATAGGATTAGATAAAATTTAACCTCTAAAACTAGGATCATACCATCCCATAATTAGGGAATGGAATGGAAATAGGGCAAGTTAATGGAACAACAACAAAAAAACAAACACAAAAAAACAACTTGAAGCTAGGTCTTTCTTATTGTAGAAAATAAAGGTGAAAGGGAGAATTAATAATTGTAGAAGTACAGAGATGGAGGAAAGTATGGAAGAAGCTCCAAATATAAGAATTCAAAGTATGGAGAGAAAGGAATAAAACACTATAGAGTATTTGCTATTGGTTTTAAAGATAATATGAGAAATGTAGCAAGCAGTTAAGAAAAAGCAAAAACAGAAGCAGAAATGAAGGAATGAACAGAGGAGAAAAGAACACAGGAAAAGAAGACAGAAAATAAAGATGAGAAGCAGAAATGGGGCAGAGTACTTGGGGAGAAAGGAATGAATGTATGTTTTTCTTCGTTTTGAACTGAGGTTGGGGGAGAGAAAGGGAGAAACAGAGATGGAAGCACATAAAGACAACAGAATTATCTAAGAACAGTGGCCTAAGAGGAAACAGGCACTGCTTTCCTTCTGAGCTTTTTTTTTCTTTCTTTCCAATAGTTCCACTGAGAAGGGGAGGACTGATCAAGGTGAAAATGGCAAGGCAAGGAAGAGAATTAATTATATGCAGGGAACAGAGCCCAGAGCAGAAAATAAAAAGAAAAGTAAATGAGGGCGGAAACAAGAAGCAAATAAAAACAATTACGTGGGGCTAAAGGCGACAGGTTGTAAGGATGAACTTTCAGCACAAAACAGCAAAGCGATGGCAAAATCACCTCGTGAGATAAGAAAGACATATGTGGTAAACACAGTTTTTAAAATGCCAAGCATTCCAAGTACGAATCAGCAATGAATGTACGAATCAGCAATGAATGGCAGTGGGAAATATTATTCATGAAAAACTGACATCTCTTGAGTTTTCCTCTATCTACCATATCCAACTCATCCCATATTATCTTGCCTTTTCCCTTTTAACATCTTGTAGGCTCATCCTTTCATCACCCAGGCATTGGGAAAGGACGTGTTGCCTCTTTTCTGCATCCCCTAGCCTCCCTTCCCTTACAATTCACACAATGTTGCCAAACAATTCTAAAAAGCAAGGAATTTAAGCCAGACGTACCCCCAAGGTCCCTCTTACGGTCCCTTCGATAATTACTAGAATAAACACAAACTCCTGTCCCCAAACTCCAAAGCATTCTATAACCTGCTTAAATCCTACCAGGAACTATCTTAATTTCTACTGTATTTCTACATGCATCAAGAAAATTACTGCATTATTCCTCATTCTCCATATTTTTCCCCATAGCTTGAATCACCACTGTACTACCTGTATTCGGCCTTTGAGCTTTCAAAATGTTTTGAAGATCCAAAACATTAAGAAACAACTCGAAAGCCTTTTTTCAAAAAAGGAGCCATTAGATCCAAGCACCAGATATGACAGTCAACATGATTACACAGTAGATTTTGCATATGATTAAAGTACGTATATTTAGGCAATTTGATTCTATCTTTGATGTCTCCCAATTAGAGTAAAAGGAGACAAAACTTGCTTTGTTTTTTTTTTAAAAAGACCTTCCTGTTACCTAGTTCTGCAATATTATCACATACTCCATCCATCAGTGTCTGATATTCATGGGTGATAATAGCAACATTTCTGAATGTCCATTAACTAACTAGGACACTGAATGGAATCTCCCTCCCAATTACAATAAATCTCCCACCCTAAAGAAATACTTTGTCATTAACCTACCCCTCAAAAAACAAATCTCTCAGCAATTCTCAAATATAACAATAATGACAAAACAGTAATTGCTATCTTGGCTTTATGAAACAGAGAAATTCTTGATAGGGACTAAGAGGTTGGGTCAAAGAGAGTGAGTCATTCAGTTAACTATCATTTATGAAATGCCTAGTGTTAGGCACTGTGTTAAGCACTAGTTATTGTGATACAAGATGCTTTAATTTAAAAAGAACTAACCTGTTTAAATGTTTGGAGTTATATCATAATAGATAATTTTATACATTATAAACTTAATGAATAAATGTTATTTCCCTAAACTTAAAATGGTGGGGGGAAGGTGCAATTTTTTGTTTTGTAAAAATGGTCTTAGTAAGTTTATGCATTTTCCACCCTTTCCTCCCCACCAAAAAATCACTGATCACCAAGTAGTGTGCTGAAGTGCTTCAAATAACTACACTTGCAGTAATGTGAACTCTGTTCTTGATACACTTTACTATAACTTCCTATGTCTTTGACATATTCAAGAAGTGAAACTCATGCATAGCATGTTTATATTATTCCCTCCTTAAAGAAGGCTCACAGACAATGTCAGGTCTGGGGAGATAAGAGCTGTTTCCAGGACATGAATTCTCATGAGGATTAAGCAACCACCATCTGGGGCTTCAGAGTTTATCTGCAGCAGCTGCCTTCTAAGTATCACACTAGAAAAAAAAAACCCAACCAAGTCTAATTCTAAAGTGTTTAACAAGTTGCTGTACCTTAGCTTTGATTGTTTTGTGTGTGTGGTTTTTTTTCTGTGAAGACAACAAATAAACCACAGTGACCTCCTGTCAACAGACTATTTAGTCAATATAGTATGAATATCTCAATAATAAAGTGTGTACCTGAGTATTTAACTTTTATTAAGAATTAATTTCTAAACAAAGTGGAAATTTTTGGTACACATCCATGAACTTAGTATTTAAATTTATAGTATATTTTCATTTCAAAAGTATGCATATCTGAATCACATGAACAAAAACCTTTATGTTTTCCCTCAAGAAAAAACTAACAATTTTAAGTTTCGTTAATATACTTACTTTGTAACGTGTGAATAATCTCTGATTGGAAAGGTTTCTTACTCCATTAAAGGAAGCACTTAAACTTAATCAAATAACAAGATTTCTAACAAGTATTTCTGTAGAAGATTACAAAGGGATAAAAGGAAGGAGAAGAGTGGTAAGAAGAAAAAAATCAGCAAATTTTAAAAAGCACAAATTTAATGCTTTGCTTAATTTAACACTGTGCTTAAAATACTGATTCAATAAAATTCATTTTTACCATTAGGTCTCAAGGTATTTAAAATCAAAGGTTATACCCATTGTTAAGCCCAATGACCAAAGAACTAGAGACAAAAGAAAAAAAGGTGTAAGAGAAATCAAGCATAACTACTTTTTATTATGGATGAGTTTCATTTGTTTCACAAAACTGGTCTTGGGATAACCACTGAAAACATGTTGGTCTCTGTCCCAAATCTACCAAATATCCCTTCTGCTTTCACATGCTAAGATAACATATGCCATTCACATCTGTTCTCTATAACATACTCTGGTAAAGAATTCATTCAACTATCACTTATTCCCACCTTGCAAATTAAGCAGATATTCATAATCACAGAATGTCAGAGTTGGAAGGGAACTCAGCACCCAGTAACTTCAACTCATAGATGAAAAAGAACACCCACTACAACATTTCTGACAAGTGGTCATCCAGCTTCTTTTGGAAAACTTCCAAAGAGGGAGAGTTCACCATCTCTTCAAGGAGTCCATTCCAATAATCAGGAAAATACTTGAAGACAATTTTGTCATTTCTATCTCATTGCCTTCTTCATCAAGCAAAGGTCTTATCCCTTCTTTTTCTACCAAAATAGTTTTCACCAAAAAAAAAAAATCCTTCTTGCTGTCCCTCATCAGCTTCACTTCACTGTGTCCTCTGGCATTCCTAACACTTTGTTTACAGGACTAAGTCACACTCATATTCATCCTCTGTTATCTGGCCTTGCTCTTGCCATCTCTTATATTCCCATGGCTGACAAAATTTACTTTTTTTTTCCCGGGGTGGGGCAGTGGGGGGGTGGGGTACATGTGACCGCAGGGCAATTGGGGTTAAGTGACTTGCCCAAGGTCGAATAGCTAGTGTTAAATGTCTGAGGTCACATTTGAACTCAGGTCCTCTTGTCTCCAGGGCCGGTGCTTTTTATTCTCTGCACCACCTAGCTGCGTCAATGGCTAACATCATTTACAATTCTGTTTAGTCCTGGACAGCCATGACAAGCAGGCTACAAGTAAAATCCTATGACAAAGAATATCACTGCAAATAAGGATTCTACATAACCAAACTATTCTTCTTACACCAAGAAGGCCAGTGGAAATAACGAGACAATCCAGTCCAGTGGGAAAAAAATAAGCGAAGATCTGTTGCACACTAATAGCATGATTTTAGGGAACAACTCACAGCCTTTGTCTCTGTGATTTAGTTTCTTTATCTATGAAACAGTTTAATAACCATAATAAGTAAGCTAAAAAATCAGTGTTGTATGTATAAACAAAATGTTTAATTGTACAGTCTCACAGAGATGTAGTTTCTTTGCTGTGACTGGAACAAAGAAGTAACTGCAAGATATAGGTTTCAAATCTCATTTAAATCTATGGGGATACAGTAAGAGTTGTATCCGTGTTGAGTCAAGCCAACAAGCACTTATTAAGCACAACCATAAGCCAGGCCCTGTGCTAAGGACTGAGGAGACAAAGAAAGTCTTTGCCTTCGAGGAGCTCACAGTCTCAATGGGAGAAACAGAGAAACCACTGAAGGTCATCTCAAAGGGAAGACACAGGCATTAAGCAGGACCAGGAAAGGCCTCCAGCTGAAGACAGGATTAGTCAGGAGATCATAGCATCTTGTCTGAGGAACAGCAAGGAAGTCAGTATCCCTGGACCCTAGAGTACAATCGGCTGCTGGTAAAATCCTCTGAGGAGCCCAAAAAAACTTTGAACACCCTATCTGTTTGGTTCTTTCCATGTGACAATCAATGATTCTTTTTTCCCCAGGGTTTGCTCAAAGCTACTATGATCACAGCTGCCTTTATGTACTTGTGTTCCAGAACCATCAATAATGTCATAATGTCAGCAAAGCTCACAGAACAATGCTTGTTAATGTGTCATTAATATCTATTAATTTGTATGGAATTTATCTGTGGAAAATTAAAGTAGAATCAATTCTGGCTCGGGGATCAATTTTCACCTCTAGTACTTATTACTTGTATGGTAGTGGGAAAGTCATGGCCCTGTCGTTCCATTTTCCCATTTGTCAAATAGAAGATGAGGCAAAGGAAGGGTTAAGTAGATGTCTGTGAGGTCCCTTATAGTTCTAGATACGATACTACAAAGAAAGAAGACTACCCTACCCACAAGTGTCTGGTTAACAAACATGGTTGATGATGCATGCAAAATATCACTCAATTTGAAAATATTCGAGATTTAACATTACAACATTCACCCCTTTCCCCAACACACAAATACTATACTATAGCATTGTGCTAAGGACTGAGGGTACAAACAATGGCAAAAGCAGTCTCTGCCTCCATGGAGCTCACAGTCTAATAGGGAGAAACAAGCAACCAACTGAAGGGTATCTCGGGGGAAGGCACAAGCATTAAGTAGTACCAAGAAAAGTACGTAACCTGAGCCTGGAATGTAACACAAAAAAGACACAAAACTTTTTCTGCCAGACTTGAGCAATATTTATTGGGGTTATTTTGTATATAAAGGATCCAGCAAAGGAAAGTTTAGACAGGTAGGAAAAGAGTCAGGCGACAGTAGTGTCACCAAAAAATCAAGAGTGAGATGGGATAGGTTGAGAAGGATCTGGACTGAAAAAAAAGTTAAGACAAAACTAATACTTGGTTTACTTAGGGTCAAGAATGATGGTGATGAGAAAACAGGAGGTGGGGATTGGGGATAATTTGCTCCAAGGTGACTGATACGGGGATAACCGAGAAACCAAGAGATGGGAAATTATTAGCCATAGTGGGTACTAGATGGCAGATGAAAAAAAAAATCATCTCATACCTAGATTATTGCAAAAGCCTCATAAATGGTCTTGTTGTCTAAAGTCTCTCAACAGTCTCAACACCAAAATGATTTTACTGTCCTATATAGCAAATCTGACCATGTCATTCCCCTACTTAATTCAATAAATTCCAGTGACTCCTCTTCAGAGTCCCTAGGATAAAATAACACTATACTGTTTAGCTTTTAAAACTCCTCACAATCTGATCCTGAACCATCTTTCCAGATTTATTATACAGCAGTCCACCCCATCTTCCTCTCAGTCTGCATTCTACCCCAACTGGCCTCTCTGTTTCTCATATGTGACTGGTTTGACATGTTAGCCTGATAGCATCACCAGTTCTGGTTTTACATTGAGATGAAATAATTTGTAGGTGACTGAGCAGTTAACAAAAGGTTTCCTTAGCATTAACATAGCACATGGTTTCAATAGATACAACACCCTTTGTCTCTATTATATGCAGGCATATATGATTATATTATATGTCAATTCAGCACAGCAGGATATGGTAAACTAATATGGTTTTCAGGTATTCAGCAAGTTTGAATGAAGGGGGGTCAACCACTTGAGGGAAGGGGACCTTTTCTGCTACTGGGTGACCAGGAATCTATGTCAACTAAGCCAGAGACAACTAAGAAGCTGTACCAAAGGAGTCACAACTTGAACCTTGCTCCACTTCCAGGCCAATCAAGTCACAGCTTTGTCAATTTTTAAAGAAAATCTAGTCTAACCCATGGTAGGGTTAGAGGACAGGAGAAGGTGACATTCTTATAGATACTGGTTCCATCACGACACTCCAATTCCTCTCAGTGCCCTACCCCCCAACTCTTCCCTCCTCTACCCCCCCCTTGCTGGTCCCATGCCTTGAACACATTTCTTCCTCACTTCCACTTCAAAGAATTCCTCTCTTCGTTCAAGACAGCTAAAGTACCACTTCATGAAGCTTTTTCTGATTCCTTTAATTATCTGTCCCCGCCCCTTTGAATACCTTATACAAGATGCACCAAAATCTTAAATAGTTTTAAACTGCATTATGACTTTTGGGACACCATATATTGAACTTCTTTGTATTTATTCTCTATATATACTCATACGTGTACTTGTCTCTCTAGTTAAACTGCAAACTCCTTTCAATTAGGGTAGTATTTGTCTACTTAGTGCCTAACATATAGGGGGCCTTTAATAAACACCTGATGATTATATCAATCAAACAGCATGGCCCAGGGTTATAATAAGTTCAATCAGTTCAGAGAAGAGACAGCACATCATGGAGGAGGAAACAGAACTGGATTTGGTACAAAAGAAATAAAAACAGTGTCACATCTGGAGGAAGTAGGTCTGAACCCCAGCTCTGGTGCTCAAATCTGTATGACCCTGAGAAAATTATTTACACTGCCTCTGCCTCAGCTTCTTAAGTTTTTAAATGAGGTGGTTCAAGGGGATGGTCTCTAAAGTTTTTTAGAATTTTAGAATTACAAACCTATGACTCACAAAATCACACCTTGTTAGAGCTAGAATTACTGAAAGCATAGATTATTTAAATCCAAGTCCCCTTTGAGAGATGAAAGAATAAGACAAAAAGATGGTTAAGTGACTTACTTACTCCGTCATCCTACAAGACATGAACCTATCTGAGACCTCAATGACAGGCAAAAGTGTTTATATGAGAAAGAGGAATGCCAATAGGGTGGAAAGAGTGGGAGAGGGAGGAGAGGTGGACGGTACAGACAAAGATAACAGCCAGGAATAAGCATTATATCTGCAGGAAAATAAAGAAAATGGCCTACCAGAAGTGGAAGAAATAAAAAGAAATGGAGTTGAAACGAAGCCTAGTTAAGTATAAAAAACAGTTTTATAATCTAACAGCAAAAATTCAACACAACGTTCTCATGTTGATTGCAGTGTCAAACAATATACATGGTGGCACTAAGTTTTGACCACAAATAGCCATTTTAATGTTCTATTAAGCTCATTAAAACAGTTCTTAGTGGATGTAGCTGCCTGCAAGATAACTGCATATTTCTTCTGTGCTTTATCCAAAGATGTCAATTTCCAAGCCTCTTCTTTTCCCTCAATCCCTAGTTCTTTACAAAAAGATATTATCACCCCTGGATTGCCGGTGGTCCTTTTAAGTCAACTACTGATAATTACGGGAGACACTTCAGTTTTCACACCTCCTTTCCTCACCATCATTTCCCCAAGGAAAAAGCTGTTTTCAAAACTGAACATAAAGATATCATTCAATTGCACTACTTATAGAAGATTCGTGACTGAGATTTTTCCTAAAATCAGATGTTAATCACCTGACTTATTTGCCTGTTTTGACACTGGCAGCCGATATTATTCTTGTGGAGGATGCCATTTAGGTTTGCATCAGCTGTCAATAATTAGCACATGAACTGAAAATATGAAATAGAATTTCATATACCGAGGGAATGTTGATGGCACATTAACACCAAAACAAGCACTGTGACAGCACCATGGGTCCTCCATGCTGGACACTTAATTTATGGCACAAAAAATCAGCCAGCAAAATTCCATCCACACAAAACTGGAGGGTGCAGGGGTGGAGAATACTTGGAAAGAAACACAAACATAGCATTGGTTGGTCATTCTCAATCAACAGGCTCATTAATTCAGCTTGGGCGCTTCCTGCGCTAACATTCCATTATCTTAAGTATAACGCCCCAAGCTGTGGTTCTCACAAGTTATTGCAGGGAGTCAGCAAATCCAGAAGTGACCCACAACTACCATTTTGATCTTTATTTAGTACTAGCAAATAGGCAACAGGATATACAGGTTTTTCAAAAGTATATAGGTAAGTGGCACAGGTGACCCTGGAGTCAGGAGGACCTGAGTTCAAACCCAGCCTCAGACACTTAACACTTACTAGCTGTGTGACCTTGAGCAAGTCACTTAACCCCAGCTGCCCTGCCTTCCCCCCTCCACAAAGCAAAAAACAAACAAAAAAATGAACAACAAAACAAACAAGCAAACAAAAAGCCCCAAATGTATACAGAATGCAAAATAATTTTTAAAAGAATCCATGGTATCTTTCTGTTGTAAAGTACAGAGTACAATTAATATGTGAAAATCTATTAAATTTGTTTATGTTAAAAAGGAGTCCTCATATCAGAAAAGTTGGGGAATGACTAGTTTATGAAACAAAAAATATAGAAGGCAATGTACTTGCACTCAATCCTGAAAAAGGTATAATGAATATGCTGAAAAAATAGAAAATAATTTTATTGTACCATATAAAAAAGTATAAAACTAAGTTTTAGATTATTCAGTCCCTTGAAGATTATTTAGGATTCAAAATTTATTTACTCAAAGAAACCATACCCTCAAATACTAACTGATACGCCTAATGGTACAAAACTCAACTCAATAAACATTTATCAACTAATTACCATATGCACAGAACTGTGCTAGGCCCTAAGTAAGATTAAAAGTTTATATAATAAATCAAACACTTATTAAACACTTGTGTGCAGGCATCGTGTTTTTATATGTGTATTTCAGAATACAAATGCAAAAATGATATAGTCCTTTCAAGGAATCTATTTCTATTAGGGGGAATAAAAATGCTCAAAAATAAGTGAATATGGAATGTTATGTGTGTGTGTGTTTAGATACATGGTAATAGGAGACATTAAAACTTGCAAGAATCAAGAAAGGCCTCTTGACAGAGATGGCACATGAGCTGAGCCTTAAAAGAAGCTGTGGCAATTGCAAAAGGCAGAGGCAGGATTCTTCCAAAAATGGGAGACAGCCTGTGTACAACAGCACAATTAGAAGACAGAATGTCATTTAAAGGGAAGAGTAAACAGGCCAGGTTCACTGATTCAGAGTACATAAGGGGGCATAATATGAAATCACCCTGGAAAGACAGGCCAGAGTCAAATTGTGAGTACATTAAATGCTCAAAAGAGGAATCTATATTTTAACCCAGAGGCAATGGGAAGCCACTGACTCTTCTGAAGAAAGGAGTGACATGATCAGACCAATGCTTTAGGAATATCAATTGGCTAGCTGTGTGGAATATAGATTAGAAAGAGAAAAGAATGGTTTCAGAAAGACCAAAATAGATTATTGCAATTATCTAGGCCAAGAAATGATGAGGGCCTGGACTAAGGTGGTAGTGGTATGAGTAGTGAAGAAAGCACTAGGTTCCTGGGATACTAAACTGATGATATTAAGTAATCGATTTGGAGGTGGTGGGGGTAGGGAGTTGTGACAATGAAGAATGGAGGATGACTCCTAGATTTTCAACGTAGGAAACTAGAAGAATTGTGGTTCTCTCAACAGAAATAGGGAAATTAAGAAGACAGGTAGTGCTGACCCTCATGGTCCAGTAATAAAACTTAATAAAACCTGCCTACCACTTATAACACAGCTTTTATCAGAAAATTTATTCCAGGTTGCAACCTGGGGCATATTTCCTTTTGCTCCTAAAGCAAAAACTGTTCAGTCGGTTTTCAGTGATGTCCAACATTATGTGACCTCACTTGAGGTTGTCTTGGCAAAGATACTGGAGTGGTTTGCCATTTCCTTCTCCAGCTCAACAGATGAGGAAACAGGCAAACAGGGTTAAGTGACTTGCCCAGGGTCACACAACTAGTGTCTGAGACTGGATTTGAACTCATGAAAATAAATCTTCCAGGCCTGGCACTCCATCTACTATGCCACCTAGCTACCCCTAAAGCAAAACTGGGAAGTCCCAAATATCACTGTTGCATCAGAATTACAGAAGCTTTAAGGGAAGGTAATTTTAAGGATCAAAGCACTATGATCAGTGCAAGCTTCTGAAGATCTGGTGGCAGTCATAAATAGAATAGTTTGTAAGTTAGATGCCTGTAAGCTGAGACTCTCTCTTCTTATATGTGGTTATGTGTGTATTTATGTATGTATATATGTCTAGGGTTAACTGCAAATTAAGGTTCAACTCACCCACTGATTAAAGTTGGGAGAGAGGTGAGGAAAAGAGAGGCTGCATTTTTTCAGGGGAACAGGAAGGAGGTAAGAAAAAACACTGGCATAAAAGAAGCAGCAGACTGTCTCTCTCGGAAGGTGCCAAGGAGCCTGCGATATTATGAATTTGTGTTGTTCCCGCCTAAGAGTTCAATGGAAGTTCACATATGGCCAGTTGTTTATGAAACCCCTACAACACCTTACTGATTTACAACTACAAAAGACAGAGTCTCTCTTGACATATTCTAAGTACTGGGTGATTTATCTTAAAACAATTAATCTGTTAAGAGAATTTAATATTTGCTTGTTCAATAACTGCATTAATTTTAACAAGAACTTGTATCTGATATAACTTTTCCTGTGAACAAGAAAAAAATGATCCTTTTTTTCCTATGAAAATTGTTCAAAATCCATGATCATGGTGTCAATACTTCTAAGGCTAATTTTCTAAGTCCTATACTTGTAATGTTTCTCCTTATCTTTTAGCTACTGAAAGAAAGAGAAAATATATAAGAAACTAATTTGTCTTAATATCTTAGGTTAAACTAACAGTTATGAGTGAAACTTACCTATTCACTAAAATTTTGAAAGCTGATTCTAAAATTACCCACAATTTTCAGACAACTATTCAACCCTCGTATCCTACGATTACTAATAAGGAGACTTACGATAGAAGTATCTTTTCTTTTTTATTGATATTTTTGTTGACCTATGACCCTGTGGAGGTGACTCTATCACCTTCATTTCCTACTTCCTCCCCTACCCAGTAAGCGATCTCTTTTAACAAAGAACACATACGTAAGAAATAAAGGAAAATCAGTTCAGCAAAACTCCCCAGCCTGACATGGCTCAGGGCTGTTCCACACACACAGGCCCTCTACCTCCATAAAGGAAGGAGGCACATTTTCTCACCTCTTCTTTAGGGCCAAGCCAGACTGTCACAATTACATGGCATTCAGTTTTGTTTTCTGTTCTTTTCATTTAAATTATTTCAGTCACTTAATATTGTTTGCTCAGTTCTGCTTCCTTAGTAAACCCTGTGTTCATCTAAGTCTTCCCATGCTTCTCTGAATTATTCATCTTCATTGTTACTTACAGTGCAGGAGTATTACATTGTATTCATATAACAAAACCTGTTTAACTATTCCCCAGTCAATGGACATCTATTCTTTTTCTAATTTTTTGTTATACAAGGACCATAATATTTTTAAAAGGTAACATACTTTCTAAGACCAAAAAAAATATTTGCCACTTTATTGCTCTTCTCATAAATATTAATTTTTTATTTTCTGTTTTGTCATCTTCTTCCACAAAATCCTACAGTTTCCTCATCATGGCCTGGAGGTAACTCTGGGTTCTCAATGGCTATGCCAGGAGGGTGAAAACGCCTAGGTTCTACCATACTAGAAAGGCTTCAAATATGGTCCAGGCAACAAAGTCTGTTTTTTTTGAGTACCAGCCGAGCTAAGTTGTTATCATTGTTGTTCAGTCATTGAGTCCTGCCTGATTCTCCGTGAGCCTGTGGACCATACTGTCCATTTCTTTCTTGAGTGAATTAAGGCAAATAGAGGTTAAATGACCTGCCCAGGGCCACATAGCTACTGTCTAAAGCCAGATATAAACTCAGGTTCCTGACTCCAGGTCCTATGTTCTCTCCACTAAGCCATCTACCTGCCTAGCCCAGCTTAGTATGGAGAGACTAATCATCAGTAAGTTGACTACCTGGTGATGGAATTTTTGGCTGCAGGGACTTGTGAAACAAAGAAAAACAGAAAATTTCTGTCCCTGACCAAAAGATGTAGAGAAAATAAGATCTTGTTTTGCTTATTATTTGCTGATAATATAAAAGTATTTATTTGACTTGGCAGAACAAAATTCTGTCTACCTTATAAAGGATCTTTTCCAAATAAAGTGTCTCCCATTTATAAATCAAAATCATTCAAGCTTCCTTAAATGGAAATCACTCTATTCAATGTTTCTTTATTCACAAACATCAGGCAAGGCATAAACCAGGAATTAAGTGCACGCTTGCACAAGAATTCATCACCACATGGATAAGATCAAGTGCAGAGTCCACGCAGACAAGACATTTTCTGTGGATGGTGAGGTACTGTAAGAGGCTTCTATTTGCAAAAGACATTGTGGTGGTTGTACAGTGCCATGAGTGCTGTAAAGTCTCTGAGAAGAGGTACATCATTCCAGGGAGTATGACCTGACCATTCATGCAGAAAAGATCAAGTGGGTGAAAAAAAAATCATGATTGCTCAAATTATGGCATACATTTGGATGGACAAACTATAAAGTTGGTTCTCAATATGTATATCTGGGACAGACAGTTAAGATGGACAAGGATTTGAACCTGGAATTTAATAAGATGAGAGCAGCTTGGATTGTGTAATTAATTTAAGAGATACTTAGTCCTTAGTAACTAAAGGCTAAGTACTTCTATGAAAGAAACAGAGGGTGTAAACTCTGTCTCCTGTATGAAAGAAACAGAGGGTATGAACTCTGTCTCCTGTTGCTGACATGGCAGCAAGGGGTTAGCTGAGATAGGAAGCGCGCGCGCGCGCGCGCGCGCGCGTGTGTGTGTGTGTGTGTGTGTGTGTGTGTGTGTGTGTGTGTGTGTGTGTGTGTGTGTGTGTAAGAACAGTTCCAGGGACAGAGAACCAGAATCAAGAATTTTCCTGCTGGTAGAGGAAGAATCATGGAGACTGAAGCCAGCTGAGAGAGAGAGCAAGAAAGAGAGAATGTTTCTCTCCCAGCATCTGGAAGCTGACTGAGAACTGAGTTGGAGCTTTTCTTAAGACTAGAATCAGAAGGCTGAAGTTGCTGCTTCCTGCAAGGCTGAGATTCCTTCTGGGTCCTAGGGCCAGCCGAACTGCTGGAGGACTAAAGAAGCATGACTGAGATAAGCCTTTGTGGTTTGGTTGATCCTTGAGTTCCCGGCAACAGAAGTTGTGAAGGGTTTGAGATGTGCTGGACCCTGTGAACTTCAGTGTGTAACAAGAACTGCACTGAGGACTGAACAAGGAGCTGGGAGCTGTCTGCCTCTGAATCCAGGTGACTGTTTGGTGGATTCAGGTAGGAACTGGGACCATGGAAGGGGATCCAGGGAACCTAAGAGACCACCCCGAGTCAAGATGAAGAAAAGGCCTCCCATTCTGGAGAGCAATCTGGAACTATGCCCAAAGGGCTATAAATAACTGCATACCCTTTGACCCAACAATACCACCTCTGGGGTTGTATCCCAAAGAGATTACAGAAGTGGGAGAAAGACCCACATGTACAAAAATATTTATTGCAGCTCTCTTTGTGGTGGCAAAAAACTGGAAATTATGGGGATACCCATCAATTGGGGAATGGCTAAACAAGTTGTGGTATATGAATGTAACGGAATACTATGTAATGGGGAGGAGACGGTCTTCATATTCACCTGGAGAGGCTTATACAAACTGATGCTAAGTGAGAAGGGCAGAACCAGGAAAAATTTGTACACAATCACAGACACAGCGTATGTGTGACGACCAACTTTGATAAACTGGACTCTTCTCAGCAACTCATGCATATAAGACAACTCTACAAGTCTCAGGATGGAAGGAGATATAAAGAAAGATCTAGAAAGAACAGAGTTTAAATGGAAACTGAAGCAATCTACATTCTATCATTCTTTTTCATGTTTGGTTTTCTTTCTTCTTCCCATTATTCACTCCATTAGTTACAACCCTTCTATACAACCAGACTATTGTACAGTGTGAAAGTATTTGCAGATCCTATACTTGATTGCATGCCACCATGGGGGGGGGGGGGGG
>CM053583.1:241371178-241393774 GCA_028627135.1 Pseudochirops cupreus | reverse complement strand
TTTTGGGGTGGTGGGCGGGGTAAAGACGGGGAGAAAAGATGTAACTCAAAAAAATTTAATAAAGAATCTCATATTAAAAAAAAAATAAAAAAAATAAAATAAAAGAGTTGGACTGAATGATCCCTAAGATGCTTTCAAATTCTAAATTCTATGATCCTATGGCTAAAACAGAAATTTAATTACGGCCAACTATAAATGTACCAAGACCACTCTAGTTTCCTTATGAAAAAACTTTTAGCAGAAATTAGATTTTCTTATAATTTTACAAACATTACATTTTACTAATCTTATCTTACTTTCAAATACAGAAGGCATAAAAGCAGAAGACAAAGAGGCAAAGCAGTATTTAGGACACCAAAAGGCATTTGGCTTTCTGCTCCTCTTTGAAGTCAGTGATCCAAAGACTCCACACTAACAAGGAAGTGGGTGTTTATGAAACATTCCCCTCTATTGTATCCTCTTCCAAGGATCTGTTGTTTCACACAGAGGGCAATCTGATATTCCCTATCAACACATTAAATGACACTAAACTGAACTAAATATCGATGTTGTTTTGTCCCCACTATCACCCCAGTAAAACAAACAAACAAAAATCATGGTTAAAGGGGGACAAAATTCAGAGTATAATCAGGACAAAGATGCACTGCCTGAGACATGACGTCTTAGAAATCACTTGTAGGGGCCACTGCTGCCCTCAGTCCTGCCAGAAAAAGAGAACATGACTTCTTAGCACTAAAGCCATGGCATAAAGGAGAATCCTTGGTGCTCCCTCTCCTTAAAAGCCAAATAGCAATTTAGTAACAGAGTTTTGATAAATTGGTAATATGGAATCAATACATTAACTACAAATCTAGAAAAGCAGGAAAGTAAAAGGAATATAGCAAAATCCAAAAACTTTTCACCTCTAGCATCTTTTATAAATATTAAAACTATATCATGGTGTCAAATTTTTAAATAGGCAGTATGTAATAAAGAAAATTCCCTCCAAAATAGATTTATGCCTAATTTTTTAAAAGTCATTTTTTTTTCAATTTTATAGATCACTTTCTCCCTACTTATTCTTGTCCAAGACCAAACTAAGCAAAGAATTGGAAATAAAGTGGGTACTCACAGACTGAAAAATGGCTAAACAAAATGTGGTACATCCATATAATGAATAATACTGAGCCACAAGAAATAACAATGAGGGACTCAAAAGAGCATGAAAAGGCTTATACAAACCCACCCAGAGAAAAGGAAGTATAACCAGGAAATTAAACAACATACACAGCTACGCTAACCATGTAAACAGAATGCACAACAACAAAATAAACAATGTTCTTCTAATTATAATGACCCAAGCTGGGTCTCAGAAAAGAGCTGAGAAGATGCCCCTCCCTCCCTCTCCTCTGCAGAGCTAGGGGCCTACGGGCAGGGAAGTTTCCATGTACTATATCACACCTGAAGTGTTGGTGGGTTTTGCTTCATTTTTTTCTTAAAACTCATTTTGTAAAAATTGGTTACAAAGGACAGCTAGCTAGCTGGGCGGAGGAGTGGGGGAGGACGCAATCAGAAACTTCTGTGAGGCAAAACTAAAAAGCACCAATATGAATATTTTTTTAAATTAGAAGAATTTAAGAATACGTGAAAGGAACAAAGTGTATCATTTGATGTGCTGCATTATTTTATTTGTAAAACAAAGAAAATATTACTAGGATGAACATTTTTATTTATAAAAGTAAAAGTATACTAAATGTTCGTGTCAATTAATGCACCTGGGCCTCCTAGCATTAAAAATAATAAAGATAATATACACATATAATAACTCTAATTATGAAAAACATAAAGACCAATAATGCTGACCCTTCTGTTTGAAATACATATCTGCTGACAGAATTTTAAAGCAAGCTGAATCAACTTATTAGGCAGACAGTGATTACTTCATAGGCATAAAACTATTAAAATAATAATAATTTCTAATAACAGCAGCTCCGTCTGCAGGTATAAAAAGAACTCATTATTCTTAACTGAGGAATCACTAGGGTACTGAAAAAGCAAGAAAGCACATCATTTTTTAAAACAGCTTCAAGAGCACAAATGACACTTTTTAATATATGTGCATATACATGTAATTAGACAAGAAAGCATCTGTTTATAACTCACAATCATACGATGCTTTAAAATAAAGCACTTTCCTCACAATAACACTGGTGAGCCAATTATTATATTCATCTCTAAAACAAAGAGATTAGGCACAACCAGAGTCACACCAGAAGTAAGTAACTAGAAGCACTAAGGCTTCACCCCCACATTCTCCAGTCTTCTGACAGAGATAATCTTTTTTTTCTATTATATGCAGAAGTCTCCAAAATTCCATCAATAAAAATGAGCAGCAAAAGGCGACTAAATCAAAAGCATAACTAAGAAGCTGGTTATTTGTTTGTTTTTTAAATAACCTAGCCAAATAACCTTTTTTAATTCAGGAGGTACTGTGGCATAGTGGGAAAAGATCTGGGATGGAAAGGAAAAGACCACTGATGATCTCTGTGCCTTGGGACAAATCTCCTCACTTCTCTGGACCAGTCTCCAGCAAATGGAGAGGGCTGGGCTAGATGATCTCCAAGATCCCTTCTGGTTCTGAGTCACTTTGTTTTCCAAAAAAATCCCACACATTTCACCTTATAACTAAAATCATTAAAAAATGAAAAGTATACATCTGTGTTTTTTAAGATAAGTATTTTAGTTGAAGAAAAACATAACAGACTGACAGATACAGAGAGAAAATTTTGTTGTTTTAGGTAACCAGCCTATTTAAAGTTTTATAATTTGGGTCAACAGGATCATAGGTTTAAATCTGAAAAGGCCTTCAAAAGTACTTTGGTCCAACTCTCTCACTTTACAGGAAAGGAAAGGCAGAGAGTTTAAATGACTTGCCCAAGGTCACAAAAGTAGGCAGTAGAGCAGAGCCAGAATCCAAACACACATAATCCAAGTCTTAGATTAGACTACTGTTTTTATGAAACAACATGACAAATGTTCATGGCTGACCAAATGAAAGTGAGGTTGTTTACCTCCTAAGTATATGTTCCAATTAGCTTTGGGAAATATATAAAATTATTACGTTGATCCAAGTTTCCAAATTCGTGAAACACACATGTGCATTATTAGGCTGCAAAGAATAATAGATTTGTATTCAAGCTGTATGTGACCTTGGGAAAGTCAGCTGACCAATATGGGCCTTAGTTACATCATCTGTAAGATAAGATGGTTGGCCTAAAAGACTTAAGAAGTACCTTCCACCACTAAATCTATGAGCTACAATCAGCTCTGTTCAATATGACCTTTAAAATATGGAACCAGTAGTTTATTTCTCTGAGTGAGGTATGTGTGTATTTCTAATAATCAGGAATACATTTTTTATAAAAGATGACTGATTGAGTTGTTCTGACTAATCATTTAAATCATTTATTTAAATCAAATCTATTCTTATTTAAACTAATTACATGTGACCATGTTAAGGACAGTTGTAGAATTCTTATTTAAATGTTGCTATCATGAAAACAACTTATAATTCAATTACAATCAGATTATAATACATTAAGATAGCACATTTTAAAGTAAATCAATCTTTGTTTTGTGACACAGAGTATCAAATACGATTAAAGCAATGAAAAACACTCTTCTACATTTGGATTTATACTAGCAGTTAGGGGTAATTTTTAAAATTACTGTTTCTTGCCCTTGTATTCTACCAAATACTAAATGATATATACACACACACACATATATAATATGTTCATTAGGATTAAAATCAATTTTTTAACATTTCAAAACCTATTATTTTGATTTCTGACAGTGAAAACTGCCAAAGGAAAAAAAAACAACCTTACCCTGTTTACGAGAGCGCGCTCTTGAAAGACCTCTTTTTCTAAAAATGACCCTTAACAATCTCTTACTTGGATATTTTATTTTAAAATGAAGTATACTAGAAGGAACTGCTGTTTTTAATTGCCTTTTTCATTATTTGTGTAATTAAATCAAAATCCAACCATTACATCTGCAGGTAGTCAAACTGGCTTTTTGGACAATTTTTCCAAAAAAGCAATCAATCACATTTTAGTTTTGTAATTTTTTTCCCCCTTGTTCTTATAGTCAAAAGATGTCTTCACTTGATGCAAGATTCCAGCAGGTCAGTCCTACTCATATTGTCAGTCTCTAGTTCACTATACTTGACTTAATTTATACCCACAGACTTTAAATTCTGAGAATTAAAATAAATATCAAATAGAGAAAAAAATTCACAAGAATATGCCTTTCTGTGGGGCACTCATCACTCAGAGGTAAAATTCCTCTCATATGCATCATGAAGGAAGATCCTTTTTCCATGTTGTTGGCAAAACTGTCAATCATCTTGATGAGCAGCAAATAAATGAATGCCCAATGATGGGATTCTGTATTATCCTTAAAAAAGAAATCCATCAACTAAACATCAACAGGTAAATGTTTATACCCGACAGCCATCAATTTCAACTATCCATGCAAAGAGACAGGTGAGCTGGACTGGTAAACCTCGAAATTAAAGCAGTATTAATCGTCTGCTCCCAGCCAATATAAACAGATGTTATTTTCAAACAGGAAAAATCATCTCTTCCACTGAAATTTATTTGCAGTAGATAATGTTCTGTTACATTTTTAATCAAGCAGATGAAGTTACATTTAAATTGAAAATCTGCTGCACTCAACTAATCAGGCAAGTAAAATTCCTAGATGATTGAATGGCATTACATAGCACACTATTACGGCAGGTAAATTGGGAAATTTACCTGTCACACCACACAGTTTATTGTTCAGCCACTGCATCTGCAACTTGGAAGCAAAGAGCTAAGACAAAAAAGGAAAGGCATGTTAAACAAATTTATAAATCCATCATATTTTATGAAAACATTATTAAAGCTGCCAGGAAAAAAACCATAGTCTCTTTTTTATTAAGGAGTCAATAAAGATTTACATGGGTTATGCTTATCTGCTTCATGCAGCATAAACAGCATGCTTGGCTATTTTGAAGATCAAGATACAACCCCAAGGAGGGTGAAAAAGGAAAAAAGTCACCATTTATATCACAACAAAACACAGAGGAAAAATGTTTCAAAAGAGTCCTAGAATGTAATGATCAGATGCCACAAAATTCATTAAATTTTAGTAAGAAAGAATAAGATATAAAAAGTAACTACCTATAGACCCACAAAGAAAAATGGCTCGGTTTCTTGGTGTACCATTATAATCATTACACGCGCCATAGAAAAGAAATTTACATAATTCATAGTCTTTTTTAATTATTTATTGCTTTTAACACAAACTGGGATAAGTTTTTGGGAGGACTGTTGAATGACTAAGGATTAGGATGCTTATTCCACTGGTTTCTTTCAATTAAATCCAAACGGTACTGTAATACTTAAGAAGATACACTTCATGTAAACTATTTGTATACTAAAATAATTTTGTTGCACCACTGGAGGAGATTATATTAACGAGATATGGATCCATTATGATGTTACAATTTTATCATCTGATGCTGAAGATTTACAGCTAGAAGGGCCTTTGGAGATCATACAGTTGAGGTTCCTTTTTTTTTTAATAGATGAGATAACTGAGGTGCAAAAGAAATTAAGTGACTTATTTGTTCAAGATCACACAGCTAGTCCATCGCAGAGCTGAAATTTTAACCTGGTTCTCTGACTCCAAGTGCAGCACTCACTGCATTTCACCATACTTACATACTGCATGATTCTAGAATTACAAAATAATATATGTTATAAAAGCAGTAAAAAAGAAAAATTACATTACATTGAACCTGAGCTGTTGTTTTGTCTTGTATTGCAAATTACATTACCCTGGTTATTTTGTTTTATTTTTACAACAACCCTCTGGGGTTAAGTGAGGTAAAGCACTGTGAAAATCCACCAACAAAGTTTACTAAGGGGAGGAAGGGTGATTGCAGGGTGGAATAAGGACTAGTAGTATATGGATCATATGCTATTATTTACAAAAATGAGATGGTGCTTACTCAGTAAAGAAAGAACTCTTAAGTTAGTTTTATAAAAGTGGGGACAAATTTACTAGCCTACATTTTAGAACCTGATCATCTAGCCAATCATCTAGTTGATCCACCTGAGGAATAAAGTATTTTATCTCATTAACATGATGTTCTCATCAGCAACATACCATAATACCATGATACATGGCACAGAAATAGCAATCAAATGATGTGGGCTCTAGACCCCGCTCTTCTTCACTGCACCATCTTGGGTAATCATTTAATATCTCTGACCTTTGGTTTTCTTATCTATAAAATGAGGAGATTGGACAAGATGATCTCTAAGCTCCCAGCCGGCTCTAAATGTGTCTATTTCCAAAATACTGGCATAAAATTATGGTTCAAAATGACTGCATCAAAGCAGAAAATATAACCATTAAAAAAAGAAAGACCAAATGGGAAGTAATAAAAGAAATGTACAAATAAAAAGTGTAATTCACAGCCCAGTTCTACCACTTGGTCTTTGACCAAGTTATTAAAATTTTTAAAGTCTCTTTTCTTATCAGTTAAATAGGGATAATATCTATAATACTAAGTAATAAGTGGTCATAAAGAACAACTGAGAAATTGTATATAAATACTTTGGAAATTTAATTTGCTATGCATATATACTAATTATTATTAAAGTTATTTTTCTTAAAATAAAAAATAAAAATAAATAAATAAACGGAAGGTGTAAGTTATGTTTAAATTACTCAGCCCAGACTTTTCAGTGGACAAAGATGTTATTAAAAAGTTGCAACTGGAACAAAACACTAAGATCATATTATTCTGCTCTTGGATTCCTCTCAATGAATGATCCCAATATTTGTATAATTTCATTCTTAAGACTCTAGATGGAATAAGACCAGCCTTATTCACCATACCATACAAGAGTTATCCTGTATTCTATTATATATGAATAACAGAACTTGGAACCCATCATTAAAAATATCTACTACACACACCTCCAGTACATAAAAGAAAACCAAGAAAGGACAAGTGACATGCTTTTACAGCCATAATCGTTTGTTAATGATTGGGTTAAATCCAATGCTTTTCCTTCACTATCTAGGGAAAAAAACTGACTCCAGGGTAAGGTGAAAAAGAATGAGACTTAAAAGACCCACGATGGTTCACTTAAATGTATCAACAAAATTCTAGTCCTTGTACTTAACGGGAGGAAGGGCTTGGAGGTGGGGAGGGTAGAGAAAAGGGCAAAGAAAAAAACAATTGCATCTTTAAGTTTTCCCCTAAATCTCATACTGAAAAGATTTGATTTTTCAATCAAAAATGGTTACAGTAATTACAAGAAAGAGGTAGGTTTTTTTCTTTCCAGACATGATTTCACTTTACTCTAGTGGAGCTACATAAAAACCAAAAAGTATATCACAATACATTCTGAAGACCGTGCGTCATATTCCAATCGGACCACATACTAGTCTTTTCCTAGCTACTTACCCTTGTTAACCACATGCATATGTACCCTCCTACCTTTTCTCCCTACTTCCCATCTCTTGCTCTGGGGAAAATACTTACATCAGTACTACCACTGCTTTTGTAAAGGGTTATGACAATTTCCGCCCCCATGGCTCCATTTACCATTCAGATGATTTCTCAAACAAAAATACCCTTCCCTTACTATCTTATATGCCCCCACAATAATTGAAGCACCTAGAAGGCATGGAATATATGGTTACTCCTTCATCATCTAACACTCTTTCCAAGTCTCCCAACCCCCATCCCAAGGGTGATTAGTAGTTAGGAAATAGCAGAGAGTTGGCTAGGCTTACTTCTTCTCCAGTGAGATAAAAAGAGCTGCTGATGGGATCTCCATGGGGCAAGGGGTGGAGGGCAAAAAAAGAACAAACTACTACCTGGGAAAGTCAGGTTTCAAGTAAGGAAACTGGGTGAATAGAAGGTTAAGGATAAAAAGGAGTTTGTGACGGATCAGAGATTCCGCAGGGCTAGTAGGTTAGATCAAGAGGAGGGGGAACAGAACTGAAGTGTAGAGAAGGTGAGTGGCTAGAAGAGGCAAAGAGGAATTTTTGTCATGAGCTAGAAAAGATGTGGAAAACCTAGATGAACCAGGAAGTGAGGATTTCTGATATATATTACTGGGAAAATAAGTGAGAATTTTGCTGAACTTCTGTTCAGAAGTATGTCTATTAGTGGCAAGATATAACGAATTGATTTTTATAGTTTTTCATAGCACTGTGTAACATCGATGCATTTTAATTTTTTACATCAGTTATTTATGTACAGGTTTTATCTTGTGTGTTGGGTTATAAACTCCTTAAAGGCAAAGGCCCTTCCAGTTCCAAAATTCTATATAATACCTCACATAAGCATTAAAAAATATAGGAATAAATGGACCATGCCTTAGTTAGCATTACATGGAGAAAAATTAGAAAACTTTCCAGCAAGACCAGGGATAAAGCAAGGATGTCTACTGTCATTTCTATTATTTGATATAATTCTAGAAATGTCAGCTGTACAAAAAAGAAAAGTGAGGAAAGTACATACAAGCAAAAAATAAATAAAATTATCAAATTTTGCAGATAAAATGATGGTTTAAAAAGCTCCAAGAGATTCAACTAAAAAATAATTAAAACTGTCATTTCATCCAAGTAGAAGGATATAAAATAAATCCACACAAATCATCCTATCTTTCAATGTGTTACCAACAAAAGAAAATGGAAGAAATTTTTAAAAACAACTTTCAAAAATAATTTCAGAAATATATAAAATATCTAGAAGTACACCTACCAACACACACACACAGACACACATTCCATTAACACAATTACAAAACACTGCAAAAACATAGATTTAAATAACTGCACAGATACTAACTATTCACTTGGTCAGTTGGTACTACCAAAATTAGTTTGTTAATCCAATGCCATACTAAAAAGCCAAATACTTAATTAGTAAAAACTAGAAAAAATAATAAAGAAAATTAATTTGGAGTTGCAAAAGGTGAAGAGTCTCAGGGGAAATAATGAAGGAGAAAAAAAAAGAAGACCTAAGTGGTCCTAAATTTCAAATGATATCACAAAGCAATAATCATCAAAATTATTTGGTAATGGTTAAAAGTTGATCAATAGAACAGTTTTGGTACCCAAAATTCAGAAGTAATCATAGTACAAATATGTACAATAAACGCAGGATGCTAATTTTTTGAGCTAAAGACTCAAGTTCAACAAAAAACACCGGGAAATACTGAAAGCAATCTGGCAGAAGTTATGTTTACAATAATAGCTCACATCATATATTATAACCTGCAAAGCAATATATGACCTATATATAAAAATTCATATAAAAACAAATTAGAGAAGTTACCTTTTACAATTATGGATTGAGTAAGAGTTCTTAACTAAACAAGTAATAAAAGGAGGATTACAGGTGACAAAATGAACCATTTCAAATTGTTTTCCACAATGATCAGAAGAGAGGCAAAAGGACAGACACAATGAACACATGAATTGCTACAACCATTGTGGAAAACAATTTGGAGTCATACAAATATATAACAACAAATTAGAGACAAAACAGCATAAGGAATAGAGAGGTGGTCTCAAAACCAGGAACATCCAGGTCAGAGTCCTACTTGTGACACACGGCGGCTGTGGCTATCAGCAAGCTTCCTCACCAACGAATTTCTTATACTAATGAAATAGCATATCTTGTCTCTATCCCTATATGAGAACAAAAGCCATTCTCCACAAGATAAAAGGTCAGAGGATATAAACAGGTAATTTTCAAAAGAAATTTAAGCTATCAACATCTATATTAAAAAATTATCTAATTCAATAAAAATTAAAGAAATGCATTTTTGCATTTTTTACTCTTTTATTTCGTACTCATTATATGGGCAAAATGCACACAAAAGGAAACTTACAATTGCTGCAGTAGATATGGGAAGACAGGTACACTCATGCACGGTTGGTACAGCTGTGAATTTGTATAACCATTACATAAGCAATTTGGAACTAAATCCGTAAAAGCCGCTAAATTGTAATAACCTTTGACCCAATGATACCACTACTAGACATACAAACAAATTTAAAAAGCATTTATTAAATATTATGTACAAAGCACTGAGATATATATATATATATATATTCATGTACACACACACACACACACACACACACACACACACACACACACACACACACACACACACACTGATAAAGCAGTGCCTCTTAAAACTGTGGATCACGAACCCATATGGGATCACAAAAAATCTGGCAACAGTAAAAGGTTTCTGAATGCACAATGACCAAAAATTAACTAAAAATCAAACGTAATAAATCTGAGGTGTTTCTGGAAGCACTTGCATTGGACTTCACTGCAGCCTTGGTTCTAAACAAAAAAAGCATGTGCACTTTGCACCATATGTGCCCTTAGGCCATGCAATACCAATGAACGCTGCTGAAATGTGAAAAGGGGTCTCCAGTGGAAAAAGTTTAAGAAACTCTGCCCTAAATCAAATAATGAAAGATTCCCTATAGATATAAATAAATATATATTCTCTATAAATATAAATAATTCTTTTTGTAGTGGAAAAGAACTGAAAACTAGGGGTAGGCCCATAAATTAGATAATGACTGAATAAATGATTGTATGTGAATTTAATAAAATATTATTTGTGCCATAAGAAATAACAAAAAAGACAAATTTGGAGCAACATGAGAAAACTTCTTATATATGGACATTTTTTCTGTCCACACATAACATAACATAACATAACATAAGAGGCAGAGAAGTAATATCTGAATAAAAAACTAGATAAAAATTAGCCATTTAAGTGGCACAATGAAAAGAGTCAAAGCAACAGGAGCTGCGCTATCGGAGAGGGAAAGGCTGTGCAGCTGCAGACACCCACTGACAGAGGAAAATTCTGCTAACGTATGAAAATCTATCTAGTTTTATTGCTCTAGAAGACTATCTACAACCTGAGAAAGGGGAAGTCTCTCAGAAGTCTCATTTTGCCCTCTTGGTTTGAGAGAGAAAAAGTGTGTGGATAGGGGACAGAATTAGAATGCATCTGCTTTAACGTGAGAAGAGGCATGGTTTTATCTTGATTGCTTATTGGATAAAATGGAACCTCCTATCTGAAAAACCTCAAAGGCTGCAGAAAGGCTGCGTGATCCTACAGCTATCAAGAGCCTGAGAGGTAGAAAACTACTCACATTTGCAGAGCAGATCTGAGTTTTATAACTTGAGAAAACTGCATGTCACTAAGAGTGTAACACTTTAACTCCCAAAGTTAATTTACATATTCAATATGATACCAATCAAGCTACTAAAAGGATTCTTACAAAACCAGATTTAAAAAAAAAATTCACTGAGAAAACAAGTTCTAGAATATCCAGAGAAATAATAGGGAAAAAAAATCAAATGAAGAGGAAACAGCACCTCTGAACCTCAAATTATATTATATAGCAATAACCATCATAATTGCTAGGTACAAAATAGAAAAGTAAATTAATGGAACAGACTAGGCAAGGAAGAATCAGAAATAAGTGAACTTGTAACCCAGGGTTCAATAAATCCCAGAGCCATAAATTACCTAGAAAAGAATTACCTATTTGATAAGAACTATGAAAAAAACTAGAAAGCAGTCTAGCAGAAATTAGGCTTAGATAAACATCTTAAACCATATTCTACAATAAATTCAAATTGAATCTGTGAGCTGACTATTAAAGATTCTACCATAAAAAAAATTAAAAGAGAATAGATCATCTACCTTTCATAGCTATGAAAAGATGATAAATTCTTAACTAAACATGGGATAGAGTCAATTATAAAATAATTTTGTTTATGTAAAACTGAAAAGTTTTTGCACAAATAAAATTAATACATCTAAAATAAGTGAAATGGGCAACTGGAAAAAAATCTTTTTATCAAATATTTCTGGTAAGAGTCTGATGTGCAAGATATATAAACAACAGAAATAGGTAAGGCCAAAAGTCATTCACCAATAGCTAGGGGGTAAAATGATATGAACAAGTAGTTCACAAAAGAAGACATGCACGTTATTAACAACCATATGAAAGAATGCTCCAAATAACTAATAAGAGAAATATAGATCAAAATAACCCTAAGTTTTTACCTCACACCCAACAAACTGACAAATATGACAAAGAATGGGAATAGTCAACATCAGAAGAAACGTAAAAAGACAGGCACACTGGACCCATGAATTGCTCCAACCGAATCTGGAATTATGTAAATCAAATGGCTAAAATGTCCATAGCTCATAACATAATAGTTAGGATTTATATCATGCTTTAGGGTTTACAAAGCGCTTCACATATGTTATCTCACTTAATCCTCCCAGGAACGCTGAGGCTTAGAGAGGTAAGTGACCAGCCTAGTAACTGCTAGAGGAAACATTACCTTCTGACACCAGGCCTACACCACAGATCCTTGGGGGAGAGAGAAAACGTCTGAGTAGCAGAAGCAAGGTCAAGATGGTAGCTGCCTCCCCTAACCCCTCTGCGGGAGAAAAACCCCAGGTTGAGGCAAGTGAGCCAGCCCAGGGAGAAAGGAAGTACGGATGCCACAACATCCACCCACACACCTAGGCTATGAGGCCCTCAAGGGTCTGAGGCCACAGCCAGGCGGCACTTGTGTGAAGTGATGCAGAGCAAAGTGAGAAGAACAAGGAGTACAACTTAGACAATAACCACAAGACTAAAGAGAAACAACTTTGAAAAACTTAAGAGCAATAACTGGAGGGGCAGGGGCAGCGAGGTGGCACAGTGAATAGAGCACTGGCCCTGGAGTCAGGAGGACCTGAGTTCAAATATGGCCTTAGACACTTAACACAAAAAACTAGCCATGTGACCTTGGGCAAGTTGCTTAACCCCAACTGCCCTCCAAAAAAAAGCAAACAAAAAGAAAATAACTGGAGGGGCAGCTAGGTGACATAATGGATAGAGCACCAGCCCTGGAGTCACAAGGACTCAAGTTTAAATCTCATCATGGACACATGACACTTATTAGCTGTGTGACCCTGAGCAAGTCATTGAACCACAGTTCTCATTCTCATTCTCTCTCTCTCTCTCTCTCTCTCTCTCACACACACACACACACACACACACACAATGACCAACCACAACTTAAGAGTCTTGATGAAGCATGCTTCCTTCACTTAACAGGTGATTGAACAGAGGTATAGACTGAGATTCACTTTCAAATATAGCTAATTTTTGAATCTTTTTTGCTTCACATGCTTACTTACAAAGTAGTAACTTTTGTTGGAAGAAGAGGAGGAAAGCTAGGAAAACTAGCAAGAAGGCTGACTGAGGATAGTGACGCCAAAAAAGAGTATCAATGAAGCAATTTTTTAATGCACAGAAAGAACAAAAGGAGGTTGAGAAAGAAATACTGCTTTTGGAATTTGGGAGTTTAATTTAGCATCTGCTTTGCAAAAACAGAAAATAAGCTGCATACAATGAGACTTAAGGTTTCTACAAAATGTTATGTTGCTGGTCTCGTTCACGTTTGTTTATGATTTTCACGTTAGGAATAAAAATTATTTTTTAAAAATTCCAAGTAAACACAGGTTTCAATATGTGAAATTTACTGGAATAACTGATAATAAAGATTTTAATTCAACAAGAAAATTTCATATATAATACTAAGTTACTTAGAGGGAACAAGAAAGATACCAGCTGTCTTAATGCAACTACTGCCTCCCTCAGCAAGTCTGACAAACAATACTAAACTGGCAACGAACTAAGAAAGCCTTGATAAGGTACCCATGAAGTACTCCGTTGATTAAATGGTGAGTCCTGGCAGGAATTCATCCACAATGAAACCTGTACCTTGTCTCAATACTCTCAACATCTTTTTCAAGACAAAAACATTCATATTATAATAGAAATCAATGGGGAATGGGACTCAATGGCTTCATTGTACTCTATATTGTATTATACTGTTCAAAAGGCTCATCTAATGGCGTGTATATAACTGTTGTCAAAACACCCTCCCTTTCATGAGCAGAGCCTCTGATGACAGCCTTTTGGCTACAAAAATCACTAAAGATATGTAGGTTGGTATCTGGCTATTTTTCTATATGATAAGGAATCAGGCTGTCAGTAAGAGGTTTTCGGGACTTTGACAAACAATACACATCAGGTCTTACATGAGTTATTGCCTGTAGTACAATCTTAGCAAAGCATTCCTGAAAAATCTTATGTAATGAAATAAAATCTACTTTTTTATATCAGACAGTACATTCTAATATATAATACCTCTTGAGTATTTAAAAAAACAAAATTTCACTTAGTCCAGAGGTTCCTTCTCTTTTGGGGGGGGGGGCCTTAATCCCTCTGATAGTCTGATAAAACATAAGCACCCCTTCTTAGAATAATGTGTGATACCTATATTCATAGCTGAAGGAAATGCTAAAATTTAGAGTTTACTGAAAATAAAGTGATTTTTTTCTAACTTCACTGACTCCCTGAAATCTCTGTGGACCCCAGGTTAAGGATCCTCTCATTTTAAAAATAAAGCTATTACATGGCACAATCTTGGTCTTCTGATCAGAGTCCAAAGCTTTATGAACTTTTTTATAGGCCTACTTTGCTACAGAACATGAGTGGTCCATTTGTATTAGGACTCTCCAAGTGTGCCTCTTCAAGTTTCCAGAATGCAAAACTGTTCTCAATTGTAAGGTATGGATGTGAGGGTGAGATATTGATTCCTCATCCATCAAACTGCTGCATACTCAGAGACTGCATGCCTGCTCCAGCTAAACAGAGATGTATCTGTCATGAGGGTAGTCTGATGGCCCATATCCTGTAACTGCTGACTCCATCACAGGTGTTTCATTATGAGAAAAGAATATGACAACTTTATGTTTATTATTGTTGAATGAATGAAAAAGATGACGCTTTTTTCTGAGTCCCTAGTTTAATAATGAGACATTTTTTTTGATCCTAAGAACAATTATGAAAATTAAACAACTCTTAGCTTTCTGTTATAGGTGATTTCTAGTTTTTGAGGTGGCATAAGCTATTCTGCATTTAATGTTCAATTTGTTGCTGAGAAGAGAGACAAACACTAAAATGATACCTTCTGATTTTTCTCAATCATTTTGAAGGCAGTTACATTTTAGAAGGAAACATCAGCATGATACTTATTACTGAGGAATATAAAACATGCAACTGTGGTGTAGTGAGAACATTAGTTTTGCATCTAGAAGAGCCCGCAGTTTGGTCATCTTGGGCAAGTCACTGCACCTGGGCCTGTTTCCTCCTCTATGAATGAGGGATAATAATTCACCCAGTTCCTATTCCACAAAGCTGCTGTGAGAGGTTAAACGATTTAATGTATGTGAAGCATTCTGTAAACTCTATGTTGCTATGTAATCTCCTGCTATTATTGTTATACAAAATGAATGTGACAGCTGTATCATTCTGTCATGTTCTTTATTATCATCCATTGAAGAATGATTCTATGACAGCTTATGAAGGATAAAAAGCGAGATTGTGAAAGAAGTATGATCATCTTATTTTAAAATGCCAACATATCATATTAACTTTTTTGCTAAGTAAAAGTAAGCTTGCTTTTTGTTCCATGGGTATACTAATAGTATTATAACATGCTATTATCACTTTGAGCGAAATCCTCCTAGACAAGGAATAGCAGCCAATTCTAAGATTCAAGAGAATTAGGTTACTTTGCCCAGTGACATAATAAACATCCAAGGTATTAGATCACTGGCTCTAGCTGTGCCCACATGTTTTGGGCCACAGCCAGAACCAAGCTGATCCGCATGCTCCTCATATTTCTTTAATAATATTTTTCTTTTTCTAGCTGGTTCTTACAATAGATTTCTAAAATTTCTCTCCAGTAAGCAATATATTAAATAAAATCTTATGGGTCAGGACAAACTTCAGAAATCCAGCTACAAATGTTTGATGCCATTAAGTATGAAAATATTTTAATTTTTTTAAAAGTGTGGTTGCTTAATAGATGACTATATGACTTGCTATTCTATAGAGAAAATTATTTTAAACTTGAATAAATTTTTACCGGAGGTGTCACGTCGTTTGCTCTCCCACTCCCACTCCCTTATTTTTACAAGTGATTTAAATGAGGCCTAGAGAGGTTAAGTGACTTGGCCAAGGTCATACAAGTAGGAATTAATATGGAGAAAATTCTGACAAAGAAAGATGGTGGAGGGAGAAAAATAATTTTCTTTAAGTTCTGATGTTTAAAACCAGTAATTTCAGGTTTTTTTTTTAAGAAAAATGGGATAAACAACTGGATGAGGTGCTTATATGATTACTGTGACTTTATTAGGATGGAAGCTCTAGATCGGTAGTTGCTGTAGCTGATAACACCTCATGATCTGATCATTTGGTGAGACTCCAAAGGAATGCTTCTTAACTTTGCATTTCCAAGACAGTGTAGTTGGCAGAGGGTTGTCTCTGCAAAGCCAGGCCCTTTTACCTCTGGAACCACCCCTTTGTCATTTTGAAGTTAAGGGTATATGAAGAAAAAAAGTACTGGCTTTGGAATGAAGACCTGGGTTTAGTTTTCGTTTCTATCCCTGGTGCTGTGATCTACCTTGGGTTAGCCACTTCTCCTCTTGGACTTCAGTTTATTCATCTATCAAATGAGAGTGTTGGATTGGATGATCTCTAAACTTTCTAACTAAACAAAAGTTAATTAATAATTTTTAAAAATGAATATAATTAGGTTAAAAATAAACAAATAAATTTTCTAACTCTCATATCCTATGATTCTATTTTGTCCACATACTCCTGATGAAAAGAAGTACAGGTGGAGAAGCAAAGGACATGGGCAGACCTTGGCATCCTGGGCAAGCTTGTAAAAGAGGTATAAGGTTTAGAAGACAGAGGAGCATAACTGGAAGAACAAAATAACCTGATAACATGAATGAGAGAAAAGCAAAAAGAGCATCTTTACTAAGGATTTATGTCTGCAGCAGAGCTTTGAAGCCTAAGGTCTTTCCTCCCTAGCAGCTGGAACTTATAAAGATAGTCTTTACAAAATTCAGGATACAAATATACAATATTTTGCCTTCTACCTAATGATTGTCAAATATTCCACATCAAGAACCACTTTGTAACTCCTTAAAATTACAGCAGCCAATATACTTTTGGCTTATAAGAAGTTACACCTTCTCAAAAATGAGAAAGTATATATGGGAATAGCAGAAAGCTGAGTGGTTTAATTTTTGTAATTATTCTTAGGATCAAAGAAAATGTCTCATTATTAAACTATGTACTCAGGCAAAACATCACCTGTATAATATGAAAGTATCAAGTTTTTCCTTAATCTTTTTGTCAACCATGGATTCCCTCTGGCAGTCTAGTGAAGCCCACAAACCCCTTCACAAAATGTTTTTAAATGCTTAAAATAAAATACATAGAATTACAAAGGAATTCCATTATACTGAAATATGGTTACTAAAATATTTTTCAAACAAGTTCCTGGACCCCAGTTTAAAAACCCCTGGTTCTAAGGCTACAGAATTTATCCAAACAGCTAATGGGATTTAAAAAAAAAAAAGGAAAGATTACACTAAACAATGAAAACTAGTTGTCATACACTTGTTTTAATTTAAGCACATACATTTGAGCATTTTGATTAAGTTTCTGTCCTGGGACTCTACTTGGAGTATCAAAAATAAACAAGCAAGAATGAAGCTTCTGGGAGGTATTTAAATCTTGCATATTTTGCCACTGAATCATAATACCATCTTCAATTTATGATAATGTTCCCCTTAAAAGAGATACACTAAATGTATTTACATTTTTAAGGGTCAAAAACGCAACCCTCAATAAGCTCCTTGATTATAATTAAGGAAAATCTCAAGTAAATGACTAGGCCTAGACTTCATGAGGAGTGGGGGTGAGAGAGAGGACTGAGATTACATAACAAATAAAAATCAACTTTTAAAATAGAATATTTTGGTTATGTTTTTAAGAAAGCAAGAGATATGTAAATGTTCCACTTCCAGTTTTTAAAACAGAAACTGAAAACACAAAATATAAAACTATTCAATAAATTATTTTAAAATTTCAGTTCTATTTTATGATCAAGGAAAAGGAAAATAATTAGTGGGGCTGAGAAAGAGAGTCACAGCACAATATGGTGAAAGTAAAAGTTTAAAAGTCCAAGAGAGAAGCAAAGACAGAGATACAGTCAAACCGAGGGAAAATAAAGCGGGAAAAACAAAGACAGAGGGAAATATACACATGGAAACAAACACACAGACAGTAAGTAAATCCCCATCCCGTGAAATTTTATTGTTAGACTGTTAAAGCCATGCAACCACAGGCACAAACGAGCGCACCGTTTCTTTGCATTTGCCTCCAAGGCCAGAGCTGCCACTTACCTTAGCAAGTGGTCTGCAAGGGTATAAAGTAATCCGAAATGACAGGAACGGTCACCGTACAAGGCAGCAAAACAAACAACTAAAACACTAATGTCTCAGCTTCCACGAATTTAATAACACTGACAAATTAGAAGAGTAAAAATATTAAAACCATATCCAGAAAAAATTATAGCACAAAGTAACAATAGCACGTTGGGGGAAGAAGGAAGGAGGAAGCTAAGTACAGAGACAGGGATAACTTACTATTACATGGGAGATACGGAACAGGATAAAAAAATAACAGATACTAGAAATATTGCTGTCAAATAATAAGTACCGATTTTGGCCTATGGGCTTCAAAGGCAAGCTGTTGGGGTTTTTTAAGGCAAACGAAATAAAGGAATTAATTACTGTTAAATTATTTTCTTACCACATCTGTTAAACGTTATCAATAAAAACTTGAAAAATTAGAAATAAATATCCAATCATAGAAAGTCAAATAGCAGCAATGCTTCTTAAGCAGTTTTTCCATTTGATATTGTGCATACCCTTTGTCCTAGTTTCCCCACCACTAGGCCTATATCCCAAAGATATCAGAGAAGAAAAGAACTTATATGTGTACAAAAATATGCAGAGCAGCTCTTTTTGTGGCGTTCCCTATTCCCTCTTCCACATTTCACCACCACCCCTAGAAGTGGTGTCAATGTCACTAATAAAACGTTCTGAAATGACTTTTGTCCCTCTTAGAACCCAAAGGAATTGGGTAATATGCCAAGTGTAGGCCAATGGTACCTCCCTTTAGCTGAAGAGCTGCTGACTGAAGATCTTCAAGGACAAGACCTCCCTCCCGCATCAAAAAGAGCCAGGGTTGAGGATAGCAGTCTTGTGCCTCAGGCAAAGGAAAATACTTTTCTGCACCTTAGGTCCAAAAGTCACGGACCAGAGCTGAGACTGGGACCCTTGAAAGGGTCTCACTGAAGAGGGCAAGGCTAAGGATCTAAACCCCTGTGCTTCAATGGCAGACAATTTCTTGGCCACTGTGTCCTTTCAATCCATGAGCCTGTGCCCCAGGGGAAGGAAGCTGTTCCTCCATTTGTAATCACAGTGAAGCCTGTACCCCTAGCAATACAACTAGGATAACAATTTATACAATAACATTCTAGAGAAAAACAACTTTCAAAGACTTTAGAATCCTTATCAACAAAACAATAAACTAAGAGAAGATGAACTATGTCTCTCACCTCCAAACAGAGAAGCAATGAGTTTAAAATGTAGTAAGAGATGTACATTTTCAGAAACAGTCAATGTAGGAATTTGGTTTTACTAAACTAGGCATCTCTTTATTGAAGGCTTTTAAAAAAATTTACTCAATGCAGAATGATAGAGGTGGGAAGGAGATAGACTAATAAAAGAAAAATTCAAAAATGAAGAGAAAAAACTGTAATAAAATTATTTTTAAAAAAGAAACTTCGGCTTTGTTAATGATGTCTAGAAATTCATAGGCTTTAAATCACAAAATTAGTTGTCATTCTAATTAAAAATAATTTGATAAAAACATGCTATAAAAATGTTATGTAATCAATATAAATTGATGTTGTTGCTCAGTGAGTTATATGTCCTTGTTCTGTATACTAGCATAATTTTATATATCTTCCACGAACTTCATGAATATTTGGAATACAAAATATCTCATAAAAAGTTAATATGATCATCTAATTTCCACAAGAAATCATGATCAAATCTTACTACTGCAAGAGAACAAATTTGTACATTGCTGAAAAATTCTCTGTATTTTACTAAAATCTGAATACGTCTCCTATAGGTTTTGTGAAATATAAAAATCCTTCATGAAGTCCTATTCTGATTTCTCATCAAACAGCACTGAACGGTGGTGGTGGTCCTAGGTTCTCAAAAATTATGCCAGTAAGCTCTGGTAGTTTTCACCATGCTAGAAAGCCTTCAGATATGGTCCTAGTTAATAGCTCAAATATATTTTCTAAGGAATAAGCTAACTAGCTGCAAAAAGGCAACCTCACAAGTAGGCCAACCACTTACAGATGAATTTTTTTTGATCCATGGCAACACACGAAACAAAGAAAAATATGGTCCTTGTTCCCAGGAGGTCCCTTTTTGCTTCTACAATTATAATACCAGAGTGGCAAGAAAAAAAGTGATGGTGCTAAGAATCATATGGTTTTTAGATCATCAATAAACTTTAATTTGAATACTGGTGCCCTAAGCTGAGATTTCTTGTCCAGTGACCATGGAGTGGATATATTGCTAGAGAAGCCGAATCATATCTTGACTTTCTTGATTTAAAAATAAAAGGGAAGAATAAAGTTGCTGTTAAATAGGATGGATGGTTCATAGATACTCCTTGTACAGGCAAGAAAGCAGCAACAATAAACATTTTTCACTGCATCATGTATTGCAGTAATATTAATGATAAGTATTTTGCACTGCTATGAAAAATAACTGCAGCTTACACACCAACATCCGGAGCTGTGAATGAAGTGACAAAGAAATTCTAAGAAGAATTTAATAAAACTTTGCAAATTAAATCGATATATTTCGATCCTTGATAACTTCAACAGAAACGCAGAAAAAGGTAAAGATAGTGAGAAATACATAGAGAACTATGGTTCAGGAAGAAGGAATAAGAAAGGTTAAAGACCAGTAGATTACAAAGATGTATACCTTTAATATCACCACAAAGTGTTTCAAAGAAAAAAAAAAAGCACTGATGGACTTTTCTAAACATGGTAAATACCACGTAACACCATAAAAAAGGAAACACAATATTTTAACAGACAAAAAAGGACTTGTTATTGATGTGGGACTTTTCTTTGCGGCAGGCTGTCTGTATAAGTCAGATCATCCATTCATCACAGCCAAGATCAGAATTAGTTTTTAAAAAAGAAGAATGAGGAAAAAATATGACATATAATTGAAATAACATAACTCTGGCCTACTGAAATGAGTATTTTACAATAAAAAACGGAAATGAAAAACCTAAATTACATCTACACTGTGTGGGATAAAAGACCCCACGGACCAATACCTAAATAAATCCAGAGGTCTCTCAAGGTAAAGACAGAAGCTCTTTATTCTAAAAGACAAGTCTTGCCAGAGTTGGGCGTCTCCTACCCCAGTCAGTCTGGTATAGGGGAGGCGCCTGAACAGAGTTCAGCAAGCAGTTATATACCCCTGTACAAACAGTTCTACAAAAAACCCCAAAAGCTCCCAGAAAACTCACAAAAATTCCCAAACCCCTCCCACCAGAAAGCCCCTAATACTGGATCAGCACCCTATTGGTGGGGTGTCGTGACCTCACAATCTACGTAGGACCCTGGAAAGTCCCATCTACAAAATACTAAGAAATAAAGCTATGAATACTCTTATTTAGCAGAAATAAGGCTCCTACAGGAAAAAGGGAGGGGGAGCGGGGATACAACATTGGTTTACTGAAAGTTAGATAATTTGCAAGAATATGAAACTTAGGCCTAGAGAACTCTTTAGTCCTCACTCAAGTTTTATGACAGTTTTCCCCATTTTATGAGAATGCTTTCATCTGTCTCATTCAATCCCCCCTTCTTTTATTCAAGTGTGAAAGCTTCTCACACCAGTTCTGGTACATTTCTTCAGCTAACTCATCTACTTCAAAGGAGTTCTCCACCCTTGGTGCTGTCTGGGTGGTTAGTTCTAATTCTTGGCTTCCTAGGGTCATCAGATACATTGGTGTGGTAGAGACCTTTATCATTTTACTTAAAGTATTTTTCACAATGGAAGTTATTAGTTGGACCATGCAAGGGAAGCACAAGGTGAGCAGTATTACCCTGCTTATGGCTATCAGGAGAAACCACAGGGCCTGTTTCCACCAAGTCCCATCAAACCAAGACCACCAGGATGAGGAGAATGAAGACGTCCAAGTCTGGACTGGCACATGGGCGAGCTTTCGGACTTCCTTATTGATGTCCCTAACGACCTGACCAACACTATCTATCTTCATGCAGCAAGTGGACAAATTAAGCTTTCCACAAACTCCTCCTTCCTCTGCCAGGAGGTAATCTAACACTAGTCTATGTTGTAATATAGCTTCTCTGCTTTGATCTGCAAATTTTGATAGCAAATCAGTAGCTCGGGTGGTCTGATTAGTTATAATCTCAACCAC
>CM053583.1:241344520-241370678 GCA_028627135.1 Pseudochirops cupreus | reverse complement strand
CCTACAGGAAAAAGGGAGGGGGAGCAGGGATACAACATTGGTTTACTGAAAGTTAGATAATTTGCAAGAATATGAAACTTAGGCCTAGAGAACTCTTTAGCCCTCACTCAAGTTTTGTGACAGTTTTCCCCATTTTATGAGAATGCTTTCATCTGTCTCATTCAACACCAACCATAATAACTGTATTCAGAAAATTAACCAATGTAAATGTTGTTTGCCACAACATTAGATCATAAGATTGTGTATTTAGAGATAGAAGCAATCTACCTTAGAGGCTACTGAGTCCAACTCCTTCATTTTCCAGATGAGGAATCTGACGCACATCAAGGTTAAGTGATGTGCTCAGGACAACACAGCTAACAAGTGTCCGGGACAAGATTCAAAACTTAGGACTACCTGACTCCTACTCCTGTACTCTTATCTACTACACCTACCTAGAAAGTCCTTTAGTCTACAAACATCTGATTTGCTTGCCAAATTCATTAAGATGACTCCCAAAGCGACACTTGGATAGAATGTACTCAAGTCTAAAAGGAAAGACAACAAAATGACAAAATGTATGATCTTATAAGACAAAGAAAGGAAGCAGAGGGTAAAATATGCTTAGCAGAAGTTTGGCAACATATGCAACTAAACAAAGTCATTCCAAGGATAATTAAAGTTGAAAATAGGAGGACTATAAACAGGAAAAAAATGGAAAAAATTTGCAAAAACCATTTTTATCAAACTTTTCTTTATCAAGGACAGAAGAACTAACACACTTCAACCCTAACATCACAATCCTGGATAAGATGATAGAAGAGATAGAAACAATACCAAAGACAGCAGAAATAGGAAAAGCAAATTGGACCAAGTATCCAGTGCTAGAGAAGACACAATCTGATTGCACTGAGAGACCAATAAATAAAATACAAGAAGGTGGCATGGAAAAGATACAGAAAAAATTCTAGACCATATTAAGACTTCTCCCCACCAAAAAAAGCTGACAAAGATCAATAATTGCAACCTTATGCCCTATTCCCTCATATACATAAAAATCTTTATGAGAGTCATCTAACAACGAATCAAAAGCATCTTCCATAACAGTGGTTCTCAACCTTCCTTATGCCGCGACCCCCAACCATAAAATTATTTTCATTGCTACTTCATAACTGTAATTTTGCTACTGTTATGAATAGTAATGTAAATATTTGATATGCAGGATGTATTTTCATTGTTACAAACCAAACATAACCCACAGGTCAAGAACTGCTGTTCTATAAGGATATTAGTAGGGAACAAGCTTTGACAAATGACATTCAATAGTGGACCATATTTTTATCATTTCACAATTAACTAAAAGATGTAGAGACTCTAAGGTCCCGTTACGTTTATTTGATAGTTATGAAAGAATTTGATTCGGTTTAACAAAATGTCAGCTTATAGTTTCTTCTACAAGTTATCTCTCTTCCACACATCAAAATCATTCAAGATTCCTCAAAAGATTTAACAGAAATAATCCTGTTCAATGACTCTCTGATAAAAACATCAGGCAAGGATAATACAGGTTAAATGTATGCTCCCTAAAAGTTTTCCCCATTGTGACAGAGGAGATCCTAGTTGCATGGTGAGGCCCTCTAGATGCTCGTTTGTGGATGCTAATTCTGCTAACTGCATCAGGCACAAGGGAACTGCAAAGTCTCCTGGAAGAAGAGTTTAGCCTGACCATCCATGCAGGAAAGACCAAGTAGATGAAGAATGTCTGCTAATTAGATAAATATCCTATAGTACGTATACTATCATCTAACAGTATGTATATTTAAGACAGGCAGGACAGACAGACAAGATGAACCCAAAGTTGAACAGGAGTGAAGTTAGCTGGATTAGGGTGAGGAAATTGTAAAGCTTCTCATGAAGGCAAAGTCTCAAAGAACAGGAGTAAAATATATCATTAAAGAACTACATGAATGAAAAAGAAGATGAGTCATATAGTCAGAAAAGATTGTACTCCGCTGATATCATTACAATTTCTTCCAGCACAGAGTAGAGTGCCCATGGTAAACTTTTGGGGAGATGTGGACAAAAGACACAAAAGATGAGTAGACCTAGATAGGTTGCTTTCTCTATCACTAGAGGAACACCCAAACTATTTAAGTATCTGAATACTAAAAAAATCATTTTAATTAACCTAATCTTTTAGAAAAACCTTCTACGGGGGCGGCTAGGTGGTACAGTGAATAGAACACTGGTACTAGAGTCAAGAGGACCTTAGTTCAGATCTGGCCTCAGACACTTAACATAACACTAGCCATGTGACCTTGGGCAAGTCACTTAACCCCAACTGCCCTGCTGTCCCCCTCAAAAAAAAAAAAGAAAAACCTTCTATGTTCTAGATCAGCGGTTCTCAACCTGTGGGTAGCAACCCCTTTGGGGGTCGAATGACCCTTTCACAGGGGTCACAGGGGTCGCCTAAGACCATTAGAAAACACATATTTCCGATGGTCTTAGGAACCGAGATACCAGTCTCCAGGCGGGTCCGTCCACATGCAGATACGCTAACGTATGAATATTAAAGGGTCACGGCATTAGGAAGGTTGAGAGTCACTGTTCTAGATGCTCTGTAATTAACCTTTAATATGCTATTCAATGAATGACGAGTAATTCTAGTTCATTCTTGTACATGAGGAATAGTGACATTTCACAGTCTTTCTAAAAGCAAGGCTGTAGTATCAGTGATAGCAATCAGTGCTGCTCCTGGGAGGCAGAAAAGGAATAGAGAAAAAAGTGATCACGGTCTATCTACACTTCCCTTCACACATGCTTGGAATGTGGAGACAAGAGCACCAAGCAGCAAGAAAGTAGAGAGGACAAGCCAAAAAGAAAAAGAAGGGGGCTGGTCACTGTGGTCACTGCAGAAGGAGCAGCTGCGCGTGTGGAGCGCAGCGCATGTGTCAGACACGGGCTATATACTTGTTCTGCTGCACTGTTTTTTTTCTTTTTTGATCTTTGTTACGAGGGAAGGTTGACTGGGTAGGAGAAGAGGAAAGAAAATCTTCAGGGAAAAAATGATCTAAAAAATGCCACTAATAAAAAAATCTACAATCCAATTTATTACTACCTATTCTTTGTAATTTCAAACAAGAAAAATGATCTAAAGAAAAGGAAGGTGATAAGCAAAGGAAGGAAGGAAAAGAGAAGAAGGGATGAAGAAGAAAGAGAAAAAAATGTCCCTTACGATAAGCCTTCTGTAGCTATTTTTAAAATCATTACAGCACTGTTCTAGAACTGTTTCAATTATCACCCAAATCCTACAAAATTATTTTTGAGAAATTTAAAAATTGTTCTTTCCATATATGTTTCTTAAGAACATAAACAAAACAAAATAAAAACTTCAAAAATACATCTTTCAAGACTATATATAAAATACAGTTCCTAATGCAGTGCTCTTTTTGCCATGGAAAAGTATGGATTTAACGATGGATTGAGGTAGATGTCTAAATTCCAATACTTAGTTTTAAGGTAAACATGATTCAGTGAAAAATACAAAAAATAGCTGAGTAATAATGGAAAGAAAATATCCATCAATTCTCTTGAAGGAATTCTGCTAATCTAAGACCTATTCTGCTAATCTAAGAAATATTCTCACCTGAATATTTACTAATTTTTGTGAAGACACCTAAAAGATAAGGACAGTGAGTTAAGGAGTAAGTTTAATCCGAAGTGGTATGCAGATAGTCTTAAGAAAAGGTCTTGGATAAGTGGCAAGAAAAATATACGATTAAAAAAGTATTATGGACAAGATTAAGGCAGAGACAGAGTAACTAGACAGAAAGTAAAACAAGGACTGGCCTTTAGCTCATTCTGATGCTGCCTCAGTAGTTCATGCCAAGTCTGAAAGGCACTCAAAAAAATCTAGTGAGTTCATGGACTAAGAAGAAAGCTTAAATCTATTTTAAAAGATGTTACAGAGCAAATTCCAATTTTCACCTCAGGCTCTTACTCAATGTCTCAAAAATCCAACGGGGCCCTGTTCAATACTTTAGGACAACCACCGAGCTTGGACTAAAATCAAGTCATATACATCCATACACAAAGAAGACACTAAAATTCACTTAAAATTCCACTAAAACTATACTAAAATAACAACTTACAAAGAGGGCCAAAAAAGAACATTCAGGAAAACTCAGCCCCTCTTTATTCAATCAGGTTAAACTATTTTAGTTACTTAATATTTGTCTTTAAAGGTCTTTAAAAAGAAAGAGTCCCTTCTCTTTAATATGTAAGAAAATTGCTTTGTAAATCTTAAAGAGATAGATGTATGAATCAATCACTCCTAAACATCAATTGTCACTGTTAGGAACTTTTTTTTAAAGGCAAAAAAAAAAAATCTATGGCTCCAATATCAATCCAAGGTCTCAGGAGAGCCTTTCAAATTTGTTTTAACTTCATGTGTGGTGATATAAAGGAACAAATTAAGAACCTGCAATCTGGCACAGGACTCATAGTAAGCATATCAATAAGGAGAACCAAACCCTGAGTTCAGATCCTTGACCCAAGAGCAGTTCTTTGGTTATCTGCTTCCTACTCCACAGGCACAAAAAGGCTTATGGCTTCTTCATTGTCAAAGGACAAATAGGTTTTTAATTTTGTTTTTAAGAGGAGTGAGGTAGGGTGGAAGCCAGGTAGGTGGGGCGGTGAATACAGCACTGGGTCTAGAGTCAAGCGAACCTAAGTTCAAATCCAGCCTCACACACACACTAGCTGTCTGATGCTGGGCAAGTCACTTGATCCTGTTGGCCTCAGTTTCTCATCTGTAAAACAGGCTAGAGAAGGAAATGACAAACCACTCCAGTATCTTTGCCAAGAAAGCCCCAAATGGGGTCACAAAGAGTCGAACAGGACTGAAACAACTCAACAACAAAGGGGTCTGCAGCACCTTGAATGCTATCTTCCAAGTAGAAAATTTAGAAGACTCAATTGGCTGGGACAAACATCAGGAAAAATAAATCTTACACAGTCTAAATTCAAGGAATCCCAACTAAAAAAAGTATGCTATGGACATTTTATGGCTTATGGGAGAGGCACAGGAGGATGAGAATAGATTTTAGGTGTTTTTTACATTTGCTTCAGATTGTAGAAAAACTAGAGGTAGAAGAACTTTGAAAACAAATCATGTCATAATGCCAGATTGGGTTCATTTGAAATGGGAGAAAACACAAACATGTGGAGATATAACCAACTGATGGGGGGGGGGGGGAGGGGATTACTCTCCAATAATTTATTGCTCATTCCTTGTGCCTTCAAAGAGGAGAAACAATCTAGTAAATGCTAAGCATTATTCCTTATAATTTTGGTTAAAATTGAGTTAAAATGTTGAAGAATTTGGAAGGACATAGAGAAATCATCAAAAATTCACATAAAAACAAATCCCTTGAGATTCTTATTTGTACATAGTACACAGCTCCCTGAATGTTATTCTTGCTTTTGATGCAAAAATATGCTTTTTAATTTCTATCTGGGGACATGACTATTTCTGGCACACATTTATTATTTGCCCTCTTTTGTGATACAAACTGATTGACCTGCAGAATACATCAAGTGCAATTACTGTCACTAAGGAAAAGAACAATGGGTTAAAACAATATTCTTCCTGCAGGACTCAAATTACAATTTAAATGAAATTTCATATTTAATACATCAAACGGTTTAAGATAAATGCAGAAGAGAGTAGCGTACTTCAGAAAAAGAACAGTTTGTATTGATTTTATGAGCCTTCAAAATATTTAGCATCTGGCTTACCTTTCTACACGAGTATAGAAATTTATTATTTAAGAAACTAATGGAAAAGGAAAATCCCCTGCTGTACAGGTGTCCCCCCAAAGCTGTTTGTCTATGTCCATTCCCTTCCTTTCTACAATCCCCCTCCTCCAACCTGATTAAAAACGTGAAAAGAGCCCAGCAGAGAATCCCAGGCCCACATACTGGGCGTGACTGGAGTCCCAGTGATCCTCCTTTCCTCAGGAGCATTCATTTCTAAAACCTTAATGACACTCTGTCACATTCTCATGAAAAGAGGAGGAAAAACTGCCATTAAAGGCTGTGTTCATTATAATCAGTGACTTCTTAAAAATGTTTGCAGTCAAGCAGTGATGTATCTTTGGGGCTCCTTTCAGTCTTTGAAAGTGCCTTTTTGTGGCTCCATAATGTTTCAGAGAATTTGTGTCTAAGAAATGATCAGAAATGCTTGCAAAGCTAGGATGATAAAGAAAAAAAAAGTAAGAATGTCCCATTTTTGTGTTTCACCTTTGCCATTTAAAGGATATCAAAGCGATTTTAAAGTATCCTCAAAACAAAGGCAAGATGACACATGAAGTACACATACTATATACAAAACATTATAAGATAAAATAAACATACACAGAAGATTCTGAATAATTCTCTTTTACATAATTAAAAAACAACAACTTATCTTAACAAAAGTTAGCATTTCCCTAGATAGTTACAACAGTTCCTGAGCTAATGCTATTTGCTCCTCTGGAACCCAAGGTGGATTTCCTCACCATGCTAGAATTAGGTTCACAATCTAATTCTTAACTCCTGCAGTGGTCAAGGCATATGATGTGGGATGAGGGTGGAAAGAATTGGGCTATTCAGATGGGGGTAGGGGAAAAGAGAAATGTAACTCAACAAAAAAAATTTTCCATTATCTTTTTATTTAGTGCTAGTTTTTTTTTTTAACTATCACATTCAATTTACTCAGCAGTACAGAATCCAAAGGCCTTTAGTGGGAACATGTAAATGAAAGTGTCTATTCTATAGGATTTCAGCTGGTTTCATGTAACAGAATACCACATCGCCACATTGTCAACAAGTTTTTAATAGTACTCAGTATATATCTAACTTCAAGCAAACAGAAAGGTCCATCACAATACACATCCGCTAAATCACTGGAGTTACTAAGAACATACTTAGGAATTTTCATCCATATTTAATACATTTGAAATATGGTACTAATAAAAATGTACATTGCTCAGGATTACTAACACGTTAAATTTATACAATATCTGTCTTCAAGAAGTTCCAAAAGTTTTAGTCAATAATCCATTTACCACAATGGTTTGCCCATAGGAAATTTTTAACGTCAGGCTAGATATTTCTTCTACTACCTTGTATGTTTCAAGGCCGTGACAGCCTGCCATCAACTTACATATGCTCGGGTGTAAATTAGTTTTATTAGTCTAAGGCAAAACATAGTTACTGAGCTAAATCAAAGCCACTATCTCAATATACTTCTTTTTCCCTCCAACAAAAATTACATGATGGTCTAAAACTAAATATGAGTGTTTTGGTATTACATACCCATTGAAAACTATCCACTCACTGTTGTCCTTCAGTTACATGAAAAATCAAAAATTTGCAAGATTTAAAAAAAAATTAATCATTACCCTATGTCTGCCTGTAAGTGAGATTAGGAGGGGTCTACTTTTTAGTCTCCCCTTACTCCAATATGAGGAAACAATCACATAATAGTGACAGATGCAAAATTAAAACTTTACAAGTCCAGTTCGTTCGTTGTCCATTAGACTATTCAATGTTTATAAAATGGGGTCATTATCTAACTGCTTCATAAGTAAATTCAAATCACTGAGTATTAGGATATGAATTTATAAATATGAAAATTTTAAAAATTAATTACTAAACAGAATTAGACTCAGATATAAAGTTATCTTGCATGACAGAATCAATGAAATAACAAAAGAAGAAACTGCTAGTTTGTGGATAAAAATCTGCAGTACCTTTATTTCTATACAAAGTATGGCATCAAACATTTATGAAAATAAATGAAACTACTATCTTTAATATAATAAAGTAACTTCATATTTTCAAACCTATGGGTTGAGTATCCATTAAATATTCATAATTATAATGCCTACTTATATTTCAAGCTAATATTTACTTGGATTTTTCTATCAAATACAGATGCAGGACAAATTTTAAGCATGGATAAGAATGAAACACCTTGTCCCAGCTTCCTATACCAGAAATGGGTACAAGAAATTCTGACATTATATTAAAGAATTATAAAATGATAGAAAGAACTTAAAGATCAATAGCAAACTTTGAAAAGTAACAGACTAAATCATAAATATATATGGATTTTAGAACAAGATCAATTAATTCCATTTGTATTCCTTCTATAATAACAAGTCTTTGTAGGATGGGCAATCCATGTACCTAAAAGGATAAAAATTTCAATATAAAATTCACTTAACAGACTCACATACAGGTGATACTATTTTTATTTCTAGTATTTTCTATACTATTTCTCTTCTTCAAATTATAGAGGTCTTGGAAAGAAAGAATAAGTTTTGTTTTGGATTATGTTTATAATTTTGCTGGAGAAAGGGATAACTGAAAAATAAGTTCAAATAGGAAACTATCCTATCTATATTCAGATCTTCATAGCAACCTATTAATAACCATTTTATAAAACGCTTTATTTTTTTTACATTACATACTCAACCTTAGTATCCAAAAACTCTCAAAAGAGCTCTTTTATATTATACAAGACTATTTATCAACTACATACTTAAATGTCTATCTATTTTCTCTTCCACTTCATCTGGGTTAGAAATAAATTACCCTAGCAGAATAATTTTATAGAACACTGAAAACATCCCTTAACACAAAATAATATGATCTTAAACTATATGAGATAATGTGTGTAAAATGCTTGCAAACATTAAAGTGCTATACGAATGCCTGCTATTAGTATTATTCTACTGGGCTCTCTTACAAAAGTATGAGTTAGAGACTTAAGAAGTTTCTTAGTCATTCCATTATTTATGGCACATGATTCGCTTGGCTTTTACAACTAATGTAATAATAAAAGGTGCTAAGAAGTACAGAAATATTAAAGAAGTGATTTTAATATAGAAATACATCTGTAGCAACTGTAAGAATGTAAGTAACCCTTTACCAAAAATTAAAAAGGCTAAGCTGCCAGTTATGGCCTTGCTTATTCACCAGAGCTCTTCAAATTGAACTAATGTTAAACTTCCCTATTAGGTCAATGAATAGGATTCACTCACTTTCATGAAAAATCCATTTACTACTAAGTAACATATAAATTCTCAACTCCTCTTATATTCAGTTCTTTTGTCTGAGAAGCTTCCTCTAAAGGACCTTACATATAGTAAGCAGTAAGAATGGAAGGAGGGGGGAGAGAAAGAAGTAGAGTCAAGTTCTACACAAAGAAGACCCTTAGCAAAAAGAGACAAGAATTTTAATTAAAAGACAAAGTCCAGATAATGAGATCAATACATCTAAGATTATCCTTTAGTTTCTAAACATCTTGATGGACATTAGATTCCTCCATCTCCAGAAAGCTTTTCTGTGGTTTGGTGAACAAAACACAGCAACTGGAAGTTACTGTTGATTTTCTTCCCTGGTAGTGTAGATTATGACAGCCATTTTAATACCACTAAATTTAATTTTTCAAAAGGGGATTGCTATATTACTTAAAAAGGAGAAAATATGATTCTTCAAAAGTATAGCTCTAAATAAAACTTTTCATTTGGGGTTCCTAAGTCCTTTTCAAGTCACAAACATTTAATGAAGAAAGAAAAAAAGAAAACCTTAAATAATAGGTTATAAAAAACACACTTTGACATTTGCCTCTTGAAAAGCTAAATACAAACACTAAGAAAGCCAAGTGTCAGCTTCCATTCACTATCCCTAAAGCAAATACTTGGATCATAAAGTCTTGAAAGCTTATGTTTACCTCCACAGTAAAGCAATCCAGGTTGAGAAAAGCTCTGACATTAAAGAAAACATAAATATTATACCTCCCTCCTCTAGTAAGTATGGTAGGTCAAAGCAATAGCATAAAATAAGGAATTATACTAAAAAAGACAAATTATTACTGAGATCCTAAAACAGTATCCCTATTTATGTACTATCATTTGTAGCTATGTCACTCAGCACTAAGGACTGATTCTTTCCAAACATTCAAATTATATGCACACATGTGAAAATATGTGTGTACCCTCGTGTACAAAAAGCATACATACATAACAATTCATCAATCAACCCAGGTATCTGTTTTTTTCCTAATTTAATAAGGTTATCTTTTGTGATTTCTATTGAAATCCGCTGCGTCCAAAATTTCAAGTATTATTTGGTAATAAAACTTTACACATATGTAAAATCAGACATGTGTGTGTATATATATATATGTAAAATCATAAAAGCTGAAACTAAAGAAATATATTTTAAAGTCATTGATCTAAATCATTCCTCAAAATAACAAACCATTAAAGCTACAGTTAGACAACTTTGAATTATTTCTCATTTGCAATATACTACAAGAAAGTTACTTTTAGTATTCACTTCATTTTGATTTTGAATATCACAATTACATTTATACTACAATTTCTCCCTTTTTATGCTAAATAGCACGTTATTCTGTGTTCAGAATGTTTTCATTGTCCTTTTTTTTTACATTCCTAAACAATCATTCCATAGAGGAAACCAGACAAAATTTAAGAACCAAGTAAATAATACTATCAACTCAAATCTTTTATGAATAAAACCAAAATAATTTTAATGTTAGAGACAGTCAACATATGGGGCTTTTAGACCTAAAGAAAAAGATCCAACAGAAAGGAAAGAGAAACTTCAGACAATGTAGAGGAATACATTTACTATGCCAGTTTTCAGTATAGTGACATTTTTGTATCAAGTTCTATACATCTGAAAACTTGACTCTATGAGGATTCCTAATACAACTTTAGCTGTAAGAAGACAAACACAGGAATCCATAGGGTAAAGACACCGTTGTAAAACTTTCTATTCACAATCCTTTTACTTCTAATTAAACAATGAAAAAAATATTACAAGGCTAAGGCTGACAAAAAATCATAATGAACCTCTCAGATGAGAAACTAATTGCTACTAAGTACACAATGGCTTACATTTAATCCTGTTAATAACCACACAAAAAAAGAAATAAAAGACTCACTTTTCAGTCATCTCTCTGGACCACTGGGCTAAAATAACAGCATGACTAAATCTGACATTGACCCCGTGGCCCTGCTAGGAGTTAAAAGAATTCCTTTGAGTCTTCTGAGGCCTATTTTAAACTACTCCAGAAGGGGAGGGTGAGCCCTGCGCACTTGTTAACCTTCTTTACAGTAACAGGTCAAATTAGAAATTTTCTAAGGGCTAAGTATATTTACACTTTAACATATATGGCCCTTATACTTGTGATACATTCCATATAACGAAAAATTATTTTGTAACTAGTTAGTTCACAGAAAGTTTGCAGATGACTGAAATGCAATTGGAATAAATAAATAAGTAAATTTTCATAGCACAGTGACACAAATCAGTAAAGTACAAAATAAGAATAGCTCTAAACTAATGACAGAGAAGAAAGCTGACCAGTATGTGGGGGAAAAAATGATTGCCCTAAACTTGGTGAGTGGAGATATTGAGAGAGGTGTAACATGAGAAGAAGGCCAGGAATCTATTAACATTTTCATCATTTGGCAAAAGAGAGTTTAGGCAGAGCCACCAAATCCAGCAATACAACACAGCAGGGCTTTCTTTTTCCAGTTATTTTGTTCACTTCCATTTATAATATGAAAACACTTCAAAGCAATACATAGATAAGTCAAAAAACAATATAAATTATAGCTAATACAAATCCTTTGTTTTCTTTTCTTTCTATCCCTTTTAAAATATAATTTACTTTGCCTCAAAAAAAATTTCCAACAAAGAACATAATACCAGTAAATCATACCTATATCAGTAACTAGCTACTTAATATACTGATGGGCACAGAGCAAATGTATCTCACCTTATTTCTAGTATTAAACTTTTAATTAAAGACATACTTTAAAATAATTAAAAAACGAGAAACTCATTCCTACTTTTAGAAGTCTAATTACTGAAAATCTAAATAACATCACTAATATATTTAATACCCTTCTCTCAACTTGTGGCCGTTAAAGTAAGCAGCAGGCTCCAATTAATCTTAATGTACTTCTAAGGAAAAAAAAATGAGGTCCAAATCATTTACATACTGAGCACAATGCTACATATTTCAGAATAGTATGAATTAAAATTTCTATTATACAACAGAAACATTTATCTATGAAATGACCAAGTTCAACTCAACTGTTCCATTTATGAGACTGTCTCTACAATAAAAGTACCTCATTAAATCAGTTTCTCACATTCTCTTTCAAGTTCTACAATCTTCATGACCCCTAACTAAACTTTCTAATGTTTTCCTCTGTGATAACTTTAGCTTACTGTTACATACTTCCATGTAAAACCTCAAACCAAAAAAGCAAAGCAATACAAGGTTGGTCCTACACTGTACAAACAACTTAATTAGACAGCAGCAATTAAATGCCTTCAAGACATAAGCATGTCTTTTTTTTAATTTGGTAAGGTTCTTAAATTCACTAATGGATATAAAAACATTATAACTGTTATCACACAAACTTTCTGAAATCTATCATTTCACTAATGTGTTAGAAAATCAGTTGCATTCTCTGTAATAAACCATTATAGAAATTCCTTCCTTTTTTTCTCTCCATTTTTCTCCTCATTGTTCCCCTCCTGCCAATTTTCTCACAAACACAGTTTAGTTACTTTCAAAGTCAGACTAGCAAATTATATTAGAACATTAAAATATGCTCAAACTATTCATGTAACAGAGTTGTAAGAAACTCAGCAATCATCCAATTGCAAGGCACATTCATTCCAGGGCCCCACCATTGTACTGAAGGTAAAGGACCCTGAAGTCAACTAAACAGTTTCCAACCTACACAGGATCTTATCAAACCTCACATATTCTCTAGCAAGCATGTTTGGGGAGGGGAAGAGGTAGACAAAGTATTACCATTATACTTGGTTGTTCATCATTGTATTTTGATCTCTACATTTTAAAAGAAGCTTTTGTGAACTACCTCTCCCTCTCCAAAAACAAGAAAAATAAAAATAAAAAGGGGGTGAGGGGTGGAAATCCTATTGCAGTAGGAAATAAAGTCTAAAAGGTATATCTGACAATTATGACTTTAAAAAAAATGGCTGAGGGTGGTCTAAGAAGTATGTTTGTTTTTTAGCCTTAGGGTCTATATGAAATTAAAATATGGTGCTACCATCAAAGAACAATACAAAGATAGAATTTTCTAGGCATGTTTTGCTTAACGAAATGTCCCAAGAATTCCTCATAAGATGGCCTAAATACCTTCATTACTGTATCACTTTACATATCAGACAACTAGAAATATACTTTAAGCATTACTTTTGATTACTTAATTCTATGATGAAGAAACAAAGCTCACAAATTCAAAACTTTCAAAAGTTGAAGTTTTTTTAAAAAAGCAAATTATAATTGAAAAATTGTTTTGAAGTATCATTTCTTACCCAATGTACCAAATCTCAAATCATTTTTAGCATAAAATTGTAATAAAAAAGAACTATTATTTTCATTTACAATGCCAATTTTCATTAATATTTTTAAGTGCTTGGAAATTCCTTTCTGGATTTTAGAAATAACTGCTTTCCAATAAAGCATTTGATATCATCAAATTATGATGTGGAGTTCATTGGGAAAAAAATACAGCTCAAGTGAGTAAACATTTGGTAAAACATATATAAATGTATGTTTATTTTTTTTAATTATCTAAACTTCATATAGTCTCAAGGGCCAAACTTGAACAGGAAAAATAGTATTCACTGAAATGTAATCTAGTACAAGAACTCTTGCTTCAGAAGGCAGTATGGAGTACTAAGTCTAGAGTTAACTTTGGATCCAGGAAGATCTAGATTCAAGCCCAACCTCAGGGACAAAACCACCAGGTGATCCTGGGCAAGTCAGGTCACTTTGAAGGTTCAATTTCACAGAAGGTACTGACCTGCCTTGATAGTAGTAGTTGCTCACCAGACACTTCCTACACTGATAAAGTCATAAGTCTGTTTTTTCCCCTCAAAAAATAAGAAGACAAAATAATTTTTGCTTCTCCTTTAAAAGATATGGTCATAGAGTTATTAAAAAGTATTTTCTTAACATAAAAGAACAAATTCTTTTTGAAAATCAAGTATGTAGATGTTTGGTACCACTCTCTCAAGACATATAAATCAATATATTTCAGTTATAATTTTTATAAGTTATTAACACATAATAATGTTAAAGTTTGTTCATGCCACAGATTAAAAGGATTCATAATGCAAAATTCTCTAAACTGGAAAAGTAAAAACTCCACTGACAAGAATCAGCAAATATTGAGAACTGATTGGAACTTCCATCCCCAAAAATCAAATGGGTATTTACATGCCTTTATATATGTAATGCTAATTACATATTTTTAAGAAGTATAACACATTTTCTGTCTGTGTTCATATATTTAAGGCAAAAATTCTTAAACTTGAAATTTACAATAATGCTAGAACTATGATTTGCTAGTTAGGAACTCTGGAATTTAGTTTAAGTAGAGAACATTTTGATTCTAACACCAAAATCATTATTGACAGGAGTTCTTGTGACTCTACATTTCCCACACATAGCTAACAAATTTCTTTTTGCTTCACAATACTTCAAAATCTAAACTGTTACTGCTACTTATTAAATGAAATCAAGTACAAAATTAGTCTTTCTTTACTAGCCTCCTATAGATCTAAGTATTGGAAAAGATCAAATACATGAGCTAAAAGAGAAAGAACAAACTAAAGAAAACCAACAGAAGAAAAATTCTTCTTTCCTTTTATCAATCAAAAAAATGGCAAAGAAGAAAAAAGTGGAAAAGTTACCCAGAATATATGACCATGTAAGCATGGGCACTCTTGCAGAAAACCTAGTCTACAACCCAAAGCCATGGGAAATTTAAATTAGAGCAAAGGTCAACAATAGGCAGGGAAATGTGTACAGATAAAAAGGGACTGCGGAGGCTGCAGGTATACTCACAGCCTAGATCTTCTGAGATTTCAAAAGAACTTTACTGGTTTTATTAATTTTTAAAGAATCAAGAGATTCAAGAGGATCCACATTACACTATTTACATGCCTTTATATATGTAATGCTAATCATTTATTTTTTAAAAGTGTAACACATTTTTTGTCTGTGTTCATATAATTAAAGCAAAAATTCTTAAACTTGAAATTTACAACAATGTTAGAAAAGTGATTTGCTAGTTAGGAATTCCAGAATTTAGTTTAAGTAAAGTAGAGGACATTTTGATTCTAACACCAAAATCATTACTGACACAGGAGTTCTTGTGACTTTACATTTCCCACATAGGTAACAAATCTTTTTGCTTCACAGTATTAACTTATTTTTTCTTCCTTAATTAAAATATGTATTTACATGTACTGTGAGGAAAAAAAAGGAATTCCCAATGTTTAATACAGCTTTAGGTAGGAATGTGGGGGTGTGTATGGGAGGGAGAGAGGGAGAGAGAGAAAGAGAGAAAGGGGGAGAGTGTGTGTGTGTGTGTGTGTGTGTGTGTGTGTGTGCACGCTCGCACACTACAAAAGCTCACAAACAAGTATTCTCATAGTTCAAGAAAATTAAGGCACTAAAAAGTGTTTAACAAAAAGGAAAAAAATTAAGACTATTATTTATTTCAACTTCGATGGAATGCTTAGGAACAAAATCAGAGGATCCTCAAGCACTAGCAATTGATATATGATATTCTGCTTCTCTACTTAAAAAAAAATTACACAAAAAATTGAAGTCTGTATTTTTTCCTTTGGATTCGTGGTAAAATCATATCCTATCTTTACTAAAATTAACTTCTGAAATCAAGAAAAATAATTTCCCAAAGTGTGAAAATCTTACACAAAGCCAAAAGTGCCAGGTGATGGTACCAAACAGAAACTTAGTCATTCTCCTACACTTAGTAGTTGATGGTACACCTGTACTAGATGCATTAAAATTTGAACTTGTAATGTAAAATGTAATGTAAAAGCTTCTTTTTGAAAGGATAATATACACATTAAGGTCTTACTTTTCCATACAGAATTTCAGTCGGTTTAACATTTTTGAAAATGTAATCATAATACATAAATCCAAATAAGTTTTACATTATATTTACTTTCCTACACTATTGAAATCAGTCACAGCAGTTGAAAACAAAAACAAAAAAAACCTGATGTGGCTGTGATGAGGAAGATACTAAATAGGGGGGTAGAGGTGGGGGTAGGGAGAAGCAAATCCTAGCAAGTGGGAGTCTATTTAAATTCGGGTCAGAATTAAATTTCATTGGTAATCAAAAAACTCTGAAAGGAATAATTTGCCATTACTCTTAAATTAAAATATGAGTTTTAAGTCTTGCTTTATGTTTTAACAGATCATTTTCCTTCAAGCTAAGAAAATCTTTTATTAGTTTTTTTTTCCAATTAGTTTTATCAGTCCTGTTTTCTACAAATTAACCAACTTGCTAAAATTTTCATGTCCTACAAAAGTAGGCCACAAATACTTAAAAGTGACTGGGCAAGCCTTTACTCTATCCCTTCCCTAAAGTATTTTTTCTACATTCAGACAAATAGCAACAATTAAATGAATCTTGCCACTAAAGTAATAAATTCCACGAGTTTTACTGCTAACATTAATCTCACTTTTATCTTACCTTTAAAATTTACAAACTATTTCTTTTTCTTTGAGATAATGAAAAGAAAAAGGAAAACCAGTTTAATGTTTAGGTAAACGATGACCCAAGGTGGAAAATGTTGTCTCTTCTTTCAATTACATAACCTTTTTTGTCTTTCCATCAAAGATACACTTACAAAAGGAAAAGATGATGCATTATCTGTTCTGCTTTCTATTGTGGTCTAACTGCCCTAGCTATGGTAAGAATTGATAGATTAGGCATTGAAATTTTCCATGAAGTATAACTGCCCAGGAAAATACATATAAAATAACATTTTTCTAATACTTTCTGTTTATAGCTATATTACACCTAATCTTTTTGGTTTAAACAACAGTTCTATGAAGGATGAATGTTGTACATCATCCCATAATTAGATAAGGCAAATATGTCATTTTTTTAATAATCTTAGACATACTTCTAAATAGTTTGGGGAAAGGGGGAAGGTGTCCTTGCACAAGCTAGTGTCCAATATATAAACTTACAATTTTCTTAGTGAAGAAAAATAAACTACCCTTAAATTCAGAGTTGCTAAGGTTTGTTACATATTTTTTACCTTTTAGAGACAACTCCAGTATAGTAGAAAAAGTAAAGAATTTGGAGTCAGTCAATAAGTTTTGATGATTAAAAGGGGTGGGTGGGAGGAGGAGATAAGCATTTCTATGGCTCCTACTATGTGCCAGACACAGTGCCAAGTGCTTTTACAAATATTATCTCATTTGATTAAAACAAACTAATGCTGACACTAAGAATTGCTTTTTAAAAATTAAATATAGCATAAATTTAGCCATAAGATTTGCTTCTATTTCTACAATAATTTTTACTGTTTTTGAGAGGGGAACTAGGACAAAGGCAGAGGAGGAAAAATACAGGCAAGATTAATATCTTTTAAAAATAATTTTACATGATAATATATTTTAGATCAAAATTACTTTTCAACTTAACTATGACATTTATTGCCTAAAATTTTTAAATATTTGGCTTCCAAGACACACATTTACAGGTAACCAATTAGAAAATTACATTTAAATTCTCTTTTCCTATCCTCTATATTACTAGGATGCATGATACCATGCAGTAAGTATAAGGATGACAATACAGTCCTTTAATCTTAGGTTCTTTTCATTACAAAATATAGCATTCTCAATATATAGGCTGTTCCAAAGTAAAGCCTGTACCTTTCAATTGAGAACGCCTTGAAAGAAAAATATATGTATAAAATGAAAAAGTCATCAATTAACCAAACAATATGTGATAGGCACTGTTTCAAACTGTAGCAAATAACACTTAGATTTTATACAAGCCAGTTTTTTTTTTTTAGGAGAGGCAGGTAGAACTATTTAGACAAATATATTAAATCTCTGGATCAGGAAAATAAAGAACTTTTTAAAATAATCACGGCATTTTGCCAAAAAAAAAAAAAGAGTCTAGTTTGTAAAAGAAATTTCAAGTTTTATTATTTAATGACTTTTAATGGCAAGCTGCCACTGAATTTGATATATAGAATCATAAAAATGTTAGACCCTTAGAAATATACAGCTGATATAGTATATACAACTGATAAAGAAATACTGGAAATTAGTCAAATACAATTCTTGGAATATATTTCATGCATAAGAACCATTAGTACCAGTAGAAAGAAATGGATAATACATTTTAAATTAAACCAGAAAACATGTTATAAATTTACTTTGGGAGAATAAATATTTAAATAAGATACTGATCAACATTGAAAACACAAAAACTTAGCTGAAATGTCTCATATAACAACAACATTCCAAATTGCTGTTAAAATCCTAACAGACTGCTCTGACATTTCCCAAGTTTCTAATGAGGTTTTCAGTCTGCTGCACAATGACCATAAAAGGCTTTTAAACTTCATTCCATTCACTAGCAAAGTTAAGATCGAACATTTTTATTTCTGCTTTGCCTATGACAACCTGACCATAAGTAGTGAATAGTAACAACACAAGTCATTATGTTAATTAGAAATTAAATAAAAAGATGGCTTCACAATGGTCAATCATAAGATGACATGCTATTACACTAGAGTTTTGTAGTTTAAAAGCAGCCTGGGGAATTCTGCAGCACGGGCTCCCAAAAGCTTAGCACATCACACAGAGGTACTTCACACAGCATTCAGGCACTAAGCAGGAGTCCTCTAGTTTTAGGTTACTTTGTCAACAACAACATAAAAGTAAAATGAAGCTATGCATTATATAGCGAAGAGCACTCTATTCTTCACCTGTTGGTTTTATATCCGTCCAGAAACCTTCACTCAAAGCAAAATTGTGGCAGAACCCCTACAAACATATTTTGTAACTTTTTTTAATGCTTACTAATAACACTACCATTGATTTTAATCATATTTTATGATCAGTTCTATTCCAAAGCTGAGTTACAACTTTTTAATAAGAAGGCCGTCTACTTTCTATAATTTCTCATAACTAATAACAATATTAGATATAACAGCTCACTTTTAAAAAGGCTCCAAAACAATTTTAATTTTCCCTTAACTCAGGTAAACATTTGCAGTAATTGATTCAGTTCATCATATTTTTACTTAAAAAACTGAAGAGCTTTTGTTTTTAAATTAATGGCTTTGTTTATAAACATTTTTGTAATTTTGCTAGAACCAACTACAGCACTATCCTTTTTAAATTTAGTAATAAAAGCTGTGTATTTGTGATGCTGCACATCAGGATCACTAACAATTAAATGAAGATAGTTATTATTACTACATTTACCTTTCACCTCTATTGGGAATTGTAGATTAGAACTACGTACAGAGATATTTGTTTCACCTTGAGAGGCCTGGTTATTAACACTTCTGCTTTCTTTCTGTTCAAACTTCCTGATTCTAATCAATTATCCATATGGGCATCAATATAAAAAAGATTCTGTAACTTTTAAAAGTAAGACTACTAACAGAAAACAAAAGAAAAACAAAGGCAACGTAGACATAGACAATTTTAAGCATTTTTATGGTGCAATCACCTGGGCGTGTTCAATGATTAATTCGAAATCAACAAGAAGCCAACTCTACAGTCTTAGCATCACTCTCAACCAATCTTCACTGGCTTGTTTATATCATCTGAAAACAGGATGTAAATTACAAAGGGCAACACAAAAAGGTGTGCTTGTGCAGTTACATACAGTTGCAACAGTTTAATGCTACTGGATACAGTCTGAGCAACGTGATGCTTAAGGAACTCAAATTATCTACATAAGGGTGACACGGGTCTCTACTGGGTTATCTGGCTAACATGACCAGAGAGAAAACTCATTTTGAAGGTTTAAGAAACTCTTAAATCCAAAATTAAATGTACTTATGTTTTTACACTCTACTACTACGAGACATTTCCCAGGCTATATAAAAAGGCCTTAGTGAAAGAACAAAAAATTCTGTCTTAAGAACTGATCCACAGTGAACAGTCTCATGCAAAAAATACTTTATGATGCTATTTACAATCTTTGATGAACTTGTAGTAAGTAGTCCAAAATGGAACAGAAATAATTTGTGAAACTGCATAAACTAGCCAGTTTTTCTTTAAATGAAACAAAGGTGAGAAACCGAATTATAAAATAGGCACTGAGTATTTGAAAAGAATGGAGTTCAAAAAATCCACCAGAAAAATACATGCTACACTCACTTCTTTGTTGATGTTAGCTACGTCTCCATGAACTCTTACTCTAAATTTTAGCCCATGACTCTGAAGTAACTGAATAGAAAAATGATTTAAGGCTCTATATTTTTAAGCTAAAATATTTAATTATCCTCTGAGAAAGAAGGCAGTTCTTAAATTGGTGCCTCACATCAGGTGCTTCACATCACGATTATATTCTCCATATTGATATTAAGTAACAAAAAGGGAAGAATAAAGTTTTTGTAACACGGCTCCATGTTTTAAGTGTCATGAATTCATAATTATTAAACCTACAGTTAAATGATCACAAAACTTTTCCTAGAAAAGTCAAATACAAACATGTTTTGGAAAACAAGTTCCTCCACTTCTTAAATTTGGGAAAACACTCAACATGTGACCTTATTGGCTACAGCTCTACAGTTATCTCTGGATTTCACTTATTCATACATTCCTTCTCCACAGTGAACCATCAAGAGTAAACTATAATTAAGTTGGTGCAAATTAAGTAAATCTGATGGATAAATTGTATTGGGGGAGCGTTTTAAATAAGAAATATTCTGAACTATGTGCAGTAGACAAGATAAAAATATATTTTAAGAAAACATTCTTAGTTTGGCAAGTTAAGATGGCAATGTAAAAGATCACAGAGATGTCCAGTTCTCCCAGATAAACATAGTAAATATCTGAAAACAATGCCAAAAAAAGAAAAAAAGTGATAAAGAAAACCAAAAGAATCAAAAGTAAGCTCTTACACCCCATACAAAACTACAAAAAGTCAACCAGAAGCAAGCGGAGATGGACAGAAGGTTCTAACCAGGGAAGTCAGTATAGGCCCAGAAAAATGTTAATGGCAGGAAAACCAGAGCAGCATCAGGTTAAGTCAGAAAAAGCAGAGAAAAGTCTTGCCAGGGAAGTGACAAACCTGAGGACAACCAATCACCACTCTGCGGAGGGACTTTAAAATCTATACCAGGTTCCAGTAATAAGGACTTGAAACTAGATCTTGACCCTACCCTTTCAGAACAGAAGCAGAGACAAAACCACCTCCCCAAAATGCACTGTGCAAAGAAACAGACTCTGGTAATGCATCCCTCAGAGCATCGTAAAGCTACAGCAGGAAGCAGGTCAATTCACTACCTAGGCACAAGCACCAAAAATAAATACAGGAAGCCTAAGACAATATAATCTTCCAACACCCAAGTGGGGATGATCAGGGCCACAGCCGAACAGAAGCTGAACAAACTCTCAACTGGAGATCATATAAGGAAAAGAACACAAGAATCCTACCAAGGGCAGAACTTGCAGTAGACCCCCAGGAGAAGCCAGGGGTTGAGGCTAAGAACAGAGCCTAAAACTGGCCACCTCACATGGTTCCATGGTAGCAGTAGCCTCCAAATTAGAGACAGGACAGGAACAAAGATGGTATATCCATCCCATCTAAAAGTTCCAGAAGGGAAGATAAAATCCAAAACTAAGAAGTGAGACAGAAAATATGAATAAATAGAAGAAAATACCAAACACAAAAAAGAAACATTAAAAATTAAGCCAAAGAGATAAACTCAGAAAAAGTAATCAATCACACATTAACTACAAGTAGAGCCTTAGGAAAAAATGCCTTGGCCAATAGGACTACAAGAGTGACTGGAAGAATGAAGGAGATTTTTTTTTTAAATTAGAAATGGAATAAGAATTCAGGAGAAAAAGAAATCAAAATAGAACAAATAGCTTAGAACAAAAGGTGGAAAAACTTACCCAAGAATACTCCCTGAAAAACAGAATAAAGTAATAACAAGAAATCCTTAACTCTATGAAACAATAAGGAATAACATAAGAAAATTTTTCAAATTAAAATAGAAGAAAATGTAAGATATTTACTATCAAAAACAACCGGCTCAGAAAACAGGTCAAAGAAAAATTATTTAAGAATCACTGCATTACATAAAAATCATGCCAAAACAAAACAAAACAAAAACCCACAAAAACAAAAGCCTGGACACCAATGGATTTCAAGATGTCAAAAAAAGAAAACTGCCCATATCTCTCAGAACTCTGAAAGACTTTTTTAAAAACTCTGACCAATTAAATAAACATTCATGACTTTAGAAGTCTGATAATGAAGTATAGTATGCCTGCCAACTTTAGTCAGGAGTGAAGGTACAGAACAAGATAATACAGTTCAAATACAACCAATGTGATCATATGATTTGTTTCATTATGCTTATTTGTTACATGGGAAGCTTCTGATTTTGGGAGGAGAGATTTTTTGGGGATTAGGGAATGAAAGTGATTAAAAAAAAGAAAAGAATGTTTTAAAAACCACTTGAAGAAAAGAAAAGGAAACTGAGAAGAGCACACAGACAAGCAAGTCAAGGCAGTGTTAGAACAACTGTTAATAAGTTTAATAGATGTTTTTAAATATATTTAAAGCTGTTCATACTAGATATTCATGATTTTGTATACAATCCTATTGCATTTCTTCTTTGTGCATAGAAATTTTCATAACTGTTCATGTTTGTCAAGTTCACAGTAAAAAAAGAAACATTTATAAAGATTATTTAAAAACCTGATAATTCCATTTTGCTCTGAATCTAGTCAGCAGTCATTTTTTGTGTGTTTAGCTTAGTTTAGCTTAGATTCTTCCCACAAACAATAAGACAGCACCTTAAATTGTCAGATATCAATAAATTGTTAGGTAGGCTGAGCCAAGACAGTAGAGAAAAGGCAGGGATTCACTTAAGCTCTCCAAATTCCCCTCCAAACAACTTTAAAATAACACCTCAAATCTAATTCTGGAGCAGCAGAACCAAAAAAAGGTCAGAGTGAAACAATTTTTCCAGTCCAGGAAAACTCAGGAGGTCAGTAAGAAATGTCTGTCTCAGCAGCAGTGATCGGACCTGTAGCTCGGCTCACACCCGACACAGGTAATGCCAGGGTGCTAGTAGCAGGCTGTGGAGGCAATTCATCAGTGGCATCATGAGCTTTAGGAGCTCTCAACCCACAGATGGTAAGAGGGCTGAACAACAGATCAGGAGATTACAAAGGACACTTTGCTGTCATTGGGTGCATCACTCTGTCCACTGCCCATAAGCAGTTTTAGGTCACAGACTCAGACCTTAGAGGAACATTAGTTCCAGAGGAAACAAGTAACTGTGGTAACTCACAGATCAGAGCACATGGCAGAAAAGGAATGACCATACTTTTCCTTAGATCATACTACCCTGGAAGAAATAAAAACCTACAGACTCCCCCAAGAGCTAGCTCTGAAAACAGCAACAAGAAATGGTTGAAGCATGGGACAGTGCCCCATCCAGGCTAGAAAAAAAGCAAAACTTTAACATAAAAGTATAAGTCAAGAAACAGGCTCGAAAATGAGCAAACAAAACAAGAAAAACTTGATCATAGAAAGATACTATGGTGACAAGGAAAATCAAGACACAAACCCAGAAGAAGACAACTACATCAAGACAGAGCCATGCAAAAATTCAAAGAAAGGTATAAACTGGTCACAGGCTCCAAAAGAATTCCTAGAGGAACTCAAAAAGGAATTTTAAAATAAGAGAGGTAAAGGAAAAACTGGGAGAAGAAATGAGAGTAATGCAAGAAAATCATGAAAAGAGATTCAACAGCTTGGTAAAGGAAGCACAGGAAAAAAAATACTGAAGGAAATAATACCTAAAAGAACAAAATTGGCCAAAAGTTAAAGAGGCATAACAATCCACTGAAGAGAAGAACTCCTTAAAAAGCAGAATTGGCCAAATGGAAAAAGACATCACTGAATAAAATAATTCCTTAAAAATTAGAATTGGGCAAGTAGAAGCTAATAACTCCATGAGACATCAGGAAACAATTCTTAAAAAGTCAAAAGAACAGGAAAAAAAGTGGAAGAAAATATGAACTATCTCACTGGAAAAACAACTGACCTGAAAAACTGATCAATGAGAGATAACTTAAGCCTTACTGGACAACCTGAAAGTCAGGATCGAAAAAGGAGCCTTGCCATCATATTTCAAGAAATTTTCAAAGAAAACTGCCCTGATATCCTAGAATCAGAGGGCAAAATAGAAACTGAATAAACTACCAATTACCTCCTAAAAGAGATGCCAAAATGAAAACTCCCAGAAATAATATAGACCAACCCCAGAGCTCTTAAGTCAAGGAAAAAATACGGCAAGTAGCCAGAAAGAAACAAATATCATGGAGCCACAATTAATATAACACAAAATTTAGCACCTTCTATATTAAAGCATCAGAAGCTTTAGAATATGATATTCTAGAGGGCAAAGGAGCTAGAGGTACAATAAAAAATAGCCTACTCAGCAAAACTGAATATAATCCTTCTGAGGGAAAAAAAAATGGATATTTGATGAAATAGAAGACTTTTTGAAGCATTTCTGATGAAAATCCCAGAGCTGAATAAAAAATCTGATTTTCAAATACAAGACTTAAGAATAACTTGAAAGAGAAATCATAAGGGATTAAATAAGTTTCAACTGCTTACATGAGAAAATGATGCAAACAACTCCTATGAATTTTATCATTATTAGGATAGTTAGAAAAAGCATACATAGATGAAGGCACAAATGTGAGTTGATCATGAAGGGATGATTAAAAAAATAAGCTCAAGGAATGGTAGAAAGACAGATGCACTGGGAGAAGGGAGAAAGGGGAAATAGAGCAGGGTAAGTTATCTCACATAAAAGAGATGAGAAAGGAAGAACTTTTAGAATGAAGGGGAAGAAAGAGGGGATAGCAGGTATGTTTCAACCTTACTCTAATCAGAACTGGCTCAAAGAGGGATAACATAGGTGCTCAGCTGGATATAGAAATCTATCTTGTCCTACTGGGAAATAGGAGGTGAGAGAGATAAGAGCACAGTAGAGGGAAGGGGTAAGATAGAAGAGTGGGTTGGCTGGGGAAGGCAGTGGCCTGAAGCAAAACAGATTTCTAGAAAAGGACAGGCTAAAAAGAGAGAGAGAAAAGAATAAACAGGGGGAAACTAGGCTAGAGGGAAATACACAGTTTATAATCATAACTGTAAGTACAAATGGGAGGAACTCACCCACCAAACAGAAGTGGAGAGCAAACTGGATTAAAATAAAGAATCCAACAATATGTTGTTTACATGAAACACACTCAAAACAGAGAAATCTACACAGAGTAAAAACAAAAGGCTAGAGCAGAATCTATTATGCTTCAGCTGAAATAATTTTTTGAAAAAGCAGGGGCATCAATCATGACCTTAGACACAGCAAAAGAAAAAACAAAATCTAATTAAAAGGGATAAGCAGGAAAATTATATTTTATGAAAAAGTACCCTAGATAATTAAGTAATATCAGTATTAAACATATGTACACCAAATGGTATAGCATTAAAATTGTTAAAGGAAAAGCTAAATGAGTTATAGAAGGAAATAGTAAAACTATACTGGTGGAGAACCTCAACTTTACCTTCTCAGAACTAGATAATCTAACCAAAAAATAAAAAAGAAAGAAGTTAAAGAGATGAATAGAATTTTTAAAAAATTAGATATGACAGACTTCTAGAAAAAACTGAATGGCAATAGAAAGTAATATAGCACCTACACAAAAAAATGACCACACATTAGGGCACAAAAATCTCTGCAATAAAAAATTACATTCAATAAAGGGTCATGGAAACATAGATTAAAAATCAACTGGAAACTAAATAATCTAAGCCTAAAGAATGAGTGTGTCAAAGAATAAATCATAGAAATAATTAATTTCTTTTTTATTAATTAATTTCTTTTTAGTTTTCAACATTCATTTCCATAAGATTTTGAGTTCCGAATTTTCTCCCCATCCCCCCCCCCCCCCCCCCGTCCCAAGATGGCATGCATTCTGATTACCCCC
>CM053583.1:241300639-241344020 GCA_028627135.1 Pseudochirops cupreus | reverse complement strand
TTGCCTGGAAGGCTGAGAGGGCCTGCCTGGAAAGCTGAGAGGGCTTGCCTGGAAGCCTGGGAGGGCCTGCCTGGAAAGCTGAGAGGGCCTGCCTGGAAGCCTGAGAGGGCCTGGCTGAGAGGGCTTGTCTGAAGAAGCATGACCAGGATAAGACTTTGTTTGTGGCCTTTGTCTTCTCCAGCAGACTGCTCCTAGCATCAGACATCCTTCTCTATTCTCTTCCACTGTAATGATTCTTTCCATCCACACACCCATGTCTCAACCACCCTCAAAAAATCCTCACTTGATCCTACCATCTCCACTATCCTCCTATATTTCTCCTTTCCTTTATGGCTAAACTCCTTGAAAGGCTACTATATTCAGTGCCTCCACTTCCTCTCTTCTAAAACTGTCTGAAATGTGGTTTCTAAACTCATAATTCAACGTCAACGTCAACTACTCTCTCCAAACTTACCAATTATTTCCTAATTGCTAAACCTTATAGATTTCTCTTGATCTTCACCCATCTTGACCTCTTTACAGGAGCTGACACTACCTGACTACCTTCTCCTCCTGCATACTCTCTCCTCTGGGTTTTTGTGACACTGTTCCAACGGCCTCTTTGCCATCCTCATTCTCCTTGACCTCTCTACAGTCTGACACTATTGAGCAACCTCTCCTCCTTGATACTCTATTCTCTCTGGGTTTTTAGGACACCACTCTCTCCTGGTTCTCCTCCTGTCAAACTGCTCCTTCTCAGTCTCCTCTGCCAAATCTTCATCCAGATCATACCCTCCAGCCTAAATGTCCCACAGGGGACCTCTCCTCCCTCACACTACTTCAGTTGGTGATCTCATCAGCTTCCATGGATTCAATTATGGTCTCCATGTTGATGATTCTCAAATCAACCTATCCTGCTGTAATGGGAATGGGAATTTGAAGATCTTCCCTGCCCCTTAATAGGCAGAATGTAATCACATGGAGCCTGTAGGGGAATAAGTTTGCTTAATGGGGGGAATCAGGAAGGGGTAGAGCAGGAATGGAGGGAGGAGAAGACACAGGCAAGCACACAGGTAAGATTTTGAGTGTTTGTTTGTGGGAAGACCTGAGCAGGGAGAAGGCTTTGGCATGGTGTTGCCCTCTGTAGTGTTATTGTATATAGATTTCTTTGTTGCTATGATGGATTCAGTTTTCTGGTATTGGGATTTGGCTTTCTGGCATCTGAATAAATGTTTTGCTTCTATCTTCTATATGGAGAGTCTGTTATAGTTTGCAATTCAGAACTATGCCAGCATATTCATAATGGCTATTGGTGCTGTCAATATTGCCTTGGCAATACACCTGACCCCCTTCTCTGTTAACCTCCAGTCTCAAATTTCCAAATGCCTTTCAAACATCTCTAACTGGATCTCCAGCAGACATCTTCAACTGAAATGTTCAAAACTGAATTCACTGTCTTTCTCCCCAAAGTCTCCCCACCACCTTCTCTGTTACTGTAGAGGGCAACACCAATCTCCCAGTCCTTCAGGTTCACAATCTAGGTGTCATCCATGCCTCTTCATTATCCCTCAACACTTCCTCCCCCCATATCCAATCTGTTGCCAAGGTCTGTTGATTTTACCTTTGCAACATCTCTCCCACATGCTGCCTTCTCTCCCCTGACACTACTACCATTCTGGTGAAGGTCTTGATTACTGGAACAGCCTGCTTGTGAGTCTGCTTACCTCAAGTCTCCCCCCACTCCAATCTATCTTCTATTCAGCCACCAATGTGATTTTTCTTAAGCACAGGTCCCTACTATGTCACTCAATAAAATCACTCATCTATACAATAAACTCCATTGGTTCAAAAAGAAAATCTTATGTTTGTTATTCAAAACCCTTCATAACCTAACTCTCTCCTATGTTTTCAGTTTTCTTATACTTTACTCCCTGCCATGCCACTTACTCTTTGTTCCAGTAACACTGGTCTTCTGACTATTCTACAAACAAGACAGGCCATCTCTTGCCTCTGGGCATTTTCATTTCTCCAGAATGCCACCTATGCCATGAATGCTCTCTCTTCTCATCTCTACCTACTGACTTCCCTAGATCTCCTTAAGCCCCAACTAAAATTCCATCTTCTACAGGAAGGCTTTCCTAACTCTTCTTAATTATAGTGCATTCCTTCATTTAATTATTTCCTATTTTATCTGGTACACAGCTTATTTGTATATCATCTCCCCCATTAGAATATGAGCTCCTAGAGAACAGGGATTGTCTTTTGCCTCTTTCTGTATCCCCAGTGCTTAGCACAGCGCTTAGCACATAGCAGGTATTTAACACATGTCTATGAGTAAGTACTTTCCTAAATCTGATGGCTCCTTTTCAGTCTCCTCTGCTAGGTCATCATCCATGTACCATGCTCCCTAAGTGGCCATGTACTCCAAGACTTTGTCACTTTTCTTTTCTTCTTTTCCAACACTGTTTCTCAATACCATCATCAACTCACGTGAGTTCCATTATTATCACTACAGAGATGATTTCCAGATCTACAGATCCAGTCTAATCTTTCTTCAGAGCTCCAATATTATAATACCAACAACCTTTTGGACATCTCAAACTAGATATACCACAGGCATCTAAATCTCAACATATCCAAGATAGAACTTATTATCTTTTACCCCAAACCCTCCCCTCTTCCAAACTTCCCTAGTATCACTGAGGGGATAACTGTCCTCTTACTCACCTACTGTAATGGTAAGGGAATTTGAAGATCTTCCCTGCCCCTCAATGGGCCTCATTTGGTGTACAACAAGAGAAGCTGGCTTAGGGGAGGCTTGTTTTTCAGGAAGGCACACCTTTTGTTCATTTGTCATTAGGCAGTGGGTCACGAAGTTTGTGATGTTTTCTGACCCTGGAGAAGGCTATATATACCTCTGAGGTAAGGTTTTGCTTTGGGACTCACTTATGGAAAGAGACAGTGATTTGGCTAGATGAGACTCTGGGCAGCCACTGAGACCCCTGGCTTTGAAAACCCAGACATTGGTGTTTCTCTCTGGTATGTATGTACTGTATGTATGTAATGGTCAGACAGCAAGAAGCCTGGTCAGTTCATTTATTGAATTGTGTTATTTTGTCTGCTTGTGATTTCTGTTTGTATTTTCTGAAGTTTAGGGTGCTGACTTTTTCCCCTGAACTAAATGAATGATATCTATGTTTGATTAAAGTAAGATTTTTAACCCCTTTTGAGTTGCTTTCCTTTAGAAAAGCAGATCAAAGAAACTGTGCTAGCAGCCATCCTGGGTATACTAGGGTGCTTGCTGTTACACCCTGGCTGGCAACTTTGATGTCATCCTTGATCACACACTCTCACTCACACCACACATGCAATCAGCTGCCAAATTTTGTCAATTTTACCTTCACAATATCTATCCTATACCTCCTCTCCCCTCACACAGAACCCTAGTTCAGGCCCTCATCCCCCATCTCTGAGACCACTGCAACATCCTTCCAATTGGTCTCCCTTCCTCATGTCTCATTCTACTCCAATCCATCCTCCACAGAGTTGCCAAACTTGTTTTTCTAAAGTGTAGGTCTGACCTCTACTCAGTCAACTCTAGCAGTACCCTATCAACTCGAGGACCAAATATAAATCTTACTAGCACATAAAGCTCTTTAACAACTTGGCCCCTTCCTATTTTTCTAGCCTTTTTACACTCTGCTCCCCTCTATGTATTCTACAGGAAAACTAGCCTCCTTGATGATCCTTCTGATTTGATGCTTTTGCACTGCCAGTCCCCCAGGCCTAGAAAATTCTCCCTCCTCACATGGTTGAAAAAGTCTTTCAGAATATATCAAAAAAAATAGTAGGGTCTAGACCAGTGGTTCTCAACTTTCCTAATGCCGCAACCCTTTAATACTCGTATGTGGGTATGTGGGTGTATTTGCACTTTGGCCAACCTGCCTGGAGATGGATAGAGCAGTGGCGTCTTGGTTCCTAAGACCATTGGAAATATGTGTTTTCCGATAGCCTTAGGTGACCCCTGTGAAAGGGTTGTTCGACACCCAAAGGGTCACGACCCACAGGCTGAGAACCACTGGTCTAGACAGAAAAATCTAATAGTGCCCACAGGAGGGAATAATAGTAATAAAATTTGTTTTTCTATGTACTTTTACTCAAAAGTTTAATTACCTGCTTAAGGACATCCAATGAAGATACTGAAAAATCTGGATTTCTTGCTATGACTCTCAAATGTGAAATACTAGTTACTTTACTAAAGATCTGGAATTAAAGCAGACCTCAAATGCTCAGCTTTGAAAACAGAAATAAAAAAAAAAGAACAGAAATGAAAAGAATTCACTAACTACATCTTCCTGCTCTGGACATTAACAGTCTTCAGCCCTGAGAAATATAGCTACCTGTAATAAATAACTACTATCCAAAATATGGAGACATTAGGAAAAGTAGCCCTTTGGTTCTCTAAAAGTTAAAACCCCGGGGGGAAAATCTATGTATGAAATGCTAATTCAAGAGATACCTCCAGGGGGAAAAAAGCATACTATTTTAGAGCTAGAAGGGCCTTCAAAGATCATGTAGTCCAATTCTCTCATTTTTATAGACAAAGAAAAGAGGGCAGAGAAGGACACAAGTCACACTTGAGTAAGGACAGAGCAGTGCCAGAACCTAGGTTTTCTGACCCCAAGTCCCTACGTGATACAATGGATAAAGCACTGGACCTGAAGTTGGTTAACACCCAAGTTCCTAAAATTGAGGACATTCATCATGAGCTCCCGTTTCTCCTCTCTTCCATATCTCCTATCATTCAGATAGCTTCTGACCCTATCTCCTCTTTCACCCCTATCTCACATGATGAAGTGGTCCTACTCCCTAGGCTACCTCTACCTGCACAAGGGATCCCATTCCATTCTGTCTCCTCCAATCTTTCTCCCTGTCTATTGGCTCAGTTCTTAGGGCCTACAATCATACCTATGTCTTCCTCATCCTAAAAAAAACTCTCACTTGATCATTCTATCCTCACTATCATCCTACATCTCGTCTGTCTATTGCAGTTAAAACTCAGGCAGTCCATAATAGGTGCCTCCACTTTCTCTCCTTTCACTCTTCTTAACCCCTTAAAATCTGGCTCCCAACAGTATATCATTCTGCTGAACTGCTCTCCAAAGTTACCAAGGATCTCTTAGCAGCCAAATCCAATGGTCTTTCTCAATTTTCTTTCTCCTTGACCTCTCTGCAGCCTCTGACACTTGTTCATCACGCCTTGATATTCTCTTTTCTCTAGGTTTTCAAGACACCATTATCTCCTGGTTCTCCTTCTACCTATCTGACTACTCTTGCTTAGTCTCTTGCTAGATCCTCATCCAGATCATGCCTTTTAATCACAAGCATTCCCATTCTGGGATTTCTCTTTTTACTCTACACCACTTCACTTGGTGATTTCATCAGTTCCCACTCTCTTAAAAGACTTAATTTCTATTCCGAAAATTCTCAAGTCTACCTATACTGCTCCAACTCCTCTGTTAACCTCCAATCTTGCATCTCCATCTGCTTTTCAGACATCTTGAAATCGCTGTCCAGTAGATATCTTCAACTAGACATGTCCAAAATAGAGCTCACTATCTTTCTCCTTAAACCCTCCCCATCTTCTACTTTCCCCATTACTGTAGGGAATTACCATTATCAGAATATCCTCCCAGTCCCTCAAAGTTACAACCTGGGAATTGTTCTAGAAGCCTCACTATATCTCACCCTCCATATCCAAACTGTTGCCATCCAATCTGTCCATTTCATCTTTGCAACATCTCCCTATATGCTCCCTTCTCCACTTTGAGACTACTACCACTCTAGTACAGATCTTCATCATCTCATTTCTTGATTACTGCAATAGCCTGCTTGTGGGATCTGCCTGACTCAAGTCTCTCCCCACTCCAATCCATTCTCCATTCAGTCACCAAAGTGATTTTCTTAAGCACTGGTCCTAGCACGTCACTCAATAAAGTCATCCACCTCAATAAATTCCATTGGTTCCCTACTGCCTTCAGGAGCAGAAATTTTAAAAATCATCTCTTTGACCCTTAATCACCTGATTCTCTGGGGAGGGTAGGTGGCACAGCAAAGAGAGCAGCAGGGACCTGAGTTCAAATGTGACCTCAGATACTTAACATTTACTAGAGGGGTGATCTTGGGCAAGTCACTTCACCCCAATTCCCTCGCCTTCCCCCCTCCAAAAAAAAAAAAAGAAAAGAATCACCAAATTCTCTCCTATCTTTTCAGTCTTTTTACACTTTACTTTCTGCCAAATACTCTTTGATCCAGTAATACTGGTTTCCAGGCTGTTCTACAAATAAGAGAGTCCATTCTTGACTCTGGGCCATTTCTCTAAGCAAGCTTCAGGTCCTGAATCCTGTCTCTTAACCTCTACCTACTGATCTCCCTGGCTCCTAACTAAAATGCCATCTCTCACATCTTTTTGTCCCAACCCCTATTAATACTAGTACATTCCCTCTGTTAATGGTTTACTCTTTATATTTATTTGCACGTTGTCTTCCTTATTAGATTGCAAGTTCCATAAGACTCACATGAACTAATGCTGAGGGAAGTAAGCAGAACTAGAACACTGTACAAACAGCGATCAACTCTAACAGGCTCAGCTCTTCTCAGCAATACAATGATCCAAGACAATTCCGAAAGACTCATGATGGAAAATGCTGTCCACATCCAGAGAAAGAACCATAGTCTGAAGGCAGATCAAAGCATATGATTTTCATTTCGCTTTTTGTTTTTTCTTTTTCATGGTTTTTCCCTTTCGTTCTGATTCTTCTTTCACAACATTACTAATGTGTAAATATGTTTAACATGATTGTACATGTATAACCTATAACAGACTGCTTGCTTGCAGTCTTGGGGAGAGGGGATGGAAAGGCAGGAGGGAGAAAAACCTGGAACTCAAAATATTATAAAAATGAATGTTGAAAACTATCTTTACTTGCACCTGGAAAAAAAATAAAATATTATTAAATGAAAAAAAGGTTTAAAAAAAGATTGTAAACTCCTTGAGGGCAGGAACTGTCTTTTGCTTCTCTTTGTTTCCCCAGTGCTTAGCTCAGTGACAGGCATGGGTACTTTTAATAAATACTGACTGATTGAGTTTAAATCTGGCCTTAGACATTTAATAATTGTATAATCTGGACAAGTCACTTAATCTGTCTGACTCAGTTTTCCAAACTGTAAAATGTGGATAATAATAGCACCTACCTCCCAAGGTTATTGAGATGATCAAATCACATAATATTTGTAATGTACTTAGCACAGTGCATAGCACATGGTGGAGGATTAAAAAATGTTTGCCCCTTTCTCCTTTCCACCATGCTATGCAAAATCTATTCAGTTGCAAATGAGATACAGCATGAGTTATCCCTTTCTGCCACTTAATCAATACAACCAAAATCTAAATAATGTTAGGGAAAGAAGGGATGTACTTAATCTCCTGATTCTTTACTTAAAATATCATGATTTTATATTCTCATGTTTTTTTCCCCCAAAGAAACAGACTAACTTGGACTTTTCTCACTGTAAAGGTTAGAGTGTAGTTGTAATGCTTTTATAATAGATCCCTCATTTCCCTATGCTATTATAACTTGACTGTGACTATCTGAATTATAATTTTCATAATTTTTATCAGTTCATATTCAAATGCTAGCCTTTGCAGAATGTGTATACCTTAAAATGCTACAAATATGAAAGTAAACCCTTTTCAATCTTCTTTAATAGGAAAGTTAATCTTTTTAAAAATCAAAAAGAATTATGCTTTATCTAAAGTTCACATGGGATCCATAAGACCATGTAACAAAGAAAAAATTAAATACTTAAATTACAAACTTAAAATTTTGAATTCCTCTTGGAATACTCCTAAAGGGAAAGGATTAAGAATATAGCCATAGGCACACCCATGTATTTATGCCAAAAGTGAACTACAGACACACAATAAGATCTGCTAAACCTCCTATCTGAGCCTGTTACTGAAACACTGGAAAATAAATTTAGCATTTGGGCCCCTGTGGCCTTTGATTAAGAGGATTTTGTATCTTCCATACTTGAAAGCTGTGCTCACTAGAACTTGCAATCTGTTTAGTTTATGTATGCCTGCTCAGAGATTTGCCTGAGGCTTTTTTTAGTTTGAGTTACAACTCTAATTAAATTCAAATGTATTTAATTTGCTTTAAGAAAAACTTTCATGAAAAGTATATAAAATGTTTATCATTTGCTCCAGACTCTTCTTGATAAATGTGAAGAATTCCCAAAACTTTCCCAAGTAATCAAATGAGTCCTTTTGTAGAGGGATGTGGAGGGCATAAAATAAGCCTTTCATTTGCTATTTGTCAAGCTATAAAATTATACTTATTTAAACACCAAAAATGGCCTCATGGGTATCTCATTTTTCTGAAGATGAACAGTATGAGGGGCTGTGACAGAATAGTAATTCTTAATAAGGAGGAAAAATCTATAGCCAAACTAAATAGTTTTTAAAATCTCACTTGATGTACATTCCATTTTAGAGTCCTCAGATTCTCATGACAAAAAATTATCAAAGGATTCTAAGTAACTAGTCTTGGCAGTACAAGTATTTTGAAAGCAAAGAGGCCTTAACTGCCTAAGGAAACTGAGAATACTGCTCAACAGCAAACACTCTGGGAACAATAAAAATGGGGAACAAGTTCTCAAGTTCTACAAAGCAACAAATGTCTAGGACAGTGTAACAGAAAAGACCCTATCCAATTAAAAGTAGGAGCAGATATTCAGTACCTGCAATTTGAACTATTAAAAAAACCTAACAACCTTACTTACATAGGCTTATACAGGTTTCCATTAATAATCTCTAAGCTCATTTTCAGCTCTAAAATGTTTGATGTATTCTCTGCTTGTTTTCTATTACAACTCCAAGAAGCAAGCTACCCTCACAGAACTACTGTTCTATTTTCCCATGCAAACAAATTTCACACAACCATACATCCATGTGTACCCTTATTTATTATATGGATCTTTCAGGTCCAAACAAATCCAACTATATGTCAAAGGGTCTAAAGTTAAACTGCTTGCAAATTTGTTTTTTAAAAAGTTGACTATGGAAAAATCCTGTGGCTGCTTTTCACCCTAAAATTTCTGATATACACTGAACAGTATACTGTCAGCATAACACCAAATCCCAAAACACAAAAAAATTTCTCTAATATTATAATACTATCGATACTTAATTCCCGACAGGGGTGGAAAATCCAAACAAATGTTAAAACAGTGACTACAAAAAGAAGATGAAAAAACAAAGGCTTGAGGGTGAACAAATTGGGCTAAGCTAGTTCAATATCCCAAATGCCTTTGAAAAGCATGGATCTTCCAAAGGCATACTCCTTTCTAGAAATGTATCTACCACTTACTACCTTTCATTTCTTCAGAGTTACTAGGCAATCCCTCTTAACAACTCCAATTTCCTAAATCCTTCACTCACCACGACCTCCCCCGTCCCCCCCCAAAAAAACCCACATTAATTAGTGTGTCATTCTATTCTTGCACCCTCTTTCACTCCTCAAATATCAAATACTGTCAAGAGCAATACTAAAGTGTTTTCAATGCATGAGGTAGTTTTACATGGAAAAGATAAAAGCTTTGTTGTGAGGGTGGAAAAAGGGGTTACCAAAGGAAGATTCAAGATCTCTACAAGTTTGGGGTTTATTTTTTTTCAATTCCAGCGGTGGAGAAATACCCATCCCCTGGAAATTTTCCATCACCAGCGCTATAGCATGAGATGGTTAATTGCACCTGATGTAGAATCTTTCACCCTTAAGTCTGTTTCAACTGGAGGAATGCAACTGGTGTCTGGGAAAACCCACTGCCTGGCAAGGGATCCCGGTGCAAAGGACGTGACCATTGTCCCTAAAACCATGCCGATGGCCGCCCCGAGCCAGCTCTGGGCTGGGGTCGCCGCAGGAGCCCCCTCCTCCGGTAGCTCTGCCCGAGGGAGGCCTAACGGGAAAGCCCCACGCCATGGCTCCGACCCGACCCCCCAACACACACCACCCTCGGAGGTGGGGGTGGGGTGGGGGAGGTGCCAGAGCCCACGCCCACGCCCCGCCCCGCCCCGCCCCGCTCCCCCGGAGCTCCAGCAGAGAAACAGTCCCCGCGAGGAGGATGCGTGGCGGCCGCGGCCGCCGTGGGCTAGGCGCGGGCCGGGCCGTGGGGGAGGGGACGGCCGGGGAGCCGAGCGGTGACTGACGGATGGCCGGGGACAGCGGAGGGGCGGGAGGGTGAAGACGGAGCACGTGCACATCCCCGAGCCAGGACCCCTTCAGAGGCGGACCGGGTCCGTCACATACTCACTGCCGCAGCTGCGACCAGGAAGCACCAACCAGGAACCGAATCGCTTAGAGGAACGGGGAGGGCGGGGACAAGCTCACGGGGGAGGAGCCTCGTGCACGTATTACGGCTCTGGAGACGTACTTCCGGGGGAAGAAAAAAAATTTCCGCGCATGCGTATTTATGTGTTTCTCCCCACCTCTTCTTTCCCCATCCAAACTCGCTCCTCCCCTACCTCTATTCCCAAGGTCTCCGATCTCTTTGAACTCTTTTCCTTTTCGCTTCTCTTGACCTGCCTCCCTCCCACTACAGTTTCTTCGTCCCAGAACCTGGGGGGGAGGAGGGGCGGGGAGCTGTCACGTGAGCCCATCTACGAGAGCCCTTTAGCCGGACGAGCAGGCAGCCGTTATTGTTCCGCGTGGCAGTGGGGACTCGAGCTCTCGGGGTGATTGAGGTTGCGAGGAATGGGAGAGGGACCGAGGCTCCCGCCTCCAACTACAATTCCCAGGATGCCCCAAGGTCAAGGCTTGGGTGCCCCCCCTTCCCCTCTCTCGGGGTGCCTGAAGGCTCCCTAATCCTGAGTGGCCCCAGACCTTGGCCAAGGAAGGGGAGAGGAAAGGGGGGGGGTGGCCGGGATCACCCGGAAATCAGAACCATCAGCTTTTCATGTCATCCCACGTCGGCCAGGGGGGCAGTTGGAGGAATTCTCTCAGGCTCACCTGGGGAGAGGAGTATCTGGCTTTTAATACCCCCTAATTAGCAAGGGACAATGCTTTTGGCGATTTAGTCCCATTTTGAAGTTCTTGTACTCAAGTAGTAGAGGGATGCTTACATAATATTCCTTAATATTGAAACTTAAAGTTTGATAATAATAAACCTTAAAATAATAATTTAAAAAAGGATTTGTTCTGTGAAGTTTGGATTCAAAGGGCTGCACTTGAGGACCTAGAGGGCCACAGGTTCCCCGCCCCTGAATTAAACCATAATTATTAAACCTTAAAGTGCTAAACTGTGATTTGAATGCATGTCCAACTCACCTCATTTACTTGCCAGGAACCAGATGTGATTTTGAGTTATTAAATTCAATCAATTAATAAACATTAAGCACCTACAGTGTGTCTGGTGTTGTGCTAAATAAGCACTGGGGAAACCAACGGAGGTAAAAGAGCTTAAAAGATAATGGGGAGATAACATGCAAACAAATATATACCAAGCAAGCCACATAAAGGATAAATAAAACATAATTAAGAGAAGGAATGCATTAGAATTAAGAGGGGTAAAGAAGTAAAATTTAAGGGATTGTAGTTGGGATTTAAAGGAAGCAATCAGGAAGACTCTTCATGAATTCAAAACCAGCCTCAGACACTTACTAGCCATGTGACCCTGGGCAAATCACTTAATCCTGTTTGCCTCCATTTTCTCATCTGTAAAATGAGCTGGCAAACAAAAAGGCAAACAACTCCAGTATCTTAAACCCCAAAACTGGGTCATTAAGAATGGGGCACAACTGAATGACAGAAACGGAGGTCAGTAAGCAGAGTAGAGAAAAAATTCTAGAGATAACAAGTATTCTACTGTCAGAAATATACAGGATGACCATATTCAGTTCAACAGGCACTCAAGTATATTCCTAAAACCTGTGCTAGGAGCAGGTATTACAAACAAACCCAGTGCCTACCCAACAAGGAGCTGATAGTCTATTGGAAAACTGTAAGCAAGTAAGAATTTTTTAAGGGCATAGGGCAGGGGTGAGGAATCTGTGACCTTTTAGGTCCTTAAGTGCAGCCTTTTGATGGAATCCGAATTTTGCTAAACAAATCCTCTTATTTTTATTAATACATTTTTGTTCATCTTTTAGATTTTTATTTTTTAAATGAACATATTTAAAATACCAAAGAATAAAATAAGTTTCACTGAAATAATCCTCCCAGAATGGCAGGCACAATTAGAACATCAGTAAAAAAAAAAAAAGTAAATTGGTGGCTACTGTGCTCATTATTTAGTTCTAACTAAATAATGTCCTGTCCAACCAGAGCCACTACCACATGAGGCTGCTTGGTGAGACTTTATGGGGGTCAGGTACACCAGCCCATTATCAGCTTTTGACAACGGTGCACTGTGTTTCTCTTTGAAGTAGAATTTGTGAATAGTTGCACAGCTGGACAGTATCTTTAAATTCTGCTTGCTTAACAACCTATCATGTCAAAGAAGACCAAGAGAATGCTAAAGGAAGAAAACAGATTTAAAACAAAAATGAGGATTGGGAATTGCAATATTATCTTGTTTCTGCTTAAAAGATAAGATGATTTGCTTGCTTTCTGATACTACAGTATTAAAAGTAAAGAAATTTGATGCTCATCAGCATTATAACACTCATAAGGAAAACAAAGATTTTAAATTAGAGGCAGAGGTGCTAAGGTTGTATCGAAGAAATTACAAGATGAAAAGCAAAAGCAAAGACAATTGTTTCACGCAGCAGTGAGACCTGAAATGCCACTGAAGCAACTTGTAAAGTATCTTATATACCACTGTGGGGTCAGGAGCCAAGAGGGAAGCCATTCAATGATGTAGAAATTGTAGAAGAATACATGATTGAAGTTGTAGCATGCTTAGTCCCTCATAACATTTCAAAGTACAAACAACTGCCTTTTTCAAGGACAACCATAACTCATCAGCAACATGAATTAGCCTTCAAATTAACAAAACAACTTCATGCAACACTTCAAAAGGAAAATATATATTATTCAATTGCTTTGATGAATCAACTGATACCACTGACTTGACAAAGGTTTTATATTTCATTCGGGTCATAAGAGAAGATTTTCTTTGCTACGAAGAGTTATTCTCTTTGGCCACTCTTGCAAACAGAACACATGGAATAAATACCTTCAACAACTTTCAAGGAAAATGTGAAGTTGTACTAAACTTGGTAAATTTAGTGAGTTTATGTACAGACGGAGCACCTTCCGTGACAGGAAAACACAAAGAGTTTATTGCATAGATAAAAGCATTAACAGATCCAGATGCTCTCTTTTCATTGTATGTTACATCAGCAAAATCGATGCGCTAAAGCTGCTATTTTAAGTGACATGTTGTAACAAGTTATAAGTATTGTTACCTATACTTGTGCAAATGTAACACAGTATCATTGGTTTTATAACATACTAAAGTTGAACAATGAAGTATTCAGTGTGAATTTGCTGTATTATTCTAAAGTGCACTGGGTATCCCAGTGTAAAGCCAAGCACGAGCAGTTTTCCAGAGGACTGCTACTGTGAACAACTCCAAGGTTCTGATTACATAGTATAGTGAACTTTGTATAGTGATAAACTAAGACAAAACATTGACAGAAACCGAAGTACAGCCTTTACAATGTTATATCATAACAAGTTATCACTAAAGTGGCCACATAGTTTTAAGCAAAAGATATTATTCAGTAAGAACTTAACTCAATCATCCTTAAGGAGGCTTAAGGGACACAAAGTATAATCATTCAGTAAGTCCTTAACTCAATCACTCTTAAGGAGGCTTGCCTCCTTAACGGACACAAAGTACAAAGGTCAAAGTTCTCCACCCCTAGGTCACATTGTCTTAATCTCTGTCAAAAAATCTTCTTTCTTCTTAATTGGAGATTAGTTTCCAATCATGCTTAATTCAATCATCCTGAAGAGATACAGGATACAGAGTATAAAGTCCTCCCACCCCTAGGCCACAGTAAATCATGATCCTCTCAGTTTACATTAAATACTCAAGGAGAGATCTTTTCATCTTGACTCAAGGCTGGCTCTCAGATTCCATGGTTCCTCTTCCATGGTTCCAGCTCCTACCTGAATCCACCCAACTGTCACCTAAGTTCAAAGGCAGGCAGCTCCCAGCTCCTTGTCCAGCTCCACATCCAGTTCCTCATCCAGTTCCTGTTTCATATTGAAGCTCACAGTGTCCAGTCTACCTCAAGTCCTTCACAGTTTCTGTTCCTGGTAAGACAAAGATTAACAGAGCCACAATAATATTCATGCATATTGCTGGAACCATCATCAATTCACTTTCTGCCTGTGAAATCAACATAGACCCACAAACAAGGTCTGAGAAATCAACACAAATCATCAGTATAGTCCCAGTCTCTGAAAACATCATTAAGACCCTCCTCCAGGACTTCTGTAAACATACAACAAGAAAATCCTCTTTCAGGGCTTCTGAACCAGCAGTAAGGTCCCATGGCTTCTGTAACAATAGCAATGTCCTCTATCAGCAGATAAATCTGACAAAGTACCAGCACCACAGTCATGCTTCTTCCCAGTTTCCCTCTCTCTCTCAACCTGGACTTCTCCATATATGTGGTCATTAAGCTCCTCCCTTTTCCACCCTTTCCTGTTGCATCAGCAACAAGGGTTCACAAGTTCTGTTTCTTAAAAAAAATACTTGATATAATCATAGGCAAGAAACATGAACTGCTTAAACAAGATATTAACTATTTCTTTGCTTGCCATTACATGCAGGGATAGGTGTTAGCCACAAATTTATCTCTTCAACAACATAGTTAAATTTTATGAAAAGCAGAATCAGCAATGTGAATTATTGAAAGAAGATTCCTATAGGAATGCTGCATTTCTGTGAGATATGTCAAATCAAAATGACTTGAATATTTCTTTGCAATATAAAACTAGGTCTCTGTGATATGCGGCAAAAAAAAAACCACCAAGCATTTTGAAAATAGTTATTTTTAAAAAAAAAAACACTTCTTCAAAAGGAAATTTCCAATGAACCTTTTCCCCAGTTAGCAAAATTTATTGATGAGCAGGATTTTATATATATATGAACATCATTTGAAGAATAAGCAGCCGTTACAGACTTATTAATTGGAAAATACAATGAAAAGTTCACTGACTTTGAGAACCACAACATCACACTCAAATTAGCATTTCAGCTTCACCTAGTTGATATCACCTAGGTATCTAAAGAACTCCAGATGGAATTGATTGAGCTCTCAGTAGATGACATTTTAAAGTCATTATTTGATGCTAAGAAAGATCCAATTGAAATAGGGAAAAATAGAGTAGAATACCCATGCCTTCAGCAACACGCCTGAAAAAATGCATTCTTGCTTTTCAACCATTTATTGCTTTGAATCTACATTCTCCCACGTAACCCAAATCAAGAGGCCCTTAAGGTCATAAATGACTGAAACCCATCTAGAGGTTCAATTGAAACTGCAGACGTCCATGCTGCAACTAAATATTCAAATGCTTTCCAACAAAAGCAGATGCAGCAAAGTCATAAGAGGTTACTTAACTTTAAAATTAATAAATAATTTTCGTTTTTTGAAATTATTAAGTATGTAGTAGATTTTTTTTTTACAAAATGAGGTACAATATGGGCGGCTAGGTGGCGCAGTGAATAGAGCACTGGCCCTTGAGTCAGAAGGACCTGAGTTCAAATCTGACCTCAGACACTTAACAGAAAACTAGCCAAATGGCCTTGGGCAAGTCACTTAACCCCAACTGCCCTACCTTCCCTTCTCCCCCCCAAAAAATGAGGTACATTTTAAAGTATATCTAATTGGACTTTCTTGAATGTGACTTTATTCGATTACAGCTGGTATAGGATGTGCTTCCAGCTACAATAGGCACTGAGTATCCAAAAACAAAAGCCAAACAGTCCTTGCCCTCCAGGACCTCATGTCGCAACTGGGGAAAAAGCACTTACATTGACACATACAGAACATTAATATATGTAAAATAGATACGTGTATATAGAAAATTCAAAAAAATACAAAGTAACTTATGGGAGAAGGCTCTAGTGATAGAATCAGAATAAGGATAGGCTTTCCATAGGAGGTGATAAGAGCTGAGCTTTGAAGAAAACTAGGGATACTAAGAGGTAGAAGTGAAGAGAGAGTCATTTAGGGAAGAATAAAAGGATTGCATTGCTGTAGTGTATTTGGGTTTTTGTTTGTTTTGTTTTAATAAATATAGCAAATATTTCTATAATCTGGTTCCATTTTTCCTGACTCCATTTCCTTTGATTTCTCAACACAGACTTTTGCCTTTTATCAGGCCAACCTCCACACTAGGCCAAACATAATGCTCATTCTTCCTTCTAATTTCTGTACCTGCTGTCTGCCTCTACCTTCTTCTGGATTCATCCCATTCTGCTGGCATTTCACCGAATTTATCAAAAAGTTTATCACCCAATCCCCAGTTCAAGTTTCATCTTTCTTGAACCAAATTTGACTTTGAGTTGAATTTTGTCTAAAAACAATAGTATCTCATTGTTTCTTTGTCTAAATTCTCACATCTCTAAAAATGAGTGAATTGGACTACTCTGTACTTCTAGTTCTAGCATTCTATAACTTTGTGACTCCAACCCACATTCATAGGATCATAGACTTGAAGTTAAAAAGGATTTTAGGTATCAGCTAGTACAACTCCCTCATTTTGTAGATATGGAAATTTGGGTCCCAAAGAGTCACATGACTTGTTCAAGGTCACACAGACACTTGTATCAGATTCTGAATTCAAATCTAGGTCCTCTGAATCTAGATCCATTATTTCCACTGCACTTATACAAAGTCCATTACTCTTTCCATGACATAATTCTGATATATCTTTATCCCTGAACTACTCATATTATTCCCTTTTCTAATCTGTTTCATGTATACAAGACTTGTCTCCTCAAGAAAATCATAAGCTCCTGGAGGTCAGGAACTGTAAAATGAACCTTATCCTATTTTGGAATCCATTAAAATAGCCAGACAATGATATACACACATTAGGCACTCAGTAAATAGTTATTGATTTACCTGGAAATTTTTGTAATCAATACTTTTCAGGAATTTAAGCATTTGGCACCTCTCTTGCTCCTTGATCTGGAGTGCTTTTGCTGTAACAGTATTTGAATGCAGTATAAAAATAGTAGTGAATATATGTTTATAGCATCATTTTTTATGCAAAGAACTGGGAACAAAGTAGATGTCCTCCTATTGGGGAATGGCTAGACAAATTGTGGTACACAAATACAATGAAATATTACTCTACTGTAAGAAGCAATGAATATGAATCATACAGAGAAGCACAGGGGGAAGATTTAAATGAACTAATGTAAAGTGAAGTAAGCCTGAAGGAGAATGACGAGTTGAAGGAGGAGACCAGTTCAGTCTGAAGGAAGGAAATGATTAAAGTTAAAGACCTAAGCAGGAAAAAAAAATTCCATAAGTTCATAGGCAAGGCAGCGTAAGTAAATAAAATTTAATATTCAAATGGCCAGAAAATATTTTTTAAATGCAAGAAGCTAGATGTGTCTGTCAAGTGTTTAAGAGCTGCTAAGAGATTGTCAAATGTTAATGGGATGAGCTACCCCTAAGCAATTTGAAAGTCAAATTATGAAGGGCTCTTTCAGTATGGAGAGCCAGGGAAACAGTGCCATGCATTGAGTTTGTGATATTTTCATTTCTTCTGCTGTCAGGTGCTATCTTGAGCTCCAAGTGGAGGCTTGAAGAGACTTTAGAAACACCTCTCCACACATCCATCATCAAATATACTGAATGCTTCCTACAAAGATTAGAAGTAGGGTTTCAATGTGAAAAGAGGTGAAAAGATTTGGAGAGTCTTGTCTTGAATCATGAAGATATGGAATGGAAAGGTGCCATGAAGAGGAAGAGCTAAAGCCAAATTTGAGGCTCTCTCTGAAGAGTAAGGAGGTTCTTGTTGTCTAAATGATGCTAAAGCAGATCCACAGGTTCTGTCAGGTCAGAGATTATCTAGTTGTTGTTTGTTGTTTGTCCTGCATTCTCTAAGAGGACAGTGGGTGGTGATGCCATGACATGCAAGTGAATTGGTTTTAAATGAGGGAGGGCTGTGCAAAGTAACTAGTCTCCCTTTCTCCTTCAGAGTCATCTGGGTCCAGTGGCAAGATGGCCCTGGAAGTGGTGGAAGACAGTGATCTTTTTAAGCTGAGGTCTTTTTTTTTTCTTGCTTTTTGGAGGGGAAAGACGGAGCAATTGGGGTTAAGTGACTTGCCCAAGGTCACACAGCTAGTAAGTGTTAAGTGTTTGAGGCTGGATTTGAACTCAGGTCCTCCTAACTCCAGGACCTGTGATCTATTCACTATGCTACCTAGCTGTCCCATTAAGATGATGTCTTAAGAAGCCAAGTCCCACTTGGTCATTGTTTAAGCTGTCATTGGCTCAGAGTGAATGTAAAAAGCAATTGTTTCTGGTTTTGGCCAGAAATGAGGATCTGCCCCTCCCAGGCTCATTTTTTTTTTTGGACTAGGTAAAGAGGCATTCTCTACCTCATTTCTTACCTAGCCTTAATCCAGACCTGCACAATTTAGCAGTAGTTAGGGGCCAAAATTAAAATAGGATAAACTTCTTCAGGATATAGAGAGGTTAGACTAGAGACAGACTGAAGATGATTGGGTGGCACAGGTCATGTGACAAACAGGAACGCGTGCAACCCTACATTTTGGGGGGATCACCAGAAATCCTTTGGTGGACCATGAGCTGCAGGACCATATGTTATAAAGGCCAACCTTAATCACTGAATGGGTGTTGCCTCATCCAGTATGAGTAAGAGGAAGAAGAGAAGGTTGATTTTACATTCTTTGTTAGGATGTAAGCTCCTTGAGATCAGGGATTTTTTTTTTCATTTTTTTCTTTGTATGTCTAACATAGTGCCTAGAACTTAGTAGGTGCTTAATAAATGCCTTTAATTGACTGCTGGTGGTTGGTAACTCCTTGCTAAGAGATTATGGGGCAGCTATTTGTGCACCTGATACAGCATGAGAAAGATCTATTGTCCCCAGGAATGTAAACAAGCTGTGGTAGAGATCCTCCCAAGACTAGTGAAAAGAGATGACTATTTCCCATTTCTGGTGATTTACATGGGCACAAATGATATTGCCAAGAAGAATCTAAAAAAATGTTGCCAATGATTACAAACTCTTGGATAAGAAATTGAAGACCAGGGGGCGGCTAGTTGACACAGTGAATAGAGTACTGGCCCTGGAGTCAGGAAGACCTGAGTTCAAATCCAGCCTCAGACATATAACACTTTCTAGCTCTGTGACCTTGGGCAAGTCACTTAACCCCAATTGCCCTGCCCTCCCCCTTCAAAAAAAAAAAGAAGAAATCAAAGACCTCTAGACCAGTGGTACATTCATAGTTGCTGCCCATTAAAGGGAAGCAATATAATCTTATGGAAAGCACCCTGGAGTCAGAGAATCTGGGTTCAAGTTGTGGCTTTGCACTTAATATCTCCATGACTTGGACTTAAATTTCTTAGCTATTTTGAGGCTTGTTTTCCTTATTTGTAAGGAACTATAATTATAAGGTCCCTTCTAGCTCTAAATCTATGAATTTAAGAAGGAAAGGGATTTAGAAGGCATCAAAGGATTCAGAAGAGAATATCAAATTAGGGAACTGAAGAGCTTTTTGAGAAGATGATGTCAGAAAAATGTGCTTTGAATTACTGTAAAACAATGTAACATATTTAAAAAAATGTCCACTGGGCCTAACAAGAACCGGTAATCAACCAATCATTTAGAGAGTCAAATGAAAGGATTAATGAGGGAGGCTAGGTGGCACAGTGAATAGAGCACTGGCCCTAGAGTCAGGAGGACCTGAGTTCAAATGTGGCCTCAGACACTTAACACAAAAACTAGGCATGTGACCTTGGGCAAGTCACTTAACTGCAATTGCCCTCCAAAAAGCAAAAAAAAAAAAAAAAAAAGAGGATCACCGAAGTATAGTTTAGAGAAGAAAGGACTTAGATGTGACATAAAAGAAATCTTGGGATATGTTAAAGGGGAAGAAGGAACAAGGATTTATTAAGTGCCTGCTATGTATTATGTTTCAGTCACTGTGCTAAGTGCTTTACAAATATTATCTCATTTGATTTTCACTGCAACCCCGGAGGTGGGTACTATTTTATCCCCATCTTACAATTGAGGAAACCAAGGCAAACAGAGGTTAAGAAATTTCCCATGGGTCATACAGCTAGTGTCTGAAGTTAAATTTGAACTGTGGCCTTTGTGATGTCAGATCCAGTGCCCTATCCCTAATGGAGATCTAATGTGTTCTGTTTAGTTCTCGGAGGTTCTTAACCTGGGGTCTATGAACTTTAATAACAGGTACATTTTAATAACTATATTTCAATATAACTGATTCCCTTTGTAATCCTATTGATTTTATCTTATACATTCTAAAACATTATTCTGAGAAGAGTGTCATAAGCTTCCCCAGACTTCCAAAAGGGTTCATCATACACAAAAAAGGTTCAGGCTGGATGACTTCTTTCAGATAAATTGAATGAGACATTCTTTTTTCAGGTATGTGTTAGACTAGCTGCTCAGGGTCCTGTTACTCTGAAATTCTTTGTTTCTGTGAATCCCCTGATGGTGCAGAAAGGGAAACATAGTAATAGATAGTCATAACAAGACACTATAAACAACTTTGCAATGGGCAGGCCCTAAACCGAGTCCAGATGCTAAGAAACAGATGGGGAAAAGGTAGCATGGAGGGAGTATGAATTAGCTTGATTGCAGCTCCATTCGATTCACTTGCCTGCAGGAACCATAATTCTTTTGAACTAGGATGCACCTGTTATATCTCCTGGTGCTGCCTAATGAATTATCACTCCTATTGTGGGCAGGTAACTGGGGAATACTAATATTGCTTTCCTGTTTTTAAATCCTTTCTATTACTATAAACTTGAGAAATGATCACCCTTGAACATTTTCTTATATAAAGAATAGAAAAAGAGGATTATATATGAAGCTATGAATATCTACTATTTATAGCCAGAGTTTTTGATTTTTGATTTTGTTATTCAAATTTAAAGTTAATACGGTAATTCCAACATTGCCCTGTTTGTGTTCCCTTCTGAACTTCCTTCTGCTTTCTTCTAATTATTTTTAAAATTCTCCATTAATTCTCTTTTCTTCCACTCTGAAAAAAACAATATTATCCTTCAATCCCTTCCATCTCTGAAAAGTCCTTCCTTATAACAATTGAGTATAGTCATGCAAAACAAATTCACATATTGGTAGTGTCTAAAAATGTGTGTCTCGTTCTGTACTTCTAGTGTATCACCTCTCTGTCAAAAGACAGGAAGCATTATATCTTTAGTCTTAGTAGTAAGGAACATCATTGCTTACTTTTAACCATTGTCTTCCTCTATTAGAATGTAAGCTCCCTGAGGGTAAGGACTGTCTTTCTTTTTGCTTCTTTTCCCAGACCTCATTTAGCACAGTGCCTTATATTTGTGTTTCCAGCACTTAGCATAGTACTTGGCTGTATAAGGATTTAATAAGTGCTTGTTGACTGCCTCTACTTATCATAGTTCTTAACAGTTACTTTCATTTGTGTAAGTCATTTTATAAATTGTTCACTAATGTTAATTTTTCAAAGAGTACTTTCTTTGAATATATATGTATACATATATGTGTGTGTGTGTGTGTGTGTGTGTGTGTGTGTGTGTGTGTATATATATATATATATATTTCCAGTTACATAGGTTTTATTTAGGTAGATTTCTATATAGTGTCAAAATAGTAAACAGTACTAACCAAAAATAATTACAGAAAACTATTCTGAACTAATAAGCTGCAACATCAGTTCAAGCTTATAAGTCTGAGGTAGCAATCAAGGTGATTCTCAGGAATTCTCAATGACACTGGTACCCATCTGGATTTTTTGAAAAGTTTAACATCCTTTTTTATTATTCATGAATTACAGTTCTCAAAATTACAAGGTAATGGAAAGATCACACGATTTTCAACCAAGCTATAAATCATTCTTCAAGTTGCTGGCATACCAATAATGCCATATAATTTTTCTTGGAAGCTGACCTTCATGAAAAGATGAAATAAAAAATATTAAGGGAAACAGTTGTTTTCCAAATTATGATATTTCTAAAATAAACTGTCAGTAATAAAGAGCTATTATTCCAAGAATCATTTTCTTGCTTGTTGAGTGTAATTTATTCACATCATTGAGTAGATATTCTTCTATAGTTAAAAGTGTTGTTTTTCAATGCTTGAGTCTAAGTAACACTAGCTAGAGGAATTATTATAATTGTAATTTTTAAAGTAGTAGAACAATGGGTAATTGACAAATAAGAAAACAGTTCTTTTTATATGAAAGATATGCATTTTTAACAATAAAATGAAATCTGTTTATAGAGGTTATTTTTCTTTAATCTGCTTATATTCTACTATTTTCAGCCTACAAAAGAAAGCAACAAGACACAAATCAAGTTAAAAAGCAAGTTTAGTGGGTGGAAGCATTTAAAGATAAAAAGAATTCAGAGCTAAGGGTTAACCAAAGACCTACTGAAATGCTAAGGAATGTGTGTTGTTCTATATATACTACATCAACAGACCAACAATAAGAAACCCATTCATGACCTTCTTAACTGTGATAAGTTAATCACTTTATTAGACTTCAGACTCATTACCTTTATTTGTTACATACCTTTGCCTGCTTTACAACATTATGACATCTAGAAATTTTTTTTTAGGAATTGGTAGTATTTTGGGAATCTTCTCCTACTTTACCCCACTGCCAACAACCCCCCACCCCTTTTCAGAAAATAGTGGCAAAATCTCTGGTGCTCATTATTGGTGTTTTCAGGCATTATGCTTGGGAATATTTTTTAAAAATAAATATTGCTTGAAATTTCTCCTAATTTACCTGTTATATCACATCATTAGATAGTATAATTTATTACCACGTAATTAAATTTCTAACAGCCATTATTAACATGAAGTCACGTTCTTCTTTATTGTTGCCTGGATTGGCTTCTGTGCAGCTGGGATTAGGTTGGAGTTGAAAATTCCATGAGAATGTAGCCTGAACTAAATCTGGCAAGCAAATGTCAAAATTGAAATTTGTTCATTTAAGACTGATTTACAACTTAGTCAAGCGACCAAGGTGTTGGAGCTGAATAACTAGCGTGAAGGATTAAGTTAAGGCTAAGACAGGTACCATAATGATACTAGTACTAAAAGCATTTACATAACTTTTTAAAGTTCACAAAGCATTTTACATATGTTATGTTATGTGACCCTCACAACTCTGTTAGGTAGGTGCTATTGCTACCCTCATTTGAGAGATAAGGAAACTGAGGCTGAAAGAGGTTAAGTGACTTGCTTTTATCAGAAAAAATGCTCAAAACTCACTTCTTCTGTCTCTAGGTGCAGCACTCCATATATTGTGCTAGTTGGCTAACTCATATTGGTAGGAACACCTCCCTGGAGTAGTCAGCCTAGGAAGAAGTAATAGACAATAGAGCCTGTATAGAAAATAGGATGAACAAGTTATGCATTCATCAGGATGTGGTTAGGATTTAGGAATCAGGAAAGGAAAATGATAGAAGAACCAGCCCGATATAAGAAAAATAAATAAATAAGATTGCTCCTGGAAAAAATAAATTGCTGCTCATTGAAAATGGCTTTCCTTCATTTTATTTTATTATTATTAAGATACTTCCTACAATAGATACCTCTCAATAAAAATCCAAACAAGCTCTACCTCCCATCAAAGTACATTCCCTTGTGAGAGTTAAACAAAATTGCTTGGTAATACATTGAGCAGTCTACTTTCGTAGTTACTAAATGTTCATGGAAAGGATGTGCACTTTAATTTGGATCAGGTGGTAATGTCATTGTCCATTTTATTTGAGCAGAATTTTGTTGCTTCTGCCTGTAGACTTCATTTGCATTATTACCTTCCTTTATTATTACCTTCCTTTCTTTATACTGATTTTTTTTCTTTGCTTCACAGCATACTCATCTTCCCAAGTTTCTCTGAATTCTTTCTGTAAGTCATTCCTTATGATTTACTAATTGCCATTATATTTATGTACCATAGTTTGCTCAGCCATTCCACAATTATTTCAATATACTTTGCTTCCATATTTTGTTAAAACAAAAAAATTCTCCAATGAATGTGTTTGTACATATAACTCTTTCTGTACTATCAATAAGTTTCTTAGGATATAATCTTAGTAGAAGGATCTCATAGCCACAGAATATGAATCAGTTAGTAACTTTTCTTGCATAATTCCAAATTGTGTTCCCGAATGACTGAGTCAAATTATAGCTTCACTTGTGAAAAATAAAAGGTTGTTGAATGAATGATTAATTGAATAAATTATACTTCAATGTATCTGTTGCTCATTGACTGTGTACTCACTTAACTATTGTAGTTCATAACTATTCCATATCTCATGACTCTTGGTCATTTCTTCCTAGAAATTTTCCATAAAGTTTCTACATAGTGTGCTGAAGGACATAGGGACCCATTTTCATCTCATTCTGATTGAAGGTTTGGACTTTGGAGGGGGGGGGGAGAAAGATAGAGGAATGGAATAGATGGTTCCAAAAAGGATATCTCTTTAGAATGGGATTTGGTTCTCTAGTGCATGGCTTAAACATCAGAATAAGGCTCTTAGCTCTAGGCATCCCATCTCCAGATGAATTGTATACAGTGCTTTAGGCATCATAGGCAGTTAATAAATTTATCTGTTGAGTGACTGATTCAAGGAATGAAATAATTTAATTCAAAATTTATTTGAATTTATTAAATGTCTACTATTTTCAAAACCTTGGACTAGGCATTCAGGACACAAAAATTACAGGAAAGCAATCCTTACCCTCAGGGAACTTACTCTACAAATAAAATATTTCCATAGATCTAGAATATAATTGTTGTTAATCCTTCTTCAACTGGCGCAGAGCACACAACCTATTTCTTTCTGTGTAATTCTCATTCATGCCTCTCTATAAATCTTCCATAAAAGTTCTACACAATGTGTTCCAGATCTTCCTCTGGTTCTTTTAATATTCCGTGGATGACAGTGCAGATTTCAGGTTGTCCATCTATCTTTCACTCTCCCTATGTAAATGATCAACCTCCTTTCTCAGTCATGTGTCTTTGACATTTTTTTCACTACTTCCTATGCCTAAATCTTTGTTAGCTATATGATGCAACTCACTTACAGCCATTGTTTCACTGCTCTTTGAATCACATGTAGTTTTGATTCTTTAGAGAATATGGAGCTCCATGATTCATTCAACAAACCAGTAAGCATTTGTTAAAGAGCTGCTACATTCCAGGCATTGTGCTTCATGTTGGGCATACAAGAACAAAAATGAAATAGCCCTTGCTCTCGAGGAATTTATACTTTATAGGAACTGCAAACATTTATAACATGTACACATATGACAATAAGAATCTGCTGTTGGACCCAGACTAGGGCCGGGGCAATTGCCTTCTCCTTCTACACTAAGGGGCCTTTCTCAACTTTGGACCCATGCATACACAGACTGCTCTGGAAGAGCCTGGCCTCTAAGGAGAGAGGCCAAGCTCTTTTGTCTCATTATCTCTGGTTCTGCTTCTACCTCTAACCTGTACCCCTAAAGAGAATCATTTAAAGTTGAAGTTTTACTCACGTCTAGGGATTCCCCAAAAAGGGAGTGAGTAGAAAGGTTCAACATAAATGAAGTAGAACAACTATTTGTTTACACACACACACACACACACACACACACACACACACACACACACACACACACACATACTCACATACTCACACTCCTGCACACAAGAATTGCTAAACTTGAAAGATTCACAAAGCATACATTTATATAAGAAAAATTTATATAAACACCAGTAACCAACAACTATTTATTCTATGTTCCAAAAGGTTGTGACTGAAAATATGACTAATGTGGAAATATGTCTAATACGATCGTACATGTATAGCCTATATCTGATTGTGTGCTGTCTTGGGGAGAGGCAAGTGGAAGGAGCAGAGGGAATTTAAAACTCAAAATCTTATAAAAGTGAATGGTGAAAACTGAAAATTAATTAATTTAAAGAAAGATAAAAGGGAAAAAATGTTGTGACTTAAACCTCAGAATATAAAGCAATTTGTGGGATTACTGAAATGACATTTCATCTCAGCTTTGCACGTCCAAAAATTCTGGGGTGTTATAATTGCAAAGACAATGACATGAAAATTATTAGACAAGTGCACTTACCCCTCAAAAATCACCTCAGGAATAATGAAAACAAGTACAGATGAAAGAGAGATTCGATAAACTCAAGAAAAATACACCCTGAAAAAAATAGATTTGAGGAAACAGAACTTAAAAGTGAAATGATATATATTAGAATAAATTCAAATAACAGAAAAATAAAGAGAACACAAGGCATCTATTATAAAAATTGAACTAGAAATAGGATAAGGAAAGATAATTTAAGAATCATTCAATTCTCTGAAAACCACAACTAAACAACAACAACAACAACAAAAACCTAGATACAATATTCAAGAAATTAGAAAAGAAAATTGTGCAAAGTGGAGAGGGAAATGAAAACAGGAAGAACTCAAATATCCCAACCATACATAAAAATATTTCACTTTTTAAAAACGTTGTTCCACCCTATTCTTTTCATAAAACATTATTCACAGATAATTTTTATTTTATATTTGTCCTAATAAAAATTAAAAATTTGTTACAACTTTATGAATACACAAAGCTCAAACCTGCAATAAAACATTACATACAGATCTTTGTTGACTGATAAAAATTTTATGTTTATATTTATAACAAAATAATAACCATGATAACATAAATAATATAATATATGACCTTATTTTTTGGCACAATGTTCTTTAAAACATTGTCCGTTTAAACAAAATTCAAAATAAAATCAGTGTCCCTAATAATACTAGCACTTGTAATTCTTTTACTGAAGACAGAAATTTTTGTTTTTATAACAGGTACAGCAAAAAAGGCTATATTTCACACAAAAAAATGTTAAGAGGAGTAATAAAATTTATATTGCTTTGTTAGATAAATCAGACAACTTGTTATTCACCCATAGCCAAAACATAAGATGTTCAAGTTTATATGCTTGTTTCAACATCATGTCTATTAAATATTCTTTTTCAGATGGAGTAAAATCAAACGAATAATATTTGTATATGCCAAATGGGTTCCTATTCCATTAATATAGAGAAATACCTGGGTCTTTAAAATAAAAATAAAATTGCTTTTATAGACTAGTCAAGTAATTAATATATGAATCTTTACTTCTGTTTCATTGGCAGAAAGGTATATATTTAAGTTGAGAAACATAAAAATATTATTTTGTAAATGTAATATTCATAACGAAAGGCAGCCATAGTATGGTGGATAGAGAGCTGGTCTTGGAGTCAAGAATCCCTGGATTTAAGTGACACATTCATTATGTTTTGGCTGTACTACTATGGGGAAGTCATTTTACCTCTTAGTGTACTAGGCAACTCTGTAAGGCTCTATGTTGCAGAGAGGCTGCCATTGTGCACTAGTAAAGGGATTTTCCTCATCTACGAGTTCACTCTATTTATGAAATTTACAATCCTATCTCTATCTCTATTTTACATAACACTAATTTTTTCATAAATGAAAATTAGAATTAGAGGGCAAATTCAAAGTGCATAGGAACCAGGGTCAGTTCTTTATTATATAAAAAAAAGAACTCTTGGAATATTTCAAAAGGCATTGAAATACTGAGTATAATCCTATGGATTGGGGATTTTCAAGCATTCTTGATAAAAAGACCAGAGCCAAGTTTAAATTTTTTAAATGTAAATTACACAAGTCAAGAGAAACCTAAAAAAATAAATGAGCAGTGGGAAAGAACTAAACAAGCATAATGTTTATACATTCTCAGAGGAGAATAAGAGAAATGTGCTCCTTCAAAATAATGTCTTGAAGGGACATAGAGGGAGTCTGAAAAAGACAAACACAAAGTCTAGATGGGGTTTTGCTCTGTTTTGTGGATTTTAAGAAAGAGAAGAAAAGAGATCTGGTATCCAAGACACACACACACACACATCCACATACATACATATATGTGTATATGTATGTGTATACACACATAGACATATAGATAGACATTACAAATATATCTAGAAATAGAATTTATATGAATCAATCAAACTGACATAAACAAGTACCATTCTACAGTATATAAATGTCCAAAAAATACAAAGAGCTCTTGAAAGTTGAAAGGCTAGTTATCAATGATTACATGAAAAAAAATGGTCCAAATCACTAATAGAAGAAATGTAAATTAAAACAACTTTGCAGTTCCACTTTACCTTCATAAGATAGGCAAAGATGACCAAAAAGGAAAATGACATGAGTTAGAGGGGCTATAAAATGTTAGGCTCTCTAACACACTGTTGATGGAGTTGTGAAGTGATCCAGACACTCCAGAAAGCAACTTAAATCTGTATCACAGAAGTCCCTAATCTGTACTTGCTGTCCAAGAGGGGCTTAGTCCCACTAGTGTGCAGAGTTTTCTCTATCTGGTGCCAACCTATGTGGATGCTTAGTGTGCTTGCTTCTGAAAACATGGAATTGAGGCACTCTTCCTTCCACTTCTGAGTGTGTGCAAGTATTATATGACTTTCCTGTTGGTTTACTACATGCTGATGGGAAGCCTTTTAACTGGCTGCTGAGCTGGAAGTGAGTGTGTATACAAAAGGCACCAACAGACCAAATATTTCTATTTTCCTTCTTTCTGGCTACAAAGTACAAAGTTGACTTTCAGAAATCTGGTGAGAAAAGTGATGAGCCTGAGATTAATGGTACCTTTGTTCTCACTGGACCAGTCCATGAATGCTTGGGGTTCCTAGACAAACCTGTGTCTGGAATGTGGCTGCATCCTGTTTGGTTCTTTCCTATAGATAAGATTCATCAATGGTAGATTCTCCTACATAATCAATGAAGAGATAGCATGTCCTCATTACCACAAACAACAGCAAACAACTGATTTGTGGAGTTGGAAGGGAGCAGATATCACCAAAAATCCTGATGAGGTACCAGTCTTTCTCTCCATCTTAGAGCCCCTATGCCACATATATAAAACAACGCTAGTCCAGGCTTCTAAACTGTTAACTGACCATTATCAATACACTGCAGAGATGATTATGCTAATAGGAGGGAGAACAAGAGAGCCAGGTCAGACTTATTTGTGGCAGAGCTATACAAGTCAGTGGAGTTTTTTTTACCTGAGTGACTTTCCCTATGTATCTATGATTGTATTGCCATGGGTTGAATGTTTCCTTGTGGAGAATCTCACATAATAGGCTGCACTGAAGGTCTTAAGGTTCAACATGCATTGAAAGGTTGCACAATGATGATCTGGTATCATAAGGTCCATGGCAGCTGAGACCTTAGTGATACCTTCCTTATTCACTTGGATATGCTGATGTCAGAGGTCATAGCAACTTGTAGTCAGAGCTTTTGGGACCCTGATAGTTTCAAACATGGTGAGCAATAAGCAGGGACAAACAGTATCCAGAAAAATATTTTTGATTGCAGCATTCAAGTTAATTCATTATTAATGAATTAACTTTTCTTGCTATGATCTCATGCTTTTTTGCCTTGCTTTGACAGTTCCCTCTTCCTTTTTTTTTAAAGGAATCTTTCCCTTAAGGAATTCCCATTCCCAGTGATAGCTCATCAAAGGAACATGTGAATAGCTGACACTATGTAATGCTTTGACATTTGGCATTCCCCTGGCATTATCCTATCTCCAATGCAGAATAAATTGTCAGAGCATGAAATTGGTATTTTTACATATTCTTAATGTACAGATGTCAGTCTGAAAACCCTTCACTAGTATTATGATTTCACTGTTTGTTTTATTCTCCTTATATACACAGACCTGTTTTTGTGGGTTTTTTGTTTTGTTTTGTTTTGACTTTGGGGACTTACAGGGAAGGAAGACAAAACTTTAATCATTTCAGTTAGTTGTTCTGTCTAAAAGATAAAAGTAAATTCTAAACCACCGTGTAGACTCTAAGATAGAATTACAAACCTAAGAAGCATTCCTCAATTTTGGCAACTGTGTTCTGGCAGAATAACAAAAAGCAAGCTCCATTTACAGAGTGAAAGTATAGTCAGTAAGCCATTTTATGGTGCTATATTTATTGGCATGTTCCAAGTAAAATCTGCTTATAGTTTACATATTTGTTATTCTTTGCTAATTACAATAAAAAGATGTCCTAGTCCTATGGGAGGGTTAGCATTTCTAAAAAATAGTATCAATGGATAAGTAGGAAGTTGTGTCCACTTAGCAATTGACACTGAACAGATAATTATATACTAGAAGGATGCTTTAATATTGAAATATTTAGCAAACATAAACATCTATTTTTCACAGATTCTTTCTTTTCTCTCCTTCTTTTTCTCTATGTGAAATCACAAGATATTATAGAATAAATAACATGAGTTGAATATATACCATATAAAGGTAGTGGATTGTCTCAATATAGTGGACCTCAAAATATGCATCTTGGCATAACCTTGTCTTGATTTGCTTTACTCTTAAATGCTTTGGCTGTCAAGTGGCTTTGCCTTTTTCCTATTGCCTTCAAGGCTTGTGGGACTTTTTTTTCTTTAAAAAAATGAAATTGACAATCATTGACATAAGCATATATAAAGAAGTGAAAAGAAGATAATATATGTAATTGTGGACTTCTCTTAATGCAATTTTGGGGGGGAGGCAATCAGGGTGACGTGATTTGCCCAGGGTCGTGTAGCTAGTAAGTGTCTGAAGCTGAGATCTGAACTCAGGTCCTCATGACTTCAAGGCCCATGCTCTAACCAGTGTAAAAATTGCAATTTTAAAAAGTATACATTAAATTTAAAAGTTGGTAACACAATTGCCATCTGTGTCCCTTTCTGAATTTCTCTTTATTTTCTTCTGTGTAATTTAAAATCTTTTATGAGTGCTCTTTTCTTTCTTTTTAAAATTTTGGCATCTTTGTCTCAACATTCCCCACCCCAAATAGAAGCCCGCACTCACACAGCTGTCACACTAATTCAGTCCCTCAGCATCTAGACTACTTGAAAAGTTTTCTATTTAGTTTCTATAACCGAAGCTTCTCCTCCTCACCCCTTCCAATTCATTCTCTATACAGTTGGCTATGTGATTTTCCTTAAAAGTCTTATCATATGACATACCCCCTTCCAATAAACTGCAATATGACCTATAAGATCCCATATAAACTCCTCTGTTCTACATTTAAATCTTCTCACAACCTGGGCCCTTCTCACCAGAAATTCTAGTGTTTTTAGACATTATTTTTCTCATTCTGCAATCCAACACAGAATATCTCCTCTCTTCTCCATGTCTTTGTACTAGCTATCCTCCATGACTGAAGTGCATTTCTTCCTTAACCCTTCATATACACATACACGTGTGTGTGTGTATAATATATACATTTTATAAATATATATACACACATACATATATATCATATATACTGCCATTTTGTATGTATTATTTATATATTTACACAGATCCATATACAAGAGGTAGCTGGTGGCACATAGGGTGCTGGGTCTGGAGTCAGGAATAACTGAATTCAAATCCATCCTCAGACACTTACTAGCTGTGTGACCCTGGGCAAGTCACTTAGTTTCTTTTTGCATCAGTTTCCTCATCTGTAAAATGGAGATAGTAATAGCACCTACCTCCCAGGGTTTTTATGAGGATCAAATGAGATAATATTTGTAAAAAGTTAGCCCAATGTCTGACACATAGTAGGCATTACATAAATGCTTTATATCCCTTGTCTCCTCCTTGTTTCTCTTCTTAGAATGTATTCATCTTGAAAGTAAGGATTTTTTTTGTTTGTCTTCATATTCCCAGTGCTTAGCATGGTTTGTCACATAATAAGTGTTTAACAAATTCTTATTGATTGATTCTTACAGTAAGATAATATTCGAATATATTCATATACCATAATTTTTTCATCCATTCCCCAGTTGATAGGTATCTATTTTATAGTAAGTTGTGTTCTCCAGCACAAAGCACTGTTACAAAAAGATTCATACTTGTGTGATTTAATAGTGTATTTATGATTCTAAATCAATGGCATTCAATTATTTTGGTCCACAGACTATTTTGAGGTAAGAAAAGCCATTCATTATTGGATTCAATAAAATAACTGAGGACTGACCAATGAGGCCTTTATGAGCATGTGCAGAGTGCTCAGCTGATTCAATCCCCATGTGGATTTTGGAGCAGTCACAGATAGACTGGTTTGTATCTACTTTGTGGAGCTAGAACTGGGGGCATTAAAAAGGCACTACTTAAAACAGAACTTGTTCCTTCTCTTGGTCTGACTCCTTCCTACCTGGTGGTGTTCTGGTGAGAGAAAATGCTATAAGGAGACAGGCCTCAGGTCCTTCTCCTCTGAGAGCAATACCAGGCTCACTAAATGAACCTCAGGTCTTAGTCTCATTATTTGTTCTTTTGTTTTAAATGAAGAAGGTTGGAGATAACTAGAACCTTCTGTCTGTTGAAAGATCAGGAAAGTAAGCCACCTGAGGTTGAGGAGTAGAATCCATTCTGGTTTCTGAAGTCAGCCAGTTCAGCACTAATGCTCCCCCCCTCAAAGGATGACCATTGAGATCCAGCCTAGCTGAAAAACAGACTTTTCCAGTAGCAATGCTGCATTCAATGTGAATTTAGTGAGACAAATATTATGTACAAATGGTTTTAAGTTAAAGCCCACTGTCTCCAGAGATCAAGATTTGATAGCATTGGAGAAAAGGTTTTGTACTTCTGTTATATTTTCAAAATAAATATCTCATTGTAAAAGCTAATTGATATTAATTTGGTGAATGAAACTGGGGTACTAACAGTGGGAGAACCACAACAGAAGAGTGGCTAAAGCATTAGAGAAAAAAAAATACCCTCAATCCTTTAGGCATTTCTCTATGGACTTAAGGAGAAAAATGTAGTCAGCTTTCCTGTAGAAGAGTAAGACTAGAATAGGCAATTTTAAAAAATTACTTATTATTTATTTATTTTTACCGTTCATTTAAAAAAAATTGAGTTCTAAATTCTCTCCCTCCCTTACACTCCTCTACCACTCATTGAGAACGCAAACAATCTGATATCAATTATACATGTGAAATCATGCAAAACATATTATTAGCCATGTTGCAAAAAGTAGAGCAAGAAAAATAAGGAAAGTGAAGGAGTTATGCTTCAATCTGCACTCAGACTTCATCAGTTCTCTCTCTGGAGGAGTAGCATTCTTCATCATGAGTCCTTTGGAATTATCTTGGATCATTGCACTCATCAGAGTAAAGTCTTTCACAGTTGATCATTGCTATAATATTACTGTTACTATATACAATGTTCTTCTGGTTCTGCTCACTTCACTTTGATCAGTTCATATAAGTCTTCCCAGGTTTTTCTGTAACCACCCCCTCATGATTTCTTATAGGACAATAGTATTGCATTACAGTCTTATTCTACAACCTGTCCAGTCATTCCCCGATTTATGGTTATCCTTTTAATTTCCAAATCTTTGATTACATGCACGCACACACACACACACACACACACACACACACAAGCTGTTATAAATACTTTTGTACATAGAGGTCCTTTTTCTTTTATCTTTTTTGGATAGAAATCCGGTGATATTTTGGGGTCAGAAGGTGTGCATAGTTTTATAGCCCTTTGGGCATAGAGAACATGCATTTCTTAAACATTTCATTGTGTTTAATTTTTTCCAATTATATGTAAAGACTATTTTAATATTCATATATACAAAATTTTGAGTCCCATATTTTTCTCCCCCTCCCCCTCTTCCCTCTTCCTAAAACAGTAAGCAATTTGATATAGGTTATATATGTGCAATCATGTAAAACACATTTCCATATTAATCATGTTGTGAAAGAAGAAACAGACCAAAAGGAAAAAAAAACCACACGCACAAAAAAAGAAAGCAAAAATAGTATGATTTGACATGCATTCAGAGTCCATCAATTCTTTCTCTGAATGTGGATAGTATTTTCCTTCCTGAGTCCTTTGGAATTGTCTTAGTCATTGTATTGCTGAGAGGAGCTAAGTTATTCATAGTGGATCATCTTACAATGTTGTTGTTATTTTACACAATTTTCTCCTGGTTCCACTCATTTCCCTTTGTACCAGTTCATATAGATCTTTCCAGGTTTTTCTGAGATCTTCCTGCTCATCATTTCTTTTAGTACAACAGTAGTCCATCACATTCACATATCACAGCTTGTTCAGGCAGTCCCTAATTGATGGACATCTCCTCAATTTCCAATTTTTTGCTACCACAAAGAAGGTTGCTATAAAAATATTTGTACATGTAGGTCCTTTCCCTTTATTATGATCTATTTGGGATATAGTGGGGATATTATTAGATCAAAGGGTATGCACAGTTTGAATACCATTTGGACATAGGTGAATAGGCATTCTTTTTTTTTTAACAGTTTTTTATTTTTTTCCCAATTATATGTCAAAACAATTTTTAACAATCATTTTTGCAAGATTTTGAGTTCCAAATTTTTCTCCCTCTCTTCCCTTTTCCAAAAAAGGTAGGTAATCAGTATAGGTTATACATGTGCAGTCATATAAAACATATTTCTGTATTAGTCACAGTTCTGAAAGAAGAAATAGATCAAAAGAAAAAACACACAAAAAAAGTGAAAAAGATATGCTTCAACCTGCATTGAGTTCATCAGTTCTTTATTTGGATGTAGGTAGCATTTTCCTTTGGCAGTCCTTTGCAATTGTTTTGGATCATCGTGCTATTGAGAAGAGCTGAGTGATTCAGAGTTGATAATCACACAATGTTGCTGATACTGCGTACAATGTTTTCCTGGTTTTGCTTATTTCACTTTGCATCAGTTTGTACAAGTCTTTCCAGGTTTTTCTGAAATTTGCCTGTTCATCTTTTTTTAATGCACAATAGTATTCCATTACATTCATATACCTCAGCTTGCTCAGCCATTCCCCAATTGGTGGACATCCCCTCAGTTTTCAATATTTTGCTACCACAAAGAGGGCTGCTATAAAAGTTTTTGCATGCGTAGGTCCTTTTTCCTTTTTTATGATCTCTTTGGGATGCAGACCTAGTAGAGGTATTGCTGAATCATAGAGCATACACAATTTGGTTGCCCTTTGGGCATAGTTCTAAACTGCTCTCCAGAATGGTTAGATCAGTTCACAACTCCACCAACAGTGCTTTAGTGTCCTAATTTCCCCACATCCTCTCCAACATTTATCTTTCCCCTTTTTGTCATATTAGCCAATCTGTTAGGTGTGAGGTGGTACCTCAGAGTTGTTTTAATTTGCATTTCTTTAATCAAAAGTGATATAGAGCACTTCTTCATATGCCTATAGATAGCTTTGATTTCTTCATTTGAAAACTATGTATTCATATCCTTTGACTATCATTTGTGGAATGGCTTATATTCTTATAAATGTAACTCAATTTTCTATATATTTGAGAAATTAGGCCTTTATCAGAGATACTTGCTGTAAAAATTGTTTCCCAGATTTCTGCTTTCCTTCTAACCTTGGTTGTATTGGTTTTGTTTGTATAAAAGCTTTTTAATATAATCAAAATTATCCCTTTTATATTTCATAATGCCCTCTATCTCTTGTTTAGTCATTAATTCTTCCCTTCCCCACAGATCTAACAGTTAGACTATTCCTTGTTCTTCTAATTTGCTTATGGTGTTACCCTTTATGATGTCTAAATCATGCACCTATTTTGACCTTATCTTGGTATATGATATGAGATTGTTTTCTAGTTTTCCCAGAAGTTTTTTGTCAAATAGTGAGTTCTTATCCTAAAAGCTGGGGTCTTTGGATTTATCAAACACTAGGTTAGAATTGTCATTGACTACTGTATTTGAACAGGCATTCTTAACATGGAGTTCAGAATATTTTTAATTTGATAACTCCATTTTAAATAATTGGTTTCCTTGATAATTATATTATTTTATTTCCTGCGTTTATAAATTTTATTTAGAGAAAGTCATAGGGAGGTAAGCATCCAAGATGGTGAAGTAAAAGGAAGCAGTAGAGATAAACTAACCCTTACAAATACTTATAAAGATCTAAAAAATATATCCAACTGAATCCTAGTGGAGAAATCAAAGAAAAATATTGATGAGTTATTTTTTCTAACCCAGATCAGCAGAGTCAGAAAGGTCTGTAGACACTGGGGATAGAGACTAGTGAGGAGTATACACGATAGAACCTTCTAGTGTGGGACTAAACAAAGTTTTGTCATCAGCTATGCATCAGGACAAGGAGAGGGCTCAAATCCTACATGAAAGGGCCTGACTTTTGTGTTGAGAGCTGGAACCAGAGCCAAATGGTAGTTCTGCCACTCACTCCCTACTTATGGTTCACAAATTGAGTGTGACTGAGAAGACCTGTTCCTAAGTGTCTTGATCCAGAGTAGGGAACAGTTATAAACCTTGGGTTGGTTGTTGATTGAGCAACAAGTACAGAAGCAAGCAAAAACTGCAAGACTCTTGCTCCAGCAGGATGTTGAAGTCTTGGTTCTAGCCCTCAACCCATTTTGAAGCCTGCAATGGAAAAACCAGATCAAGGAGGGACCTGCAGTTCTATCACTTTGAATGTATAGACTTTTTCAACTGATTGACAGTGGTTGAATTTAGCAACAGTCTACAGGAGCTACAACCAAGGGCAAACTTGTAGTTGTATTGTTGAAACTTAAAGCCAGGTCAGGAACTTACAGTGTTCATACCAGATGAGAAGTGCTCAAACTTCACTCTGGATCATACTTCTTTGGACACACTGAAAAATTTCAGGGTTCAGCTTAAACTGACCCAAAGATCCTGAAATAACATAACATTCAGTTCTCTAAGAAAGAAACAATAGGATGGCCCAGTCACTTCTTCCAGAAGTGTTCAGAGCCTGGCCCTAATATAAAGTCTAGTGTCAAGAAGTAAGCCTTTAAGAATAAGGAAATAAAAATAGAATACCATCATAAAGCCCTATTATGGACTTTAGAACACACTGAAGTCACAAATCCAGAAGAAGAGAATGACTTTAAAACATCCACAACCAAAGCCTCAAAGAAAAACACAGCTTGGACACAATTTCAGCTAGAATTGCTGGAAGAGATGAAACAAAAGTTAAAGAGTTAAAAAATAGTTTTTGAAATAAAATGAGAATACTAGATAAAAAAAATTGGAAAGAAAATGAGAATGCTTAGGGGAAAACTGGAAAAAGAAATGAGAGCTATGGAAAAAAGAATTTGAAAGATAATTAACAGCATGGCACAAGAGGTATAAAATTCTACCAAAACAAACTCTTTGAAATCCAGAATTAAATAAATTAAGCTAATGATTCTATGACACAAGAAGAAATATTAAAACAAAGTCAAAAGATTTAAAAAATAGAAGATAATGTAAGGCATCTCACAACAAAAACAATTAACCTGAAAAACATATCAAAGAGATAATTTGAGACTCACTAGAGCATCTAAATTCCATGGCAAAAAAGTCAAACATCATATTTCATGAAATCATATAAAAAAACCTTCCTTGATCTCTCAAAACCAGTAGGCAAAGAAGAAAGAGAAAGAATCTGTTGATCATCTTCTGAAAGGAACCTCAAAATGAAAACTCCCAAAAAATCTAGAGCTTCCAGATCAAAGGAAAAATATTGTAAGTAGCTAGAAAGAAAGAAATCAAATACTGAAGAGCCAGAGTGAGAATCACACAAGATTAAGCAACAATCACATAAAAGTAGAGGAGAGCTTGGAATATGATATTCCAGAAGGAAAAAGCTACAGGTTTACAACCGAGAAAAACTTACCCAGAAAATTGAGCACAATGTTATAGGGCAAAGAAATGGATTTTTAATGAAATAGAGGACTTCTAAGTAGTTCTGTTGAAAAGATAAGGGTTGCATAGAAGTTCTGAAATATAAACAGAAGAGTTAAGAGAAGCATAAAAAGGTAAATCAAATAAGCAACTATAAGGGACTAAAGGATAAACATTCACATTCTAGTATGGTGAGATGATATATCATATCTCCTCAGAATCCTATTGTCATCAGAAGTAATAGAGGTAGTAATAGAGGGACATAGGAATGGTTTTATAATGTTTTGATTATCTTAAAAGAAAAAATTAAAGAGTAAGATAAAGAAATACACTGAGGCAAGTGGAGAGGAAGGAAGGAGAAAAATATTCAATAAAACTGGTGTGTGCAAACAAGGAAAAAGAGTCGGGGCAGTGGACAACATTTGAATTTCATTTTGAATTGATTAAAAAAAGAGACCATACACCAGCATATATACAACTGGGCATAGAAATATATTTTTCCTCAACAGGGAAACAAGAAGAAATTCTTTTCCTCTTGGGAGAATAAATAAATGAGTATATTAAAGGAGAAGTTAGTCTTAAGGAAAACAAGCTCTAACCACAAGTGGTAGATCATGGAAAGAAGTTGAAAAGAAAAGGAAGAAAGGATAAGAACCCATGATTAGACTCTAAGGGAGGGAAAGAAAAGAAGGATAGGGGAGCACAATCAGAATGCATCAAACCAAGAGCATTGGTGCTGAGCACACTCCTCTCTCACTACATTCTTCTTTGTGAAGAGTAATAAACAGAAGTAAAAGAGAATAGGATGGAAGGATATAGACAAATAACAATTATAACTGAGAATGTTAATGTGATGAAGTCATCCATAAAATGAAAGAGGATAGCAGAATGGATTAGAAAGCAGACTGCAATGATATTTTGTTTACAAGAAGCACACTTGAAAAAGAAAGATGCACATAGAGTTAGGTTAAGGGGATGGAGAAAAATTTATTATACTTCAGACGAAGTTAAAAAAAAAGAGCAAAGGTAGTAATTGTGATTTAAGACAAGACAACAGCGAAAATAGATTAGAAGAAATACAAACCATATTTAGAAATTACATTTGTTGAGAAGTACCATAGACAATGAATTAATATCAATACTAAACATATATGACAAATGGTGTAACATCTAAATACTTAAAGAAAAAGGTAAATAAGTTACAGGGAGAAATAGCAAAATCATAACAATAGGGTGTCTTAATTACTCCACATGAGATCTAAACACATCTAACCAGAAAAAAAGGAAGAAGAAGCCAAGGACCCAAATAGGATTTTAGACAAGTTAGACATAATTTGTGGCTATTATTGAATGAGAATAGAAATATTATACACATTTCTCCATTGTGTATGGCACCTTTGCAAAAACTAAACATCTATTATTAAGGCATAAAACCTTACAAATGCAAAAGGTGAAAATATTAAACACATCTTTTGCCAACCACAATGCAACAAATATTAAATATAATAAAAGACTGATGAAGATTAATAATTCACAATTAACAATTAACTGGAAACTAAATAATAATCCTAAAGAATGGGTAGAACAGGCCAAGATAGCAGAGTAGAGGCAACTATCCAACTGAATTCTCTCAACATTCCCCTCCAGACAACTTTAAAATAACTCCTTAAATAAAATTTTGAGCAGCAGAGCAAACAAAAAGTCAGAATGAGACATTTTTCCAACCTAAGACAACTTAGGAAGTTGGAGGAGAGTCTGTAACACCAAAGTAGGGACCAACAAGAGTGCCAATGGTGGGGCCTTGAAGGTGGCTGTGACAGTGGTGGCAGCAGTTTCAGTAGCACTCAGGTCAGATATGGTAAGGGGGTTAGACAACTGACCAGAAAGTGATTATAAGGGGCCCTTTCCTGGCACTAGGTACAGCTGGTACTGACTGGCAACTCTATTGCCCATAAGCAGTTCTTGGTTACAGTACCAGTGTAGAGAGGAAGACTTATGATTGGTCACAAGGTAACAGGGACCCTGGTCACAGTTCTAAGGTCAAGAGGAGCATTAGCAGTTATGGCTACCTGGAAGCAGAGGCCTTTCTTGGACAAAGACCAGAGTACACACCAGGAGAGCAGGGACCACATCTTTTGCTGGATCACACCACCTTGGAAGCATTCTTGAAGGGCTGTGGGAAAACACATGCACTATTGCATGAAACTTAATGTGTTATAGGTGGACCTGTGGACTATTCCAGCTATTCTGCTAAGCAATTTGAAACTATGTCTGAGAAGTTATTAAACTCTGCATTCCTTTTGACTCAGCAACATCACTCCTAGGTTTATTCTTCAAAGAGATGAAAGAAAAAGTAAACAAATCCATGTGTATAAAAATATTTATAGCATCTCTTTTGGTGGTGACAACTGGAAACTAAGGTAGTGCCCATCAAATGAGAAATGGTTGAACTAATTATGCTACATGTATGTATTGTAAGAACTGATGAAGAGAGATCTGGGAAGACTTATATGAATTGATGGACAGGAAAGTGAGCAGAACTCAAAGAACAATTTATACAATGACAACAAAATTTCAATGAAAAGTAGCTTTGAGAAACTTAAGTATTCTGATCAATGCAATGACTTCAAAGGACTTATGATGAAACATGAGAAGATGAACTCAAGGTGCAGAATGAGATACATTTTTTTTCCCTTGGACATTGACAGTGTAGAAATTTGTTTCACTTGACTATGTATTTGATAAATGGTCTTATTTTATACAACATTTTTTATATAAAAGCAAAAGAAATGGTTTTGTTTTTCTTTCTGTTTCAATTGGAGAGAAATTCAAGGGAGAGAAAGTATGTTTTTACTAATTAAAAAATGAATTAAAATATATTTTTAAAAGAACTAGTCCATAGACTTCAACAAATTGTCAAAATGGTCCACAAGACAAAAAAGGTTTAGAGCTACAGCTAAAGCTAGAACCTAGGCTAGAGTCTGAAACAATATACTACATTGCTGATAAATGTCCTTAACTCATTTTATATTGTAGCCCATGTTTAGAATGGTAGAAAAACAATTCTTGGGTTTACACAGACTAGGCTCAACATTAAAGTTTCTTACTAACTCTTTGGCATGTGCTCTCCCCAATATATTTTTCCCTGAAGACATCAGAATTTAGTTAGTATGTAGGTTTCTATAAGAAGAGAAAAGGACCCTCAGTTACATGAAAGCATCCAGACTAAGAAGTCACTGAATTCTAAAGTCACAGACTTTAATCTTTATCAAAGCATTTGACCTCAAACTCACAAGTGGTCAAAACTATTCCCCTTCTCTCTTCAGTGGGCTTCCATCTCCCCCTGAAATCTCTACAATCATCCAGATTTATATTATTAACCTGGGGTTTAGGCCCAATAAGAAGAAGAAAGCATTGGAAGTTGTCAGAGAGCAAGACAATTTATCCCTCTGGCAAATTCTCACTCCTCTAGGGATTTTTATAATCCTTCAGGCTTAGATCATAGCCTTAAGATTGAGTCCCCTGGCTAGAGAAGAGTACTAAGGAATGTTAAGTAGTCAATCTCTTTTTCCAGACCTGGACAGTTCATCTGACTCACAACACTAGTTCAAGGTCTGTTTGCTCTTCCCCATTGCAGCACTGTCCCTTGATCATCTGTAAATCTGGATCCTGCATGTTCCCTACTGGGTCTAGGAAACTTATTCCAAGAATTCCACTGCTCTACCATTGCAGCTCTCCTGCCACCAATGCACATTCTTCTAGCCCCTACTTTTGTTCAGGAACTCCTCATTGTTCCATTGCCACCTCTATACACAGTAATCTCTGGGGTCACATGATTGTCGGTAGTAAGCTACATAGCTGTGTAGACTTGCTTCTAGGGAACTGGAGCTGGTATGTATGAGCAGCTTCTCTTTGTCCATATCAAGTTTGGTTCTCTCCATTTGTATATGCCTCTTGCTTTAGAATCCAAGTCCAATGGTATGACACAGGTTTATGTCCTGATTGAGAATTAATCATTATTAATGTGTTCTTAAAATGGAAAGGGAATTAGGGCATACAAAGAGTTGAACTTATCAAGGGAATATCATCTCATTAAGGAAATGAAAGGGGGAGGCGGAACCAAGATGGCAGCATAGAAGCAACAAGGTTCCACAGTTCCCACATAGTCACCTCAAATACCCATAAAATATGACTCTAAACAAATTTTAGGGCTCACAAACTCACAAAAATACAGAAAAACACATCTCCCACTGAAGGCAGCTTGGCAGGAAGGGCTCATTGCAGCACACTGGGAGCCGAAACCAGTCTAGCCTGAAACCATGGCTTGGCCCCAGGGTGGCCAGGATAAGCCACAACTTCAGGAGAGTGGATCAGTGGCAGCTGTGGCAGTTTCCAGAATTATCAAGCCATAAGAAACAAGGACAAAGTGAAAGGTCAGTGGAACTCAGCTAAATTTGGTGGAGAAAAGAGGTCTGGCCAAACTGCTTCCAGGGCAAGGAAGCTGCAGAAGCCATGGCCCTGCAGCCTCCTCCACGTAGCTGCTTCAGAGCTCCTGGCCTGCAGACTGCAGAGGGGCCAAGCGATCATTTGGAAGCTAAGTGCTCTTGTGCTGAGTGGCCTGGATCTGGATTGTGGTCTTGGGTGGTGGTCCTGGGGTGCATTTTCAGTGAGCCAAAGCTGGTGGGGGCTGCAGCAGCTTCCCTATAGCTCTGGCAGCTGAAAATCCCAGCAATTTGGGACAGAGCTTTCCCCTCTGGAAGCAGAGTTCCACAAAGCTAAAAAATCAAGGAATTCACTGGCAACAACATAAGCAGCCAAAAGAAGCAAAGTAAGAACAGCAATTGAACTTTAGACTCCTTCTTTGGGGATGAAAAGGATCAAAGCATGGAATGGGAGGAAGACAACACAGTCAGAACTCCTACACCAAAAGCTTCCAAGAAACATGAAGACTTTCTACAAGCCATAGAGCAGCTTAAGAAGGATTTTGAAAACCAAATAAGAGAAGTGGAGGAAAAATTGGGAAGAGAAATGAGAATGACGCAAGAAAATTATGAAAAGAGGGTCAACAACCTGACTGAAGAAAATAACACCTTAAAAATAGATTAACTCAAATGGCAAAAGAGACCCAAAAAGCCAATGAGGAGAAGAGTGCCTTAAAAAGTCGAATTTGCCAGATGAAAAAAGAATCTTAAAAGCTCAGTGAGGAGAATAATTCCTTCAGAATTAGAGTGGAGCAAATGGAAGCTAATGACTTTATGAGAAATCAAGATATTATTAAACAGATGCAAACAAATGAAAAAATAGAAGGCAATGTGAAATATCTCCTTGAAAAAAACCACTGACCTGGAAA
>CM053583.1:241274056-241300139 GCA_028627135.1 Pseudochirops cupreus | reverse complement strand
GAACAGAACAAGGGGGGGGCGGGATAGGACGGAGGGACATACAATCAGTCTCTCACAATATGCCCACTGTGGAGATGTTCTGAGTAATTACACATGTACAGCCTGTATTTAATTGCTTGTCCTTCCAGTGGGGTTGGGTGACGAGGGAGGAAGGGAAAGAATCTAGAATTTAAAGTTCTATAATCAAATGTTTAAAATATATATGTTTATATATATATATATTATTATTATTATTAACTACATCCAACTGGGAATTAAGATATACAGGCACTGCAGTAGGGAGATCCATCCTGTCCTACCAAAAAGTCAGAGGGGCTTTGGGGGAGGGCATAGGAGAGAGCAGATTGGGGAGGGGTTATACAGTGGGATGGCTGTTTTGAGGTGTTGGGTAGAGGAAAGATGGGGAGAAAATTTGTAACTCAAAATCTTATGGAAACAAATGATGTAAACAAGAAAATAAATAAATTTATTTATTTTAAAAATAAAATAAAAAAACAAAAACAAACAAACAAAAAAGGAAACAAAAGAAGAATTTTGGAAGGGAACACCTTTAATAATACAATAAGATTTTCCTGGAATACCTTTAATGATATAGTAAGATTTCTTTGTTATTTCAAAAAAATCCATTATTATATTGGTGTGAGTACTCCTTCTACCAAAATGGATTTTGATACCTTCACAGGACAGTCCTGAAGAATTGCAGGGACTAAAAGATTTATCATCCTTTCACCAATGTGGCAAGGAGCTTAGCTATATCAGTACTTAGGTGAAAGATACATAGCACATTGTTGGGACCATACTTAAAGTTTGCCCTGTATGTGCAATGGGAGATTAGCACATTGCTGAATGCATCTGATGACATCTCAAAAAGAGGAGGCTGAGGAACCTCTTTCCTGGAAAATCATGATCCTGTGTAAGGAAATCTCTTGGAGAGACTTTGGAGCATGCCTTGGCATTCTGTAATCGATTCTGGTGTGCTAATCACCTGGTTAGGAGAAACCTATTTGATTGGCTGTGCAGCCAGGACTGAGGGTCTTTCAAAAAGCACTAGCTGACCAGAGCTAAAATCATTCTCTTTGGTTGCTCTCTCTTGGTGTGACTCTCTTACAGAAGGCACAAGGTGAGAGACAGTGCTGTTAGGGGAGAATCCTTGGACCTTTTGGTCCACTTTAGCGGGCAGAAATTAATTGAAGGCTTCTTGTAAGTTTCAAAAAGTAAGGAAACAAGCCTCTGAATATCCAGGAATCTGAGTCTTCACTGGATTTTGCAGTAAAGCATCAATGTCACAATGACCTTCAGGAGTGATATTTGTGACTTAACCTAGCAGTAGATGAAACAAAGACAACCAGTAGTTATGCTGAATCTGGATAAGAACATGATGGGACCAATGTTGCATAAAAACTATGCTAAGTCTGAGCCCACTTTCCTCAGAGACTAAGATGGTATTGGGAGAGTGTGGTTCTTAGGTTGGGGGAGAGGAGATGTTTGTACTTTTTTCTTGCTATAATCTTCCTCCTCAAATCTTTCAGATCATTTTGACTCTTTCTCTCTCTCTCTCTCTCTCTCTCTCTCTCTCTATATATATATATATATATATGTATATATATATATGTATATGTGAAATCATATTTCAACATGCATTATAAATATTATTATATATTTCCATCCTCCTTATTATTATAAATTTCATGAGGGCAGAGGCACTGTAATTGTTCAACTTTCTATCCAGAATAGCTTTTATAGTATCTTATACATAGTAGGTGTTGATAGATGATAGCTGAATTGAATTGCATCTCCTCTACTGCCATGAAGTCTGGGCTGGTAACTTATTTGTCTTAATATTTCTCCTAGTGTTTAACACAGAAATTTACATATAGTAGGTGCCTAAATATTTCTTGTGTGAGATTGAAGGTGTTTAGGTTAGCAGAACACTAGCTACCTCCTCTTCCCTGGCTCCAACATTTTGTAGAGAGTCACCTTTCCCTCACCCTCCCTTTAGTTAGTCCTGGGGGGCTTGACTTTTCCTTAGTCAATATTTCTTTTCTCCTTCTCATTCAGGAGTAGAATAGACATTCTCTGAACAGTGGGCAGAATGAGCTTGCCTGAATAATTTTCTTGCTTACTAAGCTTAATTTAATTCAATGAATATTAAATAAGCACCTACTATGTGTCAAGCACTGTGTTAATTCTCTTTCTCTTAGCTAATCTTTCATCCAGATCTGTGGAAATTTGGACATAAATTATGCATAAGCTATATTTGCTCATTTTCCCCACAGTAAACTCTAATATTTATTAAATTGAGGATTTTTTTAAAAGAGAGGATGCAGAGTATTTAGACAGAGAGCCCAAACCTCTGTCCCTTCAACTTCCAGCTGTATATGTAGCCATCACAGCCTCCTTTTTCTCTGTATTCTCTTTTACAATAATGATATACACAGTTTAGAAATAGTCATGATTAATTAGAGTTTGTCCACAAATCAGACTAAACAAAAACTATGCATGTATACTACATACATGTATATAAAACATAGATAGTATATAGCATATGTGTGTATGCGTACACACACACATCTGGAACAGAAAAATTTTGGATTTAACATTTATCTACTCACAAGGGACAGAAAGAGAGGGAGGAAGGGAGGCAGACAGTTCACCTTTGATATGTGTCCTCTGACATGGTGAGTTGAACACCAGTTGAGTGTGTTTCTCCCTCTAGCCTCAAGCTTTGCCATCTGACTACAAGGGTAGAAAGTTGGAAGCTCTCAAACAACCAGCTATTCTGACTACCCTTCTCTGGTCTCTCACTTTCTCCCCTTAGCGCACTTTACTCCCAATTGCATGATTTGGATGCTCATTCTCCTCTCAAACCCCCTCCCTTGTGCTCACTTCTTGTTTCTTCTAGGGATAATTCTATCCTCCTTCAGGACAAGAGTGGACAGGATTTCACCTCATTTTTTTTTCACTCTTCTCTCCCCCAGAGCTTCATGCTGATAGAGACAAATGAACTACTCTCTTCCAGAAAGAATTGGTCTCCAATCCCCATACTCTACCCTCTGCATTTGAATGAATGGGCTGGGGCTGTACCTAGAGTGTTATGGGGTCATAATGATGTAGATACAAATCCATTTAATTTTCAGGCCAATCTAAGTGTAAAATGATTGAAATATAAACATCAGTTATAGTTTACACAATGGTGGTTCTAATGCTTTTAAGTTGGTACTTACTTGTTAGATTATGAGTGGTATGCTATAAGCCATGTGCACAAATATCTTCAGTGACTGAAGCTGGGACTGAGCAATGGAAAAGAAGAGGTGATGTGCACTGCTTGGGACCTTACTTTTCCCAAGGTAAATGTTACCCATGGTCTTTTAAGAATATTTCAGCAAACCACAGACTCTTCCATTGCACAGGATATCAGTAAGCAGAGTCTATTTGCCTCTCTTATATGTTGCTGTTTCTTTGCCAAAAATCAGTTTATATAGTTAGCATGCTTTAGTTTTTGGAAGCAGCTTAAAGACCCTCAGCTATTCTGTAAGGCATTCAGATTTATTGCAATGTTTACAATGAATTTGTTGTTCATTAAACAAATTTACCCAAGCTAACCCAACATGAAAGAAATCATCTTGTTTACAGTGGAATCCTGACAAAAATACATGCAGGAAAGATAGACAAACACATATAAACCTGGATTGCTTAGTGGAACACTGATTTGCTGCCACATCCAATTTTTCTCATTAGAACTTGCTTTATTTGAACATGACTCAGTACCCCGTGTAAATGTGAAGTTGTTAATCTTATTACTATATGGAAAACAAATTAATTATTATGCATGATATTGGAAATGGGTGTTGGAAAGATTAGAAAAAATACACTCATTACTTTAGATGATATCTGGTATATGGGTATGAGTCTATTTTAAGATCAATTTTGATCTATGAATAACAAATAGAACTAGTGAAATTTTAGCTTTCATATGCAGGGTTTAAAGTTAGGTAAATGGACAAATTATATTCTGGTCTTCTTTGTTGTATCATTTCAGAGCTGAAAATACATATCTATATCAATTATTTTAGAAACTCTAATTTTAGGGTGCTAAAGTAATTTGATATGTAGTCTCACAGTCAAGAAGCATTTATTAAGTGCCTACTATGTGCCCAGCATTGGGTACACTAGGTGCATAAGATACATAGGAGTCAGCACAGTTGAGAGAACTTGGGATTTGGAGTCAGAAGACCTAGGTTCAAAATAAAGGAATTGTACCTCTGAGTTCCCTTCCAGCTTTAAATATATGATTTTAAATACAATGTTGCACAGAATGGGGTAGAAAAAAATCATACTTGAGTTTGGGAATTGTTTCTGGAGAAACTATTAATAAACATATATATTTAAAGAAAATTTTGTCTGTAAAGAAGCGGCAACTTATAAAAACAAGTTAAATTTATTGGGAATATGATTGTCTTTTAGAATTTGTAACAAATTGTTGTCAAGAATAGTTTCTTTTGTTTTCATTTTTAAAAACTAGTTTAGATTTATTTTCTTTTTTTGCCTTATTTTGGAGGGCAATTGGGGTTAAGTGACTTGCCCAAAGTCACACAGTCAGTGAGTGTGTCAAGTGCCTGATGCCAGATTTGAACTCAGGTCCTCCTGCCTCCAGGGCCAGTGATCTATTCACTGCGCCACCTAGCCGACCCTAGGTTTATTTTCTTTAAGTCTTCCTCTGACACAGTGAAGAATGGCTGTCTCCCAAGAGTCTTGCCTAATATTTATAAAACTCTCAGGGGTGGAGAAGTAGACAGAAAGAGGTATTAAAGGCCAATATCTTTGTCACTTAGTCTGCTAAAGGGGTCACACAGAATAGAAAATGAAGCCCTGAACTTTCTTTCTTTTTAAAAATAGTTCACTTCAATTTAATAAATATTAGAGTTTACTGTGGGGGAAATGAGCAAATATAGCTTCTGCATAATTTATATCCAAATTTCCACAGATCTGGATGAAAGATTTCCCAGATTCTATACTCTCTCTGGTACATCCTATGGTTTCCCCAGACTCAATGTGCCATACTATAATTTGAACTCCTTGCCTCTAAAACTGGCCACTATAAAGGAAACATATTTTGAGACTGCCAGACAGATTGCCACCAGAACTGTAGTTTGAATAACTGGAAGGTCTTTGCTTCTCCCACATCAAGACTGTAGGTCCTTGCTGCTTTTCTAGCTTTGAGAGTTATATGGGTTATTATTGCCTTTTCTTAGGGGTACACTTTGCAGAGAATTCCCCTTCTCTTGATTGAATTTCTGAACTCTTGGATTTGAGGCTTACTGATTAGTGGTTATCAGCTGATTTGAAGTTACAAAAGAGAGGGGCATCACCTGATCATTATTTTATTTGATGAAAAGTAGTATCATTTCCCCTGAAACCATACTAAATTCATTAAAGAACTGGCCTTCATGTCTTAAAGAATTGCTCTGCTTGTTTGGACTGGCTGCCTCCTTCTCTTCCCAAATGTATACTACTCTATGGTCACAAAAGCATTACATGATATCTTTGTACATATGGATCAAGAAAGAACCCTGGAGCTAAAAAGAAGCTGATTTTATTCCAAGATGGTAGCAGGTGTCACTAAGAAATGTAAGACTTGTGGTTGAAGTAATATGAAGAAAAGCAGCACCAACTTATGCTGCACATTTGAAAACTATAAGCATTAGCAAATTATTGGAACTTATTGACATTGATTTGTTGTCTCTGGAAGGAGGTAGTAAAAATACAAGTCATGTGTAAGTAGTGATTAGTGTTTTCACCAAGCATGCACAAACATACCCCACCAGGAACTAGAAAATACTCATGGTTGCCAAAGTATCACGGAACAAGTATTCTTCAATATATGGATTCCGTGATAGAACCTATTCTGACCAAGGCAGAGACTTTGAGAAAAAGCTACTCAAGGAAATGCTAGTTTTGATAGGCACCAAGAAGTCTAGAACTACACCTTACTATCCTCAAGGAGATCCATAGCCTGTTTCAATTGTACTACATTAAACATGTTAAGAACACTGAGATGGGAGCAGAAATTTCAGTGGAGTCAACAACATAGCATTTCTAGTACTATACATTCATACCACTTCATCAGCAATGATACTACAGATTTTACATCAAGCATGCTTGTTGATGTTGTGACAAGTGCCCCCCTTATCTATCAACTTGTGCCTTGGAACCTTAAAAGACTGATAGAATGCAAATGCTCAAATCAGAACATCTCTCATCTGAAGGAGAAGCTCTCTGACTAGCCATGATTTCAGCTTTTAAGAGCTTTGACAAAATAAAATAAATAAATTGTGTTCAATTTTGTGCTATTGGATATATTGTAATACCCAAGTTCATTGTCAAAACCTCCAAGGAGCGTTATTCTGAAAAACCTTGATGATCTATCAGGCTGGTAGAAAGATACTCTATACAGAGATATTGAGAGAATGAATAATTTGTCTATTTACCAGATAGTCTGGAAGAGACTATCTGGTAAAGAAAAATTCACTGCCACAACTTACTGCCCATAGGAGACTTACTTAGATCATATGATAAATAGGTAGAGAGAAGTGATAAACACTCCAACTAAGGGAGACCACTGACCAGTTACACAAAGATGATCTAAACCAGATACTGGTTCACATAGTGATGTTTCCAGTCAGGAGGCTATTATATACTGTTACTCACCTAGTTGTCAGGTAGGTAGTTGAGTGGATAGGGTGCTAGATTTGAAGTCAGGAAAACCTGAGTTCAACTCTCAACACATGCTTACTAGCCATGTGACCATGGACAAGTCATTTAATCTTTGTCAGCCTCAGTTTCCTCACCTGTAAAATGGGACTAATAATTTGAAGCAGCTAGGTGGTACAAAGGGTAGAGTGCCCAATTTGGAATCAGGAAGACCTGAATGCAAATTCTGCCTCAAACAGAGACTTACTATGTGACCCATGACAAACTGAATGGGTTTTCTCTGTGCTCTGTCTCTGCAAATGAAGTTCTAGATAGGAAAGTTTCTACCTCTAGATTCAGTTCACTTTCCTTGAATGAAATATGATTCACCTTGATGGGGGATGGAATCTGAACCTCCCCAAAAGGAAAAGACCATGTCATTGGGATCTGAACTCCAAAAAAGGAAAAACTCCTGGAATTTCCCACTTAGCTCAGGTCCCTGGCATGCACCTAGGACAATCAGCCCTTTGCACTTAATTAACTGCCTTTTCATTGTGTACACCTGGCCCCACCCTATACTGCCACTCCCTTAATTCCATCTAGATCACTTCTCAGTTTCCACCATCTTCTGTATAAAAGATCCATTTTGCCTCTTTGATAGTGCTCAGATTCCTTAAGAATCTGGCCAATATGGTGTATTTTTAGAATCACGCCAACCCAATCTGTGTTCTAATAGATCTTGTCTTTCATTGAATGAATGCTTGGGTCGAATTCATTTGGGCCAGACCTATGTATTGCTGTTTCAGGGTCCCAGCACCCCTAAACCTCAGCAACCTCTGTTTGAGTCATGATTGATGGACCATAGGATGATATATGTAGAGAAAAGGCCCTTGCAAGCTACTGAGTCCCACCCCCACATTTTATCGATAAGGAACTTGAGCCTAATAAAGGTAAAGTTTATGAGGTGCCTCTGGAATATTTTGGGGTGATTTTATAATTTTGTAACATTGTTGTACCTTCAGTCTTGTGTTCCAATACCTATGTATGTAATATCAGTTTGTAACATTGGCATGTGCAATTAAGTTGTAAAAGCCACAAAGCATTAACTCTGTCCCTTCCCTCCCCCCCAGCCATAAAGCATTAACTCTGTCCCTTCCCTGCCCCCAGACTAAAGGCATTTCCTCTGAAACCATTAACCTCCTTTTGTTCTAGTAGACCTGAAACAAGACTCACCCATCTGCAAATCGGATGGGTACTTCTCATTTAAATTTGACCTCAAATTTGACTACTGGTTGACATTATGACATTTCAAGGCAAAAACCACACCTCTTGCTCCCCTCCCCTCAGATTTCTCCCAGTGAATTATAGGCAAAACACATGTGCCGTTGATATGAGAGGTGCATGTTACTTTAAATATAAACCACTCCTTAACTCCTCCGAGGCCCCTCCCTGGCTCCATCTTTGTACACCTAGTTAGCCTAATGAACCTATGACTGACAGTTGTGTCTTTAAAAACTGCACCTCCACCCCCTGCTCTTTGCAGGTCGTCTTTCTATCTCTCCCTGCCCGCTGCAGAGCGTAACACTTAAACTCTATACTTTGCAGGTTTTTGCAGGCTCTTTCTAGCAGGTTTTTTTCTACTCAACCCCTGCCTGCTGAAGAGCATCACACTAATTTGGTAACTCTACCTTAAATCCCTGTCAGCTTGTAGGTTTCCTAGCCCCCTCCCTTTTTGCTTCAGTGTAACAATAAACTTTTGTAACTCTGCCAAGGACAGCTGAGTCCAGTAATTCTTTTTGGACAATAAGCCTAGAAAAGATTTCAATAGAAATACCCCCTACTTATACCTCTTCATTTTTGGCAAGCCAGCCAGGATTAGTCTGAGGTCTCAAGCTGTCCTGGCATGAGGTAAGCCCCTACTTCCTTTGCTTTCCCCTGTACGTTGGTTTTTCTCCTCTCCAGGCATCCTAGGCATGGCTTGGAGGGACGTAAGGGTTTCTTGCAGACCAGGGTCTCTGTCCTTTGACACACACGAGCGTACTCTCCTTGAGGTGGTGGGTGCTCACACCTGGGGACACTCGCTGTTCTCTCACTCTGTGGAGTGTCATTTGAGTGAGCACAGACTACAGGGAATCTTTGGCTCAAGGGCAGGAAGGTAGAATGTCTCAGTATCCCTCTACACCTAGGGACTCACTCTTAGGATGCCATTTGAACAACTGGCAAAAGCTTAGTCTACAGGACCTCAAGAAAAAAGCCTCGTGTTCTTTTGCAACACTGCTTGGCCCCAGTACACTCTGGGGGGAGCAAGAAGAAGTGGCCGCAGGCAGAACGCTTTTTTCAATGCCCCCAGCCCCAAACACCTGAAAACTTCAGAGTTCCAGCCTCTTCCCCTGTGTCCAGGGAGACTCCAAAGGAAATTCCTCCCCTTTTTGGTAAGAAAAGTAAGCTGATTGGTACTCTAAACCTTCACTCTCTGAAGGTCCGCTCTCTGCTGCTCTCAAAACTACACCTCCCAGCAGCCTCAGTACTTCCTGGTTCCACCTTGTGTCTAGGACTCTGTGGATGGACTACAACTCCCAGAATACCTTTCTCTGTTCTTCCCTTACCTGGGGTGGAACTTCCCATCTCCAAGCTCCTGATTGGTCTATTCTCTCTCCATTCTAACTTTCCCGAGAGAAGTTGGAAACTCGTTTCTTTGGGGTCCCTACCCCCCAATTTCTATGTTGTTGTACCTTGTCTTTCCTTTCTGCTAAGAGAATTGGTTAAGCACCTCCTTCTGCATTCTAAACTTCTGGCCAGAGTTTTGAATGCTGAGAGACATGCTGAGCAGAAATTTTTCCCCCAAATATTTTGTAACCCTCCCCCACCTTGAAAAAGGGGGGAGGAGGCACAACAGCTGTATTGAGGGCCCCACCTGCAACAGCCCAGGGTCCCTGGGCACCCTGAAAGCAGCACCTCTAGGCACGCAGATGAATCTCTCCTTTCAAACCCCTGGACCCACAGCCTCTGCAATGTGGGAAGAGGAGAAAAGCCACTTCATTTGGTAAGCCCAGTTTTTTATACGTCATGAATTGGACAAGAAAACTTTATTTCTGTGTAATTTCATGTGGAATTTTAAAGTTATCAGATTGGTAATTAATTGGGTTTTATTTCAAAGTTTGAACCATGTATTATCTGTGTTGTAAGAGAAACAATTTCTTTGCTATGTTTTGGAGTATTGTACTTTGAAAAGTCATATGCTTAACTTGTAAGATTGTGAACTAAGTTTTTTGGGCAACTGTTTTAGTGCTCAAACCTAAAGTTGTTAATTGGTACTGTATGTAGAAAGGAGGAGACTGATAAAAATGTTATTCTGAACAGTCCTCCTGCATGTATGAGAACTGAAAAAGCAGGGGCATCACCACCAGCCCCTCCCTAAAGTCCTTCTCAGTAATTCCTTATGGTGTAAAACTGCCAAAGCCTCTAGAAACTATCTCTACTAGGCAACGTCAATCCACAAGGGAAAGGAATGATAGTTAATGGAATTCCTTACATGTGTGAGACCTGAAAAATTTTCATTGCTTATTTCAGCTAAAACTGGCTCTAAGCTATGATTAGTGAAGCTTGTTGTTTGAGGTAAAAGGCATTTGGGACCATAACTAAATTTTGCTTGGAGTTTGAATTTGGGTATAGTTGCCTGCATTAAATGCCACAAGCTACTCAGAGGAAATGTGATCCTATGCTGTTAAATACTGGTGGAAGTCTACATCTGGTAAAAGCTGAAGGAACAATTCTAGCCTCAGCTAGGATGGTATTTCTTTGACCAAACCCATGAAATTCCTTTGAAAAGGAATGTTTCCCACCTATTCCTGAGTCTAGCTGTGAGGTGGTACTGATACTGAATGGATGGATATCTGTGACTTTACCTGAATTTAAACAGAGCCAAGGATGTTTTATCCTGTCATATTTGGAATGTCATATGTCCCTGCTTATCCCTTCTATAGCAAGTTTCAATGATCAAAGCAAGTAGTCAGTAAAAGATATGAACCATCTTGTTTTGAGGTTAACAAATGTAAAGGAAAGCTGAATAAACTGGATAATGGTTTTGAGAAATATGGAAGACAGATAGGAAGGTTTGGGGACAAATGAGGGTTTATCCAAGCCCCTCCTGTCTCCAGACAGTTGATATCAGTTTCAGAAAGGTTTAAGTACATTGAAAGTGTGTGAGGGAGTATTTTTAGAAAGCAGAGAAGATTTGTAACTTGATTCTAAAATTTTGAGTAAAGCAACAGGATCAGATTGATTCTTCTAAAAACGATAAAGGTGTGTAAGATTGGCTTTCAAAAATTTCTCTATCATGGAAATTCAAAACTTGAGCATGTTTGGTAATAAGATCAAAAGTTTGGATTTTTGATGCAATGTTGTAACTGTTTGTGAAACTTTATTGTAATGTTTGTGCCTAGCCCTGTGTGGCTAGAAAACTAAACTTCTTGTGACTCTGTGTAAACCTAGCCTTGCATGGCTAGGAAACTGAACCATTTATTTCTATGTGCCTTTGGTATTAAATCATGTTTCTGTGAGCCCCTGTCAGGCCTGACTGAATACCCTTGCTCCTGAGTGAATAGCTGAGCCAAGGGACCTGGAAAAGACGACATTAGATGCAGACAGCTTCTCCAGACCCTGCACAGGAACTGCTATAGCTCTTGTTTTGTGTTCTCATTGTGTTACCTTGATCTCCCTTACCATTAGAAAAGATGTTTGAAAGATCTTGTGTGACAACTTCTGAAGGTTTACAAAGTTTTCAATTGAGTATTGCTAAATTGATGTAATGAGTTGTAAGCAGAACAGTTCTTGCTGTTTCAATATGAATTTGTAGTTATTCCATGAATTAAGCAAAAGTTAACATTTGTAATTGAGTGTATATGTAAAAGATTCAATTTCTGAAGTATCTATTTCTTCCAAAGTGGATATAATTAGAGGATAGACAAGCTTTGTGAAACAAGTATATATGTCTGCTATTCAGTTGTGAGGTTTAAGTCAGAAACCTCTTTTGTGTAAGGTCTACAGTTATGTTGGTGAAGAAGAATATATTATGAGGTACCTAGTCTATGTAGCATGTAGAAATATAAAGGAAAGTTAAATAGTCTGAGTAATGGTCTGAGCATGCTCACCCTACTTCTGGTAATTTTTTTCCTTCTGCTTTTGGCTCTTGTTTGTTTAATCTCTTTGCTAGATTTGTATCTTCTAGGCTGAGTGCATTCCACTTTCAGATGATGGCTCAGGGCGATTCCCAACCACTGCCTGAAGTAGCTACCCAACACCCCTTTGGATTTGGTGTCTACTAAGTTCCAGACATTGGCCACAGCCCCCCACCTCCTGACTGATGGACCCTGTGAAGAAGGGACAGCTCTACGTCCATTCTCAGCATGAAGCAGCCTGAGAAGCTGAGACCTTCATCCCTGATCCCCAAATAAATTTGTGTCTTATCTCCTTATCTTAAGAGTGGAATGATGAGGTGCTTCTGGAATATTTTGGGGTGACTTTGTTAACTTCAGTCTGTAAAACCTCACTTGTTTTTGGGTGCCTATGTATGTAATATCAGTCTGTAACATCAGCATCTGCAATTAAGTCATAAAAGTCACTCTTCCCCCCAGCTGTAAAGCATTAACTCTGTCTCTCCCCTGTTCCCAGCCATAAAGCATTAACTCTGTCCCTTCCTTCCCCCCAGCCTAAAAGCACTACCTCCTTTTGTTCTAGTAGCTGACTGAAACAAGACTCATCTATCTGCAAATTGGCTGGGTATTTCTCATTCAAGTTTGACCACTCCCAAACTTCTCCCTAACTCCACCTTTGCACACATAGTTAGCATAATTGATATATTTATTTGCAGGTTTTCTTTCTATCACAACCCCTGCCTGCTGAAGAGTGTCACACTTTGCAGGCTTTCTCTGACACCCCCCCCCCCTGCACTTTGCAGGCTTTTTTCTATCACACCTCCTGCCCGCTGTAGAGCATTACACTAAATCTCCTAGAACTTTGCAGGTTTTCTTTCTACCCACCCCCCCTGCCCACTGAAGAGCATCACACTGACTTGGTAACTCTGCCTAAATCCCTGTCAGTTTGCAGGTCTCCTAGATCCCTTTGCCCCAGTGTAACAATAAACTTTTAGAAATCTGCCAAAGGACAACTGAGTCCAGTAATTCTTTTCAGACGATGAATCTAGAAAGGATTTCAATAGAAATCCCCCCTACTTATACCTCTTCAAAGTGACTTACCCAGGGTCACATACCTATTAAGTGTCTGAGGTCATATTTGAACTCAGGTCTTCATGAGTCTAAATCTTGCATTCTATCTACTGTAGTGCTTAGCAATCTGTTAAGTCCTTGCTATGTGCCAGGCTCTGTACTATACGCTAGAGATACAGATGTAATGGGAGAACTGGACTATGAGCACAGTCCTTGTGAGTCTTCAGAAACTTCATCAGTAGGTCTAGCTGAGGCAATTCTCTATGTGGAAGTGATTGAGGAGGCTACTTCTAGGTGAGTAGTAATTATATGTAATGGAAATCTCTTGGAGAGATTTTGAAGCACGTATAGATATTCTGTAACCGGTTCTGGCCTACTATTCTTATTGTTGTTGTTGTTGTTTTTGGTCCTTCATTCTGAGAGTTCCAATGACATCAGGAAGGTGATGTCTTGAGTTGCAAGTGAATTGGATTTGAGTGAGGTAGAGCTGTGCAGAGTCACCGGCCTCATGCTGTCCTCCAGAACCATCTGAAACCAGTGGCAAGGCATAGATCAGGACCACTGCTGATGGCCCTGATGCAGCGGGAGATCTTGGCCTTTTTAAGCTAGATCTCTCCCAGGTCTCAGTTTGTCTGAGACAACACTTATTTAGCAATTAAAGGCTAGCTAAGAATGGAGGTCAAAGATGGCCTTGTTGGCCTTCACAAAAGAATCAGTTAGGGAGGGGAAGACCCTCAGAGTTTCTGGCCACAGCTGAAACAATTGTTATTTACACTAGCTCCGGCCATCAAAACCTAAAGAATAAGCAAGTGAGGCTTGGGATGGGACCCATTATTGGTCAATCAGTGAGAGCCAGAATGATTCGGATTTAAAGGCATAGTAAAGTAGCTCTATTTGAATCCCCAAAGCCTAGTTTTTTAGAGCTGTATTTCAAGAAATCAAAAATAAAAACTTTATGAGACAAAAAAAAATTGTCCCAGTTTTTTTTTAAAGCAAAGCAGAACAAAACAATGATAGAATAAATAAGTGGGGAAGAAAACAATCTAGTCCCCAATTCCCAAGATACCTTGAGAATTATATAATTATATAAATGATCAAAATTTATATTCCTTTGGATAGAGCACCCACATATAAGGACATTACTCCCCATGTGGAGAGAGGTAGAAGAGGAACAGGAAGTGAAGGAGGAGGAAGAGGAGGAAATAGCATCATTGCCCAACTGGAACTGGATGGTTGGGTCCCCAAGGGGGAAGCTACTCCTCCTCACAAATTGCTGTTTGCCCTTCATTCTCAAAGAAGACCAATGCAAGTGAATTGGATTTGAGTGAGGAAAAGCTGTGCAAAATCATCAACCTTACTCTGTCCTCCAGTCATCAGAGTCCATTGGCAAGACACAAGTTAGGATGACTGGTGATGGCCATCTCTGGTCTGCTAACCACGTGGAGGATGATAGGTGTTTGACTGCAGTTGTGGGACCATTATTGGAAATGCCTTCAAAGGTTTTGATCCATGTAACTGACATAAGATATTTCAGCAAAAACAATCTGGAAAGCAGATTGAGGAAAGATAATTTGAGATTCATCATTCTCATCTCCATTGCTAATCCTATCTCTCTTCCCATTCCCCTACCCCAATTAAAAATGAAAGAAAAAAAGAACCCTTGTAACAAATCAACATAGTCAAACAAAACAAATCACCATAATGGCCACAGTTTGGCCATGTCCAGAAATACATGCCTCTTTCTACACTTTGGGTCCATCATCTCTCTGTCAAGAGGTGGGCAACATGCTTCATCATAGGCTTTCTAGAAGCATGTTGGTCATTGCATTGAGCAGAGTTCTTGTTTTTCAGAGGTGTTTTTCTTTACCATGTCATTGGCCTTGTATAAATTGTTCCTCTGCTAACTTCACTCTGCATTAGTTCATATGACCCAGGATTCTAAGAAATCATCTCTTCAGCCATTTCTTATGGTGTGACTAATTGAGACAGAATGATTAATCGAGGTACAACATCCACCTGAACAGAGAGGCATAGTTTAAGGGCAAAACCCCAAAGCATGTGTTGATTGAATACAACACATGTATTGGGGAGCAGTAGTGCTAGTCTGGGCTGCTCCAAAGATTGGGCTTTAGGGAGTAGTTTCTGTGGTTTTACAATAAAGGAAGGTAGGACACGGAAGGTCCTGGGGGGAACTAGGATGCTTGTGCAAACTGTGCCCACTTGGGGCTGGTATGAACCAGTTTGAGCAAACCCTGTGGTTGCTGGTGCAGAAGAGGTGTTCCAGGTTCATCCAATGACACAACAAAGGATCACTAGTGTGTCAAACTTGAGCAACATTCATTCTGCCTCCTGATTGGCTGATTCTGATTCCCAGGTTATTTTGGCCTCTTCTGGATAATAAGGTAATTTGTAAGCAAATCAAGATGCTTTGTAAATTCATTATTCATTTCATTTTCACAGGTGTAATAATAATCTAGAATGTTCATATATCATAACCTTATACCATAGTCTGTAGCTATTTCCCAATAGATGGACCTCTCCTCCTATGCCCCTTAGTTTCTGATTATATGTTTTTTCTTTTTCCTTTTAATCTCTCCTTCAGAGTTAGGAAGTTGTAGTGGTAATGGGAATTTGAAGATTTTTCCTGCTCTTTAATAAATCTAGGGGAATTTGAAGACCTTCCCTGCTTCTAAGATCTTCCCTACCCATTAATATGTTGAATGTAATCACATGGAACCTGTGGTGAGAGGAGTTTGCTGAAGGTTGGAGCAGAGCCCATAGGAAGCTGGGAGTCAGAGCGGCTAGAGATGGAGGGAGGAGAGGACACACCCGGGCAGACAGCTGGGCTTGTGAGTGTTGGTTTGATGGAAGGCTAAAGGATGGTGTGGCTCTCTGTGCTGTTATGGTGTGTTAACTTCTTTGCTACTATGATGGATTGGGCTTTCTGGTTTTGGGATTAGGTTTTCTGGTGTCTGAATAAATATTTTGCTTCTGTCTTCTATATGGAGAGTCTGTTATATTTTGTGATTGAGCACTATGCCAGCATATCCACAGTTGTCAGCACTGTGAATATCATATTGGTGCTACAGAAGTTTGTTTTGTTTGCAGCTATTTCCTCTGTGGTATGATCCCAACTCTTAAATCCACTCCCCTATCCTTGATTTTGATATATTTCTACCCCAAACTCTGAGTGTGTTTAAATGTGCGTGTGTGTGTGTGTGTCTATGTGCATGTATGTTTATATGTTCAGATGTCTGGAACAGATAAGAGTGAGGTTCCTCTGATACAAGGAGTTCAATTCCCCTCTTCCTTTTATCTTCTCTTTTTCCACTCATCTTAAAACACTCAGAACAGAACCAATCTACTTCCTAGGTCCTCTGTTTTCCTTTATTAATTCCCTCAATACCCACTGAAGACAGTAATGTTTTAAAGGGAGAAATATTCTACCCCATTAGACCATTAATCCTACCTTGCCAGACAGTCCCTTCCAATATGAATTTACCTTTCTAGGGTCTTCTAGACTCTTGCATTTGTATATCAAAGTTTCTATTCAGCTCTGGTATTTTCATCAGAAACACTGAAAAGTTCTCTATTATAGGTCTATTTCCCCTCCCAGTAGGATTATACTTAGCCTTGCAAGTTAAATTGTTCTTCCTTATACGCCTGTATCTTTTGCCTTTTGGAAGATTGTATCCAAAAATCTCCTCTCATTTATAGTAGAAGCTACTAGGACTTGTGTGATATTGACTCTAGTTCCAGTTATTGCATTACTTTTTATTTGACATGGACATTCTGGATTTTGGGAATTTTGCAACTATTCCTGGGAATTTTCATTTAGGGGTTTCTTTTAGGAAGTGAATCATAGAATCTTTTTATCTTTACTTTACCCTTTGATCTTACTAGATCTTGACAGTTTTAATTTATAATTTATTGAAACACTCTGCAGGCTTTTGGTCTCCAGGTCATTTTTTTTATATCAGATATATTGCACATTCTTAAACTGTTTTTTTTTTTTTAGCATTTTAGTTTTGTTCTAATATTTTTTGTTGTCTCATGGAGTCATTGAATTTGGTTTGGTCTTGTTCTAGTTTTTAGGGAGTCCATTGTTTGGGTAACGTTTATAAAATTCTCTTCTAAACTATTATATTTCTAATTCTTCTACAGCTTGTATTTTTGTTTTGTTTTGTTTCATTTTGTTTTTGGAGGGCAACTGGGGTTAAGTGACTTGCCCAAGGTCACACAACTAGTAAGTGCTAAGTGTCTGAGGTCAAATTTGACCTCAGGTCCTCCTCACTCCAGGGCTGGTGCTCTATTCATTGTGCCACCTAGCCACCCCTTGTATTTTATTCTTTACCTCTTGCTTCATTTCTTCTAGGTATTTATGTAATCTTTGTGGAAAAAACCCATATTTTTTCCTTTGGGTCTCTGCATGTAGTTGTTATGTAGTTTTTTTTCCTTTTAGAATGGATTTTTTTTTGAGCATCTCTATATCTATAATATTTTTATGTCAATTGGTATCGTTTTTGGTTTGCTCGCCTCTCTAGCTTTGATTTCTAAATTGGGGCTTTGTGTCAGGGCCAGAATTTAGTCCATAATGTGCTTTAGGAGGTATGGTAAGTTTTTCTTTGCCTTACCCTGGTCACCTGGGTTGTTATGCTGACTTCCACATCCCAAAGTTAACCTGTCTTGGCAGGGAGCTCCCTCTGAATTCTTCATATTCATTATTTTTCAAACTTATTTGTTTCTGATTAGCATTTGTCTATATACTGCTATAATGAAAACAGGTGCATGTTTAAGTACTTAATAATAATAATAATAACAGATGTTTATTTAGACTTTAAAAATACTATATATATATATAATCTCATTTGATATTTTAAAAAGCTCTATTAGGACTAGTAAATAACTGTGTGCAAACATGTAAAAGGCATTAACATAAATGGCCTTCTTCTAAGTCCTCAATAAAATAGGTAGTGTGGCATGGCAGAATAGCAGAATCTGAAAGATTTGTGGTCAAGACCCACTTCTAACTTATAGTAGGTGTGCCTCGGAAAAGTGACTTCACCTATCAATGGCAGGTGAACAAGGCAGCCAGGTTATAGACCAGGGAGCTCCCTAAACCCATGAAATCATTGATCCAGTAAAAAAAAAAAGTGCTAAATAAACCATTTTATTTTTATTCTGATTCTGTTCCCCTTTATACAGACCATTTTATTCTTTGAAGATTGTTTCAGTTTTGATAGAGGATGAAATACTGTCTATTATTTATTCATTTTCATGTTAGAGAGCTATATAATGTCTTTTCTCCAAAGAGTTCCACGTACTGGTCTACTGCTTTGGCTTTTGAGGATCATTTTGCACAGCACCGAAATGCTTTTATTCATTCTTCAGCATATAAGACAAATTTTGCGTTTATGATTTTCTTTTGAGTATGAAAACTTCTCTGGGGCCAGTGAAAGGAAGGCAAAGAAATGGAGGGAAAAAATAAGATGGAAAACCAGAGATCAATTTAACCAACAAGCAAATCCCTGTCACTCATTGAGTCAATCAACACACCATCCCCTCAGTGTTTAAAACTGATTTTCTTGTCACTTTATCAAGAGAAAGTGCCAGAAAGTACATTTGGAGAGAAGGGGAAAAAATGTGCAGTATTTATGATGGAGAACAATTGACATAATGGAAAGATTCAGCAATGGAACTAGAGGCTTTTGAACTATAGGTTGAATCTGTATAAGTTGTGCTTTTGTTAAGAAAGCTAATATAATATGTTGGTGTATAAACAGCATAATATGTAAGAATTAGGAATTAATCCCTCCCTTATAATTGGCACTGGTGAAGCCTTTGTTCAAGCCCTTTGTCCAGTTGGAAGCTTCACATTTTAGAAGCATGTCGAGAAAGATAAGGGCAAAACCAGCAGAGACCTGAGAAAGCGATTAAAGCTTGAGAAAATAGAACTGATGAGACAAAAAAAAAATTTTAATTCAATATTAGTCTGCATTAATAGAAGTTTGGTGTCCAGAGCAAGGGACAGCACCACTGTATTCAGAACTGTTCAACCATATCAGAATATTGTGCTCAGTTCTAGGCACTGTATATTAGGAGGGATGTTGTCAAAATGGAGCATATCCAGGGAAAGGAGGATGAGGGAACTTGCCACTCTGTCTGATGAAAATCTGTTTTATTTATGCTTTCATTTATTTATTTATTTTCCATATGTTTATTTGTACATATGCTGTCTCCCCTGGAGTTATGTAAGCTCCTTGAGGGCAGGAAATGTTTAATTTTTTTACCTTTTATTCCCAGTTTGGCATGTAGTAAGTGCTGAATAAACATCATTTGATCAATAAATCAGTTGAAGGAAATAGAAATGAAACAGAGGGAAAGAGGAGACTTAGCGAGTGAGAGATGCCGTGATGCCTATCTTCAAATGTGAAAAAGACTGCTGTATGGAACCTTATGGTTAGTCTTGTTTGGAATGGCTCCAGGTCAACAGATAAAAGGTATAGGGAAGCCAATTTTGGCTCAAAATAAGGAAGACTTTTTTTTTTTTAACAATGAGAACTTTGGTGAGTTCCTTGTCAGTGAAAGTGTTCAGACACTGGACAATAACTTTTTTTTTTCAGACAAGATTCATGAACTGAGGAAATTAGATTGTATGTTTTCTCAGCTTCCTTCTAATTTGAGATTCTCTGCTTTCACTTATATATTTCTACATAAAGAGAAAAGTAAACATTGTTATATTCATTATTCATCTGAAAGTTTACTTGGATTTTTTTCTCTGTTCAAAGGCAGAGGAAGAGTTAACATTTATGGCTGCACTTTTCATAAAGAAATAAAAAGAAACTGGGTGTCCATCTTTTGGGAAATGATTGGACTAGTTTTAACCTATGAATGTGCAATGTGGAACTGACCAATGAAAGCCCAGTCTTGGGACCACATGGATGTCTGGTGAGCCTACATTCAGGCATGTGTAAGGGAGAGCTTTGGCTGCACTTCAGTGCATAGACTAGTATTCTGTGACCATTTCTGGTCCACTTACTGCATGCTGTATGCCTTTTGGTTGGCTGCTGAACTGGAACTGAGCAGGTATACAAAAGACTCCCAGAGGGGTAACTCAAGTCTCTCTCTTTCCTGGTAGTGATGAAGGCAAGGACTGCTGCAAGCCTCCTCATGGAAAGAGAGGTAATAGCAGTGGCAGTCAGTAGCAGCCTCCTGCTGCCAACTATTTGCCTACCCAGGTCAGTATAAAGCCATGAGCACATGGTCTTGCTGTTGCTTTTGTCTCTATTGAATTTGTTCTTTACTCCTCTTGGGTGAAGGAGTATGACCTTGTGAGATTTGAAAAGTCAGAAGACCGGAGGTCAGGTGATAGGAATCCATGCCAGAGTTTGTGGGCAGTCAGACCTGGTGAAAAACAAAGCCCTGAGAGATCTTCTTGACTCAGGTTAGCATTGGAAGAGCCAAGAGAATTCAACCCATCCTTCAGCTAAGTTAAACTCAAAAGTAAATTTGGGGGGAGGGGAGACAAAAGCTTTGTAGTTATCACTTTAAGGTAGAATCCACTCTCCTCAGGGTCAGAGATGACTCGGGAAGGAAGTGGTCCCTATAGGGAATATGTTTGTACTTATGTTCTTGCTGTATCTTTTCAGTAAATATTGCTGTTGTAAAAGTTAATTGATTTTTGTTAAAGGATACTGGGGTGGTAATCAATGATACTGATATTGAAGAGATTAAATTGTGCTAGTTAGATGACATTGAAAAAATAATTGGCGATTGTTATTGAAGGAAACACATCAGACTGTTGACTTGAGGTAATGGCATTAGAAAGATACCTCATTAACCTTAACAGGGGAGATAACTCATTACTGTGAGTCAAAGATCCCCAGAGCACAGAAACACTAGGAATGAAATGGAATATTTTTGCACCAAAAGAAATGACAAACATGAAGAATTCAGAGAAACTTGGGAATACTTATATGAACTCATGCAGAGGAAAGTAAGCAGAAACAAAAATTCAGTTATCCCTTCCACATCACAGCTTTCCCCATCACAGTTTGGATATATTTTAGGTCTACATAAGAAATGAAACAGATATTTTGGGGGAGTTTTGCAGAAACCACAAATGACACTTGAAGGCTAGCAGGTGACACAGAAAAAGTTTAGAAACTCAGAAATGCATAAAACATATGGATAGTATTGTATAGTATCAATGTATCTTATCTTTTAATACCTTAATAATTCAGATTTCTTCTTTAGTATGAAAGGAGAGCCAACATTTTCCATATTGAGAGGGTGCCATGCCCCTAACCCACTGAGATGGGGAAGGGATAACTGTATATGATGACCTCAATAACATAAAGGAAATCAACACTGAAAGACTTCAGAATTCCTAGTAATGCAGTGTCCCATCATGATTTCAGAAGACTTTTTTTTTGAACACACCTTTTAATTCAGGATTGGGGATAGGGGCCAAGAATGGCATACGGAAGAAGTGCAATCAAGCAGGTTTTGGAGTAGAAATTTAGATATCCAGGTTAGATCAAGAAGTCAGAGTTGGAGAGCGGGAGGCAGGTCCAGGCACAGGAGGATCAGTCTCAAAGTACCGATCCAGTAGTGTCTCCACTTTGTTCTCCTCATAGTCCCACACCTGGAATGGTGTCCCATCAGCTGCACCACGGATCATGGCTGAGAGCACTCGGCCAGACTGAGGGCGAAACAGGCAGAGAATTCTCTTGTTGAGGGCCACAGCTCGGCCCAGCTCATAGCCAACACCCAAGGAAGGCTGGGTCACTTCAGCCACCACCACATCTGCCTGCTGCAGCCAAGCCAGGTTTTGCTCATGAATGAATCTGTCACCCCCTGCCGCCTCTTCTCTGCGCGGGCCCAGCTCGGCAGCCGCCAAGTGCTTGGTGAGCACCGCCGCAAAGCGCCGCAGTCTTGAGACGATGCGCCCGTAGAGGGCCCGGTCCTGCCTCCCGCCTTGGATGCTCCCGCAGAAGTACAGGGCTCGCCGGCCCACCCCCCCTGGTTCCCTGGGTTCCCGCAGCTCCGCTCCCGCCCTTGGAGCCGATGCCGCCGCCATCCCCGCCTCCAGTACGCCTGATTTCAGAAGACTTGATGGGAAAGTATACCTTCTGTCAACAAAGTAGTTGTGGACAATAGGTTCCAAATGAGGCGCTGTTTTTAGGCATATGTGTGATATGTTTGGCTTAACTGTTCTCAATAGTTATAAAGGAGAGTTCTTTTTTATTTAAAGTTAATTTACTTATTTTTACTTTTCAACATTCACTTCCATAAGTTTTAAATTTTTCTTCCCCTTCCTTTCCTTGCCCTGTATGGTTAATGATACAGCTATTGTAGAAGTGTAAGACCAATAACACCAGCACACGGGAGGGCTGCTAGCACAGGTTCTTTGATCTGCTTTTCTAAAGGAAAGACCACTTCAAAGGGGTTAACAATCTTACTTTAGTTAAACAGTGCAGAAAGATCAGAAAGATAAACAATACAGAAAGACATATAAGTACTCAAGAAAGATCCAATTGACAGGGTTCCAACTGTCTTAACAGAGTAATAGAACTAATTACATACACAAGACCAGAGAGCACCAACATCTAGGTTCACAAAGTCAGGAGTGGGGGGCAGTCCCTCATCAATGGCTACCCAGAGTCTTGTCTGGGAAATTAAAAAAAAAACAAACCTGAGGTGAAACATTTTTCCCATGAATGATCCCCAAAGCAAAATATCAGTCTCCTAGAACATACATATAGTTTTCTTTTTTTTTCTTCCTTTATTTTTTTAGAGGGGGCAAGGCAACTGGGGTTAAGTGACTTGCCCAAGGTCACACAGCCAGTAAGTGTCAAGGGCCTGAGGCCTGATTTGAACTCAGGTCCTCCTGTCTCCAGGGCTGGTGCTCTATTCCCTATGCAACCTAGCTGCCTTTAATATATGTAGTTTTCAAACAAAGACTCAGCATCTGATTGGCTCAGCACAGAAAGGCAGGAAAGATGTGTGTAGTGCCAAAAAATGTGAGAGCCTGCATGCATAGTTGGCTCTATGTGACTTGGCCTGGGATGTACTGCAGCTGTGAACTGGGCCAGAGTTCAAAGGTACAAAACATCAGTGACTGGTGAGGTAAAATACCTGTGTACCCCTAAACCTGGGAACACAGCCCCTGTTCCAAGGAGAAAAAGGGAAAACACATATGGTCATATAGGCCTATTAATAGACAGGGAAGATCTTCATATTCCATTAACCCTATACCTCCCTCCCCAGGATGACATGCAATCTGATATAGGTTTTACATATACATTCCTATTAAATATATTTTCACATTAGTCTTATTGCATAGAAGAATTAGAACAAAAGGAGGAACCATGAGAAAGAAAAAAAACAAAATAAAACAAAATAGTCTGCTTTCCTCTGCATTCAGACTCCATAGTTCTTTCTCTGGATATCAATTGACATTTTCCATCATGAGTCCTTTGGAATTGTTTTGAATCCTTGCATTGCTGAGAAGGGCCAAATTTATCAAAATCAGTCATTGCACACCATGGTTGTTACCATGTACAATGTTGTCCTGATTCTACTCACTTCACTTAGTATCAGTTCATACGAGCCTTTCCAGATTTTTCTGAAGTCTACCTGTTCATCATTTCTTATAGCACAATAGTATTCCATTACATTCAAATACCACAACTTGCTCAGCCATTACCCAATTGTTGGGCATCCCCTCAATTTCCAGTTCTTGGCCACCACAAAAAGCTGCTATAAATATTTTTGTACATGTTGGTCCTTTTCCCATTTATATGATCTCTTTGGGATGCAGTCCTAGAACTGGTATTGTTTGGTCAAAGTACCCAACACATCTTTATAAGTCCTTTGGGTATAGTACCAAATTGTTCTCCAGAGTGGTTGGATCAGCTCACAACTCCACCAACAATGAATTAGTGTTCCAATTTTCCACATCTTCTCTAACGTTTATAATTTTCATGTTTTGTCATGTCGTCCAATCTGAAAGGTGTGATGTAGTATGTCAGAGTTGTTTTGATTTTCATCTCTCTAATCAATAGTAATTTAGAGCATTTTTTCATACAACTATAGATAGTTTTAATTTCTTCCTCTGAAAACTGCCTGTTCATATCCTTTGACCATTTATCAAATGGGAAATGACTTGTATTCTTGTATAACTTGTATTCTTGACTCAATTCTCTATATATTTTAAAAATGAGACTTTTATCAGAGACACTAGTTGCAAAAAATTCTTTCCATTTTCTGCTTCCTTCTTAATCTTAGTTTCATTGGCTTTGTTTATGCAAAAACTTTTCAATTTAATGCAATTAAAATGACTCATTTTGCATTTCATAATGTCCCCATAACCACCTTAAATACCTATAAAATATGGCTCTAAACAAGTTTTAGAGCTACAGAACCCACAAAGTGACAGAGAGAAACAAATCTCCAGCTGAAGGCAGCCCAGCAGGCCTACAGAAAGGGTCCATCACAGCAGGCTGGGAGCTGAGCCCAGCCCTGCATGAGTCTGCAGGTTTAGCCTCAAGGTGGCCCTGACGAGCAGCAGCTGGAGCAGACTTGAGAGAGTGGATCACCAGCAGCTGGGGTGGTTTCCAGAATTATCAACCCATAAATGCTAAAGACAAAGTAAAAGGTCAGTATGGACTTTGTGGAAACAGGGGGACTGAGAACACAGTCTGGCCACTGCTCCTGGGGTGAGAAGATGAGAGGCAGCAGAGGTGCTGCGGCCATGCAGCTGCCTACATGTAGCTGCTTCAGAGCTCCTGGCCTGCAGATTCTAGGGGGACCAAGGGACCATTCAGAGCATAATTGCTCTTGCTTTAACCTACTTGGATCTGGATTCCTGTCTTGGGTAGAGATCATAGGGTGTGTGACCAGTGAGCCAGAGCTTACAAAGGCTATAGAGAGGGCAGCCAACTAATAGCTCTGGCAGCTATGAAAACCCCAGCAATTTGGGACTAAGCTCTCCTCTCTGGAAGCAGAGTTCTACTATGGCAAAGCACTTGAAAGCCAAGTAATTGAGTGGCAACATGAGCAAGCAAAGGAAGCAAAGCAAACACAGCAATCAAATCTTAGATTCCTTTTTTGGGGACAAAAAGGATCAAAGCATGAAATGGGAGGAAGACAACATTGTCAGAACTCCTGTATCAAAAGCTTCCAAGAAAAATATGAAGTGGTTACAAGCCAGGGAAGAGCTCAAGAAGGATTTTGAAAATCAGGAAAGAGAAGTGGAGGAAAAATTGGGAAGAGAAATGAGAATGATGCAAGGAAATCATGAAAAGAGAGTCAACAACCTGACTGAAGAAAATAACACCTTAAAAAATAGACTAACTCAAATGGCAAAAGAGGCCCAAAAAGCCAATGAGGAAAAGTATGCCTTAAAAAGCCAAACTTGCCAATTGGAAAAAGAATTTCAAAAGCTCACTGAAGAGAATAATACCTTCATAATTAGATTGGAGCAAATGGAAGCTAATGACTTTATGAGAAATCCAGATACTATAAAACAAATCCAAACAAACAAAAAAATAGAAGGCAATGTGAAATATCTCATTGGAAAAACCACTGACCTGGAAAATAGATCCAGGAGAGACAACTTAAAAATTATTGGACTACCTGAAAGCCATGATCAAAAAAAGAACTTAGAAAGCATCCTTCAAGAAATTCTCAAGGAAAATTGCCCTGACATTTTTAGAACAAGAGGGCAAAATAGAAATTGAAAGAATTCATCAATCACCTCTTGAAAAAGATCCCCAAAAGAAAACCCCTAGGAATATTATAGCCAGGTTCTGGAGTTCCCAGATCAAGGAGAAAATATTATAAGCAGCCAAGAAGAAACAATTTGAATATTGTGGAAACACAATCAGGATAACACAAGATCTAGCAGCTTCTACATTAAGGGATCAAAGGGCTTGGAATATGATATTCCAGAGATCAAGGGAGCTAGAGTTAAAACCAAGAATCACCCACCCAGCAAAACTGAATATAATGTTTCAAGGGAAAATATGGTCATTCAATGAAATAGAGGACTTTCAAGCATTCTTGATGAAAAAACCAGAGTTGAATAGAAAATTTGACATTCAAATACAAGAAGCAAGAGAAGCATGAGAAGGTAAACAGGGAAAAGAAATCATAAGGAACTT
>CM053583.1:241184954-241273956 GCA_028627135.1 Pseudochirops cupreus | reverse complement strand
TGAAACTTTTCTCAGTATGAGGATTGTTGAAGGGAATATAAATGTATATATATATATATATATATGTATACACACACACACACACACATATATGTATGTATACATACATATACGTCTATATAGGAGGGTATATGTGTGTATGAATACATATGTGAGTGTGTATATATGCATAGAATCAATTGAATAGGAAGGGATGATATTTAAAAGATAAAATTAAGAGTTGAGAGAGGAATATAATGAGAGGAGATAGGGAGAGACAGAATAGGGCAAATTATCTCATATAAAAGAGGCAAGGGAAAACTGTTACAATGGAGGGGAAGAACAGGAAGGCAAAAGGCAATGGGTCAACTTTACTCTCATTGAATTTGGCTTAAGGAGGGAATAACATACACAGTAAATTGGGTATCTTATCCTACAGGAAAGTAGGGGGAAGGGGATAAGAGGGGGCATGATAGAAGGGAGAGCAGATGGGGGGGAAGGGTAGTTAGAAGCACACACTTTTGAAAAGGGACAGGGTCAAAGTAGAAAATAGAACAAGTGGGGGGTGGGATAGGATGGAGGGAAATACAGTCAGTCTTTCACAATATATCCACTATGGAAATGTTTTGCATAACTACACATGTACAACCTATATTGAATTGCTTATCTTCCCAGTAAGGGTGGATGATGAGGGAAGAAGAGAAAGAATCTGGAATTCAAAGTTTTAAAATGAAATGTTAAAAAAATTTATTATTATTATTATTTATTTACATGCAATTGGGAAATAAGATATACAGGCACTGGGATATGGATATCCACTTTGCCCTACTGGAAGTTGGAGGGGGGATGGAGGAGGATATAGAAGAGAGCAGATTGGGGCAGGGAGTATTCAGTGGGATTGCTGTTTTGAGGTGATGGATAGGGGGAAGATGGGGAGAAAATTTGTACCTCAAAATCTTGTGGAAATGAATGTTGTAAACTAAAAATAAACATAAAATTTGTTTTACAAAAAGAAATGCTGATGATTTATGTGTGTTTATTTTATATCCTGCAACTTTGTTAAAGTTGTTTATTATTTCAAGTAGTTTTTTTACTTGATTCTCTATGATTCTCTAAGTGTATCATCGTATCATCTGCAAAGAGTAATAACTTAGTTTCTTCTTTGCCTACTCTAATTCCTTCAATTTCTTTTTCTTCTCTTATTGCTAAAGCTAATGTTTCTAGTACCATAATGAATAATAGTGATGATAATGGACATCCTTGTTTCACCCCAATATTATTGGAAATGCATCTAGGTTATTCCCATTACATATAATGCTTGCTGATGGTTTTAGGTAAGAAATTTTTAAGCTTTTAAGGAAAGCACCATTTATTCTCATGCTCTCTAGTGTTTTTAATAGGAATGGGTATTGTATTTTGTCAAAAGCTTTTTCTGCATCTATTGAGATAATCATACAAAGGAGCATTCTTTTGGGTGTGGGGAGAGCCACTGGAAAGTAACAATAATGTTTTAAAAAGACAAGAAAATCAATAAAACATTTAAATTTTTAAAATGATTTTAAAAGATGGCAAGTTTTCTCTAGCTTACATATAAATTAAGGAGGGTTATACAAGAAAGCATGAGATATTTCTTGAGGAAACATTATATCAAATGGAAGAATTATAGGACTTTGGTGTTAGAAGGAACCTCAGAGATCATTTAATTCAACCCTTACCTTAGTATCCACATACAACATTCCCAATAAATAGGCATTCAATCATACTTGAAAATCAAAATGGAAGGAGTATCCATTAACTCCCCAAATAGCTCCTTCCATTTTGGGAAAATTGTAATTGTTAGGGAATTAAAAAAAAAAAAATCAAGCCTAATCTTACTGTAAGTTCCACCCAAAGATTCTAGTTCTACCTTGTGTGGTCAGGTGAAACAAGTAGAATCACTCCTTCACATGACTACCTTTCAAGTACTTGAATATAGTTCTCATATCTCACATAAGTCTTTTTTCTTCCAGGCTAAACATTCCTAATTCTTTCAACTAATCTTCCTATAGGATGACCTAGAATCCATTCATAATCCTACTTTCTTCCAGATACTTTCCAGCTTACCAATATTTCCCCTAAAATCTAAAATATAGCAGCCTAGCTCTGGGATAGTGAGGCCAGAGAGAGTATTCACTATATCTGACTTAGTAATTATATTCCCTCTTCCTCCCTTCTCAGTGGAATCTCTCTTGATAAGATTTACAAGCCTCCAGGAAAATATATTCTGTTGATCCTTTGTTAGGTTCATTCCATCCCTGATCAAGACCCTGTCATTTGACCCTGATCTAGAAATCTGCATATCATTTTCCAGATATCTTCTCACTATCTGTGTGACCTTGGGCAAGTCACTTAATCCCAATTGCTCTGTCTTCTCCCCTCAGAAACCCTCCCCAACCCAAAAAACCCAAAAACATATATCATCTTCTCTTTGGGATCAATATTGAAAACACCACCTTTTATCCCTCTGATATCATTTCCTGCCCAGAACTCTGCAACTTCTTTTTTGGTCCCTTCTGGTGTTATCATTTGTCATCACATGCCCAATCACCAGAAATGGGTATTAGTTGTCAGGCTTGTCAATTCTTAAGAAGCTTTTGACCTATACTGGATGTGTTACCAAAAGGTCACACACTTTCTGAGGGTTCCCATTATTAGGTCAACACATGGACATTTGTATACTCCCATATGGAATTATCAATGATTAGGACACGTGTTTCCTTCTTGTGGTCATCGTTAAATGTCATCGCTCCTGGCAGTAGCTGTGAATCTTCATCATCATTCCATGTAGCAAAGGGAAATGCTTTTCTTCAGAGGTACAATTCCACTCTCCATGGGAAGAACCATGAACCCATAGTACAATAGCCCTTTTCTCTCTTGTATACTTATACCTTCTAACCTCCTGTTATAAGTTTGTATTTTCCTGTACTTCTTTGACTTCTTTTCTTTTTTATATTGAAACAATTCTTTCAAGAACTACAAGGGGATGGAGTCTTCTTACAACTGTTTTACTTCTGTCACAAAACGAATTTTGTACACAAGTAGTTAGGAACTAGCACTTGAAAATACACAAGCATAGTACAATGTCTGATTCTGATAATGATGTTGATAGCTAACATTTATAAAGTGTTTACTACGTGTTTGGCACTGTGCATTATCTCATTTGATCCTTACAACAATCCTGGGAGATAGGTGCTGTTATTATGCCCATTTTACAGATGAACCCTCATTTAACTGAGGCAAACAGAAGTGTTTAATTTATTTAATTATTATGAGGGATTCATTATTTGTCCATTCCTTCTCATTCACTTAAAAATTATTTCATTTACATATTCTTTTGGGGGGCGGGCAGTCATTTCTGGGGATGGAGAAGGAATGCTTCAGATTAAACCCTACCTTGAAACAAGGAAAAACAATTGAGGAAAACACCCAATGTAATGATCACTTCTTATAATGTATACATTACTTGCCCTAGCACTCCCTCATCTGCTCTATGAGAAGTGAGTTATGTTTCATTCCCTCTTCTCTAAGATCATCACTGGCTTTTCAATGATAATGAATTGCATTTCTTTGTCATCATCTTTTCCTTTACATCACTGTTTTCATTTTGTGTGTTGTTCTTCAGATTTGTTAGGCCAAAGTGACTCTATTTTGTGACTATAAGCTTCAGCTCTCAACACTGACCTGTCCTTCAAAATATTTTCTGTAAAATGCCCCACTCATGAGACATCAGCACATACCCTGATCTAATCACAGATTAGCCAGTGCATTTTGATTCCCCTCTAGTACTGTGTAAAAACTATGTAAAAGCCAAAGAGTCTTGAGCCTCTGGGTTCTTGAGAACTTTGGACCCGATTTACTTCATGCCTTGCTGAGTAAATTGTTATCTGGATGCAATGGCATCTTTATTTTTCTGTAACAGATTCTGCTTATTTCACTCTTCATTAACTCCTATAGATTTACTCATTTTTCTCTAAAATCCTCATATTTGTAATTCTTACTGTAAAAGAATCTTTTATTGTATTCCCATACCACAGGTCATTTTTTAAAAGTCATACTCCAGTTGATGGTCCCCTACTTTGTTTTTAGTTCTTTGATAACACAAAGAATGCTGCTATGAAAACTTCAGCTTATCTGGGATCTTTTTTTAAAAAGTCTTTGATTTCTTTAAATTATATGCCCAATAGTGTTTATATAAAAATATGGGACAGTTTAATTTTCTTGCATATCTTTCAAATTGATATCCAGTTCAATCGACCTATATAGAACTCCACCAACAGTCTTATTAGTGTGCTTGTCTTCCCATAGTGCCTTCGCTATTTCTTTTTTTTTTTTGGTCATCTTTCTTTTCTTTCACACTTAAAGGGTGTGAGACAAAACCTTGGAGTTATTTTAATTTATATTATTATTCATGATTTGGAACTTGTTTTCCTATGAATATTTATAATTTGTAATTCCTCTTTTAAAAAGACTTGTTTAAATGCTTCTATCCATTTTATTCTATTTTTTTTGTAATATGACCGTCTACATTTAAGTTTTGTATATTTGGAACTTATTGTGGTATATGGTCTTTTGGCCACTTATTTGTTGAGGAATGGCTTTTTATATATATATTTCTGCCAATTACACCTATAATTAAGGACTTCCAGTGAAGATGGCTCTGTGGAAGGTCTTTAAAAGTTAATATCTCCCACATAAAATCAAACAAATAAGTGAAAAATAACCCTAAAATGACAAATGATAAAGATTGCTAAAATAATTTTTTAAAAGGAGCAGAAATACAGGTGGTACCAAGATAGCAGAGTGGCAAGAAGTATAGAGCTCTTCTAAACAGATCTAGAAAATGCAGCAGAGTCATGACGAGGAAATCCAAGGAAAAAAATCTCAGTGAGTCATTCTTCTCGCCTAGGATGGCATAAGGAGACAGTGGTCTGTGGACACTAGCAATGGAGCCTCACTAGTAGTGCACCATACTGTACACAAGAGCAAGATGAGGTCCCAAATTTGTCATAGAGAAGCCTAAACTTATTCAAGGTGCAAAAATAGGTATCAACTGGAAGTTCTGTTGCTCACTAGCCAATGCTGGGTCACAGATCTAGAGGTGACTGCTGAAGGAAAGTGTGCCTAGGCATGGCATTTCAGGATGGGGCGTGGTCACAGTCTATAGGTTGTAGACTGAATACTAATCAAGGACTAAATTCAGAAGCCAGCAGCAGCTATGTTGCTCTGACTTCTAGAGTGGGGAAGAAGGGAGAAGGTGCTCTCATTACAGCTTCCAACTCAGTCTGAAGCCAGTAGGGAATAACCAGGGCTTGAATCCTAGACTGAAGAGAAGCCTGCAGTTCTGTGTTCTGAACCAGGAGAGCTTTCTTGCTGCCTGATAGTGGCTTAGACCAGCAGAAGTCTACTGGAGATCCCAACAGAACATTCACACAATCCTGTTGTCATCAAAATCAGGAAGGAGACTGGAAGAGTAAACAAACAAAAAATAGAATCCCACCATAAAGAACCATTAGGATGACAGGGGTGTCTAAGCCACAACTTCCAGAACAGAGAATGGCCAGAAAACATCTATAAGCAAAGCCTCTAATGGGAAAAAAACCATATCTTGTGCACAAATTCAACTAGAATTCCTGGGAGAAATGAAGCAAGAGGTTTTTTTAAGTACCAATTTTTTTTAAACAAACAAACTAAGAGCATTAGAGGGAAGAAAATGGAAAAGAAATGAAAGCTATGGAAGAAAGAATTGGAAAGAGAATGAACACCTTGGCACAAAATGTATAAGTTGGTACTTGTCCAGGTAACAAACTCTCTGAAATTAGAAAGGAACATATGGACGGCAATGACTCCGAAGGACAAAAAGAAATATTAAAACAAAGCCAAAAGACTGAAAAAGAAAATAAAAGAAAAGGTAAGTATCTCATAGCAAAAACAATAGAACAACAGATAGATTGAGGAGAGGTCATTTAAGAATCACTGGACTCTACCCATGACCAGAAAAAGAACCTGGACATTATATTTTAGAAAAACACATAAAATAAAACTTTCCATCTCTCTTAGAATCAGAGGACAAAGTAGAAAGAGAAAGAATCCATTGTTACTTTCTGAGAGGAACAATCAAATGAAAACTCCCCAAAACATTTATAGCAAAATTTCAGAGCTTTCCAGTCAAAGAAAAAAAATTGTACAAAGAAATAATTCCAGTAAGTCTCACACATGTAAGGATAGCACAGGATTTGAAATCCACCATCATAAAGGCATTGAGAGCTTACAATGCAATATTTCAAAAATCAAAGGATCTAGGTTTGCAGCCAAGAATAACTTACCAAGAAAAACTGAGGTAGAAAAAATGGATTTTTAATGAAATAGGGAACTTCCAAGTATTTCTGATGAAATTACTAGAGGTATGTAGAAAATCTGAAATATAATCACAGGAGTCAGGAGAAACAAAAAATGGCAAACATGAGTGAACAATCATAAAGATAAACTGTATATTCTAAAACTACATTTTTCATCTAAGAGCTCTATCATCAAGAATCATGAGGAATTCTAATTAGACAGGCCTGAGTGATTCTATTTTTTTTTCTGAATTTAAGAAATAAAACAAGTATTTCCATAACAAAGCAGAATAGAAAAAAAAAAGGATTTGCATGAAACTGCAAATCTATTATGTACAACTTTTAAATACACAATAAAGTTATTATGTAACTTTCTTGTTTTCCCTACTCTCTCTTCCATTCCACCCTAAAGATGGCTACCATTAGGCACAAATGTGTTTCTGTGCATGTGTGTGTGTTTAAAACCATACTATGAATACTTCTATTTATCAGTCCTTTCACTGGATGCAGATTGCATCTTTCTTCATAGGTCATGGAAAAATTGGTTCTATTATGTTTTGACAATTTGAAAAGAAAAATGGAAGGGTAGGGGAAGAGAAACACTGCAACACTGGGGAGAGGGTCAGGAAGGAAAAAGACAAAAGAGTAAAATTCCTATGTAATCAGGGGAGCAAGTAGGAAGGGGTGGATGGAGCAAAGGACACCTGAGCTCAGAGGTGTGTTGAAGCCAGCTCAAACTGGTTCTTGGGAGATGATTGTTAAATGTTCCGTGTGAGCATTTTCACTTTAAGAAAATGTCAGTAATGTATTAAAAACCTTTAAAGTATGTCATGGGCACTTTTTTTTTTCCTTCAGAAAGCTGGTTGTTAAACATTTACCAGCCCACTCCTACTTGAGTCTTATTTTTATGTAAACTGGTTAAAGGAGTAAAGAATGCACAAACATAAATAGAAACACACAACTGAGTACAGAAATATATTTCACCGAATAAGGAAATAAATCAGTCTCCTTCATTTTTTATGCTGTTGTATAGTCGTTTTGTGTCAGGTCTTCATGACCCCTATTGGAGTGTTCTTCAAAAAGATACTGGAGTGTTTTACTCATTTTACAAATGGAGAAACTGAGGTAAAAAAAGAATAAGTGACTTGTCCAGGATCACACAGATAGTGTCTGAGGCTAGATTTGAACTCAGAAGAGGTCCAACACACACACACACACACACACACACACACACACACACACAGACTCACACCAACACATCATAACTTGTTCAGACATTCCCCAATTAATTGATATCCCTCAATTTTTAATTATTTGTACTGTTCTAGGATGAAATTGGCCATGTTTCCTGTTGTATTGGGTAGTGTAGGAGACTTGAGATCTACATGATCACTAACATTCCACTAGTGTCCTTTAAAACTATCACAGGTGAGGAATCTATTAAAGATTTCTCTGTTGAGGAACATGCAAAGAGAAGAAAAAGGGAAAATAGAAAGAATTCAGATTAAGTTCCAAAAGAAAAAGCAAGATGGAAACACTCAGGAATGTTATAGCCAAAATCCAGAATTTTTAAATTAAAGAAAAAAATATTTGCTGCCTTCATGGAGTGGGATAGCTGTTTATATTATTGCTTTTTTTTTCCTTCAAATTTTGAATGAATGGAGAGTATTTATTGTAAAAAACAAGTGTTAAACACAAAGAATTTAATGCAGATATCATTTGTATTTTTAAAAATTGTAAAAATTGTTATTGCCATTACACATATGCTGTGTAATAATATAAAATAAAATAAATAAATAAAGATATTGTACAACTCTAAAAAGAAAGAGTTCAAGTACCAAGGAACTCAAGTCAAGATCTCCTAAGACTTGGTAAGAATCAATATAAGGAAGAGAAAATCTTGGAATATGATATTCTAAGGGGCAAAATACTTACAAAGTATCTATAACCATGCTAATTATAATGCTTCATGGGGAAAAAATATACTCAAAATAGAACAGAGGACATTCAAATGTAGCTGATAAAAAACCAGAACTGAACAGAAACTTTGAAATGCAAACAGAAGAGTAAAGAGAAACCTAGAAAGGTAAATATATTTGAGCAATTTGGAGTGGCTTGATGATAATAAAATACACACATTCTAATAGGGAGAAAAGAGAAAAATGCTTTCTCAAAATTCTAATGCATTTGAAGGTCATAAAGGGAGAGAGGCAAATACAGAGTTTTGGAATAATTTTATTCTATGTTGTAACTTTTAAGAGAAGAAAAAAAAGTGATTCAAAAAGGAAACACTAGGAAAAAAATAGGAAGAAGTGAAGGAAACTTAGTTTTTTTATATAAATGGCATCAATGAGAGAAAGAGTATAGAAACGTGAAGGAAGGGGTAGGAGGAGTAGACATCTACTGTTCTTATTCTTATCTGAACTGGATAAAGAAGAATAAATCTTTTTCCCTGTAATAGTAATGGAATTTGAAGATCCCCTTGTATTGGCAAGCTAACAGGTACTTAGTGCTTAGTTCTAAGTTCATGATTGTGTTAAGTATTAAGATTCATAACTTGTGAATCTCAGAACAGTGGGATGAACTTACTGGGCAGGACAGGGAGGAGCTAATACCTTATATAAAGAAAGGCCCAAGCTAGAGAGGCAAGAACTCCTGGGAACAAGCATTGTACAGGCAGAGCAGCTACTGTTGGAAAGAGAGAGAGAGAGAACTGAGAACTGAAGTGAGAACTGAGAAGAACTGAGAAGAGACAGGAGAACTGAGGACTGACCTGAGAACTGAGAAGAAATGAAAAGAGAAGGGAACTGGGAGGGGACATGGCTGTAGTGTTGGTACTTTGTCTGTCTGTTTTGATGTTACTTTGTCAGATTTGTCTGCTGATAGAGGATGTTGCTGTTGTTATAGAAGCCCTGGGACCTTGCCGCTGGTTCAGAAGCCCTGAAAGAGGATTTTCTTGTTGAATGTTTACAGAAATCCTGGAGGAGGGTCTTGCTGATGTTTTTAGAGGCCCAGGGACTATACTGATGATTTGTATTGATTCCTCAGACCTTGTTGTTGGGTCTATGTTGATCTCACAGGCAGAAAGTGAATTGATGAGTATGCCAGCAATGTGTATGAATGTTATTGTGGCTTTGTTAAGCTTTGTCTTTCCAGGAACAGAAACTGTAAAGGACTTGAGGTGGACTAGACACTGTGAGCTTCAGTATGGAACAGGAACTAGTCAAGGAGCTGGACAACAAGGAGCTGGCAAGAGCTGAGACCATGGAAGGGGAACCATGGAAGTGGAGAGCCAGTCTCCAGTCAAGATGAAAAGAACTCTCCTTGGGTATTTAATGCAAACTGAGAAGATCATGATTTACTACGGGAGGAGAACTTTGACCTTTACATTTAGATGACTGAGTTAAGGACTTACTAATTAAGGTTGATTGGAAACTAATCTCTAATTAAGAAGAAAAAAGAATTTTTGATTGAAGAGATTAAGACAATGTGACCTGGGGGGAAACTTTTGACCTCTGTACTTTGTGTCAATTAAGGAGGCTTGCCTCTTTAAGAATGATTGAGTTACTAAATGAATGTACTTTGTTTAAGACTATGTGACCATTTTGGTGAAAACTATGTGGCCACTTTAGTGATAAGTTGTTAAGTCATAACGTTGTAAATGCTGTATTTTAATTTCTGTGAATGTTTTGTCTTAATTTGTTACTGAATAGAGAGTTCACCATACTATGTAATTGGAATCTTGAAAGCTGTTCACAGCAGCAGTCTTATGGAAAGCTGCTTGTGCTTGGCTTTACACTCCCCACCTCCCATTCCCATTCCCTACACATACACAGTTTAGTGTTGAAATATGATGAAAGTGTTAGATTGCTTAGAGAAGGTTCATTTGAAATTGTTTATTGACAAGCACCAATTTAGCAGAGTCTCTTAAATATGTAGGTCATATAGGAGTAAACATTGATCTAGAAAAATATAAAAGCACTCCTTAAGTGGCCACATACAAAGATTTAAGAATTAAATTAAGATTTAAGAATTCTTCTAGGTTTTGGAGATTGTTATCATAAATCAATGGAAACAGAGGGTGTGGCCCAGCTATCCAAGAGATTTCAAAGTGAAAAGAAGAGAGCTTGAGTAATAGTTGGTTGAGGTAGTAATAGAGTTAAGCAAATGTTTCCTTAAGAGAGGAAAAACTCATGCATGCACACCCTATACTTCTCTCCCTTCATACCTTAATAGGAGCTGAATGAATGTTTGTTGAATGGATAAACAGGACAAGGGCTTAATTCTTATGACAGGAATACTAGCAGAGGATTCATTGCTTATGTCTCCTTCCTCCTTACCCCACCCCTCAATCTCCCATTCAAAGCATTTTAAGGTTTATTGGGGCACTCTGAGACAGAGAGGTCTAAATGCTTACTTTAAGCATAAAGAAGGAAAGTAGAACTTAAACTGCCTAGGTGACATTGAGTGGTGGATATCCACTCCTGAAGGAACCAAAGCTGAAGAGGCAAAGCCTCTTGAAGTTGATGGTGGAGCTAAGCCAAGATGAAGCCTTACCCAGTAACAACTGAGCAGTCAATGATGTAGCTGCTGCGGAGTTGTTCTAGCAACAGTCCAAAGCTGTGTTCTCTCCAGTTTCTTCATCTCTCTCCCTTGCTTCATTTTTTCCTTTATGAGATTTTTGCGGTTGATTTAATTGTAGGAACTTCTTATTATGTTTTGTTAGTATGATTTAATCAAATGATTCATTGTCCAGTTGCAATTTGCCTCTTCTGTGAGTAGCTTTTTCTATATGGTGAGGGGAAAGACTCAAGCTGACAATATACTTCCTTTCCTTCAAATTGAGCTCCAGAACAGTATATCCCCCTATTGCAAATGAATTAATATTATAAGGGAAGAGACCTGTGGAAAAGGAAAGATTAAAAATGCTGGAGAGGAGATAGTTAAGAAAGCATATTTCCAAAAGCAGGGAAGAGGGTAAGAACACAGGTGAAAGGGTTTGCTTTATTAAGGAGGAGGGATGCTTCTTCTATTACTGAAAAGAGGAATGAGAAGATAAATGTAGAAATAGGACCACTGGGGGTGAAAGATTTGGTTAGATGATAGAATTTATGTACAGTAGAAGGTAAATCTTCTTAGTTGTCTGAGAGTGAAATAGAAAGTGAGTGTAAGGAGATGGGATAAAACTGGGGGCTTGAGTGGAGAGGAGAAACTCTTGAACAGCCACTGTGAAAAGACTGCTAGGGAGTCAATGAAAGGTAAATAATTGGGTTGCCAAGGGATGGTGAGGACCAGATTGAAGTTGAACAGCATGAATTTGTAGTGGTTGGGGTCTATTTCTGTTTTTCATTCCTAGGAAGGCATTAGCAATGCATCATCCTGAGCATAAAAAGGAAAAGAGCTTCCATTTCATAGTCTCCCCTCTCTACCGGTGCTTGAATGGGAAAATAGTGACTTTTAACTGCTGCTTTGCTAGAGTATAGGCAACAAAATAGTATTGAGTAGCAAGTTCTGGAGATCCAGAGCATTTTTGTAGGGAATGGGAATGTATAACTACTGCACTCTAGTCATCTGTAATATTTACTTTCAGACCTGTGAAATAAGGGAGGTTTACCTCCCAGACCCCATCCATGAATGTAGTACCTCAGCATGCATTTATGCCATCTCTATACAGAGTGACAGAACTAAGCCAAACTGCATATGAAAAAAAAATCTACTGAGAATGGTGATCAACTATTCCCTTTCTCCCTTAAGGGCAAAACAAGAAAAACCAGGCTTAAGCTGCAGCCTGAAGGAGTGAATAACAGACATTGGGAAAATGTTCCTAAGAGTGGGGATAATGTGGCAGGTTGAAAAATCATTCTTCTCAAAAAAGTCTTTACAATTAGACTAGATTCTTTTCTGTCAGGGGTAGTTCAGATGTGTTCCTAGCTAAAGACAAGTAGATGGGTTAAGTGATTTCCTGACATCCTTTCCAAACTGTGAAAGCAATACATGCTGAGAACAAAAAGAATGTTTAGAGACTAATGTCATCATTTATAACTCTCCAAAAATTCAACATTTGGGTTTTTAAAAGAAAAATGCCTGATCTAAATGGTTTTAAGATGGTGGCATAACCAAAGAAGTAACCAAGCACAAAACGGTAAGTTCCTTCTTAATTAAAAGGGTTAATATACCTAATAAACATAGGTTTTCTCCAAAAAAAAAAAACAACAAACAAAAACCCCCAAGTCAATTGCCTGGTAAACAAGGGATCTTATAAACAAATCATTCCCAGTTGTAAGGCCATGATCTGATGCAACGAATATTGTCAGGTATTTATGTTTTTCATGGTTTTTTTTTTAAATGAAAAACCTTTTCTTTGCCTTTTCTTTTGCTACCTAATTTCATGCATCAGAGGTCAAAAGACAAAAGGTCAGGCCTGGTTTAAGCTAACTCCTTGTCATAAGTAAAATCCAGGGAAATGCTTTTTCACACAGTCTTTAAGTATTTTTACATTAGCTATAACTTAAAAAAATTTCCCTTTACCATGCCTTATGTCATACATGTACAGACAAGCAAATTGCATGAGACATCAGTCACCAATAACTCTACCAAAATGGCAATAAATTATCTATTCCACCTCACCCCTCAATTTCTTCAGGTTGTATTTTTATACTTGGATTTGTCTTAAGCTCCAATGCTATTAATTGGCAAGAGAGTTATACTTAAACTTATGCACAAATAGTAAGTGACATTTACCTATGTACAGGTGAACTTTACTTATATATAGACATACAGTCTTAAAAATATTTTGAACACCTGAGTACATATTTCTTGGTTTGTTTTCTAGGGAATTTGTAAAGACTCGTGAAGAAAAATACCTCATTTTTCTATCACCGTAACATTTTGCTTAATGAATAATCATTTTAAAACACAACTTTTTTTTTTAGGTTCTCAAAAGACCATTGGCCAACTATCAGTATTTCCTTTCAGTGTTTCCTTTTGTTGCTGGTGAATTCTTATTTAGAAAAAGGGGAATAATGCTATTGCTTTACATTGGAAATATTTGGTATTGAAAAATAAAACCTTTTTTAACATGTTATTTTTCTATATGGAAGACCGTCACATACCAACTTAATATTCCTATAGGCAGATAATTTTATGGATGGGGTTTTATTTTATAAAATTGTATATATCAATAGGGCTCTCATCCCTTAGTGGAGCATAGAGGGACAAAAACGTAGTGAAAAGGCAATTTGTAAAGTGTTAGTTTTCTCTTGGAACTCTGCCTGTAGCATTTCAAGAAATTACTAGGAATTTAGTTTGGTGTCTCTGAGGTTGAGAACATTCATATCAAAGACCCTTAAAATAAGGGGAAATTTAAAAAAATACTTCTCATTTGAATGGTCAATAGGTTGAGAAAAATTGGCTAGTAAGAAGAGCAAACTACTAAAAATAGTTGCTTAGTAGCTGACTTTAATAACCATTTTTTAAAAAACAAATATTTAAACAAATGTAACCTGATCCAATGCAGCTCTATTCTCTCTCCACCTGACTTTCTCTTCAAAGGAAAAAGTAAAACAAAACAAAACAAAACAAAAGGAGTAGCTTGGGGGTTTAAGTGAATGTTTAAATAGAATTCGGCATTTTGCTGATTTATAACCTGAGCTTCTTGGATGGGACCTTAAGTTTGCTGTGATGCATATTCATTGAGAGCATTATATATCATAGTTATTATAGAAATATACAATCAAAGGTTCTCAGGAAAAACTGAAAATATGACCTAATTAAGTGCATCACTTTACTTTGTTATAGTGTCATCTTGATCTGTGTCTAAAACCGTAAGAGTTATTTTGTCTGACTACTAGCTTGGTTTTTAAAATGCCTTGGGGATTTATTCATTTTTATGTCTCAGAAGTTTGTAGAAGTGAATTATCTTCAGTTGTGTTATGTTGAAACAAACTCATGTGGTGGATTGACATTTTAAAGTACACATAACACGCAGAAAGAAAAAAATTGTCACTTATAAGTATTACTGGAAATAGGACAGATCCAAGAAAACTTTCTAATGTGCAAGTTATTGAATAGTTAAGTTAAAAATTAAATATAACACGAATTTGTGAGTCTTTATTTTACAATTAAACTAAGGTTCATAGAAGCTTTTAAAAATCGTTGTTTTCTCATAAATTATTATAGCTTTCAGAAAATTTTAGCTATAATTAAAAGCACTTTTTTAAAAAAATTGAAGATTACGCATTTAACTTCAAAAGGAATACATGTTCTACAAAGAAACCAAAGAGAAGCGAACAGGTAGGTCTATTCCTGCCCTTATATGAAAACATAATTTCTCCATTTATAAGTGTATGTCAGAATCAAAGGTTAGCAACTGCTTATTGGATTTGAATTGAAATTAATCAGTTCAAACAAACCAGATTTTTGGTCACTTGAACAATTGCTCTGTAACATCTTAAGTTATAGCCTCCCCCAAATAAATAAGGAAGAAACTAGGTTTTGTCACACGGGTCGCCATAATGCAATACTGTGGGTGTTTTAATCTTACTTTTAACATTTCTCCACAATGCGTTACAAGCACGTGCTGCGATTTTTAGAAGTCTTTGCTTTCAACCATTTACAACACTTCGAATAAAAGATGTAGGCATGTCTCTGGCATGTATTATTAGCTGGGACACTGCGTTCAAGCGTCGCACCCTTTCTGTCGGCTTGCCACGGGTACGAGTTCTTTGGTTTTTATTAGAGGCCCGTAAATGTGATTTGGAGAAAAATGACAAAATGTTCATTTTCATACAATGCTGTACCTCCCCGGCCTAGGGAATCCTCTCTATTCGAAAGTGTTGATTAGGGACTGCGCCTTCCTGGAGCGAGAGGTCACATCAAGCTTAGCAGAGTCAGCCAGGGAGATGCGGGGGGTAGGTTTTCCGATTGGCGGATTGATTGATTGATTGGCAGAGCTAAATCACTGGTAAATTGGCCCCCGGCAGCGTGCGATTATTTCGGGCAAAGTGGCTATGCCTTTGAATCAGCTCTCCGAAAGTAGCCTTTCCAACTCAACCTCCTAAACTCGCTATTCCCAGGTCTCTGTGTCGGGGGAAGCTGAAGCGTAAGAAAGAAGCAAGGGAGGGATTCAGCCCGTGCATAAACTGCGCGGTCAAAGTCGGGCGGGGAATCTGTCCCTGACTCTTGAGTACTGAAACCCTGTTAACCCTGGGCTTAGGGTCCGAATCCCGCCCTCTTTTGAGACCATGTCCTGGGCTGTTGGTAGGTATGGATAGGTGACCACCGGATATTGGCTTCCCCTGGCCTACTGCCGCTCTCCGACGAATTAGACCTCTCTCCTTCATCCTGGCTGGGGATAATTTTTGTTGGCGAATCCTGGCTCTGGGTCAAGGAGGCTGAAGGCCGTTGTTAACAGCTCCAGACTCCAACTCCCTAGCTCTTGCTGGGCTGGTATGCCAAGAGATCGAAAGCCTCACGCCAAATATCAAGACCATGGCTTCGGGGCCCACGGTCAGCGAAGTTAGCATGGTCCTCTTCAAAGGGGAGGAAGAGGCCCTCCCAAAGCGATTTTCCCGTAAGAAGGTGCTACACGTTTTCGAGGCACCTTCCTTTTTACCTGCCTGACTCAGAAATCTGGGAGCGGAGGTGGGGCGGGAGGTGAAGAGATTCGGGTAGCAAGGAAGGTTGTTATCACCTCCACCCGGATACCCTCACCTCCTTCTCCCAGTTTCTCCATCTCGGCCCCCAAGCCATTCCCCGCCCCTCTTTCCCCAGGCCTCTTCTCTAGAAAACACAGTTTAGATAGAAGTAAGTGCTTGTGTGTATGTGTGTGTGTGTGTGTGTGTGTGTGTGTGTGTGTGTGTGTGTGTGTGTGTGTGTGTTTGCGATGGATGGGGGTGGGGAAGAAGAGAAAGGAGTGGAAGTCTAACCCTGCAAGCTTCCCTCACTCGATTGAAGGGAAAGTCATCTTCAGTGTTAGAATCTACAGGGCCAATAGTTCACAGAATCACAGGCGTTAGAGACAGGGAAAGGACCTTAGGGATCGTTTAGTCCAGCCCCCTTATTTTACATAGGAAGACCCTGAGACCCAAAGAGCGATGGAACTTGCCCAAGGTTGCCCTGGTAGCAAAACTGACCCAGAAGGTAGCAATCTTACTGTGATTGCGGTTGCACCTCGGTCAGCAAAGGCCTCGGACAGCTCCTGCCCTTGGTTTCAACTTTCTGTCTGCTAAGGTGGCGGCAGGGACTAGTGGGACTGGGAAACAACGAAAAGAGGCGGAAGGGAATCCTCTTCTTGTTCAGTAGGCCAAGTCCTCGGCGGGACTCCAACCCAGGTCTGGAGACCGGAGTTACCTTGAGGCCAAGAGGACAGCCGAGGGAATTGGCACGTTTGGGGGCGTGACTGTCCTCTCAGCTAGAGGTGCAGGAGGGAGGGTTCTGTGTGTGGGAGGAAGGGGGGGGGAGAGAGGAAAAGGAGGAGGGGGTTCCCCTTTTTTTCTTCCGGCTGAAACTTCAAAGTGCGGCCACCCTCCTCCGCAGTGATCCGAGCCCGGCTAGAAGCATTTCTGAAGATGTCTGCATTCCTTCCCTTCCTGCTTTTGATTTCCTTTTGTTCCGGGGGCACTGTAGAACTGAATGAACCTCACCGAGGAGCTTTTCTTTCCCTTCAGTTGAAGCTTTTTAGCTGGGAGGTCCCCTTTCCTGGCCTCCACCTCTGGCCCCCCTCCTCTATTCCCCCACCTGTCCTGGCTACTGCCTCAATGTGTCTGCAAAGCCTTGGTGTGTGCCCCTTTGAGCACACGTTGCCGCGGCAGGGGGGAGGGAGGGAAGGAGTGCGGGAGGGGGTGGGCAGCCCCAGGGACCCTTGCCACACGTCCGGCTCCTCTTGGCTCCCCGGCGAGCCCAGACCCTCCGCTTCCTTTCGTACCGCTTTTCCTCCTGCTGGGCCCTCGCACGGGTCCACTTTGGGCTTCCAGGCAATTGACAAGAAGCAGTGTCCTGATCCCAAAGTGCGCGTGTCTGCTACTGGCTGTGTGTAAGGAGGGAGAGGGATTGGGAAGAGGGGGGAGGACGAGAGGGAGCTGATTCACCACCTCTCTGGGAAGACAGTGGCCATTACGCCCTGGATTGGAAGAAGTTGCGCCGAATTCTGCTAGGCTTCAAGTCCAAAGGCAGATGACGATCAGAATACCTCAAGTTGGCGAGCAGCTGTCTGCTTAAACGCGTATATAAATTCGCCTAGAGGTCTATTTCTCACCTTTAGGAATTTTGTGAGTGGGAGGGCAAGGGAAGGGAAAAGAGGGGAGGAGGCCATAGCTTTCCTGAAATGTCAACAGTTTTCTTCTCCAGACTCAAAGACATTAAAGCTAAAAGGAAGTTTCTAGAGTCAGTAGCAATCCAAACCAGGCCCTTGCTGCAGTCGAGAATATTGGTGGTCTGGGGAGCAAAGAAACTGAACTAAAACATGGGTTTGGGAGGAGGTGTTGGAGACAGCGGTAGCGTTTTTAATCCGGACTGACTATGTTTAAATTGCTCCGATTCAACTGTCTTAAATACTCCAGTCAAGTAGAGATTAAGAAACCGGAAATATAAAACGCATACACATAACAGGAATGAATTTATTTTTAAAAGAAACATATCCTAAAGAGAAAGTGTTTTTATTCCTTCTCTCACTAGAAGTGGGTGGGATTTAGGGGGAATTAAACTTCAGGGGAAAGATGAAGGATCGGATTTTTAGGAAAATCCATACTTCAAAAATACACTCAACATGTTTTCCACTTCTCTGGGGAGGAAAAAAAAACACCACAAAAAAACCAAACCCAAAATATACACTGTCAAATCCCTGTGTCGCTCTGACTACGGCTTTTATTTTGTTTCTTTTTCACTAGCTGAACTCACCCCCCCCCCCCCAACTTGTCAGTGTGCCACTCCACCCCTTCCTGCCTCTGCCAAACAAATACTTAATTTCAATGAAAACATTCGTAGTCTACGCGGGACGGAGAAGAGATAACTGAAAACAACCAGTGAGAGCATTGTGGGTTCCCCTCTCCTCAATCAGTGAAATAGGCAACAACTGAGTAAAGATAAATTTGCAGTGAGAACGTAAAGCAATATTTTCTTCGTATATCCCAGACTCGGGGTTTCACTATTATAAATACTTTTGCATTGTGGGAAAAGGTACCGATAAAAGGCAACCCTGAAATTCGTGTGTTCTAGTTATCCTGGAGTAGGGGAGGAATCGTGGGCAAAAAGACGTATCCACTACTGTTAGCCGGCACAAGAGAAAGAGGTATATGGCTGCAGCATTGCACAGATTTTTGCCTTTAAGGGAAGTCCTATTTCATTCGCACTGCTCACACATGCTGCTGTAAGCATCAAACGAGGAGGGTACTGCTTTATCACCAAAGAGTAAACGATTCCTCACTGTATTATTTGGAAATCGATGATCTTTTCTTGTTACAAATCCAATATTTCTGTTTTTGGCCATTGGTAGCAGTGAGTCCCTCTCCTGAACACTTCCGGGATGATGGTGAAGCTAGATGCGGGTTGTTAACCGCAGCTGCACCAAAGTTTGATGCCCTTACCAAAAACAGAATCAACAAAAAAGGACCCTCCCCCCCCCCACAAAAGGACAGCAATCATACAACCTGATAAAGCAAAGCAAAACAAAACAAAACCAAACCCCAAACTTGAAAATGACATGTTGAAGTGTAATTTTTTAAAAAAAGGTTTTTGATTCTTCTAAATGGTAATTTCTCCCACCTTCTCCACCTCCCATTCAGTTCAGGGCTAAGTAGGAATTCTCCGAAATCTATCTCTGAGAAGTGGGGGAAATGGAAAGTTTGCATTTTGCAGGATTTCTTTTCCGCACCACCGGGTTCTAAGGGAAGGAAACTCTTTGGTAGAATTGAATCGAGGAGGAGGAGGGGGCACTCCTTAAGATTACTGAAAGACAGTAAAACGTTTTTATATTTTGCATTAGTATATAGAGAAAGAAATAAAAAAGGAAATGGAGGAAGGAAATGAGAAACCAAACCAAACAGAAAAAAATAATAATTCTCAGGAAAATACTACCAGGTAGCCTAATGAACTTCTCATTATAAACAAGTCATTTTTACAATTGTTTAAATTCCATAAAGAATGAAAATTATTACTAAAGTACATAGATGTTACGTGATATGGTTATTTAAAAAAACATTTAAAATCACACGTCAACGTATTGTTTCACCTGCAATTAAAGTTAACTATGTTTCCTCCCTTTTCTCCTCAATTGATATCCTACAGAGTGTTGTCAGGTTACTTCTTTGAACATTAACTAATTCTGAAGTCTGTTGCCACAGAAATGACTGTCGTAAAGAGTGAAGAGATTTTTTTCCCCGGACTTTTCCTGCAATTGCACAATCCATGTGGGGAGATAGTTTCTGCTTAAATGGATGTATTTATACACAGGAGAGGGTCAAGAACTCCAAAGGGTGGCTTTTTGCACCATATTTGGGGTCAAAATGAACTGAGACAAACGTCTCTGCATTGTATGGCTCCTAATCTCCAAGATGCACAATTTGCGTAATCTTTATTTATTTTTTTTTTTAAACCTCCTTCACACAGTACAAATAATTCCTTGGCAAAACGTATTTTGCTGCCAAAACAAGCTTTTTGTGTTAGAAGCCTATGTCATGTGTCACAGAGAAAGGAGAGGTGGGGAAAGAAATAAAGGCTTCCTTGTTTGGGAGAATGGTCATAGTAAGTATTTAGGCTGAAATGATAAAAAAAAAATCAGGTCAATTTATTAATATGAATTCAGAAGTTATGCTGCTTTCCACTAAGGTGCATTTTTATCATTGTTTTCAACCATATCACAATGAACTTTGGTGTTTGAAGAGTATAGTGAAAGGGTAGCGTATTTATTGATTATTTTTAAGTCTGGTTTTATGCCTTAACTCTAAGGACAGGTACTTAGTTTAAGTCTGTTCTAAGAAATCCCTTTCCTCTGTATAAGTGGGGAAACATTTTGCATAAATGTATCATTTACTATTGAATCAACACCAGCTTTTACTTATTTTTTTTAATGCACTGGATTTGCTGGAGGAAAAGAGTTTTCACTTTTCTGAAACTGTATTCAGTGAAGCATCAACCTATTTTGAACTCAAGAAAAATAAGGGTCTAGATTAAGAAACTATTTTGATACTAAGTTCAACTGTAATGGCAAGGCAGGGGTAGTTTATCTGATTTGAGGAACAAGTACATTTTAGACAGGCAAGAATATTTCAAAATTAATGAGATTTACTAAAAGAGTAAAGAGATTAAAGGAAAATATTTTTAAACACTTGAAGTTGATATTTGATTTTTCTCTTAAACCAAGCCTTAGTCGATCATAAAAACTTGTGTAGGTTGCCTATTATATATATATATATATATATATATACATATATATATGTATGTATATATATAAATATATATGTATATGTATATGTATATGTGTATATATGTATATGTATATGCATAGATATACACTTACATGCATATATAGGTACAAATAAATACAATCAAGATCTTGTCATAAGGAACTACATAAAATAATATTAATCTGAATATAATAATCTAGCCTCTATATTCCCAAAACCATCCTGGAGGGAAAGTCTTTATAAAATGAAATGGGGAGGGTCAGACAGAGAGGGGACCATGAACATTTTTCTAGGGGGAGGAGAGATTTTTATTTTAGCTTTATTATGAATTTTTGGTAGGGAGGAGGGAGCTTTCCGATTTGTCCAGTAGCATTATGTGGGCCCTAAGGAGGTTATTCACGAAAGGACTGCACACTATCTCAAAGGTCTGTTTGTTTTTAAAATTAATTTAGGGTAATATAAATACTCAGCTCCATGTTTAATATCCTTCACTTCTCCTCTTTAAAAAGGAATTTATTATTATTTTATTTGTAAAAAATGCTCACCACAGCAGGTTATATGCTTTCTACTCATTCACGATCGTTTTTGAAAAGCTGTTGTCTCGCTAAGGTAAGAAATTGGGCCACAATTGAGTTGCAGTAAAAACCTCTCTAGTTTTAAACAACGATGCATGGCATCATGGGATAATAAGAAGACACAGAGTTCCAGGAAGGTTAAAACCCTCTATTCGACCTTCCATTGACTTTACACACACACACACACACACACACACACACACACACACACACACACACACACACACACACACACACTGTAAAGAAGTAGGAAGCAACATTCCATAGAACGGCGGACTAGGCGAAAACGATGCTCAGCTATGTTTCTCTCAGCTCGCCTTTTCTGTTGATTGTAGGAGTCGGTTATGTTGAAAAGTTTATTAATCCTTCCCTCCTTGCCCCCCCACACCCTTGGCAACTATCTCCCTCCGCCCCCAATCTATAAAAGCTCTTTAGATGTGTGCTGGTGGTGGAGGAATTGTTTGTTTTTCAATATAGTAAAGTCATCTTTCTCTAGCTTCCCAGACAGTGCTCTGTAAACATCTAAAGTCATACCATCAAGCAGTTGGTTGAAAACAAACTTTGATTCTTGCTAGAAACGATGTCAGTTTCTTGGGTTTTGGATGCGTCTGGGGACATCTTGTGATGTTTTAGAGAACAGGACATGATCTCACATGGCGAGAAGCTCTTTAGTTCCTTAATCATTTCACGGTTCCTTCGGAGGCTTTTTTTTCCACCTAAAACGTTTAGTTTCAGCTCAGTGATCAGCTGCAAAAGCTCGACGGGGAGCGGAAGAGTTGAATTATTCCGACCTGCAAGCAGCCCCTTACAAAAAAAAAAAACCCTAAAAAAAGTGGAAACTTTTTTTCCCTGTCCATTCCACCAAGTCCTGAAAAATCAGAATGGAATTAGAGAAAAACTACCCGACTTCCAGGACCGGTAGAACAGGTAGGACTGAGTTTCTTTTTTACAGGGAGTTATAATACATAATTATGAAACAGACTTTACTATACATGCATAATATTCATTAACTATCCTGATAGATCTCTTGATTTGCAGTTGTTTTTGAATGTATACTTAGATATGTGAATATATGTAGGGTTTTTTTTGTATTCAGGAGCTTTATATGCATGTATCTATATTATATATATGATATATAGAAAGACAGGAAATATACATATACACACATATGTGTGTATATGCCTATAGTGTATAGATGAATTCGTACTAAAAATATACATACAAATCCTGTGTTTTGTAAGTATTTAATATAGATATGTCTATGCCTGAAAACCTATAGAATATAGATGTAGGCATGTAAAATAGATGTTTTGATTTTTATGTTATGTATATTCACCTTATGCCCACAAAATAATGTAGTGTATCTGTTTTCTGCTTATAAAATGTGTGTATGTGGTTGTTCATATTGTGTGTACACATTTTATAGACTAAATATGTGAAAAATTCTATAACATATGTATGTATACACTCTAAAAAATGTGTTTGTATAGGCAAACTTATATAACCAGAATCCAAAAGTTAGGTAGAGGAACAAATTCCAACCTCAACTAAAATGGTAGAGATGTCTTTGGTAGAGTTTTTTTTGTCTGTTTTTGGGGGGATGGTAGCTCCTAGGAATAACCAAATATTGATTCAAAAAGCCAGGTGCTTTCATTTTACGGAGATGTTTGGGTTGAATTGATCACTGTTTGCCTGGGATGTATCTTTTGGATCTCCAAGGGATTAGTTAGAGCAACTATTTTCAAAGGGAAAGTCAACATACAGGGCCTGGGGGCTCCTTCAAGGCTAGGCAGACTCCTCCACTCAAACTGCCAGACACCTGTGAGCTCACTGTGTAGAAGTTGAATTGGGTTTTCCTGAGGAAGTGGGGAGAGAAAAGGTATCAGCTATCGATTTGGGTCTCAATGCAGCACTGGAGCCTTGAGGATAAACCACATGCCAGTAGAGATCAGCCTGAGCAGCACCCTTGGCAACAGAAAGGGAGATGAGGACTAGAATGAGGGGTGGAGGGGTGGAGGAAGAGGGGGAGGGGAAAGGAAATAGGGAGGGAAGGAGACACAGAGGAAAGAAGAAGAGGAAAAGAGGATGAAGAAGAAGAAGAAGAAGAAGAAGAAGAAGAAGAAGAAGAAGAAGAAGAAGAAGAAGAAGGAAGAAGAGGAGGAGGAGGAAGAAGAGGAGGAGGAGGGGGGAGGAGGAGGAGGAAGAGGAGGAGGAGGGGGGGAGGAGGAGGAGAAGGAGAAGGAGAAGAAGGAGAAGGAGGAGGAGAAGGAGGAGGGGAAGGAGAAGAAGGAAGAGGGGAAGGAGGGGAAGGAGAAGGAGAACAGGAGAGAGGGAAGGAAAGAGAAAGGAAGGTGGTGGTGGTGAAAGTCCCGAAAACCTTTAAGAGAAAACACTAGCTTTTATATGGTTCTGGATCCTCTGATCCAAGAGGAGAGAGAAAGGAGGGATCAGAGAGCAAGGGAGGAAGAGGCGGGGAGAAGAGAGGGAGGAGGAGAAAGAGGAAGGAGAGAAGCAAAGAGAGGAGAGAAGAGAGGGACAGGAGAGAAGAAGAAAAGGCAACAGTTTTAGCCTTGCCTCTGTATAATTCCACACGTTTTCAGAACAGGGAAAATTGCAGGTCTAAGATTGCGTCCAAGAAGTACAATATCTACAAAAATCACTTTTGTAGCTTGCTGTGTATGGTACGTATAGTTGTAAGGTGGAGAGCGGAGCACATACCGCGGTTGGGGGCGGGGAAAAGGGAGAGAGAAGAGTAGGGTACTGGTTTTGCAGCAGACTGGGAAATGTCCCTATCCTCGGCCCCTTCTTATCCCAATAGTTCCTAGCATCACAACCCTCACCTCCCACCCTCGCCACCTCCCAGGGTCCCTTACCCTGGCGTCGCTCTCTCAGTTACCCCCAAACCCAAATTGCAGTTCTGCGGCTAGGAAAAAAAAAAGACTTCGACTTTAAGATTACAGATTCAGAAGGGAAAAGGCGAGGCCAGGGACTGCGAAGGAGTTTGGGACATGTATTTCGAACTCTGCAAAAGAGTATAGGAGGCAGGGCAGGAGCTCACAGTGCTGGATCCGCAGGTAGGGCCATTGGAGTGCCTGGCATCGGTGTCTGTTGGAGTACTCGTGTACTGACAAGCTGTCTATAAATAATGTAATTTCAAGGAGATCGATGAGCTCTTTTATTAGTTAAATCGCCTGAATAATCGTTTAATCGATAAAGCATTTCATTCCTTTTTGCTGCAGGCACCAGCATGGGGTTGGGTGAGGGAGTAGGAAGGGAGGGGGTACTGAAAGGGAAAGGAAGGCAGCTTTGAGCTCTCTTGGACCAGGTTCAGAGACCCATAACCCTCTTTCTTCCATTCCTCTGTCCCCCAGTCTCTCCTTCCCTCCCTCCTCTACTTCTTGATTCTGGGTTACTCAGGTAGATTTATTTCTAGGGATAAACTCAGAGCCTGACTTTCCCAGCTCATCTAACAGAAGAATCTGCACCATTGCTCCACCTCACCACTCCACCTAGTTATCTCTTTCTTAAGTGTGTATGTTTAGTTGGGAGTGGGTGTTGCTTTGCATTCCCCAGATCTCACCACTCCTGGGCTTCTTGTTGATATGAGCAGGCTCTAAGGATGGATACTAAACTCGATCCTATGTAGGTCAGTGGAAAGAAAGCTACTTGAGAATAGGGGAGAGAATGAAAAAGAAGCAAAATGCTGGTTGAGACTTGACTCCTCCTAGGTCAGGTTTGTTGGAATAGGAAGGAAAGGGAAAAGGTGTGGGGGTTTGAAGAAGGGAGGGTCCTCTGAATTTGAACCTAACAGTATGAGAAAGGTAGTAAGGCCATTGTGTGGCCTATGATGGAAGGAGGCCACAAACCTGAAAGGGAGAGGAAGGGAAAATTGGAGGGCAGGTGTCGAGGGCACCAACTAGAAAGTGTGTAAATGTAACCATCTCAGTTTGTCTGCTCCTTTATCCCTGGGTAGTTCTCTACTTCTCTTCTGCTAGGTTGGTCCTTACTGGAAGTTTGAGAGGTTTAGATTCTTAGTTAAAGGAAAATAACACATTTTAAGGATTTGGGTTGGAATGAAAGTTGGAGTTTTTCTTGGAGCCATCTTCTCTTGGCCGATAAATAATGCTTCCAGTCTAGAAATTAATTGTCAAACCTCTCTCACCAGCACCCAAGTGATCTTCCAAAACTGGTTGAGTCATGAGTTAGGAAAGGGGTATTTAACCCACTTATAATAGAGCAAATTCTGATGCAGGTGATGAGGTTGGTGTTAAGTGAATTTCATCAGATTTAGAGAGACAGTTTAGGGCAGCCACAGAGCTCCTTCCTTTTACTGGCCTCTTAGATCCAGAGTCACAACAAAACAAGTCAGTACCAACGTTTGACCTCTGTTCCTAGTCTTCCTCAAGGCCCCGACTTCTTTCTCTTTTCTGTCCTTTTGGGCCATGATGGCCTTCAGGTACACAATTCTTTTCAACCTTTCCCTGGTTTAGTGATTGGGCAGAACATTTGTTCTGAGCATCCACAGAGTCAACTGAGTTAGCATAACTATCAATGAAGGACCTCAGGTTGGGTTGGTACCAATCTGGAAAGGTTAGGGATGGTATTACTCACACCTCACTTTCACTGGTGGAATCAACTCCTCATGTCTGAAAAGCTTTTCCACTCAAAAAATACTTAGGCTAAAGCAGGAGTCTGGGCTTCTTCTTTTGTCTTCCTAACAACCTCAAAAATTAGCATTCCCACCATTTAATCCCAGAAAAATGATCAGCTTAACCAATAATGTATATCCCAGAAATGCCTAAAATACTGTAGGCTTCCAAATTCTCTTTGGTTGGAGGAATGGAGTGAGAAGGCAAAAGGATGAGAGAAGGCATGGAGATGAATTAGAGTTAGCAATTTCCTAACTGTCTCTGGCACAGGGAATCAACCAGAATGAGGAAAAGGAAAAAGTAGAGGAAGAAGATAGCTTGGGGAGAGGAAAGGGGAGGGGAGGTTTAGCTTACCCTCTTTTGAGTCTCGCTCAGGGGTAACGTGGTACTGATGGACACCCTGGTCTCCTGGTGCCTGACAGGTCACTGAATCTAAGCAGTCTGTTAAGGGAGGTGCTTTTCCTCTCTGTGACCCGTGAAATAATCTATAGAATTGTTTACTTTCAGATCAAATCTCGCTGTCAAACACTCTCTGGTCGGACACACGTGGGGACCACACTTCCACTCTCAGCTTCTTCCATCCTGGGTGGGTTTACATAATCACTCATCAGGGCTCCTAGACTCTATATCGTTTCTAGGGAGTAAAAGGAGCAGGGAGGCTGGAGGGTGACCCCGGAATCCGGCCCTATAATGCTCTCTGCATTATTTATCCTATATGGCTTTAAGGGGAAGATTGCTGCCAGATCAGTTGCTGCCATTTCACCAAAAGCTAGATTTCAACCACTATTGTGAACGTAGCGAACTACGGAACGTACCGCACAAACGCTAAAGGAAATCTCTGAGGAGCATTGTTCTTCAGCAAACACAGAGGACACTCTGATCCAATAATTTCCCAGTGACTAGCCATCACTTTTTAGTCCCAGAGTTCGGCAGCTTGGGGGTGGGGGGGATAGAAAGGGGAAAAAGGAGGATAGGAAAGATGGGAGGGGAAGTTGGAGGTTACCACGTGCACCTTCGGCTTGTGCTTTAGGTCTGAGTTCTGAGAGAGATGGTAAATAATAGCACTTGTCTTCCCACGCTTTTTTTTTTTAAATTTCTGCCTGGAGAAGTTACCGGTTTTTAAGCTTTTTCCAGTCAACTTTTGGTGGTGGTAGGTTGAAGAAGGAAGAAAAACACGTAGACTAGACAAGTTCAAAACTTGTCACCCATTCTCCCTCAGTCCAAATTGGGATATTTGATTCGACTCTTTGATTCTTTTACTCCACCCTTCCCCCACTCTCCCCCACTTCCCCAATCCCCAGCAAAAATAAAAAGATCCAGTGATCGATTTGGGACTGAGTATGAACAGACGATGGACAGAGAGAGAGAGAGAGAGAGACCCGAAGACAGAGACATTACGGAGAGACATATAGACAGAGGAGACAGAAATGGAAACAGAGAGGCAGACGGAGACTGGAGGAGAGAGACAGAGAGAGAAATAGAGACAGAGAGAGACAGAGATAATAATATCACATTTAAAGCATACAAGCCAAGGAACAAGGAACTCTTCCAAGCCCTAAGATATGGAAACTTTTTTTTTGTGTTGAAGAATCCAAACAATCTCCGTCCTTCAGAAGCTTAAAACGAACTTGACACAGACACCTGAGAAACCCCAAAACTCTGTTTCTTTTTCGGCGGCCGTGCTGTGGGACATATATTCATCGATCTAAGTTTAGGGACCATAGATTTTCAGTAAACATCCAAATAGAATCCCTTGCGCTTCTTTCGTTTTCTTAGGGGACACTCGAAAAATATTTTCAACGAATACTTTTTGAGTTCAAAGTTTTCTTGCAGATTTATTACTCAGATTGGGTGAGGGCCGTGATACTCCATAGCAGATGTGTACGGTAGGAATACGTGGCGAAGAAGATTGTGTGTAGGGGCTGGGGAGTGGGATGGGGAACGCAGGAGAAGTCCCATGAACTTCCCGTGCTTAAAAGCGGACACACCACCCTGGATCAGTGATAGACTCTGGGGGAGGGAAGGGAATAGAATAAGCATTTGTATAGAGCTTACTACGTGCCAGTCACTACGAGAAACCCTTTACTACTATTACCTCAATTGATCCTCACATCAGCCCTGAAAGGTAGGTGCTGTTATAATCCCTACGTTAAAACTGAGGAATCTGAGAATCAAGGTAGCCCTTGCATTTGAGTTCCAGCGTTTGGTGTTTCTGGCACGTAGGATAGATATACAGGTAGGGGGAAAATGTAGGCTCAAAGTAGAAGTCACGTCAACTAGTCTATGTCTAGAATAGAATGTTTGGGAAGGTGGGGGAGGGGTTGAGAGGGGGAGGGTGGAGAAGAACGAAGGATTCAACTAACCCTTTAAAAATAATTAACAAAATAAAACAGCCAAAGTACAAATGTAGTAGTTGGTTCATGGGGGCAGGAAGAGAGGGAAAGATGGATTCTGGCATTCCATCTCTAGCCTCTGCTTCCAATCCTTTTGAGCTAGACTAAGACTATTAAGGAAATATTCACAACAAGCTTCCCTTTTCATCACTACTGCTGGAACACAGATACCCCCCCCACCCCCCCCCACCCCCCGCAACAGAGGGATCGCCAAATTGTACTGAGGAGGAAGAGCAGATCAATACTGAAAGCAAGTCTTTCCTTAAAGAACAATAATCCCTCCCATTTGTGTAGCTGTTTTAAAATTTGCACAATTCTTCAAACCAGTGATCTCATTTGAGTATCATAACAGCGTCTTATCTTTCAAGACATTGACACAAAGTTCCTTAAATGAATCTTCGAAGATGTCTGATAATAAACAGGATGAGAGCAATCTTTATTAAAATAGTAGTAATAATAGCTAGCTTTTTTTTTACAGTACTTTGAGATTTGCAGACACCTGAGGAACCCTAAAACTCTGTTTCTTTTTCAGAGGGGTTGGGGTGGGATGCATATTCAGTGATTCTGAGTTTAGGAACCTCAGACTTTTAGCAAAGATCAGAAGAAAAAGAATCCCTTGCCCTACTTTCACACTTTCACAACAATCCTTTGAAGTTGGTGCTATATTATAACCATTTGACAGGAAACCGAGGTTGAAGGAAGTCTAGTGACTTGTCTATAGTCACACAGCTAAATTCCTGAGGCAGAATTTGAATGCAGATCTTTCTGATGCCAGGTCCAACACTCTATCAACAAAGTCATCTAGGTGTGTCCCATTTGATGAAAATTAGAATGTACAAAACAGATAAATTAGGTGATTCCAATATTTCTTAAGTTCCAAGGACATGCTTCTTGTTACTATGAAGAGCACAGTGGGGAAAATGGATGACAATCAATGATCCAAGTGTTCAAGAAGCCTGTGAGTCTACTTAGGGACACTTTTGAGGTGGAGAGCAGTTCAATGGCAACGTGATGCCTCCTGCATTTTTTACAGTTTCCATTTATAATTGGCCTTGGGCTCCCACATACTTGATTTCATTTGTTTATCACAATAACTTTGTACGGTCAAGGAATATAAGTACTATCATTCCTGTTTTAAAGATGGGTGAATGAATCCCCAAAAGGTTCAATGTCTTGCTCAAGTTCACACAGTCAGTGGGAAGTCTGAAAACCAGGTTTTTCTTGTCACTCAAGTATTTATTAAGGATCTACTATGTGCTAAGCACTGTGCTAAGTGCTAGGGATACAAAGAAAGGCAAAACAAAACCAAAATAAAAAAACCCAAATGGACAAAAAAAGAAATAAAATACCAAAACCAACCCAAAACTTATTCCTGTTCTGAAAGATGTTGAATAGAGAGATGACATGTGATGGAGTATACCCAAGAAGATGCATATAGGATAAATAGGAGATAATCAACATAGCAAAGGCACTCAAAACAATGAATTTTGGGAAAGATGGTGGGATTTTATCTGAAATTCGAAGGAAGCCAGGAAGGACAAGAGCCAGAGATAGTAGGGAGAGAAGTCCAGGCATGGGGGCGGGAGGTAAGTTTAATTCTTTTTCCACTATATCAATTAGAGTATAACTAGAGGGAAATTTAGAGGTTTAGTGTATGGGGAAGAATAAGAAAGGAGTTAGGAAAGTGATGGATTAAAAAAAATTTGCCACAATATTCCTTTCAATCATGACTTTTCTTGGTACTTAAGATTCAATTTACATAAATCGATTTACAGGCCAACTCAGGCTAGACATCTATTGAAAAAGTAAGACACCTACATTATGAGAAAGCCTAAGATTCTGGATGGGGTGACACATTTCAGTCAGGATCAGATTTCTTCCTAGACTCCAGTAAAAAGCACAGAAGACCTAGGCCTTGTTCATGTTGTACAAGCCTAGGTGAGAGTCCTGCAATAATGCTACACTTAGTACTGCTGTTACAAGTAAGAATACATTAATATAATTATGGATGAAATGCAGAACCTGATGTGTTGCAATTATTGAAGGGTCTCATTTCAATAAATGGACTGGTTAAATTAAGGGGTCTTCCAGGGGTACAACAGCAAGGTAGAGAATAGCTAGGCTTAGGATAAGAACTCATGTTTCTCTGTCTCCTATAGTCAGAGTTCATTCTTCTTGCTTCCTGGAGAAAGTTCATGACAATAAAATGGGACAGGAAAGAAGAGGGAAGGCAAAGGGAGGAAAAATAAAGCATCTGGCCCAAAGTGTTACAATCTTGCAGAGTCCTAGGCAGTATCCTCAGCACCCCTTTCCAAGTCCTGGGGAGAGTCAGTGGGAAAATCCCTCAGATCAAAGTCAAATCCCTGTGAAGATGGCACCACACGAATGTACCTGGGGCAAATCTAAACATCTAACAGAAGGGGAGAAGAAGGACTACCCCTTCCCCCACTTCTGGTAAAAACCTGCTAGACTGATTTGTGCACTGAATATTAGATTGGAAACTCCCTCTGCCGGGCACAGACAGCGACTGCAGTAGCAGCCTGAAGGACATTTCCCTAAGGTGGACATAGATTGCTCAGGTGGTCCTGCAAAGTGACAAATCTGGGATGCAAGAAGAAAGGATCTGCAAAGGAAATGATAACGTCTAGGTGGCATCTCCTATCTCTCTTGCCCCACTCCCCCCTGAAAGAACTTCAGTCTCCTAACCCTAACTCCTATTCCTACTTCCTACAGAGGTCACCAGAGAAGTACGTAGAGAAACGTAACAGTTAATATTATCAGATGACATCCATCTTCAAAACCCAATTTAAAAAATTCAGCCCAACTAAATTCAAGTCCCTCTCTCACATACACCCAGGCCCATCAGCAAGGTTGAAGGAGAGAATAGAAACCACCCCCATTACAGTTTCCGTTACTGTTTTTCTTCTGATAAATACTTCCTCTTCAGGGAACTAAAAGAAGTCTAAAGCTCAGGTCCTCAATAGAAAAGGGTTCACTGGAACAGCAGTTCACAAAGCTAAAGCTACAGGGCCTTGTTCAAGCCAACCCTTAGCTAGTGGTAGAGAAACTTCAGAGGCTAGAGACTCAGGAACTCTGGGAAAACATGAATTGTCCATGGTAAATAACCTTCAGAAGAGGGTGGAGATGCCTAGCTCAGGATCTGACTGATCCCAAGGAGGATCAAGAAGGCATTCTCTTCATAGGAGTGGGGTGAAAGGCTTAGGGTTTCTTTCGTTAGGATTTCCCGGAGCCTCGGCAGAGATCTCCCGCTGATTACATTGCTCCCAGAGCCCATTTTCCCCTCTACCTCATCTCTTTATGTTAATTGTGTTCCAAATGTACAAATGCATGTCCTATAAATCTGTCTACTAACAAGAGGACATGTAAAGGAACTTGCCTCAGGAGAGGGGGATCAAATAGCTGAGCTGGCTTTGACCAACTTGATTTTGGAAGCCTGTTATTCACTTGTGCATCTTTTGCAAAGATTCCACATTCTACAGAAGTTTGTGGATTTGGGTTTAAGCAGCAGACCCTGTTGGATGGCATTCATCTTTGCATCTAGAAGGTTTTCCTGCATTTAGAGGAACTTTCCCCACTGCAAAATGCCTTTTTTTCTTTTTCTTTTTTTTTTGAGGGGAAAGGGCACTAAGATGACATCTTTTCTGTAAGAAAAATGTTCCTCCCAAAACATATCTTGCATAAATATTTAAGTTCTATTTGTCCATTAGCTTCAGAGAAAAAGTATGGCAGAGATGCAGACCAAACCCAAGAAGACTAGCATTTTCAGAAGACTAAGGAAAGCTAAACGTTTAAAGTAACCACTGAACATTAAAATAGAGTTGGGAAATAGACTTTTGGGATTCTTTTGTTATCGGTTTTGATAATTTCATTTACTAGTAAAGTCTGGACTGTATGGGGGGGGGGGAATTACGTGCATACAATACCCACAAGGACAATAAATTGCATACTTCTCCATTTTCAGAAACATCCTAAGAACAGGAGACAGTATTGCAAAACAGCAGGTGGTCTTTTGAGCCCTGTTTCTCCTGTTTGTATCTGAAGCCTCAGGGAAGGATTAACTGTAGTTTAGAGGTCCTAGTGACCACACACAGCAGAATAACTTTAAAAAACAAACAACTTTTCAATGCTCTAAACTGGGAAAAATAAAATGAGAGGAAGTGACAATCTAGGTGTTAGTTTTGGGGGAGAGTGGGGGTGGAGGTGGAGGTTTGGAAGGTGAGAATGCAAGAGGAAGAGGTTGCCACAGGGAAGAGATAGATAAATAAGAGAGAGAGAGAGAGAGACAGAGAAGGGTAGAATGGTTCACCTCAAGCAGTGATTTCATGCCTTTTTTTTTTTTTACTTCATAGGCCTCACTCTGGTACTTGGACTATAAAGATGTTTATGTATTTTTAAAATTATTTTTGGTAAGAAGATCGTAACATAAAGATCAAGGAACATTACTCAGGGAATATTAATTGCATTGCTTCTGTATTTTCAAAGAACTCTCATGTTAAGGCCTACTTTCAGTGCTAGATCTCTTCCACAGAATTTAAGTTTATACTGAGGATTCTGACAGATTGAGAAATAAGACAAGGAAAAAGTCAACTTTGCTTTTATGTATATAGAAAACTGTTTAGCCGTTTCTTGGAGATTTTTTTTTATAATGTCTCGACAGTTCGTGGAATCTCTTGGATTTAGCTTTGTCTTTCAACCTCATAAAAGCAAAATAAACATTTTTAATCTACATAGGTGCTATTATCTTTTTATTTCAGGTAAAAGAAAGATCTTTTCTCTTTGGTCCTAGATCTATATCTCATCAGTTTGGGAGATTTAGTGTGGAAAATATTTTGGTGTAGAAACTATTTACTGTTGTAGATGGGTAATTTATCTGCAATTTATAGTGTTAGAGTTGCCTGGGGAGCAGAGAGGTTAAGTGATTTGGCAAGGGTAACACAGCCATTATGTATGAAAGGCAAGACTTGAAATCTGACTCCAACCTCAGCTCTCTATCCTCTATCCCTTATTGTGGTCTCAGGTAGGATAGGGACTTGGCCTGTGATTTCACTGATGTGGAGAACTCTTTGGTGAGAAAACTTTCTCTGCCACAGCAGACCACAGGGTCTGCTGCTTTTGATCTTAGAGAGTTGCCTATAGCACTAAGCCTAAGTGACTTGCCCAGGGAAATACAGCCAATAAGGGTTTTAGGCAGGAATTTGAACTCAGGTTTTCTTTAAGTCTTGGTCTCTATTTATTTCACCATGCTGCCTTTCATCTCACCTGAATTCTTAAAAATACACTGGGAGTGGATAGGAGGGTGGAACCGGTAGTAGCTTTTGAATAGACCCCCCTTCCCCTTGGTAAATGCTTGCCTATGTATTAAGCTCAAAACTCCAGCCACATATACATCTACACAACATAGAATTGATGATGCACAAAATTATCTAAAGGGAGACAGAGAACTCGAGAGAAGGGAGACTGATTCTGAAGTCTGTCAGGCATCTGAAAATATACCCGGCAATAACTATAGATTTCATGAAGGCTGAATAATAACCAGAAGAAAAATGAACTGTGTCCAATCTCTTTTGTGAAGTATGCCATTTGCTCCAGGAGCGGAGGCCAGGAAAGGCAGCGAGCTTCTTCCGTATTTAACGATCATTATCACACTCTCATTTTGCAGTTCACTATAGAAAAGGGAGCACCCTTCTGTGACTTTTATAAAAGTGCCTATTTTTTAAACAAAATCGCCATGGTCTTTGTTACCATTTCATTAACTTCCTACTAAGGTGATGAGACTGGGGGGGTGGGGGTGGGGCCGGAGGGGTGTGTCTTTTATTTGAAAGGGGTGTGTGTGTGTGTGTGTGTGTGTGTGTGTGTGTGTGTGTGTGTGTGTGTTAGAGCGGTGGTAATTGCAGAGAAAATCCTCTCCGAATCAGGAGCTGTGAACTCTGAAGAACCTTGAATGAACACAGCTTCAGGGTGCATCTTATTCATTTATTAACATTGACACTAATAATAAAGGCTCCAGAGGCCTCATTTCCCCCTGCTTTTGGGGTGTGTGTTGCTTAGACTAAGGACAGCACTCGATTTTACTTACTTAAAACAAACCTCAAACAATTCTCAAAGCCCCCTTCAACCCGTTCTTTGTAAACATGTAATTCCTGGGAAATTTTGGAGCAGTGTACATGCCTAGGGCAGACTGGTACTGCTACAGAAGAGGCAGAGAGGATTGCGCTGAGGGTCATCACGGTCTACAGGACAGGATTCGATTGAGATTCATCTCTTTCCCTTGCAGGGCATTCTTAGCGAGCCCAGAGCATTGGGATGAAGTTCAGTAAGGGGACCTAGGGCTCCTAGGCTGCCGGCTCCTCTCTGCCTTCTTTTCCACCCCTCCCCTTTCTTCCTCCTTTCTCTCCTGCTCTGGGCTACCCAACTTCTCCCTTACTACGCCCTTCGCGTTTGTCAATGAACGTGGCGCCGCCGTCAGAGCCCAACCCCCCGTTCTCTCCCATTGCTCCAGTGTTGTCTAATCAGGCGGAGCCCGCCAGCCATTCAGCCAATGCGGCGAGACCGCGGGCCGGGAGCGCCTTGGGCTCTGTGGATTGGCCGCGGCGGCCTTGATTGACGGGCCGCCCCCCCCTGCACCCTCCCCCCCCCCCGCGGCGGGCTGGCTCCCTCCACCCCCGAGGCTGAGCCCCCGGCAGCGCTGTCCACATGCAGCGGGTCCTGAAAGTCGGTCCCGGGAAGCGCGTTTCTGCACTATGGGCGTGGAATAGCCGGAGGGCAAACCACCAGCGCCAGCGCCAAGACCACCAGCAGCAGCAGCGGCGGCGGCGGCGGCGACGGCGCCGGCGAAGGTGGCGGGAGTAGCGGAGACGCTGACATACTGAACTCCGCCTTGCCCGCCGCCTAACCCAGGGCGCCGCCGGGGGAACCGCGCTGGTCGCTTGGGCGGCTTGCGGCACAGAAGGAAGACTTGGGAAGCTTGGTCTGCGTCCGGAAAGCCCGGAGGGGGTGGGGGAGACCGCTCGGACCTGAAGCGAGGGGTACGGAGGGCTTGCATCTTGATTCTCAGTTCGGATCCCCCGAGCCGACGCAGGTGGGAAAACCTGCCCGGTCGGCCCTCGTCCCTCGGAGGCTGGGACCGCCTGCAGTGCCCCGACAGACTTCCCGCAGGCGGCACCCGGAGTCGGCCCTGTCTGGGCAACCGCAGCTCGGGCAGCGGAAAGAGAAAGAGCCGACGGGGACTCTCTGAACGACTTAACTCTCGAACGGTGGTCGAAGACATGGGAGCGCTGCGGTTTCAGCCGGCATCTAAGAAACTTTAAAGCCAGAGCCAACCCTGCATCTACGCGACCCGGAGCAGTCAAGGACAGCGTCCTCATCCCTATCACTATCCAGCAGTAGCAAGAGCACCTTCTTTGCCCCTGGGGCTCTGCCTGGAGTCCGTGCGAGTGTGTGTGTGTGTGTGTGTGTGTGTGTGTGTCCGCGCGCGCGCGCCGAGTGTGTATGCCTATGGATGGCAGAAATTAAAGAGCGTCCCCATTTTGCCATCTCCCCATCTCTCTAGTTACTCCTCTGCTGGGATGTTAAGAATTCACCGCTGTTGCTTCTATTGGACTCATTCCAAGCTTCTAGGTTCTCTTGAGTCCATTTTCAAATGTCCATTTGAGGCCCTAGAATAAGTTCTTAGAAACAAGAGGAGAGAGAAGAGAGAGGAGAGAGAGAGAGAAAGAGAGAAAGAGAGAGAGAGAGCTTGCCATGGACCTCAGTATAAATTGGAAGGAAAAAAGGGAGAATCTGAGACTTAAACCGTTCTGATTTGTCTTCAGGACTGTTGCCTTCTAAACAACATCCCTTGTTAAAGCTGATGTATACGAAAGGGTTTTGTTGCTATTGTTTTTTTTAATGCCCAGTTGTGTTCTGGAAATCTTTACAATATTGTCAACACAAAGGCATAAACTCACCACCAGGCCAACTGCCGAACAGCTCTCTCTTCTAATCCTCCCCAGTACCCCTACATGTAGGAATAGCAAACAAAATTAATCCCCAACAAAAAGACTGATTCCAGGCCATTCTTTGCTATATTTATGATTTCGAGTGCTAACTATATTTCTTTGGAGAAATACGTCTTAAAAAAAAACAAGATCCATAATATCTGGATTGCTGCAGGTGACCTCCGACTTTGGACAACTGCCACCGAAGGAGCTCTGGGTCAGGTGCTTGGGGCTTCCCTTTTTTTTGTGACATGCGTATGGCGTTTTGATACTTTCTTCTGGGGGAAAAAATCGACCTGACAAAGCCGTCTCTGTCTTCAAGCTTAAGTCTGAAAAAAAAAATCTTGCAGTGCCTCCTTAGGAGTTTGGGGACATAATTCTATACCACCGCTAATTCGATCAGCAACTCCATAGCGCAGTGTTTGCCCCCCAAACTACTTTCTCCTTTTACTTTAAGAAACAACCAGACTTTGCAATTTGCAAAGGGATTAAAAAATATACACAAAATTTCTTCTTATTGTTGTTGGTTCGAGTGAGATCTTTGCAGTAGGTGCAAGGTGGTCGTGATCTCATCTGAAAAAAGCTTCTGACTCAAGCTGTGGATCGCTCCGATGGAAATACACTGTAAGCACGACCCGTTTGCAGCAATGCATAGTAAGTAGGCTGCTAGTTCACTTCTCTCTCATTTAGGACCAATCCCACCACACCTTTCCATCGGTGGAAAGGCATCTCCAGGGTTTATTAAATGGGGCTAGTAGATAGGGATGTCTCTAGACATCAAGTAGTCAACCGAGATGTGGTACTTGACTTGCTCCTCAAAAAAATAAATCCTCCCAATAAATGAGGGTATAGGGATGGAAAGTCCAGCAACAGCAACCTGAAACTACAGAAGCAGCTTCTCTCCCCTATTACATCTTCATCCCTAAGAGCAACTTTCAGAACATCTTTTTACTATCGTTTGAACGCAAAAACAAATATTCTTTCCCTTTTCATTTTGTTACCATACATAGAAGGCGTTAAAATACCACTGTTGCCATTAACATTATTATTATTAAAAAAAATTTTTTTTGCTCTTGTTATTTTGAAAACTCAGTAAATATTAGCTAGACGTTTGACCTGTAGTGCATTAAAAAAAAAAACAAACAAACCTTCCTATACACACTATTGATATTTTATCTTAAATCAAGCAAGGTCTATTCGCTATTTAGATTTTAATAGATTTAAAAATCTCATGTTTAGATTTAAAGCGATCAATTAACAATGAGATCTTGGTAAGGGAGCTCAAACAGTATTGTTTGGCGACTCCCCTCTGACAGACTTCTTTCCCATTTTTCTTTTCTTTTTTTTTTACCCTTTCTTTTCTTTTTCCAGTTAAGTCTGAGAAGTTTCCGTTACAAAGTTGCAGAAATATGTCAAACTAGAGTCACCACGCTTCAGTTTAAGTGTGTACAAATGAGACTGCAGGCAGGACGGGCGAACACTGGAAGAACAACGTTTAAGAATGAAAGCAGCACCTCATAGTTTGAAGAGAGGGGGTTAAAATTGTACCAACTCGTTGTTAGTCAAGTCCCTTCTAAAGAACTGGCGAAGGGGTGGGGTCCTTTTCTCCCTCTTTTTTCACTCCTTAACAAATTCTCAGATCAAGCTCAAGCTGTCTGGTTTGACTATCTTTCTACTATATATATATATATATATATATATATGCATGTATGTATATATGTAATGCACGCATATACATACTTGTATACATTTATGTGCACGTATTCAATATATAAAAGTACTATCCCTTTAGCATTTTGAAAGAGAAAATTACTACATTTCTTCTTCTGATACGGTATTAATCCGGCAAGGTTAAAGTCATGCAAAGCAGCACTGGCATGGCGAAGCTCTAGCCCTAGACTTAGCCATGAAGTTAGCAGATTGTGTGTAATGCGTTTGGCTCGAGATTTGTTGTGGTTGAGAGATTTGGGGAAGATTTATCCATTAACACAGTGTTATGTGAAATGACATCTCCTCTCATGGTGAGTTAAACGCTGGATTAGATCTAGAGATTTCAAGGAAATATAAACTAGAACTAATCACATTTCCCTCCTGGGCTCTGCCGCCTTTCGAGCTAAGATACTGACGTTGTAAAATGCAATGGTGAAGATTGTGAGGCTTTCTTTTCTTTTCTTTTTTTCTTTCCTCTTCTTTTTTCTCTTGCTTGCATTTCTTCCTTCATGGTTTCTTTCTTAACCTCCCCTTCCCTAGATGGGCTTTTATCTGTAGCATAAACAATTTTAGAGGGGAACACTGGACAAAGTGTCCTGGTCCAAGAATAGAGAAAAGGATAGATAAACTAAAAAGTACATTTTCCTGACTGGAGGATACTACCTTACTTCAGGACCTGTGAAAAAAGAATCTTGGGTCAACAAATACACTGCAACTTAAACAACAGACATTTTTATATTTTAAAAGATGTAATTGTTTTGTGAAAAGGGTAGACCTAAGTAAACATGTATACGCTTAAATGGGGGGTGTCTTTGAAGAGAAAAAAATTAGAAATCACTATTAACATCATAGCGGTAAATCCATTTTTTTTTTGCTGGACTTTTCTTTGTCTTAATTCATGCAGATGGAGCATAAATATTGGAAGTAACTGGTAGCTGAGAGTGTCTTTCCAACATTCACGAAAGCAATGATAAATCTATCCTAAAGTGCTTTAAGGAAAAAGGGATGGGAATTCTCAGACTTTAAAAAATAATTTTAAACAAGTATTTGCCAACAATTTTTAGGGGAGTGATGCAATGTGCTAGTGAAAGAGAAAACTGGGGAGAAGTTTCTGTTTTAATTTCCCAGCCCAGTGGGGTTCTTTTTGACTAAGCACATTCCACCGAACAAAATGGATTTGCATGATTTTCCCTTGCTGGCGGAAGAGTTAATTCAAAGTTTTCTCTTCCTTTATTTCTGGGACCGGAAGCCATGGCCTTGTCTCTGACCTAGGTCTTACCCTGTTAGGGCTCACTCCACTTATTTGTTTGCTTTCTTTTCACCTTCAAGGCCAAGATGAGGGAAGTTTTCTGAGGGATGCAGAGTTAGCAGAGTTTATCCTTGGAGATAGAAATGATCTAAGTAAATAGCTTTACTCTTTGAGATTGTTGGAGAGGAAGATATATGAAATTTAAACAGCCCAAGATAAAGGATGTTTGTAAACTGCTGGATAGATATATAGTATCTTCCATGCCCAGATTTTGTATTGGGCACAACAAATGTAGTCTAATTCATCCTTGAGGTAGAGGGAACGGCTGCAAGCCCACGTAGGGATTTCTTTCTGTTTAAATGGCATTAGTGTATTTGTATTAGCTTATCACTTTGGTGTGAGGAGAGTCGTATAGTTACAAGTGAAATAAACATAATATGCTATCAATATGCACTGCTCAATCTGGTGACCTTTCTTTAGGGCTACTGCAGGTCTACTCACCTACACCTGTCTACCACTTCTCTCTCATAAATACTGTTCCCGAATCTTATGCCTCTTAATGTTTGTATGTCTTCATTGGTGGAAGAAACAAATGGGGACTTAACTTTAATTGCTTGTTAGCCAAAGAGTTACCTTGAATAGCTTGAAAGAATTGGCAAGATAGTCAATAGGGATCCAAATAGTGCAGATGAAACTTAGAAAAGGAGCTCTCCACTGCTTAGTTTCCTTATTTCCATGGCATCTTCTCCTCCCTCCATGCTTCTGGAAGAACACAAGGTTAATTAAAGAGCAAGTTCTTCACCTTTAGCACCCCAATATTGTAAGAACACTTAACCAATGTCTCTTCTTTAAATGACGGAGCTATTCAGCTGAACTATCTTGGCTAATGCCCCCTGGGAGTTAAGAGTCCTAGAAACTCTAGGGCTAGAAGAGTTGACCCAGACAGAACAGTATACAAATAACTTTTCTTTTTAAAAACTCAGATGATAGGTTTCAGGGTCAATTCCCTACTCACATCGATATGATCAATGAGTTTACTTTCTAGCTTCTACTGAGAGCCTAAAGGATGTCTTAAACCAAATGAATGATGACAGCAATAGAAATAAAGCTTTGAATCAGGATTTCTTTATTCGATAGGGACTTGGGGTGTGTGTGCCCAATTTATCCAATAATATAAGGAGAGGTGTTTGTAAGTATCCTTTCCTAAAGTATACAATTAAGTAAATCTTTGTATATGTATTTATGCATATGTGCTCATGTATACAAAAAGAAGGGAAGGATGATAGGAAGTCATAAAAAAATTCCAGATCGATTAGATTTCATATTGAGAGATCAAGAACAGTTAAATAGCTAGGAAAGATTTTTCATTTGATCTGAGTTGTTTAAGACTAATTTAGAGCAGGATCACACTGCACAGACTGAGAAGTAAAGCAGACTTTTTTCCCCTATGGATTTACACTCATGCCTATGAGTACATGGGCATATGTTGTGCACATGGGCATGGGTCAGGGACTAGACACATATTCTTTTAACCCTTATTGAACAGGGCATATTAAATTATACCACTATCTTGAAGGGGACACTTCCTTTGGTTGAAATGATAGGACACATCACATATAAGAATCCTTACTTGTGCCCACATGCTCTTCTCTGATGAATTACTTTTAATTACCAAAATTTTTGTCCCCCACTTCCTCACACCCTTTCATACCCAGGATATAGCTGAAAGATACTTAAAATGGAATAGGACTTGAAACTTCTCTTTGGCATTACATGTGTACTTCTTTTAAGGCTTATTAAATTACCCAGTTTCAGGAAAACAGTGCTTGCTATTATACATTATTTTACCAACTGTCCCATCCAATTCTCTCTTTACCTGGAAGACTTGACCTGAGACTGACAGTCTCTGCCTTTGCTACTTTTTTCTCTGCCTCTGTATGTCTCTCTCTCTCTCTGTCTCAGTCTCTTCCTATCTCCTTTTCTCCCCAGTACCTCTGTCCCAGCATTTTAAATTTGTTTATGTGATGACTCCATGAATATACATGTATTCTCTGCTCTAATTATCTATCTATCTATCTATCTATCTATCTATCTATCTATCTATCTATCTGCCTTGGCTGCAGTGTGTGTGTGTGTGTGTGTGTGTGTGTGTGTGTGTGTGTGTGTGTGAACAAGGGGGGAAGTCGAGGTTCCTGTGCTCATAGCACCTCGTAATATTTTCTTTACATTGTCGGGTGAAGTTTGTAGTCCAAGGACAGACAGTTCCCAGCTCAGAGACTCACATCTAGCCTCCCAATGTCTACATCATGTCTTTACATTAAATAGGGATGTGCAAACAGAGGCAGAGAATGCCTATGGAAACAGTCCAGGGCAGGTGAGTATGGATGGCATGTTGGCACTGAAAGACTTCAGTAAATGACCCACTCACTCCTTCGAGAGGAGCAATTAGGAGAATTTCCTTCAGAAACACAAACTAGGACTGAGGACCAGGGATTTTGAAGGGGATGTTTGGTTAAAAAAATGTACATAATTGAGCCACATCTGGGATGTCTAGCTGCTAAACAAATCAGGTAGTGGGCATGGCAGGGGGCAGGAGATGGAGTGAAGACAAGATATTTCTTTAAACTAACTAGAAACTTAAAGCATTTCTTTATTTCAACCACCTTTATTTGATTTTTCCAAGTAGAGGAGATCTAGGGAAAAGAAAATATTTCTCAGCAAAGAGCTCTTCTCACAATATGTTTTTAAAATGCATATAAATATATATTTTAAATACATACATACATATATATACATATATATATTCTTAGTGGTAGTGAAGTAAAGTGGAAAAAAAGAACTGAACTGGGAGTCAGGGTCTACTCTCTTTTCCATCACTAACATGCTGTATGATCTGAGGGCAAATCTTGGATTTGTTTCCTTCTCTGTAAAATTGAGACCAAGGAGAGGGAAGATTAGAGACTCCATCCTTCTTAGAGTTTTCTCTTCCCATTTTCTCCCCTTTCCCAGCCCCCCCATTTGTCCTTTCTTCTTATCCTTCTCTTTCTTTGCCCTCTCTCCCTTCTTTCTGATTCTTCTCTTTCTTTCCCCTTTCTTATTCATCTTTCTTTCTATATTTCCCTGTTTTTACCCTTTCCTCCCTCTGATTTTAATTGATGGTTCTAATACTTAGTATTGAGTTCCTTCCTTCTCTACACAAATAGAACATGTACTTCCCTATAACCTGACAATAGAAATCTCCTATGTAATAGTTCTGTAGCATTTAGGAAGATCTGAACATGCTGGCTTTGGTACATTACAGGAAGTTAAATCTTAACAGGTTTTCACTGTTACTGAAAATAGCCAACTCACTTATATAGCTGCAAACCTCAATACCATAAAGTAAGGAATGTGGGAAACTGGAATTCTGAATCTTTTTATTGCCCCGAGTGCTTTTCCTCAAAACAGACTAAGTCTTTGTCATGATCAAAAACTAACCTGAAAGGGCAAAAGTCTTTCTGTTTAATTCATTTTAACTCTGTTATATTTTCTGCAGTCTCAATTGCTACATGCATAGAAAAATGGGTCTTTGTAGATTTGATATAATTTTCATGCCTTCTAATCATCTACAAAGTGCACTGGAAGGATTTAGGTCCCACTCTCTGCCCCTTGTCCTACCCATTTGGAATTTAGCAAATTTAAATTGACTTTCTGCTTCTAAAATTGATCCTGCTCTTGAAAAGCTATGTAGCCCCTTTTATCAAATACATTCTTAATTCACTGAACAAAGCTTACTCAAATCTAATGATCTGAAGGACTGGAGTATTCCTCTTTCAGTTGAATTATGCAGTTGCTTTCTTACTATAAAATTCAATTAGGGATTAAAAAAAAAACCTCAACAGCTCTTTCCTCCTTATCATAGGAGTGTTTTAGAATCAAAACAAACTGCTGTGTTAAATTTTTTTTTTTTAGCATTTTCTCTTTGAAGTAAAATCTAAGACTTCTCCAGGAATGTTATACTACAGATATTTATGTAGTTATCTATCTATCTATCTATCTATCTATCTATCTATCTATCTATCGACCTATTTGTACTGTACACAATGTAGATATTGATGCAGGTATACATATGTGTATATATACGTATATATATATATATATACATACATATATATATATAGTGTGTGTGTGTATACACACACACACACATCTATAAATGTAGTATAGCTTTATAGAGAGGTATATCTGTATTTCAGTCTCAACCTGGTTTGAAAACTCCCAAGCAACTACTTTGTTGAAGAAAATAAATTCTGAAGCTGTCAAAAAACATTGGTGAATGGCAGCTGCCTCTGCTTTCCCAGTAATAGAAATAGAATATTTCTTCCATACATGATACTTTCTGACAGTTTCAGAAGACATTTCCCAAGTCAGACAGTGTTTGAGCTAGGGTAAGATAGTTACACTGAACTTACAAAAGTGTTTCTTCTGTAACTTAGTCCTATTTTGTTTTGGAAAGCGATAGAGGTGCTTTCACCTCTTTGACTTAGTCTGCTCTTTCTATCCTGTAACTCGTGGGTATTGCTTCCTGCTCTTGTTCCTGTGCTGACAATGATGCTTGTTACTTCTATTATTTGTTTTCCATTTCAATGCTCTGTAACATAAGTTGTTTGACTGATTAACAGCTTTGGGCTTAATTATATTTCTCAGTTGCTAAAAGGGGCCACTCTGTACTCTTTTCATCTAGTGGGGTCCCCATTTTGGACCAGCTGCATATTTCACCTTACTAAAGGTGAACATTGCAAATGGGCCCAAGAAAGAATGATATACTGGGCTCTTCCAGACACTCACATTTTATTTGTGGGAAGCATAATATCCTTCTGCAAGGGTCACTGTAAATTATGATGGCAAAACCATTCCACAACAGTTTTACCTTTCCCCTTGATTAAGTTAACTATCTAATTGTTGGGGGGGGGGGGGGAAGATGGAGATATTCCTTTATAACAAATGTCAATTAGGTAGAACAGAATGTATAGTATATAAAAGGAAATCTCCCCTTCCCTCTCATTTACTTTGCATTCTCTAAGAGGCCAAATCCTATGTCTGAACTATATCATTTTAAACAGCCATGAATCAGCTGTTTGAAACAAAGATTCTTTTAACAAGGAAATATGAGAATTTCCATCTTAATTTCTGTGGTGAATATTGAAAGTCCCCTTTTAAAAAAGTACAGGTAGTCATTTCCAAGGAAATGCTGAATGGCAAAGAGGAACATGATTTCACAGTACTTAATTATATGATTAAGATCAATTTTTCTTTCCTGTTTTTCCCTTCTTTTTCTACTATGTTTCAGGACATGGAGGAGTGAATCAATTAGGGGGGGTTTTTGTAAATGGCCGTCCCCTACCTGATGTAGTCCGCCAAAGGATTGTGGAACTTGCCCATCAAGGTGTGAGACCCTGTGACATCTCCAGGCAGCTTCGGGTCAGCCATGGTTGTGTCAGCAAAATTCTCGGCAGGTAAAATCGGGAGAATCTCATCTCAATTAATTTCCTTAGCAAAGACACAAAGTGGTGCCCTCCAAAATGAAATGAGATAAATAACAGAAAATAGAAACAAAAGGAAATGAAGGAGATTTCATCCAGAATTGTCCAGCAATTGCTAATCCCTACTTTTATTTTTATCTGAATAATTTATTGTCCATTCTGAATCACACAGAAGTGAACTAATAAGTGAAATGAGTGAAGTAGAAAAGACATTTGGTTTTCAGAATGCCTGGCAAGTCACTCTAAAGATTAGGAGAGCAGAGGGCTCTTGTAAATTTCTTCTACCCTTCTTAAATGAACCAGGAGACACAGATGTTTGTGCTACCTAATGTAAAATGGAAAACCCACCAGTTCTGAAATCATTCAATGAAAGTTTTTTTCTTTTAAAGAGTATCAATTTTTTAAAAAACAGAGTCTCATTCACTGTCATTCGCATTCAATTTATGGGTGAGCTTTTGTGAAATCAGTAAGAGTGTTTTTCTTTTAAGGCTTTTTATTTTACTTGAAGTATCACCAAAGAGATCCCAAAATATACAAAGCAAAACTAATCAGCTTCCCTAAATTTGATATTTGAAAACTGTCATTTTTCCTTTGAATTCTTGGAAACACTATGAAATATAAGGTATATTCATGAACATAAGTCTTATGGTTCTAGATTTTGATTTTACTTTAGAAAAAATTAGATGTGCTTACCTCCTTTGACTTTTTGCCTCATGTTGTAAACCATTTTTACCATTAGCTTTAAGTTCTTCCTCTTCCTATTTCAGAAAAAAGTTTTAAAAATGTAGCTTCATGTGCATTATAGTTTGAAAATTGTATCTGAACTGGTAGTTTAAAAAAATCATGAGTCAATTACTTTTTAGCTCATAAAATTGCTGTTTTCCTTATATGATCTCTCAGTTTGAAAAAAAAAATGGTTTTAGTAGTTGTTAAGGAAATGACCTATTGGTAGGTGGAGTGATATCCCTGACTTTAGCCTAATCATACTTTGATATTTCTTTGGGAAAGCTTGGTACCTTTGCCCCTCCATTTTACTCTTCTTCATATGCCTAGTGCCTTGTCTCCAAATCTGATGAGTCTTCATGTTCTTTATTTCTGGAAATGTCATTGAATGATGAGGAACTAAACATAAAGTTTGGGAGAGAGAAAAAGGATGAGGGAGAGAAAGAGAGGGAGAGAGAGAGAGGGAGAGAGAGAGAGAGAGAGAGAGAGAGAGAGAGAGGGAGAGAGAGAGAGAGAGAGAGAGAGAGAGAGAGAGAGAGAGGGAGAGAGAGAGATCCTTTGTTTTTACTGAGATATTTTCAATGAAGCTGCATTTTATTTAATATTAGAGACCTTTACACAACACAATCCCAAAGCTTCCCCAATGTACGTAGTGACTGCACCAATTGGAGACACTGGTTGTCTTGTTATGTTCACTCATCATTGCCCCCAGCATCAGGGTAGGGCTAATATGTAAGCAATTACTTTTTTGATCAGTGACACTGTTGAACTCCTTTGGCTTCTTACCGTTTGAATAGATTTGTCATTAGATGTAGTTGTGCTATGAAGTTAACAGCTGCTATGGAGCTTTGTCATTTAAGTTGTCAACAATAAATTGGAATTTCATAGCTCATTATTTTCATAACTAATAACCACAGTGGACAAAATGTCATTCTAATTAGAATTGCCTTTTAAGAAACAACTTCAGCCCTAAAACAATATGACTGAAGATTTCTGAATTGTGGTCATTGAATCCATAGATTATTTTGCTATCAGAGAATGAGAAGGATACTGCAGTAGGAGAGAGATTGTTGTCCAGCAAAATATTCAACACTGGGTCCTTGTAGGAGACATTCAAAGAAAGACAAGTAGAACCCCAACTGGGCTGATATGTACAACACCAGCACATCCCTGTGGAAGGGGAAACATTTCCATCATTCATCTGTGGATCTGGGCTGTACAACACCAGGCACCTGATGTTTCCAGTAGTTGCAGCTTGCTTAGAGCCTGGGGACTGTGTCAAATTGACACAGAGAACTTACTTTCCTCTTCAAAGTGTAGCCCACATCGAATGCCTTCAGAGTCTCTAGACCAGTGGTTCTCAACCTTCCTAATGCCGAGACCCTTTAATACAGTTCCTCATGTTGTGGTGACCCCCCCAACCACAAAATTATTTTCCTTGCTACTTCATAACTGTAATTTTGCTACTGTTATGAATCTATCTGACATGCAGGATGTATTTTCATTGTTACAAATTGAACATAACCCACAGGTTGAGAACCGCTGCTCTAGACCTTTTGATGTAAGGTTTTCTATTTAATATTGGCACCTGTGGTCTATGTCAATTGAAAATCTGTCTTCAACATGGGATTGGCCATGGCCTATTTTGCAAAATCCAAAGGGTTGGCAATTTGCATGTTCTATAGTTCTAGAAACCCCTAAAGTCCTGTAAACTCAGGGTTGAGATAGTCTCTGTTTGTTTATTTGACTTCTAGGAGTCTTCACTAACATCTATCAGAAGGTAGTTAGAAATGATGGGGTGATGAAGGTTTGATGTGTTCTGGTGGCCTGTCTGGGTTAAAATACATGATGTCCTTTTATTGGAATCACCACCCAGTACTGTCTTCAGATAACATGCCAGAGTGCAGAAAGAAACAACCATCTCTAGTCATGGCAGACATGGAAAATTGACTCATGGGACCAAAGAAACATGATTCTATATCAGGGAAATAAAAAGACTGCAAATAGATGACACTTGTATGGTCCTAGGGGTCATAATAATAGGTCTCTGATTTGGATTCAGATGTTTTCATATTATTTTTTTTTGTTCCCAGATGCAAAAATCACTGGATAAAAATTGATTTCTTGGCTAATATTTTAAAACTGGGAGTTACTAATTAAAATTTTCCAGTAAGTGCAGAATAAGGGAACAGCTTGATTTTTCTATCCAATCTTTGTCATGTGTTTGAAATTTGGAAAGGGGGCAATTTCTTGAATAATAAAATTTCAATCTCCCTACCACATCTGCAGATTAATTTAATGTTTATATAACATTTGCCAATTTATGTCTTAAGCAGACCTATCAAGACTTGGACTTTGATTATATTTCTTTAAATTTAATCAACTTGATAATTTATTTTTTTCCTGCTGACGCTGTGTGCAAAAATAGACACAGACTTCACTTAAACATTCTAAATTCCTATTCATTTACTTTTTAAAAAATTTTGATTTTTATAGTTTTATTTTAACTTCATGTACACAGTGACAGGAGGCTGACCTCTCCAGAGAACAACATGGAGGAAACTACTACTTAGGTTTTTTAGAACAACATTGTAGGAACAAATTGAAAAATACTGTTAAATGATTCTTTCCACCAAAAAATTTGTTTTTTTCCCCAACAACTTTCCTTTCACTAATATTTGTCATACAGTAAAAAAAAAAAAGAAAAAAAGAAAAGAAAAACAAAACCCTATCGTATTTCAGCTAATAAAGAAGGGACTACAGAATGAAAATGCCCCTAGAAATTATAATTTGCTGTGTGAGAGCTTACTGTACTGTACCCAGTTGTGATTTATTTTTGTTTTTGTTTTTACCACTGCTTCTGATTAATAACACGTTTGTAGTTAATTTGGGATCTCAGCACGCCCTTTAATCTTACCCCTTATCTGTTGACTTGATATTATAGAAAAAATATATTTTACATCATGATATGATTTCAATTAATGCAAGTTAATCTGTTACAAGAGGGGAAGTACCATTGGTATAACAGAATTTCAAATCATAGGATGCAGGGGTGATTTTCAAGGGAGGATTCATTTGCCTCTACATTCATCTGTATTTTCCATTAACTCTATGTTGAATATCACCTTATTTTGTGACAAAAATCAGCTTTCTTGATTTTTGCCAGTTCCTTATGTAACTAAGCAATTTTTCCCTCTCCATCTTTATTATAGGTATTATGAGACTGGAAGTATCAAGCCTGGGGTGATTGGAGGGTCAAAACCAAAGGTTGCCACACCCAAAGTTGTAGAAAAGATTGCAGAATATAAACGCCAAAACCCTACCATGTTTGCCTGGGAAATCAGAGATAGGCTTTTAGCAGAGCGAGTGTGTGACAACGACACCGTGCCCAGTGTCAGCTCAATTAACAGGTAAAGATTTGTGGGGGAGGGTGTTCTGGTGGGGGTAGGGAGATAATGTATCAATGTTCAAATAAGATAAAACGGAACTTGGATACAGTTTGATGGGTGTCTTATCCTAAAACAGAAGACCTTACTTTTCAAATGGCTTTTTCTATACTCATTTTTGGGACAGTTAATAATGTAAAACAAAGAACCAGGGCTGTACAGGGGGGGGGGGAGGGGGAGTGTATCTGATGTTTTTCTTCCCTTTCCAAGAGGATGTTCCCCCTTCAGATGTTGGTGGTGGATGTGCCCTGTCAGGGAGAGGGGAACCATTTTGGTGCTCTGCTGGGTTATTTGAGATTTCCCCAGGCCTAGACAATACCTCTGCTGTTCCTTTCCCTAGCTTCTTGGGAACAAAGACAACCCAGAGTGTGCTGGGCTGGGCTGACTTTTCTTTTTTTAACATCAATTGTGTCGATCAATCTCTGTTTGCCAGGCTGAGACCCTAAATGTAAAACAATAAATATAAAATAATCATACTTGAGACGGGACCAGGGGATGAGCTATAGGACTGGCATGAGTAGTCTCTTTTCCATATTCCCAAAGGTTATAGGAATGCTACCTCTCCTTAGAGTTTCAGCTTCTCCACCTCAGGGGAGATAAGTGAGATGACTAACACTGCCTCTTCCCTCCCCCAATAAACTCAGAAAAGACCCCTTGGCTTGGAAGTAGCCAAAACAGGAACAAAGAACGCTAAGCTGACTTGTAGGGGAAATGCCTATCTATTTGACAGTCAGGATAAAGGAGTAACAGGATAAGACGAAATTGTTCTGTTCCATATAGCTATCTTCACGATTGTTATTTGTTCATGGTTTGAAAAGACTATTTTCCTAGGTTGGGTTTTGGGTGGCAGGTGTTCAGTGTTTGAAACCTCACAGTGGCGTTGGTTAGCTATTAAAATAAACCATGGCAAGCTGATGGATATATGGCTAGAAGTACATGGACCAAGGGACCAAGAATTTTTGTAGAAAGCAAAAATTACATTGGATCTTTCTTGCTTATATTAAATTAGGATGTATCTATCAATGATTCTCTCCCTCAACAAAAATAACAGAGGTCTAGAAAAACCCACAAAGTAGAACTTAGAGGAGAGGCAAAATAGTCATAAGATTTAGAGTAGGACATAAAGGGTCATCTATCTCTTTCTTTTTTTTCAAAGTTGGCAAAACTTTGGTGTAAAGGGTGACTTACTCTTGATCACATAGACAGTGATACTCTAGACTTCCAATTAATTCCTAAGAGTTGTGCTTTTTTTTTTTGCTACTTTTTCTGCTACTTCTTTTTGAGAAATAACACACAATTTTTGTGTCTGCTGATGTCATATATTCCTTGCAGCCTGCTTCCTGCCAAAGGAGAAATCTTTGCAAAATGAGCTGGTTAGGGAAAGCCCAGAGAAGGTCATAATTCCTAGAGGTGATACTCATTTAGGAGAGGGGAATTGCATCAGGCTTAGGAGTGATGTAGGATCAGAGCTTTCAAAATTCAGGTATTTTAAAATAAAATTTACTCTAAATGATATTAATACAGTTGTGTGAAATGTCTGCCTTACATATAGGTTCACATGGATTATTTTTAGTATATCAGAATTTTTGCCAAATTTAAAAAATGTTCAAATAACGAATAGATTCAATGATTCAGTAGGAGAGAAGTGGGGGGGGGGGGACAAGAGAGAGGGAGAAAGAGAGAGAGAGAGAGAGAAAACAAAAATCCAAACTAGGCAGACCTGTTATTCAGCATCAAAGAGACAAGAAAGCAAAATTTCTCTTTAAGCAGATAGTTGTGACCCAATTTTTCTGTTACTCATGGCCAAGGATAATGCATCTGATGAAGAGGAAACCCCTTTGGTTCTTCATTTATAAATATATTATTTCTTTAAAAAATTTTATTGATATTTTGTGTTTTTATAAAATACTCATTGACCTGAGATTTGCTGACTTTTGGGGTTGTTTTCTCTTCATGTACCTCGTTGAAGTCATTCTCATGAGATGTCTCCTAATGTCATCGATGGACCAATGGACAACTGCCTTCAGAGTCAGGAATCAGGTTTTGTCTCTGTCACATATTAATTGTGTGACCCTGAGCAAGTCACTGCCGAGGACATCTCTCTAAAATGATACATTGCAGTGCAGGTGCTGATCTGCATTGGGAAGAGAAGTTTCCTCATGGGGAAATCCTTACACTAGTAAAATCACAAGTGTGGACCCCTGCCCGCCAAAGTGTTCTTAGCTTAAGCATGAAGAGTTCTTTTTACTAAGAAAATCACAGATTGGGTCTCCCCTTCTCTTCCCTCCAAAAGTCATTGTCCTAAGAATGTATTTAAAGACCAGATCTGTTACACATCTACATTTGAGGATCAAAGGGTAATTTCCCTCACTAGCTTAAAGGCATAGAATAGGGTAAAGGCACAGAATTTTGACTCGTTGAATTTGTTGTAACTGGATTCAATGTCACTTGACTCAAAGACTGCAGAATATAATGGAAAAAGCACTAGATTTGGGTGTGAAGAGACTGGGATTTAAGACAATAGTTATGTGAAAGTCATTTAATCCCCTAATCTATTTCCAGTAAAATTGGGACCAAGAATCTTTACAGAACACAATAATGTCATTGCACCTTTCTAACCTTTATATCAGCTTAGGATGCATGTATTAATGAGAAATAATAGATAGGTAGATGATGCACTACCTCCCTCACAGAATATATTTTTTAAGGGAATCATTTTTGTAAATTGTAAAGTACTATAGAAGTTAAATTATTATTATTATGAAATAATTTAAAATCATAATTAAAATGCCATGTTAAATTACTTTCAGCAAATGTTTATTGTTTTCCCACATATTCCAGAGTCTATTGACCACTGTCGATAAAACTTCAGAAGCCCTTGCCTCAATGAACTGATAATTTCATATGAAATCATCAGAGTACAATTCCAGATTGTACATAATTAAATGTCAAAATGTGTGTTAAAAGTTGAATGTAAGTAATAGTAAGAAAAAAAAATTCACATTTCTGTAGTATTTCAGTCATGTTTTTAGTTCAGTTTTAAACTACACTAAGACTTTTGGGTCACATATATACACAACTTGTTAATTAGGCAACTCATTTGAACTAGAAAATTGAAACCAATATTAAATATCATAAACCTACAAATATTCTTTTTTGTATGACTGAACTACCCCCAGAAATTTGAAGAATTTTTATTATTACTTATATTCCACTTGTACCATATATCTTGACATTCCATGTGTATATATGTGTGTATATGTGCTTTTCAATGTTTTCTGAAGCATTTCCTTTTTCCGTTATTGTATTGGAGAACTTTTTTTTTTTGGCTGTTATTTTGTTCTTCAGATGTAGAAAGTTAAGAGAATGATTGACCTAGAGAGGTATCTTCTCTTAATATCTTTTTCTTATTGAGAAGCAGAAATAAAAAAGGTGAGATCTAATGCACATATAGAGTGAATAACATTTTTCTAATTATCCTTCCACTTCTTCCTACTCTGGCCCTGGAAACCTCTCCCTGGGGCATTGCAATAACTTTCTAATTGGTTTCTCTGTCTCAAGTGTCTTCCTTCTCCAGTTCATCCTCTACTCAGCTGCCAATGTGATATTCCAAAAGCACATGTCTGGCCAGGTTGTCTCACCCCCACTGCCACCCCCAGCTTGAAAAGCTGCAGCGATTCCCCATTGTCTTTAAGATATCACACAAGCTGTTTTATTTTCCATTTAAAGTCTGCCATAATCTGACCCTAACATGCTTCTGTCCATGACTCAACTTCATACACTCTATGTTCCAGCCAAACTGCCCCATTTCTTTTTCTTCATATTATGTCGTTCCTTTGCCTATCTCTCTGCCTTTGTGTGGACTGTATCTCATAGCTGGGATGTACTCTTACCTTACCTCTTAGAATAACTCCCTTCAAAGTTCTACGTAAGTGGCATCTCCTAAATGAAGACTTCCTGATCACCCCAATACTAGTATCCTTCCAAATTGCAGGTTGCGTGTGTGTGTGTGTGTGTGTGTGTGTGTGTGTGTGTGTGTGTGTATTTTATATTCACTTATATAAGAATGTTTTACTTCCTCTGGTAGAATGTAAGATCTTTGAAGGGATGGAGGAATGTTTCATTTGTGTCCTTTGTCCTAGCACAGTGTCTGGCATTTAGATGCTTAATAAGTGCCTGTTGATTGACTGGAATTTTTCTTTCCCTTCTCAGTGGGGTGGTTCAGTGGAAAGAGTTCAAATATGACCCACCCACCAAATTGTGAGACTGGAACAATTGATTTTACCTATGTGGTCTTCACTTTCTTTATCTGAAAAATGGTGGGATGTTTAGACTAAACAAAATAGATCATTTAGCTCTAACTCTATGATTCTGTGATCTGCATGATATTTGGGGGGATAGATTTCTTTGAATGAAACCTGAAATTCTCTTCCTCCTCTTCCCCTCCTCTTCTTCCACCCCAGGGCATTGCTTGGAAAAGGGGGGAAATTTGTTTTTGGCATCTTGAATTGGAACTCAGAATGCATTGACTCACATAAACAATATTAAAAACTGGTGGCTTTCTCTTTCTCTTTCACTTCCCTATACCTAGCCCTGGAAATTCATTTGTGCATGTATAAAGCCTTTCAGACACTTCCTTACTTTATCAATTCTTGTAATTACAAAAGGGGAAATTTTGAATAATCACAAGTGTCTATAATACCTAACATGCCTTTAAGTTCTAAGCCTGAGATTTCAAATGGATTTAACATCTGAATAGGCTTTATCCACATGTGAGCAAATGTAAAGTGCTTTTCAAGCTTTAAAGTGTAGCATAAATACTACCATTACTATATGATTTTTGGTGTGTGGCAAAGGGGAAGATATTTCCTTTAAGTGTTGTGGAAAAATACTGAACTTAGGGTTAGGGGACCAGGGTCCTATTTCCGGTTCTGCCATGAGTTAAGTGTGTGACTCTGAACCTCTCTGGGCCTCAGTTTCTTATCTGTAAAATGATGGTGTCCTATTAGACGATTATTAAGGTCTTTGACATTTCTAATATTCTATGATATTTGTATAGTGTCAGGTAGTGTGCCAATACTCTACAAAATAATGAATGCTAATGTGAATTTAGTTTTCATTAGACCTAATTTAGAGTATATACTGTGTGCTCTTCTCATGTGAATATTTTGAAAATAATTTATATTTGTTAATATTTCTATCACAGTTGATTAGTTTTCTTATCAAACTCTTCTCTGCTACAGCTCCTCACTATAACAATGGTCTGCTCATTGCTTTCTGGCTCTACAGGGTGAATGCTTATATCTCCTTGTGGAAAAAAAGTTACAGGAGCATAGATTTTGAGCTGGGAGGGACATCAGAAATCTCTTTTGACCCACTTATTAAAAAAAAAAGTTCTTGGTCTAGACCTGTGATTTCACCAGTGTAAGGAACTCCTGGGCAGAAAACTCTTTCACCATTACACCTATAACTTACACATTAGTGATTTGCCTGGGCACCTGAAAGCTTAACTAAAGTAACTATAGTACATACACAGTCAGCATATGTCAGAGCAGGACTTGATACTATGTCTTCCTTACTTCATTGTGCCACACTCCAAACCCCCTCATTTTATTGACCAGAAACTCTGGCTCAGAGATGATGTGATGTGATCAAGTTCACATAGTTTTTCTCTTTGGCTCCCACAAATTGCCTTTCCTTCATACAAGCCTCCCCAAAACTCTTGTGCTATCCCATTATGGGAGCATACCTAAGTCAGGACATTCTTGCTTTGATTACTCAGCCAACAATGTAGATTGGATGCTCATTGTGTCCAGGTCATTTTGTGGTTTCTCAAAGTCAAAAATAGGATGCTCCAAGCTAAAATGATATAGTCATTCTGTGATGCCCACTTTTCTCAAAGTTGTGTTCAGTTGTGTCTAACTCTTTGTGAGCCCATTTGGGGTTTTCTTAGAAAATTGAAATCTAAGCCAAAAAAAAAAAAAACCGCTGGAGTGGTTTACCATTTCCTTCTCCAGCTCATTTTACAAATGAGGAATGGAGGCAAAGAAAGTTAAGTGACTTGTTCAAAGTCACACAGATAGTAAGTGTCTGAAGCCATATTTGACCTCAGTTAGAGGAGTCTTCCTGATTCCAAGCCCAGTGCTCTATCTGGGCTCAAAGTTTAGGCTCACCCAAACAGAAACCTCCAGTACCTTTGCCTATTATTTTCACAAATGATAGTGTAGGAACTCAGAAAGTTTTCCTATGAGGTTAGCATTTTATTATCTCTAACATTAAATAAATGGTATTATAGTAATTTTGATTGATTGAACAACTAAAGGAGAGAACAATTATTCTATAGTCAGGTCTCTACAGATGATACCACAGGTCAATGACGAATTTACAAATGTTATTGACAGAATGATTTCTAGCTTATGGTGTGGTTCTGCAGTCCTTACATGGACAGGGCACTCAATAATAATAGTCCAAAATGGCAAAGGTAGGGCTATCATTTTATATATTAGAGAAAATGAAGGTGTTAATCCATCTAGAATCATAGAATATTAGTCCTTAGAAGTCATCTATTCTGATGCCCCCATTTAACCTGTGAGGAAACTGAGTCCCACAGAGTTGGCACAAGGTAGTGTCATGGCCTAGTATATGGGTTTGCTCCTGTTGGAGTATATATATATATTTTTCAATAGACACAAACCCATTTTTTTCTTGCTACAAATTCATCCATTATAAGTTTTGGGAGGATTCTTCTATCTACCACACACACATATGGCTTCATTGAATCTTTCTTCCTCCCTTGGCTTGGATGCTTTTCCCAGTATATTTAATCCTGGTCTTTCCATCCACCTTTCTGTCAGCGTCATAGGGGAAGGTGTAAGAAAATATCATCCTTCATTATGAGGCCTCATAATTGGACTAAAATAATTTCTGGGTTCCTACATGTTGAGTTGTTTACTTATGCCAGTGGCTTTTCTTCTCCTCTCCTTCATGCCTGATAATAAGTGGTCCTTTTTTCCTCCCAAAAATTACATTCAGGATCATCCGGACAAAGGTACAGCAGCCACCCAACCAGCAGGTCCCAGCTTCCAGTCACAGCATAGGTAAGAAGAACTTTTCTTTTTTTTTTTAAAGAATAAAAAAATGGAATCAAAATATTCTAAAGAACTTTTAATCATTCTTATGGACAGATAATTCTACATAAAACAGTTCAGCACACGTACTAATGCGCCTTCTTTGTCATTCTCCAAGGGCTGAACATGGTAAATGAATTTTATAAATACTGCTAAAAGGTTTTGAATTTTACTGATTATTATGATAAATAGCTTTCACCATGAGACAGAAAATTGAAATCTAAGCCAAAAAAAAAAAAAAGAAACACACTAATGGGGGTCTATAGAATGTCAGATAATTAAAGTAATAAATCAAGAAAGGGATACTTATTCATAACATTTTCTGCATCATTAGTCAGTAAGTAGTTTTGAATGTGTTTTTTTCTTCTATCAACCAACCATTCCATAATTCTTTGTGCACTTGCAGTCTTGAGTGAAGAGGTAGCAAAACTTTTCAAACTTTCTTTTCCTTTCTTCTTCCAATCTAATTTAGATGCAGGCTGACTGCATTCAGTGAGGACTGATCATTTTTTGATGGGCTTCGGAGGCCTTTGCAGGTTAAGATTGAGGGACATTGATTAGGGAATAGGATCGTTATTAGCGTGGGGCCATGTTGGCTATGATTTTCTTGTCTCAGAGAGTCTCCTTTCCAACTTCCATGAGAGAAAAATAGTTTTCCTTCATTTTCAGTAAATCCAAATGAGATAAAAAGAACATCTTACAAAATATTTGTTTTCTGGGAGGGTCAATAATATGTTTACGTAAACAGGCAGTAAGAAACCAAATTTGTTCTCCTTTCTGGATCAGGACAAAGCAAAATCCGAGTCCATTCTAATTAATTTGGATCTTTGAGTGCTTAAACTTCTCCACCTTTATTGGCTCTGCTTGGACAGGAGCATATTTGGAAGGATGTCTAGTGGAAGTCCTTCCAGCTGTGAAAAGAGAATTGAGTTGCCTGCTAAGAGATCCTGGTTAGGACTCTATTCCAGGGTTCTACTATTGCAGTTGGTACAACACAGGAAATGTAGTTTGTAGGTTGTTCTAAAGACAATTTTTTTTTGTTTTTGCTTTTTTTTTGGAGGGGAGAAGGCAGGGCAATTGGGTTTTAAGTGACTTGCCCAAGGTCACATGGCTAGTAAGAATTAAGTGTCTGAGGTTGGATTTGAACTCAGGTCCTCCTGACTCCAGGGCGGGTGCTCTATTCACTGTACCACCTAGCTGCCCCTAAAGACAATTGTTAAAATTTGTTTTGCCATTAGTTCTGAATCAGGGGTGGAGAACCTTCGGTCTCAAGGCCACATGTGGTCTTCTAGGTCCTTGGGTGCAACCTTTTGACTGAGTCCAAGTTTTACAGAACAAATCCTTTTATACCAATACCTTCTACCAAAACAACATATTTTTGTCATGGGATCTCAAAACACTTTCCAAGTGCTAGTTTGTCTCTGGCCAGCAGCAGAATACAAAAATAATCTGGGTGGTGGGGTGGTGATTGATGGGTGTCGATGAGATGGTCACATTGACTTTCTGATGATGCAGAGAGAATAGTTTCTGGAGCCAGTGAAAGTATGAAGTTTCCATGATCTCTACTGTCAGGGGCACACCCAAGTCATCGGCATTTCTCACTATTCTAGGTATTCCTCTACGTCTGACATGCTAAATCTCTTGGGAACAGAATGAAGTTATATTGGCAATTATCTGGTCAATTTAGGCTGTGTAGACAGCCAATTCAGATGTTGAGGATCTTCTCTCCACCCTCCCACCAGGTTCATTACTCCCCCTCTCCAATTACAGTTGGCTGGATAGAATGCACGAAACTGAAGAAGGCAGAATGTCATAGTGAATTGTGGGGTTAGAATGCTGAACTTGGAGTCAGGAAGTCCTGGGTTCAAATCTTACCTCTGACACTTGTGAGCTATGTGATAACTAACATTTATTTGGTTAAATGCAATAGATATTTCATGTGTTATCTGCAACATTAGACAGACTTGCAATTTCATTGGCATTGAGAATTGTGAATGAGGAAACTCTCCCTGCCTATGTAGATTGGTATGTGGTCTGCAACTTGGTGAGTAATCTAGGGGGCACTGAAAGGTTGCTATTTGCCCAGGGTTACATATCAGACTTGAATCCCGATTTTCTTGACTTTGAGACTAGTTCTCTAATTCACTTTAATATGCTGCTTCTCAAAAATATAAAAATAAAATTATGGTGTCCTATATATTTGATCTCAGTGTTGTAGGAGGCAAATGTCATTTCAGCTATGTTACAGACATAGAAATTGGATGGAAAAAGGATAAGATGTAGAAGGGCTAATTTATCATTCCTGCACAATAAAACAGACCATTCTCTGGTACTTGAAAACCTTAGGAAATAGTTTTTGGTAGCACGTATACCTTAAACTTCTTTTAAAAAATCTTCCTTGGCTCTTAGAAAAAGATATCTTGCACAATGTAGGCTCTCAATACTATTTTGTGGTACCTGAATGATAATCAAGCTGATGTTTCAGATTATTTTCTGTGTGACCCTGGTCAAGTCACTTAAATCTGTTTGTCTCAGTTTCCTCATCTCTAAAATGAGCTAGAGTAGGAAATGGCAGACTACTTCAGTATCTTTGCTAAGAAAACCCTAAATGTTGTCATGAAGAGGGATATGACTAAAATGGCTGAAAAACAGAAATGGCAGTTTATAGGATCAGAGATCCCTAAAGTAGAGTTCAAAAGTAGTTCAGAGACTCACCAGCCCAACCCTCTCATTTTCCAGCTGAGGATAGTAAGGCCCACGAAGACTAAATGACTTTGCTTAAGGTTATTCAGGTAGTAAGTATAAGAACTGAGATCTGGACCCACTTTCACTAACTCCAGAACCTGTGCTCTTTCCACAGTACACATTGCCTCCCTCTAGTGTCTGACACTGACAAAGACTTTATTTCACCTTTTTTTCTTCCAAACAAGATACTTAAATACTGTTTCTGTAAGAGTGACAGGTCAACAAACATGTGTTATTATTTATATTATAATGACACTGATTGTATTTATTTGTATATTATATGTTTGTAATAATATGATATATTATAATCATTATAATCATATTATGATTATTATTGTGAATACTCACTAGGTACTAGGCACTGTACTAAACTCAAAAGATAGACCAGAACGTGTCCTCAAGGAGCTTACATCCTAATGGAGGAAAGACAATATATAAACAGAAGCTGAAAAGAGTATGGGGGAGAGTGAAAGAAAGAACGTATTGAAGGGGTCATGGTGGAGAAAGAAGTCCTGAGAGTCAGGACCAGACTGGAAAGGAATAAAGGAATGAACATGGATGACCTGGGCACTTCCTTAAGAAGAATGTTCCAATTCCAATGTTCCAATCTGAGGAAGGGCAGAAGAAGCAAGCAAATTGGCCTTTTGTCCTTTTATTCCCATGGTTGTCAATGTAATTCAACTGGCCTATGGGCAAATTTCCCCTTTAAAATAATAACAACGTTCAAAGGCTGACGGGATCGTATATAGGAAAAGCAGGTTTGTAAACAAATTATGTAGCTGATGTATACTGTGATTCTTAGGGCAATGGAAGCTCTGTGTCGGGAATGTCTTAGAAGCATATATAGAATGTGACTATTAGAACTGGAAGGAACTTTAACATTCCTCTGGCTCTTGCCTTTTATTTTTAAAGATGAGGAAATAGAGACACAGAGAGGTGAGATGTCTTGACGGATGTTGCATAGTGACAGTCAGCATTTGAACTCAGTTCTCTTGATCCCCAGTCCAATATTCTTCCCTCTATTAAGAATGTTAAAATTAGAGGTGGGAGACAGCTAGGTGGTGCAGCGATTAGAGCAGGGTCCTGGAGTCAGGAGGACCTGAGTTCAAATTTGACCTCAGACACTTGACACACTAGTTGTGTGACCTTGGACAAGTCACTTAACCCCAATTGTTTTGCGTTTCCCCCTCCAAAAAAAAAATTAGAGGTGGAAGTAAGTTATGCTGATGTTAAAAACAAAACAAAAAACAACTTGATTTTGAACGTGTAAATCCAAGATGTCATCAGTGTCAGGCACTCCCTCCAGTGCTTCAGAGCACAACTCCTGCATGCCTTCTCTTTCTGTTCTGAGGTTCATTGATCACAAGAAAGGACTATAGTAGATCCAAAGCTGGAAGGGACCTGAGCCACCATGGGGTCCAACCCTTTCATTTTACAGATGAGGGAACTAGGATTCGGACAGGTTAAGTGACTTGCCCAAGGTCCCACAGCTGGTAAATGACAGAGCCAGGATCTTAACTACTTAATTAACTCCTTGGACTTCAAATCCTTCACATTTTCCTCTATACCATACTGCTGGTTCACATCATGTCTAAATACTGCATAAAAGATGCACCCTATGCATTGCTATCCTTGCTCTGGTTCTTTAAAAAAAAACACACGGGAACTTTAAAAAGGATACAAGCTTATGCACAAAGGACCAATGAGAAAGTGATGTCACAAGATTGTGCAAACTCAAAACTGCCTTTTTCACCCCCTTTAGGTCATGTTTATAGCTTTGCCTACTAGAATCAGAGTAGTCTCTAATGGGGAGCAAGATAAAGGCCACTCTTTGGCTCCCCACTCCCAATTCCTTTCCCCTAATCCAGGTGAAATCAGGTTTGCAGGGAGGATGGAAAACCTCTTTGCAGGACAGAAGAAGAGATATCCACGTCACAAAAGGAAGAGTAAGCAGCAGCCTGCTCGATGGGTTTATCTTTCTCAATTAGTCCCAGTCCTTCCTGGGTGGGGCTGAGATGGATTAGGAGAAATTTGAGGGGGGAGCTAAGAAATATCTGCTGATTGTGTTGATTACATGTAGATGAGAACCTCATCTACATATTTTACTAATCAGCCCTTGGCACTAACTCCTTGCTCTCGGGCTGCTTAAGATACCTATTCCCTATGCAAGGCATCTGGGACAAATCTCTTTGGTTTGTCAGACTTCAGCAACTGCTCAGTTTATATATTCCAGTTATTTCTTTCAAGGGCTGGGGCAAGGGAAACAAGATGGCTAATTCCTAGTGACCATGACGCTTAGAGTGCTAGACGAAGTGGTCTCTAAGGTACTCTGCAGCTCTAAGTTTTATGAACCTTTCTCATATCTTTATTTTTGTGACAATTTGACTTTATTTCAGTCTCCACAGGCTCTGTGACCCAAGTGTCTTCAGCAAGTACCGATTCTGCTGGCTCCTCCTACTCCATTAGTGGAATTCTGGGAATTACATCTCCTAGCGCTGAAACCAACAAACGCAAAAGAGAGGAAGGTAAGTGATCATTGTTTCTGGGGCACCGCTACGAGGAGGGCCTCCAAAGCAGTGGCTTCCACATCAGAGTCACAATCTAAGGTCTCAGACATCCACACTGCAAGACAGTCACTCCTCTTTTGACTTGCGCAGTGTGTTTTTGTGTATATGCAATTATAGGCTATCTACCTGCGCTAATGTCTTAGGAAAATATGAGTGAGTCATCCACCTTCGAACAAGCTGGTGATAATCTCCAATTAACAATATCTGGTTAGGGCAAAGATGCAAATTGCAATGGAAAAATTTCCTGTTCCATTTGATTGAATATATTAACACATGAATAGGGAAAAGGTCGCCTTTCCTGTTTAAAAGATAATGCTTTGAACATTTAGGTGAAAAGTACCTAGAGGTTATGGTGACCCTTTAGTATGAGAAGAGATGTTGCTAGGTGCATGCATTAATATATTATTAACTATGCTGAAGATTTCGCATTCTTTTAGTTCAGGAAAACATTGAAATTCCCAATACGTGAGTAGCATTTTTCGTTATTAGTATTGTAAAATATGGCACTGTTTTTTTTTTTTAGGTTTTGATGGGATCAGTTCATAGAGAGGTCACAAAGTTGGTATCATCAGTCTTGTGGCAGCCACTAGAACGAGGGGGTGCCAAGAAGTAATGTGCTGGGGAAAGCTTTAGAAAATGATAAACAAAGCCTTGTTAGAGACTTTTGAGGAAAACAGTTCATTTCTCTTAAAAAGTGGAAGTGAAAGAACATTTAAATTTCTACTTTTTACTCCTTTAACAAAGTGCTGCTAAAGAAAAGTCATTATTTTCAGAAACATGGAAGATGGAACCCCTTACTATCATATAGAGGCATAGGCTCATTTATGACTCAGTTCATCTTAGGAGTGACTTCGTATTGATGTTGATAATAATTACAGCCCTCTATTCATATCCCTTAAGTAATTTTTAAAAATCTTGTGATTTCATAAGTGTGGGGGAACTCCCAGTGTGGACTCTCTGTCCACCAAAACAGATTGGCAACTAGTTTGTAATTTAGAAGCTTGCTTGGGCCACTTTCAGTAACTTGCCTATGGTCATCTAGTTATTCCACATCAGAGGCAGAACTTTCTAACTCCAAGGTCAGTCCTCTATTCGTCACACGATACTACCTCCCATTCATTCCTTCGTGACATAAGCATTGATTTTCAAACTCCCTTGTTCATTAAAAAAAAAAAAAGATTATACTACTGCCACAGAACAAGTAGGATCCCATGTCTCAAAGAGAGTGGGCCACCTTAACTAAGGGTTTTTTTTTTTTTTTGCTTTCTTCTTTTCTCTTTCTTGACAAGACAGGCAGCTTTAATTGACACTGATGGGATTGAGAGAAGAAAAACTCCTTGGGAGTTAGTAAAACCTTAGTCAGGAAAAGGGGGGAAGAAATCCTATGGAAGTCTGAAACCTGAAAGCAGTATGACAGAAATCTTGATTCAATTACTCTACTTTAGTTCAATTCCCTTTCCAGAATATATGTAAGGAATGTATATGCACACACACACAAGCTTAAGTACTTAAGATCAATAACTAGAAAACGGAGTCTACAGTGACAGCAGATTGTTCCACATTGTGAGTGGTACTGGGGAGTTGCTCGATGCTGTGAAGTGTATTCATGGCTTTTGGTGGCTTCCTCTCTTCTCTTTTACTTTTTAACAGATGTCACTAGTCTTTAACCCAGTGGGTTGCTTGCATGGTAGCAACAGGGGCAAACCAAACCAGACAGCCTCAATTGGTTAATATGGCTGAAGGTGTCATTTTTTTTTCTCCTGTTGTAATAGGGACTAAGAACAGATGTGTCTTAGTAGGGGATCGGTTGCTCCCACTAACAGTGGAAGGACATGTGATGAGAGGCTGACACAGAGGCAGGGGGTGCTTCGGTAGCAAGTTTTGAAGGCAGACTTGGATTCTGACCCACAAACAGACAGACACATAGATAATGGTCCACACAGCTGTGGCTTGCAGGTTGGGGGATTATAGCTTGTAGTGGGTTCCAGAGAGAGAGGTTATTGCTCTGCAGGACGTAGGCACGATCTTCAGAGTATATGAAGGTGAACCGGGGCAATCAGTCCCTTCCCGCCTCCAAATTTTGTACCGTACTAAAAAACTCTGCGCTCCTTTTTCAGTGAAGAAATGAAACAACATGCTTATACATCCTTGTTTTACTTTCTTCCAGTAATATAACAAGGATTCAGGCTTGTAGTGGCCCATTCTTAATGAGGATAACTGTCTTTGGCCATTTTCTGCGTTCGTCCTTCTTTCCGCTCTCTCCAGCCCCCCCCCCTCCCCCTTCCAAGTGCTTTTCATTCTCTGCACGTCTTCTCCAGACTTGTGTAATCTCACACTGATGCAAAGCAAGGGTGTCTATGGGGAAAGAGAGCATGTAACTGCTTAGTCTTTGAACTTTTATACCTTGGGACTCAGATCCTTAAGCTGAAATCTGAGAATCTGTTGTTGTAAGACAAACAGGGTTAAATGACTTGCCCAGGGTCACACAGGTAGTAAGTTTCACATGTCTGAGGCTACATTTGAACTCAGGTCCTCCTGACTCCAGGGCTGGTATGAGAACCTGTTTTTAAAAAATATTTTGATAACTGTATTTCACTTAATATATTTTATTTTTTTCTAATTACATGTAAAGATAGTTTTCGACATTTACTTTTTTAAGATTTTGAGTTTCAAATTTTTTTTCTTCCTCCCTCTTCTCCTCCCTCCCCAGAATGGAAAGTAATCTGAGATAGGCTATATATGTACAGTCATATTAAACAGGATGATTACTGTATTTTGATATAATTGGTTTTCTTTGTAATCCTATTTTATTCTATGCATTTGAAAACATTTTTCTGAGAAGCGGTCCATGGGCTTCACCAGACTGCCTAAGGGGTCCAGAATACAAAAAATGATTAAGAACCACTGCCTTTGGAGGTCCATTTTGGGAGTAGTAGATTCTGTACCTGTAAGTCAGTGGTTATGCCATCCTCATCCACAAAATAAGGAAGACTGACCAAGATGATCACTGAAGTCCATTCCAGTTATAACATTGCATGATTCTATGAATTTATGTGTCTATGCATTTGGGGGCTGGCCAGAGAGGCAGACAGCTCAAAGATTTAGGAATTCAATCTGTGACAGTTTAAACATTAAGGCTGAGTGAATGTTCAGTGTGGGCATATTTCCCATTGATGTCATGGATGGAGAAAAGAGCTCTGGAGGGAGAATAAAGAAGAAATCAGTTAATTTAATAATGATTATGGTAACATCAAGAACAACAATTTGTCTAGCATTCCTATGTGCCAAGCACTGTGCTAAACACCTCACAATTATTATCTCACTGGGTCCTCACAACAATCCTGGGAGGGAGGGGGTGTTATGAAAACATTTTGCCAATAGTGTCTGGCCGTTGCCTTCAGGTGCAAACCGAAGAGGTCTTTGGGTAGGTTCCTCCACGAGAGACCTACTCTCCTGACTGGTTCTGGTCTGGAGATGACTCTGGGTTTTGGAGGACTATGTGCAAGGTCTGGTAGGTCTTAAAAACTGAGACAACTTTGAGACCAGGCCTCAAGGGTCCTTCTTTCTGAAGGTTAGTGTTACTAAGTTTGACTCCAGGGGATAAATATTTGTGGCCACAACAACACATGAAAATCAGTCCTTAAGAAGTATTAAATGCTTATGTGCTAGGTATGTGTGCTGAGTACTAGAGATAACAAAGAATTATAGAAATAGTCCCTGACCTCAAGGAGCATATATTCTAATAGGGAAGACAATGTGTAAATAAGTAGGTACCATCTAACCACCTCCTCTATAGAGGGGAAGAATGGTGTGGGGCTTTGGAGTTTTGTTTTTTTAAACTCATTTGGTGAGGCAAGGAAATGTCATTTGCTTTGGGACTAGGGTGGGATCTAAAGGAGAGCCTTCATGAGGAAAAAGGCCCAAACATCTGGAGGAGAGGGAGATGGCTTGTTCCCCTCACAGATGCAGGGCATCAGCAGCAGTGACAGGAACAGAGCAGTTTGATGAAGGCAGCTCAGCAGTTCTTGTCCTTAATCTCATGCTTCTATGGAGATTCAACATATGAAAGCTAAAGGGGCAAGGAGCAAAGTATAAAATGGCTTTTTTACAGTGGCTGCTCACTCAGGAGATTGGAAGACTGAAAAAAGCAGATACTCTCCATAGAACGGGCAGGAACCAGTGGTCCTTGTTCCCTTACCCAGCCTTACTTCAGCTCAGTAAGACTAGAACCTCTTCCTAAATATTTTCTTTTATTCTGCTGAGGCCTGCTAATCTCACTTCTCTGACTGATCTCATGTCATTTTTTATAGACCCTTGTGCTTGGCTCCAACACCTGTGCATTTCCTCATGTCTCTTTGCATGTGCCATGAGGGTTTGGGGAAAAGTATCCTAGCACATGACTGAAATTCCAACCTGAGCTTGCTGTTGTCAGAGAATTTCCTCATCTCTAACCAGGGGCATAATCATGAAGGGTTAATATGTTTCATGACTACACTCCCAAGGGCAGAATTATTATGAATGCGGGCTTTCAAGTCTGCTCCTGTCCAACCATGAGATTATTCTGTTGTTTTAGCAAGTAATTCTGGTGTCCGATTCACTAAGAGGAGCATGGCCGTTGGGCTCCATAGCTATACAAGCTATGGACAGAAGAGATGGAAGGTAACAATAATAACAATAGTAACTAATGTTTACATAGTGCTTACCATGTGCCAAGCACTGTGCTAAGTGTTTTGCAATTGTCGTCTCATTTGATCCTCACAACAACCCTGGGAGGTAGGTGCTATTACTGTCCTCATTTTAGCGATGAGAAGACCAAGGCAAGTAGAGGTTAGGTGACTTGTCCAGAGTTACCTAGCTAGTAAGAGTCTGGCCTGAGGATGGAAGGCCCTAGCAGCTAGGGGGCACTAGGAAGGACCTCCAGAAGAATATGGGACTTGAGCTGAGCTTTGAAGGAAGCCAGAGGAACCAGGATGTGGAAGTGAAGGAAAAGAATATTCCAGGCATGGGGTACAGGCAGTGCAAAGAGGAGGAACACATCAATCAATGCAGTTGGATCATAGAGTGCATGGAAGGAAGTCAAGTATGAGAAGACTGGAAAGGTAGCAAGAGGCCAAGTTATAAAGAGCTTTAAATGCCAGAAGAGTTTATATCTGATGCTGGAGCTCCTGGGGGATGAGGGTGGTGAAGTGAACAGACCTATGCTTTGGAAATATCCCCTTAACAGATGAATGGAGGATGGATTGGAGTAGAAAAAGTGGAGGCAGAAAGACTAAATGTTAGGAATTAAGAGTCAATTGGATATTATAATAATCCAGGTGAGAAGTGATGAGGATCTGAACTAGGTTTGTGGCTATATAAATGGAGAGAAGATAATTATGAGAAATGTGAAGGTTAGAAACAAAGATACAGAAGGATTGCAGAATACCTTGTTGAGGGCAGACATGCACAAATGAAATCATGGATTTTAAAAATATTGAATAAGTAGGGTGGGATTAATAATGACACCTTGAATTGATATAGTACTAAATACTTTTCAATGAAGCATCGACACTATGATAGAGTGCTGGGCTTGGAATGAGAAATACAGATTCAAATCTCATCTTTGACACTAATTGAGTGACCCTGGGAAAATCACTTAACCATTGGGCATCTCAGGTAACTGCCTAGAATTTACCTATTAAAGTCACAGATGAATCATGATCTGTATTTGTGGACAGATTTCCCACACTGGGAATCCCCCATGCTGATGGATTGTTCTCATATCTACCTTCCAAAATATTTTTGCATCAATTGTCTCCTTTGAGCCTCACAATGGAGAGGCAAAGTGTAGTAGTGAGCTGATAAAAAGCTGGTAATGGGAATTTTAGAGATGTGAATTCAAGTTTTGTCTATAACATGAAATGTGTGTGTGACCTTGGGTTCATATTCAATATCTCTGTGTCCTAGGCAACTCTCTAAAGATTAAAAACAGCAGTATAATTGCTGATTTTTATTGTTAGAGGAAAAAACTAAACACGTTGCCCTGAGGTAGCTAGAACACAAATAAGGAAGGAGAACCTTCTTTAATTGTTCAGGATAATGGGGATATGACTACTAAGCCAGGGATAGGATGGGGGGCTCCTGACCCGTCCTGTTTCAGCTGTCTCATGGCTGTCACCTTTATAGTTAGTTCAAGAAGATGTTAGGTTTGAAATAAAAGTGATGAAGTTCATAGTTGGTGAGTGGATAGTTTTGGTGGCCCATGAAATACATAGAACTAGGTGATAGGGCTGATCTTGGGCTGGTAAGGATCTCTGTATAATCTATTGGACCTCTTTGGCAGGAACACCGTCTGTATTAGTTCCAGGTCTGAATTACAGGATAATATAGAAAATGTGTTTTTATTAACTTTTCAATAGCTTAGTCTAACTGCTAATAGTGGCAGACAGAGCTCCTGGGGGATCTATAGGAAGGAATGATTTATAATTACCCAATCAATTTCTTTTATATGTTAAGAAGGAACTTAGGAAGTGCCAGAAAATAGTTTATCCTTTTAAGTAGGTAAATGTCCTCCTGCAGTCTTGTTTACACAATTTATTTGATTAGAAAACTGTTTTTTCCCTCCATAACTAAAAGTAAACTTCAGTCTGCCCCTGTCAAAAGTGTCACAAATTCTAAATGAGCAGAATCTGAATTAATGAGGCTTTGCTGTATCCAGCCAGGAGTGAAAGGAAGAGTTTAATTTCCTTCTGTGAAATCTGAGGAAGAGCAGAGACCTTGAAAAACTACTACTGGGAGAAGGCTGATGGGGCTGAGAAATAACATTTTAATAAGCGATTGTGCAAGCTATGTTTGTTTACTACTAGCCAGTTTCCTTTGGATTGATCATTGGAGGAGGGGGGACAGCACAAAATTGGAGGACTCCTCCAATGAGGGGTAATGTGGCAATAAACTTAAATTCACCAGTGTAGATAGTTTTCTCTGTTTACTGGTTTGAAACTTTGGAGTTTGCCTTTCTTTTTAGTGGAGCCTGGTTAAAAGGGACATGCACACAAGTGCTGTTTCCTGATCACTGCCACCCATCTGCTCTAGCTTCAGCTCAGCTGTGCACAGGTCTGGAAGACACCTTCCTCATCCTCAGAGCACCAAGAGGGAGCTGGGGCATGGCACTTGACTAAAATCAGAAAGGGGAGCTTTGTGCATGCCCTGTCCAATTCTGTCACACTCAGAGGAAGACAAACTTCCAATTCCCAAACCATCCTTCAGAGGAAATTGATTGCACCCATGAGTCTGAAGTTTACCATAACAATTAGTGGGAGTTTTCAAATTCCTTGACACAATTATCCTTCCTCTCCTTCACAAAAATCCAAAGGAGGCTAGGCTGGGTACCAGTAAACAGGAAGAGTCTACAAAAAAGAACACGGGATTTGAAACCAGAGGACCTTAAATGAGGATAAGGTACTATGCCAGGCATGGAGATTACAAAGACCTGAATGAATGAATGAATGAATGAACAAAAAAAATAGATAAACCAACCAATCAATTAATCAATCCTCTCTGCCTTCATGCAATTTGATAGCTAGTTGGATACCACTTGGGTCTCAGATACTTACTAGGGGTCTGACCCTGGGCAAGTCACTTAGCCTCCATTTGCCTCAGTTTTCTTATCTGTAAAATGGGAATAATAATAGCTTTTATCTCCCAGGGTTGTTGTGAGGATCAAATGCCATAATAATTGTAAAGCACTTAGCGCAATGTCTGACACATAGTAGGTGCTCTATAAATGTGAGTTGTTGTTGTTGTTACTATTATTATTTCACATTATCTGTGGTCCAAATCTTGATTCTACTACTGAATATCAGCAGGACCTCACGCAAATCATTTAGTGTTTTCATACTTTTTTCCTGTTTCTGTAAATTAAGGAGTTTTGACTACATGATCTCTAAGAAAACTTGGGTAACCCATATTGGCAATTCAGGAAATAATACTAACAACAACAACCCTGAGATAGGACCACTTGGGCTGTGATGTTATCAGTGACTGGTTTGACATGTTGGCCAGAGTGATGTAACTGCTCCTATGAATCTGGGAAATAGATGGCGTGGGATGGGGTTATAAGCTTGTCTTTTTGGGGGCCACTGTGATGATCAGATTGACAGAGAGAGCAGTGAAACAAGTGACCCTCCTTCATGCTCTGACATCCCTCCCCATCCCCCCCAAAGCAAGATACATAGAGTACATCAGAAAAAACTGGCCAGACCTACAGGCAATCTTTCAGTACGGAGGGTTTGTTGAATCATTTCAGTTGTATCTGACTCTCCATGACCCCATCTGGGGTCTTCTTGGCAGAGATACTGCAGTAGTTTGCCATTTCCTTCTCCAGCTCATGTTACAGATGAGGAAACTGAGGCCAACAGGATTAAGTGATTTGCTTAGAGTCACACAGCTAGTGTCTGAGGCTGGATTTGAACTCAGGTCCTCCAGTGCTCTATCTACTGCACAACCTAACTGCCCATGGCACAGAGGGTATTGACCACGAAAAGAGGTAAACTTTCAATGTGCACAAACTAGGTTGAAGTTATGAATGTTTTTGTAATATGACAGTACTCCCAATTAACAAAATTTAAAACATTTTACCAACTTATAGGTGAGGACTTCATACTGCTTTTTGTCAATGATAGTCTCATTTCTAAGGTTCCTAAAAACGTGTTGTAGATTAATGCAGGGCAATCATAAGAAATCACTTCATTCCTAAAACAAGATTAGATGAAGTAAGAATGAAAGTTGAGAAGTTACCATATTGAATACTCTCACTTTCCAAACTACATGTGGCATGATAAACTTCCAGAATAGGCAGAAGAAATTAAAACCATGTGGGAAGAGGTCATCCCTGTTATCATCTTGTTTGCTCTTGATTTTGCCCCGCAAATGTTTTCAGTAAGTCTGCAAAATATGAGCAGTCATTGTATCCACCTAGCTGGGGCAGCTAGGTTGTACAGTGGATAGAACACTGGGCTTGGAGTCAGGAAGATTCCTCTACCTGAGTTCAAATCTAGCCTCAGACACTTACTAGATGTGTGATCCTCAGCAAATCATTTCATCCTGTTTGCCTCAGTTTCCTCATCTGTAAAATGAGCCAGAGAAGGAAATAGCAAACCACTCCAGTATCTTTGCCAAGAAAACCCCAGATGAATCACAAAGAATTGGCCATGACCAAAACGACTGAACAATCACAAAACGAGTCCAAAGAACGTTAAATATAGCAACAACAATAATAACATGACATATTAGACAGAGTACTACAGTTGAAATTAGGAAAACTTGAGTTTGAATGCTGTTCTAGCTGAGTGACCCTGGGAACAACGTTCATCTCTCAAAGCTTCATTTTCCCTATCTGTAAATTAGCTATGGAATTTTTGGCCACTATTATTTATAGCAAGATAGTGACTTGTTCTTAGGCTATTTCTAGTTGAATCCCGCTGAGAAGATGAAAAGAATGAGATAACATCTTTTATATATGTATGTGTGTGTATGTGTAGGTGTATATGTGTTTTTATATCTCTCTGTCTATCTATCAATCATCTGTCTATCATCTATCTATCTATCTATCTATCTATCTATCTATCTATCTACCTATCTACTTAGCTACATTTATATATTATGGAATGAAGCAGGATGACCAAGAGTAAAGACACTGCTTTCTGCAAGTACAGTAATATCTGTTAAAGGGATCCACATTTGGTTAAGGAAAAGATACTCAGGCCATTTGCCTGTCGTTTTCTAAGACTTTGTGAAGCTTTTTGCTTGAGCTCTTGACTTAGTTGCAGACTTGGATTATTCTTTCAGTTAACAGATCCAGAGATAATTTGAGATTTACATTTTGATCACTATCCATTTAACTTCTCTTGGCTTCCTCTTGTAAAAATAGCTAGTATTTTATACGGTGCTTTAAGTTTCCTAAGAACTTTACACATATTACTGTTATTCCCAGCTTTACAGATGAGGAAACTGAGGCTGGGAAGTGAAGATATGTGACCCAGGGCACAGCTAGTGCAACTAGTAAGTGTCTCAGGCAGTATTCGAATCCAGGGTCTTTCTGACTCCACTCCTGTACTTTATCCACTGTGTACTTAGCTTCCTGTACAATGAGGAAATTAATCTTAAGAGTTGGAAGTTCTCAGAGGTCATCTTGTCCATTTCATACTGGACTGGGAGTCTACTTTACAACATCTCCAACAAGTGGTCTTCTGGCCTTTACTTGAAGACTTCTGATCAGGGAAAACTTGCCACAATCAAAGCAGTTCATTCTCTCCTTGGGCAGGTTACAATTCTTTCCTTGGATTAACCCTAAATCTGACTGTCGAAACTTCCAAGCCCTGCTCCTAGTTCAGGGCCAGACAGAACGAGTTTAATCCCTCTTTATCATGACAATCCTTCAGAGAGTTGAAGATAGCTGTTATGTTCCTCCTAAGTCTTATCTTTTCTAGGCTAAACATCCCTGGTTCCTTTAACTGATCCTTCTATGACACCATCTCAAGTCCCCTCACTATCCTGCTTGTTGCCCCCTGGAGACCTGCTTCAACTTGTCCATCTTGAAAGATGATTCCTAGACTGAATGATAATATGGTCTGACTGGAGCAGGGGGCAGTGAGGCTATAGCCTTCCTGTTCATCCATTGTGTGTCCTCATGAGCAATACTGATTAAGGATTTTTAACCTTAAGTCCATGAACTTTAAAGTATATATAACCGTATTTCAGTATAATTGGTTTTCTTTTAAATTGTATGTACAGTTATCCCTTCCACATCACTGGGGTTAGGGTCATGGCAACCTGTGATCTGGAAAATCCAGATAAAGTCTTTGGCCCTCCCTTCATCCCAGAGCAGAAGTTTGATTTTTTTTCTTTTTCCCTTATGGACCCGTTTACAGTACCTTATTTTAAAACTTGGGTTAAGTATTTGGTCATAGGCTCAGTATGGTCTGCTGGTCTTTGAATGTCATCTGCGGTTTCTGCAAAACTCCCCCAAATTCCCATTTAATTTCTAACACCAACCTACGATATATAAAAAACTGTGATCGGGAAAGTGATGTGGAAGGGATAACTGTATTATGTTTATTCATTTAAAAACATTCTGAGGAGTCTCTATAGTCTTCACCAGGCTGCTAAAGGAGTTTATCACACATACACACACATACACACACACACACACACACACAGGTTAAATTGCTCCTTAATAAATGCTAGTTAATTGATTGGTAGATATCATTATGCCTCTCAATGTAGTCCAAGTTCGTTTTCATTTCCTTAGCCTAGTTGCTTTCTCTTAATTCATATTGAATTTGTCCACTACAGCCTCTAGGGTATTTCCCCCATAAATTGCTATCTAGCTGTGCCTCCCCCTACCTTGTACATGTGAGGTAGATTTACTGCACTTCAGTGTGGTACTTCTTAGAGTTTTCTTTTAGTGTTTGTATATAATAACTTGCATTTAGTAGGTCCCTCAGAAATGCTTGTTGAATGAATGAATGAATGAATGGGATCTGATTAGACCTGGTCTTTTACTGTAAATGGAGACCTAAGACCCTTTCTAGCTATACACCCTAAAACACACACTCTCTTTCTGGGGCTCTCTCTCTTCCATATATACAATATGCACATATGTATACATACTATATTGTATATATTCATATATGTATATGCTTATTTACATGCATATGACTCATTACAATAATGACAACAGGATTCCATTCAGAGAGGTAGTGTGATATCATGCTAAGAGCAATGGACTTGTAATTAAGAGATTTGAGATCAGATTTTGGCTCTGAAACTCATCAGCTGTGTGACTTTGGACAAGTTATTATAACTCTTGGAACATTAGTCTTCTTATTTGAAAAACGACAATGGTAATACTGGCACTACCAACTTCATAACTTAAGATGGGGGAATGTATTTGATGAATCATAAAGTTCTATATAAATTTAAGTTGTTATTATTACATCAGTGAGTGTGTAGAATCTCATGGTTTGAAATTCCGTTCTGTATTAATTCTTAAAATCACACATTACATCTGCTACCCTCTCTAACAGCTGAGGTTGGTCCAGCTCTGTTGGCAACCTATATACCTATAGCTGGGCTGGAGTCTGACTGAACTCCTAGAGCACAGCAATGAAGTCCTGGCATGGACTGAATTCTGGCCTTCTCTGGCCTCTTCGTTTTGCCTCATTGTTTCTTGTTCTGTCATTTCATTTCTCCAAGGTGTGGCCACAAATCAAAGGGGATGAACAAGGTGTTTATGTCTTATTCGTGAGGATACAAAGTGGATACTTATAAGTGTATACAATAGCACACATATGTAATGATATGTGCATATATATATATATATACATATATGCATGTATATATAAAAGTAAGGATAAGTATAAGGCAGAAAGTTTACATTAGAAGTTAAGGCCAGAAGACCACTTGTTGGAGATGTTGGAGATTCCCAGTCTGTATGCAATGAACTAGATGACCTCTGAGAACTTCCAACTCTAACATTCTGTAACTAATTGTATGAATTACATCAACTGCATTTTAATTTACATTACATCATTATGAAATATTACATTATTTACATTAATTGTAATTGATTACATTAATTTTCTTATCTTAGGGGAAGCTAGGTGCACAGTGGATAAACACACAGACACATACATTACACATACGAACAAATAGATTTTTGTAGTTCAGAGAGGGGAAAGATTCTCTTTAGCCTTTGTATAGGGTTGAGGGCCTGGAATCCAAGGCTCCCACAGTCAGTTTGCAGTGACATGGCTCCTCATCTGATAATGAAGTTTGGGCATGAAGGGCTGAAATAGGGCCCAGGTACTTGCAATACTGCAATGCAAAGGTATCACACACATATACGCACAAACCCACATACATAGATAGACACTTATACATATATAGATACTTAGGAGTGTATACAATAGTGAATGTATTCATAAATACTGAAGGGCAGCAGGGTTAGGGTTTATTGCACCTCTCAATGGAAAAATGAGAATGGTAATACTGGTTCTACCTACTTTGTAACATATTGTGGGAGAATGTATTTATATAGATATGTATGTGTGTTTTATGCATATATGCATACACATGTATAATTATATAGGTTTATAAGTATTTACACACAAATGTATACAATGCTATACTATATATGGTATACACACATATAACACACAGTGTATGTATGAAGACTATTATATATGTACGCACGTAGATATACATGTTGTCCATTACATACTGGACTGGGAGTCTACTTTACAACATCTCCAACAAGTGGTCTTTTGGCCTTTACTTGAAGACTTCTGGTCAGGGAAAACTTGCCACCTCACAAAGCAGTTCATTCTCTCCTTGGGCAGGTTACAATTCTTTCCTTGGATTAACCTTAAATCTGACTGTATGTACTTTATATGTACACATATGTACAGATTCACACATGCTTTGTGTTAGTCCTAGCACAAAAATAATTCTTATTAATTTCAAACATATAAACTCGAATAAAATTTATGCTTGAAATATAACATTGTAGATGAGAATCTCTATAATCTTATATTTCTAGAACCTGTAAATTAAGCAATTTTGCATAATGGAAAAAAAGAATATGGCAGAGATTGTTTGAGTTGATTATGTTTAGCCTATAGAGTCCCTCCAAGCTGTATTTACATGTCTTCTACGTGGGGAAGACTCAGGATCAGCATGTTTTTCTGAGGCCCCATTACTCAGTGGTCTTCTCAAGTATATTCTACCCCTGAGATTGGGAAGCCCTAATAAACTCTAATCTTGCTGCCAGGGTGTCAGAGAAGTCTTTTCCCAGCGGCCATCTGGCTAAACTGTACTTTGGAAGAAAAATGAAATGTCCTTTACACATCAGGAGGTGTGGCATGAGCTGCAGTTTTGATACCAGGACATATGTACCCTTTAGTACTTATGAAGCTACCAATAATCTCTTTTTGACATAATTATGTAGACTGAAAACAATTTAATAAAAGGGATGGGGTGGGATGGAATGGGGAGAGAGAGAGACAGAGAGACAGAGAGACAGAGGCAGAGACAGAGACAGAGAGACAGAGACAGAGAAAGAAAGAGGCAGAGACAGAGAGAGAGAGAGAGACAGAGAGAGAGAGACAGAGAGAGAGAGACAGAGACAGAGACAGAGAAACAGAGGCAGAGAGACAGAGGCAAAGACAGAGACAGAGAGACAAAGACAGAGAGACAGAGGCAGAGACAGAGACAAAGAGACAGAGACAAAGAGACAGAGGCAGAGACAGAGACAGAGAGAGAAAGAATGAGGCAGAGACAGAGAGACAGAGGCAGAGACAGAGACAGAGAGACAGAGACAAGAGAGACAGAGGCAGAGAAGAGACAGAGAGACAGAGACAGAGAGAGAGACAGAAAGAGGCAGAGACAGAGACAGAGAGAGACAGAGACAGAGAAAGACAGAGAGACAGAGACAGAGAGACAGACAGGCAGAGAAAGGGCTCATTAAAGAAAGAAAAAGGGAATGTGAAATGATTTTTGCTAAATCAATGGGAATCTGAGTCTCATTGGAAGGTGAACAGTTTGGATTTTTTTTTTAACTCGGACTCAGCCTGAGTGGTGTTTCCTGTGACATGCTTGTCTCATCATCACAGTCTTGGAGCAGTGCAAGTGAACTGTTTCTATAGGTCTTGGGCACAGCAAAGGTGTAGAAGGACTGGATCCAAGTAGAAGTCCCATTTTTAGTGGTGGAGCAGATAAAATATTGGATTAAATGTCAAGAAGGTCTGGGTTCAAGTCCCACTGCTGGCACTTCTTAGCTATATGAACATGAGTAAGACACAACGTCTCTGGGTCTAACTGCTCCCGTGTAAAATAAAGGGATTGAGCTAGAGCAGGGGTTCCTAACCTTTTTTTTTGTTGTTGGATGGACCACTTTAGCAGTCTGGTGAAACCTACAAATTCCTCAGAATAATTTTTTTATATGTGTAAAATATACAGGATTACAAAGGAAACCAATTATATTGAAATGAAGATGTAATTCTCCCCATTCAAGTTAACAGACACCCTGAAATCTAGCCATGGATCCCAGGGTAAGAACCCCCTAGATTAGAGGGCATCTTAAGTCCTGTACAGCTCTAAATCTGTAATGCTATGGTGCCTGAAAAGGAGAGAGAAAATGTAACATGTGAACAGCAGCAGGGGATACAACTTTTAAAAAAGTTAAGGCTGAAAGGAAGAGAAGGACCTCTTCAAAGGTTCAGCTAGACCTTGATTGCAGTCCTGAGATCATAAAGAGGTGGAAATGACTCGGAGATCATCTAGTCGCCTTCTTTTTATAGATGAGAAAAATGTAGTCAGACAGAGGAAATGATTTGCCCAAGGTCACCCAGGTGTCAGGTAGAAGAGTTGAGATTTGAACTGGGGGCTTGGCCACCAAATCCACATTTTCTGCTCTATCAGATAGAGCCTCAAAAACCTCAAAAAAAGTTTGTTCAAACCAAATGGAACCTCTTTTGTAACATGTTGATTCTCCAGTGACATCACTTTAGTACCACACTGTGATTGTGATCACGACCCATAGACTTCTGGGAAATGAAGACTAAGCCCTCTGTGCACCTGCTTCTGTGGTTTGTTGGTCCTTTCCTTGGTGGTTTTCTCCATCCTGATACTAAACATGAAATGGAGACAAAAATCTACCCAATTTGAAAAACGAGAAAAGTATTTTCCCTTTTGCAAACTACAAAGATTTTATAAAAACTGGTGAATCACAAAGGCTAGAATATCTGGGTTTTTTTTTGTGTGTGTGCAAATAAAGCTGGGATCTACAGCTTTAGGTAAATTCTGAGTCAATTTGATTAGTTAGTGATGCTCTTCATCTTCTAGTACACATGCACCCAGGGAGATGAGCACAAGGGATTTGGCATTAAGAGGCAGGAAATGAAGGAAGGGACAGTGGGCAATTTCTCCAGTTTCATCATGAAAATAGATTGTTGCTCTTCATGAATGAAATTAATTCCTCAATATACCAAATAAACCTTCAGGAAAAAAATAATCCTTTCCATAATAACATAGCATGTAACTCAAATGTTATGGCAGGCTCTGTTCCACTTGGAGGGAGAGCTGGAGAGAGCACTGCCTGGAATCTTTGACTCAGTTTCACCATTTTGTGGCTGTGGGACTTTGGTCACTTCATAAGTGGCTTGAAGATCAGGGCCAGGGGGTAGCCCTAACTGAATAGTTGGTTTCCAAACATCCTGCAATTGGGTTATGGCTCCCCTTCTTATGGAATTTGATTCCCCTTTGTGGTCAAGTCCTTTCCCAAATACTTTTTCTTTTTCCCTTTTTTCTTCCTTCTTTTCCATTTCAGTCTTTTTGTCTCTCAGGGTCTGCCTGCCATTCACAGTTGTTTTACACTTCTCTGTTGTGAATGGGGCAAACCAGGACAAGATGGTGCCCTGGCTGTGAAATGGCTGCTTTGTGTCCCCCTAGGCCAACTCCTGAGGGCTTTTATGAATGGAGCAGTGTTTGCCTCAGGGGTCAGGGACTGTGAAGAGCTCATTAATAGATAATGAATCCCCTCCCAACCCTACCACACCCCCCCTTCCCCTCAAGAATGGTTTGGCAATGAAGGTGGTAGCAGTGGTTTGACATTAACAGCTGACAGGGTGGGTATGGGCTGGTGAATAGCGGCTGTCGGGAAAGATTGGCTGGACAAATGTCAGCCGGGTTGCTGCTCTCTGTTCTGTGCCTGTGACTTTGATCTCTGGGAGTGTTGGTTTCCTCTGGGCCTCTGAGGGGAACTTATTCAAGACAAGTCCCCATTCCCTGAGTCCCTGACAAACTGAGAACAGAGTGGACAGAATTTCCTCTCCTTCTCCCTCTCCCTCTCCCTCTCTTTCTCCCTCTCCCTTTCCCTCTTCCTCTCCCTCTTCCTCTTCCTCTCTTTCTCTTTCTCTTCCTCCTCCCTGTGCTTCTTTTCTGTCTCTTTCTCACTTTTTCTTTCTCTTTTTCCTTCCCTCCTTCTCTCCCTTTCTCTGTGTCTTCCTCCCTCTCCCCCTCTCCTCCTCTCTTCCTATTGCCTCTTTCCTTCCCTTCTGATCCCTCTCTTTTCTCCACCCTTCCTCTTGATCTTTGCCTCTCTGTCTCTATCTGTAAGCTAGGATGAGGGGGGTAAAAGTAAGAATGTTATGGTAAAACATTTTTTAAAATTTTCTTACAATGTGATTCAGCTAAGGAACAGAATTGGAATGTTTGATTGTTTTTATGGCTTTAGAAATATGTCAAGTCCAATTAAGGTGGCCGGGAGATATTTAGGAGGCCTTTCAAAAGCTTGTCCATGGAACTCTCTGGGAGGTCCTTGCTTCCTCCCTCCTGAAGACAATAGGGCAGAGCCTCTGCCCAGTGTTGTGGAGCTCCGAGTCGGGCTCTTTCTCCACAGGCATCCTTAGGCTTAGGTTCTGCCTAGTTAAAGAGCTTCGAGAGACCTTGCACTTTCAATTCTCTTATTTATATTGTGTTTTTTCTTCAAGGTCAGAAGTCTCTGCCTAGTGGGACCCCTTAATGGAGGAGAAATGAGTGTTCTGAGCCTTGCAAGTTCTTTCTGTGCCCCCTAGCAGAACCTCTTTGAAAAAAACAAAACCACTTGAGACCTTTTCTCTTGAGTCTCTTTATTCCTCAATAGCAGTGCCTCTATTTGTTGTCAAGGTTGCTCCATAGGGGTTTGAAAGAAGATACTTAAAGTATGATGGGGTGGGGGTGGGTGGGGAAGTTAGACAGTCCCTGTCTCTGCCAATTTCATTTTCAGAGGCAGAGAGAAGAATCGAATTAACCTACAGAAAAGCATGGTTAGGTCCAAGAAGTCAAAAAGCATTTAGTAAATATTTACTATGTGTCAAGCTCTGTGCTGAGCCCTGGGCATACACATAGACGCAAAAAGACAGATGGTCCTTGACTGTGACAAACTTACATTCTAATGGGGGAAGGTCGTATACAGAAGGAAGCTGAAAAGTGGGGGAAAGTACCCAGGTGGGGAGATGGTGGAGAAAGAAGTCAGGAGAGCAAAGGATGGGTCGAGACATAAATGGAGTGAACATAGCTACCTTAGGGTAGCTAGGTGGAGGCATGGACAGAGCACTGGGCCTGGAGTCAGGAAAAACTGAAGTTAAATCTGATCTCAGACTCTCCTAGCTGTGTGACACCCTGGCCAAGTCACTTAACCTCTCTTTGCCTCAGTTCCCTCAACTATAAAATGGGGATAATTATAGCACTTACTTCCCAGGGTGTAAGGATCAAATGAGATATTTTATTATTGTTATTATTATTATTGGTTTTTGGAGGGGGGAAGGTAGGGCAATTGGGGTTAAGTGACTTGCCCAAGGTCTTATGGCTAGTTTTGTGTTAAGTGTCTGAGGCTGGATTTGAACTCAGGTCCTCCTGACTCAAGGGCCACCATGCTATTCACTCTGCCACCCAGCCACCCCTATTCTATTATTATTAAAGACAGAACGGGCTGCTCTTCAATTTACTAACATTGTGACATTGAACCAGTCACATAAGTACCAGCGACCTCAGTTTCTTTACCTGTAAAATGTGAGGAAGTTCTCTTCAAGTTCCAAGTCAGATAGTTTTGAGAAATAGAGAAAAAAGGAGGCCTCTCTCCTTGTACCCCTTTGTCTTTTTTTTTTTTTTGTATTTGGCTCTGAACTGAAGGCTGAATTAAATTTCCTTTGTAAATCTTCAGAGCCTTAAGTTTAACAGTCCTCAAGTTTCACAAAATGGGACAGGGGTGAGCAGCATGAAAAGTGTCCTCAAATCAACTATTTAAGAAAATGCAGATGTGTTTGGTTCTCAGAGATGGCCTTGGACACAGGCCCATGTGGATGGATGGAGGCCCAGGACACAACAAGGTCACAGGAGTCACCAGAGGGCAGGAACTATGTAGCATTTTGTCATTTCTAATTTTTATTGTTTAAAACCTTGCTGCCTAGGTGCTAAGCTGAGGTCTTTCTACATGCCATTAGCACCCTCCACAGTTTTTGGTATCCTGAGTTAGAGACCTGATTGCCTCATCCTAATTTTGGCTTTAGCGAACCTTGTTCCATTTGCCTCCCCAAATCATTTTACTATCTAATTAACTCTTCTAAACACTCACTGCTGTTTAAAGATAATTTGACCTCATCATCTTTGGGTTCAATCATCAAAGGAAAGGATGAGTAGATGGGTAGTGAAAGCAAAGCTCTAACTCAAAGTAACTTAAGGGAACAAAATTGAGTGTCAGGATATGTAGATGGAGTGGGTGGCTCCCACACCTCTCCTTTCAGCAATCTTTCTCAGTAGGGGACCTGAACAAGTAATGTGAGGATAGGTCAGTGAAAATGCTGTCCTGAGTCCTTTGTGAATGAGCGGTAGTATATATATACCCTTTACTGACTGTTGGTAGGCTTGCTGTAAGAAAGTAAAGGTTCCTGCTTGAACTGAAGAAATTAGAGGAAACAGGTTACAATGGGCTTTCAAAAATATATTTTTTAAAGTTCTTCATATTTTGTCTGCACTCTACTTTTCCAATTTTCTTGTTCCCCTCTGCAATCCAGTGACATCGGCATTCTTGCTTTTCCTCCCACATCATATGCCATCTCCCAAATCTGGGCATTTTTACTGGTTTATCCCCCTGTCTCTGGTCCTTTTTCTTTCCTGGTCTCTACCCACCCCTTCCCCTTCCTTGTCTTCCTTCAATCTGAACTAAAGTCCCAGCTTCTGCAAGAAACCTTTCCCTTTCCCTAATCTTAGTACCTTCCTTCTGAGATTACCTCCAATTTATCCTGTCTACATCATTTGTACAAAGTTGTTTGTACACTCTTTCCACCTTTAGACTCTGTGCTCCTTGAGAGTGGGGCTCTTCCTCCTCTTCTCCTCTTTCTCATCCTTTCTTTGTACCCCTGCCACTTAGCACAGTGCCTAGCACATAGTAGTAGGCACTTAATTGAACAACTACTTATAACTGGACAAAAACTTTACAATGAAAAGAGGACTGATTCTGGAATCAGGGAACTTGTGTTCAGATGCCATCTCTTATGCTTACTACATGTGTAACCTTTAGAAAAGTCATTTAAACTGTTTTGGCCTCAGTTTCCCCATATTTAAAATGGGGATATTGGACTGGATGACTTCTGGGGTCTCTTCTAGCTCTACATCTATGATTCTGTAGCATCATAGTAGAAAGACCTGCTTAGGTAAGTAGTGAGTGACCCAAACAGAGTTTTTGTTTTTATTTTTGCTTTTTGGAGGGGAGAAGGCCGGGCTATTGGGGTTAAATGACTTGTCCAAGGTCCCATAGCTAGTAAGCGTTAATTGTCTGAGGCCAAATTTGAACTAAGGTCCTCCTGACTCCAGGGCCAGTGCTCTAATTACTGTGCCACCTGGCCGCCCCTACCAAGCAGAGAAGTTGGGTGAACACTTTTTGGAGAATATTCTAGAGAGTTTTCCTGCCTAGCTGTAGGTTGCATAAGTCCTTTCCAACCCTGAGATTCTTTGATACATATGTCTATTATAAAGCACTATGTAAATGTGAGCTGTTAATATTTTATTTTACTTTTCAATTTTTCTGATATCAAGTCACCCCGTCTCTCCTGGGCTGGAAGCGCAGCAGCCGCTCAAAGGCTGGATTTCAAAAGTTCAACACCAAAGCTTTAACATGACAAACCAGATTTTTAAAATCAGTTTTTTCAACCTGACCCAGGACACCCCTCTATAGGGTAGCCTGGTGGCCCTGTTCTCCAGAGGACTCATCATATTTCTGTTGACTTATTGTGGGCAGCCAAATGCCTGTTAGCCCTCCTCCAACTCTGAACTCCTGAGCTCAGGCAATTTACCAGCCTCAACCTCTCTCCAGCACAGACTGTCCCACCACACAGGATATAGCTATTGCTATTTCAGATGATAACGAGAGAGAACAAGAGAATGTGGATGATAAATTGAAAATTAAGGAATTGAAAATTGAAGATCAAATAATTATTTGGGGACAGGGAGACAAAAACTTTAAAAATATTGGTGGTGCCTGGCACATTATGATAGTTGTTAGTTTAGAATGTTTTGGTCTATCAATTCTTCATATTTTAAGTGCTACCTATGTCTCCGTCCAGTCCCAAGAATATGGAGAAGTGGAAGTATGTGCTTCTTCTCTTGGCAATTCTCTTAAGGACGAAAGGCCTGCCTACCAAAATATTGTAACTTGAGACCTATTTATTCTGAAAAGAAACATGATTTTATCTGGTGCCTTTAAAGGGTCAGATTTAGAAAAAGTAATTTTAAAAATGTGATCAATAGTAATAAACCATGAGCCCAGTTATACACAGAGGAAAAGTTGTTTTTAGAAGTTTAGCTATGCAGGTTACATGAAAGATAGATATTGCCTCTGGTCTCTGTCTCTACTCAAAAACCTATGGATAGATACAGAAGCATCTATTTTTCTTAAACTCTCTCTCTCTCTCTCTCTCTCTCTCTCTCTCTCTCTTTCTCTCTCTCTCTCTCACACACAGACACACACACACACACACACACACACACACACACACACACTTTTAAGTAGACCAATGAACACATCTGCCAACTTTTCTTCTTTTGGTGCTCTTAGTGCTGAAGTGACTGGCTCCTTGCTTAGACACTCGAAGAAATAGGAATAATTGTGCCTTTGTTGAAATGCTCAGAGGATTAATGAATAAAGGACTGCAAAACTCTTTACAAATGAAATTCCACAGAAATACTTAGTAGCCAGCCATCATGGCTTATCTCATTTCTTTCCCTTTAAATTCACCTGTGAATCAAGCTGGGCTGTCCAGAGAGGTTGTGGGTTGTCTATTGATAGAGGTTTATGAGTGGAAGTTGTATGCCTACTGGTCAGGGACACAGGAGAAGGAACTCTTGGCCAGGCATAGAGATTGGACTCAGTGGCCTCTGAGGTCCCTCCCAGCTCTGAAATGAGCGGATTCTGACCTGTCTATTCAGCAGACTCACCTGTTCTGGAAGCAATCACTGGGCTTTCCAGAGGCAGATTTGGCAGTGTCTACATACTTATTCGGACTGTGGGGGATACACAGAAGAACCTGGCTAATTCTCCCTTCACTAATCCTCCAACTTGATAATTCCCTCCAAATGCCTAGCAGGCTCATCCTACTTTTCAACAACAGATTTAATGCTGAGAGCTGTAGTCAGGGCTCATGTTATTAAGACCTTCCTTCTTCTGGGGTGATAAACAGGGATATTTGTTAGGGGATATTGAAGTATGCTTATCAGGAAACATCATACCAGAATGGGCACTTACCCAAATCAGTAGCCATTAATTTTAGTGAGTTTCTGAATTCACTGAACTGGTGACTCAGGATAAGAACTCCTTCAGTATAGAGAAGGGTAAGAGTTTCCATGTCAGTTGTGCTTAGGACTTTTAGGAATCTTAAGCTTGGTCCTTTTCATTTCAAGATCCTTTCTTATAAAGAAATAATATAAGCATTTCTATTGTGGAGGTCTGAAACAATGAGAAAAAACACCTTAGGGATGAATTCTTTGTCTTTATGAATATAGAGATCGATTCTTTTTTCCATTCTCAACCTGCAATCTGTTAGTACTAGATTTTGCCAATGGCAGAACAGACTAGGCTGGAGCTGGCCAGGAGGGGCCACCAGAGCAGGGCAGATGACTGGAGAAGGTCCTAGAAGTCAGAAATGAAAGAATGTCCAGGCAGACAGGCAATCTACATCAGGGATACCCAGCAGTAGAGAATGTCCTAGAAAGTAGTTGGGACATTGTATTAGGAGAGCTAGGTTTTAAGTAATAGAAGTCCAGGCAGGCATCTAGTCTAGGGAAATGGAATGAACAAGGCAGGACCCCAGTTTTTGAGGAACTGATATACCAGGCCAAGAATCAAAACAAGAGCTCAGTAAAGGTTGGGGGACAGGGAGAAGGAAGAGGGTACAGAGGATAAGATAGAGACCCAATTATTGGAAATGGGGTACAAGGTCATGGCAGGATTAGCATGAAGGCTGACAGACCTAGGTTGCTAAGATGTCTCTTTATATGTCCCCTTCCTGGGGGCCTGTAGATATAACTCAAGAGGAATCATTTGTGTTGAATGAAAAGATGTTGTTACAGGGCAGGGAACTAGTCATTAAAATAGATGGTAGGTCTAGAGCTGGAAGGGACCCAAGAGGTCATCCAGCCTAGCCCCCACCCAGGTTAACTCGAGGTCACAAAGGTACCAGGCTAGGATTTAAACCTAGCTCTTCTGTTTCTACTGGATACAGGGCTCTTTCCACTGCATAATTCTGCCTTCCAGTTCTGAGTCTATAGAGTAGTATAATATACACAGTAGACTGGGAATTTGGAGTCCTGAGTTCTAGTCTAGGCCCTGTCATAAACTAGCTATGTGGCTTGGCCAAGTCAGTCTACGTCCCTGTGTTGAGATTTAAACCCAGGGACGCCAAAACCTGTTGAGGTGGGGACTCTGCCCACCCCAAAACTGTAGTGGTTTCATGATGTGTTGTGTTGGAACCATCTCAAAGAATTCAGTGTCAGACCACCTCTGATCCAAGTACAGGCATTTATTGAGATTGATACCTCTCATGAAGCAGGCTAAGTTCCCAGAGGAACCAGCAGCTTTAGAGAAAGCAAGATAGATTTTTATAGGGTAAAGATGCAACTACACAACAGAAATTTACATAGAATAGAGGAATATCATTAATATTAAAAAGGCAGGAGGAGTTTGTTAAGGGATTAGGTAATGGAGGAGGGGTCCCATCTATGATTCAGTAGTTAAACATTCTGGTCATTCTGCCCTCCAACTGGCTAGCTATTGTGGTTCTGTCTGGTTAAGACAGATAGTTAGGTATTGTGGTCCTGTCTTGGGTTAGATAGATGATGTGATTGTGATTGAATGTAAGAACACACCTGTTTCTGTGCAAATGGGTCTGGGGGCAGTGACCAGGTAGAAGCAGTAGCTGGGTTCCCATCACATGGATACACCTGCTGTTTCTGTGGGAACTAAGAGCTCAGGGACACACCTGTTGTTCCAGTGAGCAGTAAGGCATATATGAAGAAGTTAGGACATTGGTGGGGGGAGGGGGCAGGTACTGTGGGCTTGCTGTTCAGTGGGGCCAGGCCTATAATGAAGTTGGAATATTGGGGCTGGGGGCAGCTTTATTAGGATTCCATTACGTGGATCTCAGTTTCTTCAACTTTCAGATGAGGGGTTTGGAAACGAAGATCCCTAAGATTTATTTCTGCTCCAAAATCTCCTTTACCTGTTGTTACTCTCGATTTCAAGATATCAAAGATGCTCATTAAATTGTAGAGGTTGGTGGGGGAACAAAGGGAATATATATATATATATATATATATATATATATATATAGATAGATAGATAGATAGATAGATAGATAGATATAGATATAGATATAGAAATATATGTGTGTGTGTATATGTGTGTGTGTATATATATATATATATATGTTTGTATGTATATACATATAAAAATAAAATGTATGTATGCCAAGGGAGAAGACTGGTTGGATAGGGAAACTTGCCTCTTTCTGTAAGCTTGCCCATCCATAAAGCAAGCAAAGTAGACTTGCCTAAGGGCAAATTTTACCTAGAAGGCTTATTCCAAAGTAAAATTTGATCCCAAATGATGCAGATCTATAAGTACAGAGGAACAGCTCAGAGAGGAAATGCAGAACTTGTTTAGTAAAGAGCACAAAGACACAGACAAGCCAAGCTCATTTAAAACACTAAGACTTCTAGAGGTTACCTTTTCAGTAGATTATTCTGGAAATAGCTTATTTAGTGTGACACAAGTCTTCTTCAGTCTTTCCTGTCCCCTTCCCACTTCCTCCTCATTCTTGACCTGTGGATAGTACATTGTTGTTAGAAGATAGCCACAAGAGTATTTACTATATACAATCTTAAATTTAAAAAAAAAGTGGCACTAGAAGAAATTGGAATTGGAAGTAATTAGTATCAAAAGCAAACCAGCTACTCCTTGTTTAGATAGCCTCAACATTCAGAATATAGGCAGAATTACTCTTTTCTATTTCCTTCCTTAGCTGGCCTTGGAGTAGTAACTTTCCTTTAGTCGGAGTCTACAGTACACTCCTTACCCAACAGCAGACCAGCTTTCAGATATAACCATCTTGAGGCAAAATTTTGCCTCTGATGGAATCTTGACTTGCCCATTCTCCTTTCCACTACTTAAATCTGTGCCCTGGCTCAAATTCTTTTTGTCAAAAATGAGAGGAAGGGGGAAGATGGGCTGAAGGAGATGAGATCTCTAATTATGGGTCAGTTGATCCCTTGGTATGAAATTCCCTGCTCACAGGCTGAGTGTGAGTAAGGAAGGTCAGTTGTGATGCCTGCTGCCAATCCAGGAGGAACAGCTTAGGAATGTTTCCCTCGCTCTGGGAATTAAGCTGTTTTGAGCACCATGTTCTAGTGTCCAATATACAGCATGAGCATCTCGTGCTTTGCTTGTGGGACTGAGAAGCATTTCAGTTCAAACTGGATGTGCATTGATTTTGTCCGATTTATTTTGACTTTTTGTGTGAAGTCATCAAGGCAGTGATGTTGTCAACTACAACAGAGACAAAAGGAGTTGTAATGGACCTGGAATTGTGAAGATCTAGATTCAAATTCTGCCTCTGACATTTTCTTCTGGTAGTTTCCCGCTATCTACAATCACTCCCAGATATCCTTGCTAGAATCAGGGGTTTTTAAGGCTTTGGGGATATTGTATAAAATTCCTCTTTTCTGTTTAAAGTTCTTTACAACCTGACCTATCTTTCCAGTCTTTTTACACGTAAAACCATTCCACATATTCTACCATTTAGTGGTGCTAGTTTACCTGCTGTTCTGCCTAGGGGATGCCCATCTGTTTTGTCTTTGCATTGACTGTTGTCTGTGTATGGAATACTCCTCCTGGGCTTTTGGAATCCTTGGTTTCCTTCAAGGTTAAATTGGAAGCCTCATTTTCAACAGGAAGACTTTCCTGGTTGTCCTGCTGCTAGTACCGTCTCCACTAAGGCTACTTCTTATCACTTTTGTAATGTATCTTATAGATGTCTTTCACTGCACAAGTCATCTCCCTCATTCAATGGTAAGGTCTCCTGGCTTTTGTCTTTGTTTCCTTGGTATGTAGCAGAATGCACGCCTAGACAGCACATAATAAATGTTGATTGATTGCTAGTTATGGGATTCTGTGGAAATCTCTTCTCTGAGCTTCTGCTTCCTCATCTGCAAAAAAAAAATAGTATTTCTAGCACCTCTCTTATATGTTCAGTTGTGGGAATGAAATGAGATAAGGTATGTAATCACTTTCAAAAAATTAAAGTACTAAATCAATGTTCATTGAAAGATAGAATAAAATATTGGTTAGAGGGATGGCCTTAGAGTCAGGAAGATCTACATTCAAATCCTGCCTCTTGACTGTAGAATCCTGGGCAAGTAAAAGAACCTTTCTGTAACCTCTCATCCTTACCCCACCCCCATTCCTTAAGAGTCTTAATTCCTTAAGAATGTTAGTTTTAGAACAAGTTTTGCTGATCTACATTGACAGAAAGATTTTCCTAAGAGTAAGTTACCTATATATTGAAATTTTAAGCCTGGTCAAATAAATAAATAGAGAGAAGAAAGAAAGAAAGAAAGAAAGAAAGAAAGAAAGAAAAAGGAAGGAGGGAAGGAAGAAGAAAGAGAAGTAAAGAAGGAAGAAAGAAAAATAGAAGAGATAAAGAAAGGGAGGGAGGGCCTCAGACACTTAACATTTACTAGCCATGTGACCTTGGTTAAGTCACTTAACCACGATTGCCCTGCTTTCCCCCCTCTTAAAAAAAAGGGAGGGAAGGAGGAAGAAAGATAGAAGAAAAGAAAGGAAGAGAAAGCAAAGGAAGGAAAATGAAGAAAGAAAAGGAAGAAATAATGAAAAAGAAAGGATAGAAAGAAGAAAAAGGGAATAAAAAAGAAAATGAAAAGAAAGAAAAAGAGGATAAAAGAAAGAGAGGGAGGAGGATGGAAGGAAAGAAAGGAAGAAATAAAAAAGAAAGAAGAAAAAAAGAAATAAATAGCTATTATTATATAAAAAACAAAACCAGCAACTCTTACTGAACTCTTGGTGCTCCTTGAGGAAAATGAGGGCATTGAACTAGGTGATGTCTAAGGTTTCATGACTTTGTGAATTGAACAAATTGCCTTCCTTTCAACCCTAAGATTCTCTGATCCCTTTGAACAGTCTGAGAAGTGGTTACAAGATATTGTAGCTATTTTTCTTTTTTCATGACTTCTTATCTTTGTTTATTTTGAGTTTTTGACATTCATTTATACAAGATTTTGAGTTGAGAATTTTTTCCCCATCTTTCCCCTACTCCCACCCCAAGATTTTCTCCTTGACCTGAGAACTCTGGAATTTGGCTATAATATTCCTAGGAGTTTTCTTTTGGGGATCTTTTTCAAGAGGTGATCAGTGAATTCTTTCAATTTCTATTTTGCCCTCTGGTTCTAGAATATCAGGGCAGTT
>CM053583.1:241145018-241184454 GCA_028627135.1 Pseudochirops cupreus | reverse complement strand
AGATTTTCAAAACCAAATAAGGGAAGTGGAAGAAAAATTGGGAAGAGAAATAAGGGAATTGAAAGAAAAATTGGGAAGAGAAATAAGAACGTTGCAGGAAAATCATGAAAAGAGAGTCAGTAGTATGACTGAAGAAATCAACACAGAATGCGCCACAGGAGACAGAACAAGACTTTCATCAAGCTGTTAGTCAAACTCGTCAAGATCTCCTGTGATGAGAGGCCCGTTCTTGTAGTCCTGTGTCTAGACCAGTTGCTGTTTTCACAATGGATTAGGTCTGCAGTGTGTGATTTCATGCCTCAGATTCATCCTAGATGTGACTGTGCCCTTCTGGTCACCGTAGGGGAAGAAGTGTTTTTCCTTCAAATTTCCTTCAAAATGAAGAAGTTAGAGAGACCTTACCTCTTATCTTGACTATGTCTGGAATCAAGGAAGGTAGAAGCTGTAGGGAGGGGGAAAAAATAAATTGAGAAAACATAAAATTCCAATGAAAATAAACATGGTTGAGTACTCTAGACTGAATTGCCTCCAAGCAAAAGGGGATATAGATGGATTCTGTTCCCTTAAAATACTCTTCTCTCCTCTTTCTTTTCATTGCACCCGTGGTACCCAGTGCATCATTTGTTTTCCTGATGGCCAGTGTATTCCTAGTGAGGGTCATTCTCTCTGGGTATGATCCTGTCTGTTCTCCTTCCACTGTCAAAATAACCTTGTTCTCTTGGGGAAATAGAAAATCCACTGGATTAGGAGTTGCTATTTCCAGTGTTGCCATTTACTAACTACATTATCCTAGGCAAGCCACTTAGCCATTCTGAGACTCAGTTTCTTCAACTGTAAAATGGGGATAATTGTCCCTACTTACCTCATAGGTTTATTGTATGAAATGAGAAAATGTATTTTTTTAAAAAAAAAACCTTGGAAATTGCATAAGTACTATATAAATGTAAGGGTTTTTTTGTTATTGTGTCCAGGAAGGGTTAGGTTAAGCTAGTTCACACTGTCATGTGCATGACTAAAAACAGCTGTGTTGCCTCAACACAAGGGACTATTCAAATGTGGAATTCCAGTTGTTAACCATAGATTGGTGGGGAGATATTTTGGGATATGTGAGGGGCTCTGAACCTTCCTTGCATTTCACTAACCAGTAGTTTATTCTCTCCATGCATCCTGTTAGTTGCATTTATTAATTTTTACACATACCTAAGCCCTTATTGACTCTAGTAGCTTGGGCTAAATACTAAAATCTGGTATTTAGCATTTTGAAAAAAGTATTTAGCATTGATGAAAAAGAGTGAACTTGAAAAGTAAAATAAAATTGCGAAAGGCTTTAAATGCTTATGTTACTACTCACCAAGAAATTATTGTAAAGTGCTTTGCACAAATAAAGGATTACAGAAAGGCTCAATGGCAGTTATAATACTAGGAGACTATTGCCTTCTACATATGGAAAGGAGAAATTTAGGAGGCTCTTCAGAGTAAGATCATGTTGAATTGTCTGCATTTCTCAAAAAAAATCTTCAAATACAATCTCACCACTTGGACCAAAAATATGAAGTAAAACAAGTGCTTTAAGATCTGGGTCTTGTGACAAGTATCTTCCTCTTTGTGAATTTGGACTCTTTGGCTTATTGGCACTCATTATTATTGCTTTATTTCACTCTATGGCCATGACCTTAGGCAGCTAGGTGGTGCAATAGTTAGAGCATCGGGTTTGGAATCAGGAAGACCTATTTTCATGAATTCAAATCCAGCTTCAGACACTTGCTAGCTGTGTGACCCTGGGCAAGTCACTTAACCTTGTTGGCTTCAGTTCTTCATGTGTAAAATGAGCTGCAGAAGGAAATGGCAAACTACTCCAATATCTTTGTTAAGAAAGCCCCAGATGGGGTCACAAAGAGTCGAGCATGACTGAAAAATGACCAAACAATGACATGGCCATGACTGTAGAACCCATAGACAATACTGGTAGAATCTTAAAATGGTAATTGCTTGAATAAGTGATAACATACTGCATAAGCTTCATGTTTCATGCAATATTATATAGGCCCTCCTAGTAGGATGGTAGTGTTTTATATTCCTGGGAAAATTTCTGTGTGGGTGGGGTAGACAGATCATTAAATACTAAAGATCTACCTACCTTGGTCATCTGCTTTGTTGTTGCTGCCATGCTCTTTGCCACATATTTGCCTCCATGAGGTTTATAGGGATTCCCAATGGAAAGCCACTTGTACCCAATGGTTATCCATTCTCCTTGGCTCAGTTTAAGGAATTTAACAGTGTTTCTTCTTCATCCTGCTTTGATCCCAAAGATTCAAGGAAGGAAAATTACTCTCACCTCATAAAAGTAATCATAACTCAAATGGACCTCTGATTTCAACTATTTGGAAGCTCACTTCAATAGTGCTGATTGAAATCAACCTGGGCCAGCCCATCACATATGAATCTTCTCCACATCCTTCTATAAGTTTAGCAGCAGGAGTCTGGCATGACGTGCTAGAGACCTTGTCTCCTTCCTTTCTCTTGGCATTGTAAGGAGACTGTCCACTGGTTGTCCCTTGATCTTGCCAATGACTAACCCATTTTCTTTTCCTCTCGTTCAATTCCTTAATGATATTTTTTCTGATGAATCTGTGGTCCGATGGTACAGACTGTTGACTGAGGAAAAAGAAAAAACACCTCATATCATCAGTTATAAGTCTTTTTTGGTCTGTTAAAATATAATCAATTTAATTTTTTGTGGTATAATTTTGTACTTACCATATCTAATACCTATCAGTTCTTTTCTCAAGAAAATGGTTTATGATCTAAAGACATGAGGCTTCTGTATAATCTGCAGGCTTTGGAATTTTCTCATTCTTTTTTTTTCCTGAACCAGGCTTGCCCATACATTTCTCCCCATTTCTATCTTTTCCAATTTTCGAACTAAAGTCATCAAATATTAGGGAGTATGTTAGTTTAGTTTGAAGAATCTTATCAAGTTCTTTGTAGAAATTGTCCACTTTTTTTTTTGCTTTCTTTTTTTTTTTTGGAGGGCAATTGGGGTTAAGTGACTTGCCCAAAGTCACATGGCTGATTTGTGTCAAGTGTCTGAGGCTGGGTTTGAACTCAGGTCCTCCTGACTCCAAGGCTGGTGCTCTACTCATTGCGCCACCTAGCTGCCCCCACTGCAATTACTTTCATGCCAGTCTCTTTGCAAAAACTTATAATTAGGGGCGGCTAGGTAGTGTAGTGAATAGAGCACCAGCCCTAGAGTCAGGAGGACCTGAGTTCAAATTCGGCCTCAGACATTTTACACAAAAGAACTAGCTGTCACTTAACCCCAATTGCCCTGCCTTCCCCCTCCAAAACAAAAAGCAAAAAAACCCCCCTCAAAACCAAAAAAAACCCTTATAATTAGCACTGATACAATAATAATAACTAGCAATTACATAGTTCTTTAAGGTTTGCAAAGCACAATGCATATGTTATCTCATTGGATCCCCACAACAGACCTGAGTGGTAGGTTCTATTATTATCCCCATTTCACAAATGAGGAAACTGAGACTGACAGAAGTTGCATATAGGTAGTGTGTCTCAGGCAGGATTTGAATTCAGGTCTTCCTGACTCCAAATCAGAAGAAAATGGTGAGCCACTCCAGTATTTTGTCAAGAAAACCCCATGGACAGTAGTAAAATGACATGACATTGGAAATAGCGGAGAGGTCTGCTGTCATGCATGGGGTTGAGTTGGACACGACTGAGTGACTGAACAACAACTTCTTGTCTCTAAGTCCAGCATTCTACCCCTGTGATACCAGGGTCCCCACCCTACCATGAAAAGGCATGGGGGAAGGACTTTGTGGAGGGATCACACTAACAACATTGTACTGATCTTTTACATCCTCGTAGTCCCCTGGCAGTTCTCAAAGCCTTTTTCTGTGCATTGTTTTATTTATTCATCATAATAACCCTGTAATCGTAATAACCCTGTGAGTTAGGCAGAGAATATAGGATTATTCTTACTATATAAATGAGGAATTGAGATTTAGACAGATTAAAGACTATGAGATTGGGAATCCCTATTATTGGTCTCTCTCTCTTTTTCTGTATATATGCATGTATATAAGTGTATATGTTATATACCTAGGGTCATAAAGACAGAGATATGTCCTATCTGTGTGTATATGTACATACATATACATATGTATATGTATGTGGAGTTTGGGTTATCTAAACGTGAACTATGGGGTCTGGCAATACTTAGGATACATAAATGTGTGTAGCTGACCCTGTCTACTTTATATGCACTGAAGGCAATTGGATTACACACCAGCAAATGAGTTTCTTAAATAGAGGAGGTGACAGTATCCCAGATAAGTTTCAGTGAAGAAGGTACTTAAAAAAGGGGAGGGGACACTATCAACAGAAAGCTAACAGCCAGAGATGCAGTGAATGAGCCCAAAGGTAAAACCAGAGAGGACATGTCTCAGTCTTTATGACGCTGTGTATTTATTTTATCTGTGTGGTTTATCATTTTAGATTGTGTGTTCAGATCTCAGTAGGTTCTGTTTTGTTTACTTGTCTACTTTGTCCAAGATTTGGAATGTAGGTAGAGTTTAGGGATAGAGACTGAACTTATGATTTCATTGGTATAGGGCAGGGGTTCTTAATTTCTTTTTTTTTTCTTTTTGAAGGGCAATTGGGGTTAAGTGACTTGCCCAAGGTCACAGGCTAGTTTTTGTGGGTTCTCAATTTCTTGTGTGTCATGGATCCTCTTTGGTCATCTGGTAAAACCTGTGTGCTTCTCTTCTGAAAAAAGTTTTTTTTTAAACTCACAAAATAAAATATGTATGAGTACAAAGGAAATCAATTATATAGAGCTATCAAAATATAACCCTTCCCCCCAAAAACAAGTTTGTAGATCCCAGGTCAAGAATCCCTGGTAGAATGAATCTTATTTGAGGAAATTTGTTCTACCTATCCAAGTTGGCAACTTCACTAAAGCGTACAGTCATAGAGAGTTGTTCAAGGTCACACAGTCAGTTTGTGTCAAAAGCAGGACTTGAATCCAGATCTTCTTGGCTCTTTATCCAATATGCCACACTGTCTCTTATGATAATCAGTGTTATCCTACTGAAAGTCATAAATTAGCTCTGTGAAAATATACTTAACAAAGCAATGTTTTAGGGGACAGTGAATTATGTATATGCATAATACTTGTGAACCCATACCAAGGACTATGGTGATATTAATAAACAGATCAGAATGAACAAACAATTAGGGCCTTGAATTATTGCTAGCTGTTTATCCAACTGGCATCTTAGGATTTAGTGGCATAGGGGTGAGGTATTCAAGACATTTCTTACAAATGATGTTGGTCAAGGTGATGTTATGCATGTGAATGTCCATTAATGCTGTTGATTCTAGGACAACCTGCATACCCTCCAAGCAGAATCCCAGGGAATGTTTTTTTTCCCTTCTGCAGTTTGTGGGTGAGAGAAGGAGCAGCCCAATTAGGGCTTATGCATAGGTGTTAGTATTTCAGAAGAAAACTTAAAAATGGGATCATTTGGAGCAGGGGTTGATTCAGCTCCTGGCGTTAGTGTGTTACAGATGGAACTGCAGGATGCCTTCAAGCAGTGCCGGAGCAGGTGAAATTCTAAGGACTGGAAATCCCCCTTAGTTGTTATTCAGTTCAATTTTAGGATGGGAGACTGGACTGGATGACCTCGAAGGCTCTTTCCAGCACTAAGATTCTGTGGTTCTAATTGGATAATTTCTGACTGAGGACTTTCTCTGTGTCTGTGAAAGAAAACCTCAAAATACCAACAAAAATCCAAAATCAGTCAATACTTGGTCCCAAGTTTAATTTTCTAAATGAGTTATGTTTCAATATGAGAGAAAGTTTCTCATTAATTTTTGTTTAACCTGAACTGAGAATATCAAAGAAGCCCAAGGGGAAATTTTGGTCCTCAGGCTGTCCCAGCCTTAGCCTGTAAAATGAAAATTGCAGATTAGCAAAGTAAAATTTTCAATAGATAATGCTTTTTTCCTGGAAAGACGTCAAGGTACTTCTTAGGGACAATTTTATTTATCTTAACTAATGAGGCACAGTGAAATGGGTAAGGAGAGAGAGTAATAACTTATGTTTATATAGCAATTTAGGGGTTTGCAAAGCACCTTCCTGGAAATGACCCCATGAGGTAGGTTGTATAGAAAATTTTAAATCCCCATTTTTCAGATGAGGAAATTCAGACTTTCAGAAGTAAATTGACTTGCCCATAGTAACCTAGCAATGTAGGTTTTACATCTAGGTCTCTCGATTCTAAGCTCAGAGTTTTATATACTATACCATGCTGCCTGTCTCAGTAGCCTCTTTTATGGATGGGAATTCTGAACCACAGTGTGGTTAAATGACTTGCCCACAGTCATCATCAGTGGTTTAACTCACGTCCTTCAGCAAGAGTGCTCTACCAATATGGGGTGGGACAGAGATTGGGATTTGGAAATAGGGATAATAGGAAGAGGTAGATTGAGAAGCAATTTGTATTTTCAGATTTTTTTTTGATAGGAAATTTTCTTACTGTCTGATGAAGTTGGAAATGAGAAAAATGGATTTTACCAAAACACCTTAGCTAGCCAGAGAGACAGGTACAAAACCTTGTAGATATCAGGTTTCTAAAACAGTAATTCTCTCCTGTCTGTCTTTGCCTCAGTAGAATTCCTAAGGAGATGGGAGAGAAATCTGTTGACTAGGGGAGTATGTTTACTGAGTCATATTTGCAGAATCACAGGATATTAACATGGGGAGGAAACTCAGAGATCATTTAGCTGGAGGGTTCTTAATCTATAAGAACAAATCTGTAAACTTGGTGTTGTTTTTTTTTAAGTTGCTTATTTCAACATGGTTGGTTTTCTCTGTAATCCTGTGTATTTTATGCATTTAAATACTTTATTGTGAGAAGGTGTTTACAATCTTCACCAGACTGACAAAAGGAGGGGGTCTGTGACATACAAAAAGTTAAGAACTTCTGACATAATTACACACCCTCATTTTATGGAGGGGGATAACAGGTCAAAAGAGAAATGATTTTCCTCCAGCTAACACAGCTTCTTAGTGGTAGGGTAAGGACTAGAACCTAGGAGCCTTATTCTTGGTTCATTCCTTTTTCCATTTACTAAATTGTCTTATAGAGTCCCTTGCCCCAAATAAGTAAGGAATTGAGTGAGGTTAAGGGGCATATTGATTTGATTCTACCAGGCCTTGCAGATGTGTGTGTGTGTGTGTGTGTGTGTGTGTGTGTGTGTGTGTGTGTGTGTGTGTGTGTGTGTTGGAGTGATATAAATCTTTCTGGGAAATAGTGGTGTTGACTAGAGACTGGCATCTCTCCTGCAACACAGAATAACTGTGCCCCTGCCCATCACCCCAGAGAAATTAAAAAAAAAAAACCCACTGAAATTGTTTGCCTGATGTCAGAGATGTGGGGGTCATTCTTGTGAGTGTTTGTATAAGTGTGAGGGTCACGCAACTCTGATATTAAAAAAATGGACCAAATGGGTTTACAGCCTGCCATGTGGGAATCTGCAAGCTAGTCACATCGAGCCCGTTACCACAAAATTGATTCTGGAGCCTTCTTTTTAAGAAATCCACAACATACATCCCAGGCAATCATGCAATCTCCTTCAAACACCAAATGAAATGAGTTAATAATCACTGTTTGAGGGAATACAAAGGTCTTCCTCATTTCCAGGGAGATTTTTTTTATGAGCACACAAATACACATATGTTCATGTATAACACGTATCTGTTGGTCTCTTTCTTTGTCACCCCCACCACTTGGCTCCTAAAATCATGTATGTATCTGGGGCGCTATGTGACCATACAAAATAAAACACATCTCTAAAAAGACAAAGTTGATGAAATCCATACCTTTAAAAAAGAAAACTGTAGAACATGGGTGATAATAACTCTATCCTTGATCTGTCCTTCTAACTATACCCAGCCAGGACTGCCATGATATGGATTTTATAAAATTTACCAGCATTCTTTAAACAGCAAACAGGAGCAGCAATAAGGATCTTTCATTTTTCCTCTACACTTGTCTTACTTGCATCTGTGGACTTTGGAGGCTGACCTGAGACTCCCAGTCCTCCTCCCCCCTCCCACTCCCCACTTACATATTTCCTAGGTTTCCTTTATACTATTTCCTTTAAAATGTAAACTGGAGAATTCCCCTCCACACCTGCAGTTCAGTTGATTTTGTTCCTGTACAACTTTGCAATACGGTTGGCCAAGACAAGTTGAATTTAAAAACAAAGACAGGGTCTCTAGCACATTGATCTCAGGCTTAAAGAAGACCTTTGTGTGAATCCCAGAAATGTCCAGCTGTTTTTTTTTTCTCTTTAATGTTTTGAGCTAAGAGTAGAACTGAAGTTAGGAGACCTGTCAAGATTTTTTTTTTTCCTTGCTGGTACCAGAAAAAAAATGGAAAAAATGCAATACAATTTAGTTTTACAGAATTTTAGCTGTTTTTCAGATCTTAAACATTCAGACAATTTAACTCTGCTTCAGATGAAGAGGGTAACTTTTGTAATACTGGTCTGAAACATGCCAGATATTGCAACTCCCATTCAGACTTGATCCCTTTGGGTCCCCCAGCAGACTGAATAGCTGATTGCAGGAACACTTATTTTTATCTGACACTCATCTGGTGTCCCTCCAATTCCAATTAGCATGGCTTTGTCTCAGACCCCTCCGTTTATCACAAAGTAGGGACAGTCTTTCTGAATGTAGTGAAGTTCATGTTCCAAAGAGCAATGTGGTGCTGGGCACTCAATACTCTCGAAAGCCAGGATCTTGCCAACAATAGAAATGTTTGTCCTTCAATCATAGCAGAAAGAAGAGACAGAAGAAGGAAGGTTGAGAGCCAGATTGTGAGGCTTTCTGGGAGAATTTCTGAACATGGAGAATTTGTTTTCTTCTGCAGTTCTAAATGAATTCTTCCTAAAATATAAAATGAAGTTATGTGTTTGTCTGTGAACCATTTCTCTTTTTCCCCTCTGTCTCCATTCTTATACCCCTTTTTCTTTTTCTTTCTTCCAAGGCACAAATGCTACCCAGGATTTATCAATGTTCCACTTAATCCATTCACGTTTACTGTTTAAAAAGGACAAAAAGAACACAGTGGTACATATCTTTAAAGCAGATCAGGTCTTTTTGCTAGCCGGATATCTGAGTATTTTTTTAAAAATCTCAAACATTTACCTGAAAACACAGTAGAAAAGAGGTAGAGTGGGCAACTCACGGCTTCTCTTGGGAGCAGGGTGTTCTTGGGAGTTTTCAGCAGGTCTATCAACTTGGATTGAAAAAAAATGGCATAATAATAATAATGACCTCAACAATAATATGTAGCATTTAGGTAAGAATGGGGAAGGTAACAAGCATTTACTGGCTGCTCAGGATGTGCCAGACCCTGTGCTAAGCATTTCACAAATATTATCTCATTCGATCCTCATGACAACCCTGGGTGGTGGGCTCTATTATTATCCCCATTTTACAGCTGGGGAAACTGAGCCAAAGAGAGGTTAAGTGACTTGCCCAAGGTCACACAGCTAGGAAGTGTTTGAGGCTAGATCTAGTAATTTAATTTTCTTCAATTATGAATGGAAGCAATGAGACATTTATTCAAAGAAAGAGGCCATAGATTATACTGGACTGCCCAAGGGGGTCCATGACACATACCATGCTGTTCTAGAGTGACAATGCCAACCTCCTTGGTTGACTGCTTCATAGACAAACCTTCTTGGAAGTAAGTGGGGGAGAAGCAGTTAACTGGGCACTGAAGAAGTATAAGGTATTTATGAAAGATGAATTATAAATTGAAGCACTCTATAAAGGCCTAGGCCTACTGGCAAGGACTGTCTGGTATCTTCAGGAGGGCAGATAGTACTGTGCTGCCAATAGTCACTTGAAACAAATGATCCAATGGTGTGATCCCTCAGCTCCCAATAACAGAGGGCAAATGGCCTTCCAGAAGGAGATATAGATTTTCTTTTGAGATATGGAAAGAGAAATAAATTAAATTATGCTGGGACCCAGTGACAAAGGGGGTGGGGAGAGGAAGAAAGGAGTCAAGAGAAAGACAACCTTTCCCCTGCTCTTTCCAAAAAGAAAAAAAAAGAAGGAAAAAAGAAAGAAGGGAGACACCGCCCCCCTCCCCCTTGGAATCAGGAGAGAGACAAGCTCTTCCCTGCCCCTTTCCAAAAAAGAAAGAAAGATAAACAAATTCACCCTGCAAACAATCCAATCCTTTGGAGTAAAGAAGAAACAGACTCTCCTTCGCTCCTTTCCAAAACAAAAACAGAAACAAACACCCCAGCCCATCCTGCAAACCACCCAACCCTTTTAGGCAGACAGAAAGACACCCTCTCCCTTACCCCTTTCAAAAAAAAGGTGGGGGAGGAAGGAAAGAAAGAGAAAAAGAAAGAAAGAAAAAAGAAAAAATCCAAACCATCGGGCAAACCACCCAACCCTTTGGCCTGGAAGGCATTTGCAATTTAATTGATATTTGGCGGCAGGAAGCCAATCAGTATAAGTAAATTGACGTTATGAGATAAAAATAATCGCTTAATGGGATACCTTCCCCCATGGCTGAGGCGGCCCAAATAAATGGAGGCGCGCGCTTGGAAGCAGCGTGATGGCGCATCCCGCTCCAGCCCTCTGCTGCCTTACTGGCAGGGTTCTGTTCAGGCGGCAGTTTATTTTTATGGCATCTGTCTCCACTCCCTGAGAGAAGGCAATGAGCGGTTTCACATTGATTGCCGCCCCAGCCAAAGGCAGCCAGAGCGAGCCCATAATTAATGACTTTATTTGCTGGAAGACTGCTGAGAACAATTGAGTTTGTTATGGTAACAACTGATGCCAGCTTTCCTAGAGGCTCAGGGGAGGTGTTTTAGTGTTGGAGTCCAGCAGCCAGAAGCCGGGCAGTGGACCAGATGATCCGCAGGCAGAGGGAGAGCCTGGCAGATGAAGTGTCAATAAAGCTGAGTGATTCAGCCCTTCAGTGATGGAGCCCGGCCGGAGGAAGGGATGAGGGCTTGGGGATGGAGCACTGCCTTTTCAGAGCCTAGCTTTGAAGATTAATTATGATGATTCCAACCCACAAATGGATTGTAGGATATAATCATCGTAGGAGAGTAGTCTCTTGTTCATTAAACTATTTTTTTTTTTTTTGGAAAGGGGAGAGATGGTGAGGTTAGATTGGAGCAGCAAGACTTTCCGGGAAAAAAGTCTCTTTCCTTGGTATAAAATAGACAACTTCTCTTCTTTTTCTATATTTCCTTCTAGGGCTGGTTTCTCCTTTTCTTCCCATTCTTGTTTGGGGATTCTAATGAAAAAATGCTGTCTCCCTTAAGCTTGAGGGAAGATGATGTATGACCTTTCTCCTCTCCTCTCAAGATACCTTTTCACCTCTTCCCTCTCCCCCACTTTTCCAGAACCAGTGAATCATGTTGTATTTTTGTTGGATGGCAGGAAAAGTTATTTCCAAGATGGTGTCTTCCCTTGGACTTTCTATCTTGGTAATGATTTCACTTCTCTGTTGTCATCTGAAAAAAGACCCCCATCAACAGGAAAGGATGACTGGTGCTATAAATGAAGTGCCCTGTACCATTTGAGCCCTGGGCTCCTCATCTATGGCTGTGTTAAGGGAGAACAAGCAGATGCTACTTGTCCTTGGGAAGGAACATGACCAGTGTAGCATCCATCCATCCTGCACCTGAAGCTGGAGTTGTAGGCTGGGAATTCCACCAGTGTCAGGATTTGTAATGATTTATTTTTGAGGGAACCTTCACCAGAGTGAACAGTGTCATTGGTCTGGGAGTTCTTTAAACCTTTTGGTCTTATTTTAATTATTCTCTCTCTCTCTGTCTCTCTGTCTCTCTCTCTCTCTCTCTCTGTCTCTCTGTCTCTCTCTCTCTCTCTTACTCTCTCTCTCTCTCTCTCTCTCTGTCTCTCTCTCCATCTCTCTCTCTCTCTGTCTTTCTCTCTTTCTCTTTCATATATATGTACACATATGCATATGTATGAATAGATATACACACAGAAGCTTTTAAAGTATCCAAAAGATGATGCTGTTTCTTTGTGCATGTGTGTTTATTTTGAAATAGCATCTTATGTTTAGGCTGGTATCAGTGCTTGGTAGATGATCTCCTGGACCCTTTGTAACCACAGCCTTAAATTCTAGAGATAGCATTTATTTTTTTAAAAAAATTGATTTATTTTTATCGATGACTTTTGTTTTTATATCACATTCATTTTTGAATATATTCTCTCCTCTTCCTATGCCTAGAGAGACTTCCCTCATAATAAAGATTAAAAAAGAAAAAGCAGAGTTCAGCAAAACCAACCAGGGCAATGACCATATAATATAAATAAATAGTTTAAAATTCATATAGTACTTATTAGGTGCTAGGCACTGTGCTAAGTGCTTTACAATTATTATTTCATTTCATGGTCACAAGAACCCAGGATATAGATGCTATTATTAACTGCATTTTACAGATGAGGAAACTGAGACAAACAGTGGGTAAGTGACTTGTCCAGGGTCACATAGCTAGTAAGTGTCTGAGGTCAAATTTGAACTCAAGTTTCCTGACTCTATATCTGGCACTCTATTCACTATGCCACCTACATGCCCCATACCTGACATTATGTGCAGTATTCCATACTCATAGTCCCCCATATCTGCAATGAAGGAAGGAAGGTACATTTTCTCTACTTCTAAGCTATTTATAATCATATAGCTTAATAATTATGTAGTGTTCAGTTTCATCATATTCTTTCTTTCTATATTGTTGTAGTTCTATACAGTTTCATTGTGCTTAATTTGTTCTACATCAATTCCTGTATTTCTCTGAATTGATCATATTCACAGTTTCTTGTGGCATAGTAATATCTCACAATGTTCATGTCCCAGATTGTTTAGCTATTCCTCAGGTGATGGTTACCTATGTCATTTTCAGTGCTTTGCTGTGATAAAAGGTGCTGGCATGAATATTTTGGTGTAGAGGGACCTTTTTTCTGTCTTTGGTCTCCTTGGGGCATATGGCTAATATTGTGATCTCTGGGATGAAAAGTATGACTATTTTAATCACTTCTTTAGCATAATTCCAAATTGCTTTCCTGAATAGTTGGGCTAAATCACAATTCCATTAATAGTCTATTAGTGTGTCTTCCTATATCATCTTTTGTCATCTTTGTCAGTTTATAGAATATGAGATAAAACTTTAGAATTGTTTTAATTTGCCTTCTTAAGAGTTGGAACAATCTTTCATAACATTGCTAATTCATAAATCTTTTTAGAATTATTTGTTCACATTCTTTGAAAACTTATCTATTGGGAATGGCTTTTGGTTTTATATCTTTCCATTAACTTCATATATATCTTGACTATCAGTTCTTTATGAGAGAAATTTGATAAAAAGATTTTTTTCCCCAATCAATAGTTTACTTTTTTATCCTAGCTTCATTGATTTTGTTCAGGCAAAAGCTTTTCAATTTTGTGTAATTTAAATTGTGTGTTTTCTCTTTTGTGATCTCTGTTGCTTGCTTGGTTAAGAATTCTCCCCTTTCCATGGTTGTTAAAGATAACCCCACTTATTATTTTTTTAATGATGTGAGTTCCCCTTCTCAGCCTGCTGATTGGTTTACCTGGCTCAAATCTTCTCCTACCATAGTCCAGCCTCCATTCAACTGTCAAAATAATCTTCCTAAAGCAAAAGTCCAATCATATCACCTTCTTACTCATTGAACTCTAATTTCTCTTCATCACCTCCAGGATCAACTATAATATCCTCTGTTTGGCTTTCAAAACCCTTCATGACCTCTCTTCCCACCCCACCCCCCTCCAATTCCCCTACTTTTCCAATCTTTTTACACCTTACACCACCACCCACATACTCTTTGATTCAGTGACACTGGCCTCCTTGCTATTCCTTGAAAAAGATACGCCATCTCTCAGTTCCAGTTATTTTAATGGGCTGCCCTACTTATCTGTAAGGCACTATCTCCTAATCTCCACCTTTTGGCTTCCTTCAAGTTCCAGCTAAAATCCAGACATTTACTGGAAGCCTTTCCCAATCCCTCTTAATTCTAGTGCTTTCCTTGTGCCGATTATCTCCTATTTATCCTGTATATAAGTTGTTTGTATATAATTGTCTGCATGTTGTTTCTCCTGTTAGTTGTGAGTTCCTCAAGGACTGAGGCTGTCTCTAGCCTTTCTTTGTATCTCCAGTGCTTAGCACAATGCCTGGCACACAGGAGTAACTTAATAAGTGTTTATTGGCTGATCTTTTACATTTAAGTAGACTTTCCATTTGGAACTTATGATTACCTCAATGGTGTAAGATGCCGACCTAAAGGTATTTTTCCGTCAAACCATTTTATAAAAGTGATTTTTGTCAAATAGTTTATGTTGTCTAATTTATTGAAATTTTTGTTGTTGTGTTCAGTTATTTCCGATTTGTGCTTATATCGCCTGTTCCATTGATCTACAATTTGGTTTTTAAGTCAACACCAATTAGTCTTGATGGTTTATAATTGTTCAATTAGAACAATGGTGCTTTAAAAAAAAAACTTAAGGGGGGTGGCTAGGTGGTGCAGTGAATAGAGCACAGGACCCTGGAGTCAGGAGGACCTGAGTTTAAATCTGACCTCAGACACTTAACACAAAAACTAGCCATGTGACCTTGGGCAAGTCACTTAACCCCAATTGCCCTCCAAAAAAAAAAGCCAAAAAAACTTTAATGTCCAAAAGTGTTATTTTCCTTTCATTCCTCCTTCCCCCCCCCTCGTGATTTTCTTGAAGATGCTAGACATTTTGTTCCTCCAAGTGAATTTTGTAATTGTTTTATCTAGTTCTATAAAGTTATCTTTTGGTAGTTTGATTGGAATATCACTAAGCCTGTAAATTAGTTTAGGTAACATTGTAATTTTTATTGTATTGGTATGGTCTGATCATATGTATTTCTGTGATTATTTTATTTGTTCTTTGTTTCTTCAAAGAATGTTTTATTATATTTACATAAGTATTGAGTGGTCATGGTAGATTGACTTCCAGATGCTTTATGCATTTTGTAGTAATTCTGAACAAGATTTCCTTTTCTATTATTTCTTCAAGTTTTGTTATTGCCATATAGAAGTGCTGATAATTTTTGTGTTTGTATTTTATATCCTTTAAGTTTCTATTAACTAATTTTTTTACTGACTCTCTGGGGTTTTCTAAGTAAATCATGATGTTATCTGCAGATAGGTATTATTTTACTTCCCCTTCACCAATGCTTATGAGCAGCAATTACTCTTCTGAGGTAAATATACTCTTTTCTGGACCACTAACTTTTGGGAAGACATCTTTAAAAAACTCAGTCTTTATGTATACAATGACTATCATGTAGTGGGTGCTAAATGCTTGTCGATTGATTAGTAATGTCCTGTCCTTTCTGCTATGGACAAAGATTGTGGGTTTTGATTAGACAGGATAGATTTATTCTTCTGTCTTTCTTGTTGTATATTTTCTGGATGACTATTTATCCTGTATATAGCTTGTACATAAAAGATGGCTACATTCTAGGGATGAGTACTTCAATGTGATTTATAAAGTGGGTTAGGAATCCTTTGGGATAAAATTCCTAGGAGTTCTTCTATGAGTCCAGTGGAATTCACCTGGACGTCATTTTAAGACTGGATTTATCACTCCTTAAGTGAAATATAGAGAAAAAGAAAAGGATTCAGTTTGAACATTGGTGTTTTGTTTAAAAACAGGTTTCAATTTGCTTAATTGTCATGTCTGAGGAAAGAGATGGGTAATTTGGGAGCCACTGCACCTGTGGGAAATATTGATTTCTCTCTTTATGTTATTTTGGAAGAGTTTGGGGTTTCTTTGTGTTGCTGTGTATGTGATCCAATGGCATCACTATGGAAACTCAACTAGTAAGTGGAAATATGCAAAGAGGGTCAAAGAGTGTCACTTCTCCCTTCTCTGCCCTGTAATAGAAATAGAAATAGGATATCAGAGTCAGCCAGCAATGAATCTGAAGCTCAGGAGTTCAGCTGTGTCTCTTAAAGCAATGTCATGTCAGTGATGGCCCCTTCCAGAAATCCGTCTTTCATTGCTTGTTTGCAGATTTCTTCTTATTGTAGCAGTCTCAGTGAAAATTCAATTCCTTTTCTTGGCTATGACAAGGATTAACTGGAAAGAAAGGAATCGAGTGTAGATAAAGCCTGACATGAAAATAAACAAAACAGAAAATCAGAAGTGAGTGTTTGATGGGTCTCAGCTTGTGATGAGTTCATTTCTGGTGGATCTGGGAAAAAAGGGAAGAAATAGACAGTCAGCTAGTCTTACAGATTCCTGCACTCCAGTATTAGGCATCTATGGAGTCCAAACTTACAGAAGGCCCAGAGCATTTGCAAAAGAAACTACAAAGCTTGGGTACTCTAATGCTCATGGCTAATGAGATGGGTTTCATTACAGGGGAGCAGCCTGGTGTGAACACTCCTACCAAAACTGCCAAGGGTGTGTTGGAGAACATAGACAAATATTTAGAAAGCACCTACCATAAGGCCCGGGGCTTGGTGAGATGCACAGATATGAAGAAATATAAAACAAATTTATTCTGTGGGGACTATGAAGGCTGCTTATAATAGGAAGGGGAGGGACTACATACATATGCAACATTACCTACTTCCCTATTATGATAGGTGGCCTATTTAAAAATGGACTCAGCAAACAAAAGAAAACAATAAATTACTACGGGCCCCCTGATTTGTCTAGACACACACACATACGGTATGTGTATCCTCAGAGATACGCTGTGTCAAATTATAGAAGATAACTGCTTATATATTCATATGTACATAAATATATGCACAGCATGCAGTAACTGTTGTGCGCATAATATGAAAACACAGCCCTTCATTAATAAAAACAATGGCATTGGCATTTTTAAAACCCCCAACAACAAAGCCTGCTCCTGTGTGAAGGTGCCAGAATTTTGGAACGGAAGAAAACTTAAGTGTTTAAAGATAACACTCAGGTCCGGAGTGTTGAAAGAACTTCTCCAAGGTCACAATGCTAATTAATGTCCCGGCTAGGCTGAGCTTAGGGCTCTTGATTCCTCCTTCAGGGCTCTTTTCGCTCCATCTCATCGTTTCTTGGACAATGGCCCCTCAATGGGTAAATGCCCTTTCCCCACCCTTGAGCGGGAATTCGGAAACTCTTCCTGTAGGTCCTGGACAGGCTATGCCTCTTTTGTCCAAATGTGCCTTGAACTTCGGAGGCATAGCCTTTGCTTTCTGTGAAGGGGTTACTCAAGTTGGCCACTACATGGGGGAAAACGCAGCATCCAAAAGGGCGTCATCACCTTTATGCCTCATCTACTCTGTTACTTCCCTCTTACATTCTGTAATTTCGTCAGGCTGACTGAAGGGACTCAGTTATTTAGAGATCTCCTGACCTTCCCTTCATCCCTGCTCCCTGTCCCATCCCTTCCCACCTAGAAATATAACATAACATTAGAAATGTATCTATGATATTATATAATACTATATATTATATCATTACATAATATATACTATAACCATTATCATATCATGTCATATCATATCATGTCATGTCATGACATGTCATATCATACCAATCATATAATATCATATCATAGATCATTACATAATATATCACATATAAATATAATATAGCATTATATTAAGGAAACTAACACCTAAGAATATCAGGAAAGGCTTCCTGTAGGAGGTGGCACGTGAGGTGCACCATGGTAGAAGCTGTGCATTGATAGATAAAACCTTGATAGATAGCTGTTGTTTCTTGTTTATGTATATAATTAGCCAAAAGATGTTTGGTTTTAGTACCTACATGTAACATTTGTGATCATGTGGTTGGGAAACTTTGCATTTGTCAAACTATCCTTCTTGCTGTCTCTCACATATGAGATTGCATGTTCTGCCTCTGCCCTGTCCCCCATGTGTTCTCCCTACTCATCTATTCCCTTGAAAATCTCTACTTCCCTTCAAAGCTAAGCTGGAGTCACTCTTTTACATGAAGACTTTCCTGATTCCCTAGTGCTATTAGTGATTCCCTCTCTTTTTCTTCAATCAATTTTTGTATGCATGTTGCATGAATATATGCACACAACACAATACATGCACACACATGTGTGTACATACATATACATGCAAAATATATAGAGTACACTCAAAGTCTTTATGCAGTTTTAAGCTATTAAAACTAAGGCCTTCGGGTCCATCCTGGATATTCCCTATCTCTAGACCTATATGTATATGGATACCTAACATTATCAACATCTGTATCTGTGTTATCTATGTCTATATCTAGCTGTCTTCCCCAATAGACTGCTCCTTGAAGGCAAGGAGTGTTTGAATTTTGTCTCTGTAACCACAGTGACTAGCATATATTGTAGGTGTTTAATAAATGCTCGGTGATTGATAATTTAAAAAATAAAGTGTCTCAGTTTAGAGCCAAGAGCCAAAAGGAATCTGAGAGACCCCTTTGTTGAGTTGTAGGAAAAGTGATTTGTAAATCTTTGAGTTATACAAATGTATTATTCTTGCTATCCTCTAGTCCAGCATCCTGACTTTACAGTTGAGAAAACTGAGGCCAGGAGGTAGGAGGGGAAGGGTGGTGGAATAGGTAATGGTTTTTCCAAAGTGATACAGTTCATGCAGCAAAGTGCCAGGGTTCAAAACTAGATTTTTTTGAAATTCCAAATTCAGTGGTCTTTCCACAACCCTAAACTCCCTCGTGTAACTGTTGTTCAGTCATAGTCAATTCTTCATGACCCATTTGATGTTTGTTTGTTTGTTTTTTTGTGGCAAAGATACTGGAGTGGTTTGCCATTTCCTTTTCAAGGTCGTTTTAAAGATGAAGAAACTGAAGCAAACAGGGTTAAGTGACTTGCCCAGGGTCACACAGCTACTACATGTCTGAGGTCAGATTTGAACTTAGGGAGACAAGTTTTCTTGACTCTAGACCAAACACTCTATCCACTGCACCACCTAGCTTCCCCCAAACTTCCTTTTAACATAAACCAAAACAAAATCCAAAAAAACTTAGTAAAAAGTTTCCATCCTTTCTAAATAAGTGAGCACTTTCTACCTCAAGTTTTCCCTCCACCTTCATAGATTTGTATAAAAAGAATGTTTTCCATAGAATTACACAAATATATTCACAAATAGCATTTATTCATTCAATAACAATTTTTGAACACCTACTATGATCGAGGTACTATTTTCATGCAATATTTAAAAAACCGGATTAATCAGATATGGACTCTACCCTTAAGTAGTTTGTACTTTACTAGGGAAAGAAATTTTTTTTAAAATTTGACTATCTCTAAATTTGACCAAGTAGACAAATTGACAGTTTCCTTTTTAGAAGAGTTTTCTAAAATTGGGACATCATTTAAAATCTGAGAAACTGTGGTATAGAAAGGACTGATTCTTCAGATTGATTTTATGTGCAGGGTGTTGAGATACAACTCATTGGCAAGAGTCCTACAGAGTCACAAAAGCATTATCTCTCATAATGAAAGAGTAATTTCTGTTAACCATTCAGTACTGATTAGAAAATTTGTTCATGCATGCCATTTTATTTCAAAGGATCACTGTTATTATATATTTCAGACTCTGGGAGATCTTTACAGAGATGCTTACCTTTCAGTAAATCTTCCTACGTACACAGAACTCCCATTGTCCTTAAATATGGACATGGCTTAACTATACTTATAACCTCTGGGCTGTCATTTTAGCATTTGCAGACCTCTAGGATTCCTCAAAATCCCGTCCAGGGTCATGATATGTCTGCAATGCATTTTATCATATTTAAAAGATGATCTCCTTTGGGGACTTGGAGAAAGAACTCTTCACAGAAGGGAAACATACCAGTTTATCTACTGGGTCAATTTTAGACAGTAAAAACTCAAAGCAAAAACCTCACTTTTTATGCCTCCCCAATTAACATTCTGTTTCAGAGTACCTTGAAATAACTTTTATTGACGGTCTCTCAAGCTTGCAGGGGTAAAAGTGTACACTGTGCACAACACTTTACTCTTTCTAGGTTCATTAATCTAGTGATTCTCAGCTCTGGTTTTGAAGGCACTCCAAAATGCCTTTATCTGAAGGGGTATTACCTAAGTCTCCAAAAATTCAATTCAATTAAAAAACATCTGTTAAGTAGCTACTATAGGCCAGGCTCCATGCTAAGCACTGGAGATATAAATTAGAAAAAGAGAGTCCCTGCCCTCAAGGAACTTACAATCTAATGGGTTTAATTTAAAATATATGCATGCAAGCATATGCATTATATTCATATGACATATACATGAGCTTCATGTGATACTTGAAGTGGAGTAGGGGTGCTGCAGTGGAAGTAGCAGCCCTCCTCAGCTTGCAGGCTGCTTTCCTCAAATTTGCAGGAAGAGCAGCGTGTCACTTCATGAACTACTTAGAGAGTGAGTGTAATATTTGATTTGTTCACCAGGTGGCACTATACTCAAGGAACCAGTCAAATGGTTTTACCAGTGTTTTTCTGGTGTGCATGCTCAGGCTTTCTCTCTGGTATGCATGCACAAAGCACCTACCTCACTAACTCATATAATCCCAGGCACTAGATGGAGTAGGGTTGAAAGGGGTGGGGGGGAGTAAGGCTGGAGTGGGAATTAAAACCCATGTTGGATAATTCTATTGAAGAAGCTAGAAAATAATGAAATACGGTTCAGATTCTATTTATTTAGATTAGGAAGACTAGGAAGCAATGAAATATGATTTAGAATTATTGGAAAATGTTGAGCTCTAACCTCTCTCCCTCCATTTGGAATTTACCTTTTCAGTCAACAACCCTCACACACTCATAGGATATGCTCAGTTTATTGTGGTTGTATGGTTTATTAGACATAGCAAAAATGCAAGAAAAATTGTGCTTCCCTCATTGGGAACATTTACTTTACTCATTCGTGGCCCCCCACTCCTGCTAGCTATCTTAGCTTTTCTTTACTAAGTGGTAGAGAGACTGTCCCAAAGCAACCCTCTGTTTTCCAAATTCTTCCTGTTGTTTATGGGAAGGTATAAAGGAAGGGGGTTATGTATTTGAGACAGTAAAAGCAAAGGGAAAATGATGTGAGGACCAGTCCTTCCTACCTTTGTCATGCCAATCATAGGTTCTTGTCAGCTGCCAGGTCAGATGAGCCCTAGCCTCATCTATTCTGATTGTCTCCTCTACATATATGTTCTCCTGCCTGCTTGTTCTTGCCTCCTGCTCTGGGTTCTGTTCTTGCCTCTGATCTCAGTTCTCCCACTGCTGGTCCTGGTCCTGGTAAGTTGGGACCCATAGGCAATCCAGTGGTCTAAACTCCAAAATCTGCTGTTGCCCACTATATGTCAGTCAGGCAAGCCTCAGTCTCATTACTCTACTTCTCATGCCACCAAAACGTTTGATAGAAAGTGATTCTCAAAGGCAATAAAAGAGGAAATGAAGAATTCTGGAAACCTGATGGCTAGCATTTAGATCAAGATACTTACCCAGTGTCTAACATTTTCCCCTCCTTTTTGGGAATTTCTGTGAGCCCCCATCTCCTCTTAACATGGGCAAATACCATGATAGAGTCTCCCACTATATATAATAATTGATTTGTTTATGATGAAAATTAATCTTTCAAGTTAGAGGTTTTCTTGGTTTTTGTTTGTTTGCTTATGGTTTTTGTATTCTCAATGCTTAGTCCAGTGCTTGGCACATAGTAAGTACTTAACCATTACTTTTTCATTCATTATTCAAGAAGTGGCATAAAAGCACACCATCAATGTCATATATGATAGACAAGGGAGGTGGGTTAGTTTTTAATAAAAGTGAGTGACAACCAGTGGATAGCCTGAGTGCCACACTAGCTCATAAAGTATTGGAAGAGTCGGAGTATGGCTGTTACCATATTGTGGAAACCTTCTACTGAGGATTTGTGGAAAGATACTGTATTACATTGAATTTGTAATCATAGAACTTGAGTTCAAATCCTGGCTCTGTGGTAATTGCATGTGGGCAAACCACTTAACTTCTCTTTCCTCACCTGTAAAGTGATGGAATTGGTTTAGTTGGTAGCTGGGGTCTCTTCCAGTTCTAAACATATACAATCATATGAATGGACAAGAATTGCACAGGAGGAGGGGGTGTGGATAAGTGGTTAGACAACCATTTGTGGTTATCATCTATAGCAATGAAAAGAGCATAATCATAGGTAAATTAAAATATACAGAGGACTGTAGGAGCCAGGTTTAATTAGTTTGAGAGAGCAGGTTGTTAAATTTTCAGTGCAAGTAATTACACCTCAGAAATCAGCAAATATATACATACATACACATATATTGTTTTGTTGGTTATCTGAACTTCAGAAAATGATAGAGAAAATGTTAATGCAAACTAAACTTAAAAGTGCTTTCTGTGTACACCCCCCTACCTCAATATCTGGTTGTTAAACATTTACCAGAACATCCCTGAATATATGTATACATGCTGTATACTTTGATATTTTTGAAATTTCCACAAATCTAGCATACTGGGAAGGTAGGTGGTGTAGTAGAGAGAGCACTGTGCCTGGAATCAGGAAGACCTGGGTTCAAATCTGGTCTCAGACACTTACTAACTGTATGATACAGTGTGAGTCACTTAATGGCTGTCTGCCTCAGTTTCCTCATCTGTAAAATGGGAATAATAGTCATATGCAGCTCACAGCATTGTTGTAAGGATCAAATGAGATAATAACTATAATGGACTTAGCACAGAGTGCAGTAATCACTGAATAAATGTTTAGCTATTATTATATCCATTGGTGTGGGATCATAATGCCGCAGCACATGGTCTCCTTTTGTTGCCATGGCTAAAATATAAGGACCTTTAATAATATGCCAAGCATTGTGCTAAGCATTAGGAACACAAATATCAAAAACAAACAAACAAACCAAAAAACCCCAAGAAAACCTCTGACTTTAAGGAATTTGCATTATAAACAGATCAATTATCGTATATAGTGAGAGGCTCTATTGTGTTATTTGCCCATGTTAAGAGGAGATGGGGGCTCATAGACATATCATATAGACATACCATATAGATATATAATCTAATCCAGACCTGCATATGATATCATCTTAAGTTGGTGGAACGTATCAGAGCTCGGGCTCTGCTTGTATACCTTTTAGAACGCAGGATCATTGCAGAATAGGATTTTACTGGAGTATGTGTACCATATAGTATTTTTATGAGGAGGGGAAGGATCTCTAGAAAGCAATGGCAGAGTCGTCTTCAGAAAGCTGGATTTGTTGTTCCGTTGTTTCATTTGTGTTTGACTCTTGATGACCCCATTTGGGGTTTTCTTGACAAAGATACTTCAGTTGTTTGTCATTTTCTTCTCCAGCTCATTTTACAGGGTTACATGACTTGCCCAGGGTCACCAGGGCTATTAAGTGTCTAAGGCTGGATTTAAACTCAGGAAGAAGAGTCCTCCTGATTTCAGGCCCAGTACTCTATCCACTGCCCCACCTAACTGCTCCAGAAAGTTGGATATCATGGCATCTATTAGGCTGTAATTGGCTATTGTAATTCTCTGATTTCTACTAATTATTGTATTTGTCATTCTAAACATGGTCAAGGGAACTAGGAATGTTTGTTCTGGAGAAAAGAAGATTTTGGGGAGATATGATAGGTGTTATATGGAAGAGGGATTAGATAGGTTTGGTCTAAGAAGGCAGAAATGAGATTAATGGATGGGGATTATAGGGAGGTGAATTTTGGTAAATATAAGGAGGAACTTAATGAAAATAAGGGCTTTCCAGAATCTATTGGACATCCCTGAAGAGATGTGAGATCCCTATTTTTTAAAGTGGTTTCTGAATTATCATAAACAATTTGCATGAGGTCAAGATGGACTTGACATATATTTTGGGTTACAGATTCAGAGCTTCCCTTCCCTTTTTCATTGTAGTTTTAAAATAAATGGCTTCTGTTCTGCTTATCTCTTTATAAAAAAATGAGAATTTTCTAGGTTGGCTTTCTGGGAGGTAGAGGAAGAAGAAGGATATTAGGAAATGAAATGATATTGAATATATTAATAAATTTTTAAAAAGGGAAAATGAGAGTTTTTCAAAAAAGAGTTGCTTTATTAGGTTCTGTCACTAGAGTTTTCAAGCAGAGGCTGGTTGCTGGGGATATCATGGACATGATTTATAAGTTAGAGCTAGTCTAGATAATTTAAAGGTTCTCTTGCAATCAGCGGTATGGTAGTAAATGTTTAACAACTGACTCTCTGAAAACAAAACACTTTTTTTCATTTAATCTCTTTTATTAACATTTTATCCATTACTTTCTTAATTCTAGACAATCAAGAAAACAATAAATCAAGCCCTAATTTGTAATGTTTGTTGATTTCCAAGGTGTAAATGCTCACACTGAAAATTTAACCATCCAAGAACCAGTATGAACTGGCTCTGACACGCCCCTGCTAGTATCTCTAAGCTGCCAATGATAGGTGATTTCCCTTTGAAAGTCATCCAATCTTTCTCTTAGTTTTGGAAATTGGTCAAGTATAAAGTATTTCTGGTAGTACTTATTGCTTCTGTATAGATTCTTGAAGGAAACAGTCTATACACGTGATGGCAAACTCCAATGCATTATTGCATTTGCAACTGCTCTCCTCAAAACCATGTCCTCATGGACCTGGTGGTGTATTTGTAACTTACCTTCTCTGAAGACCTCATCAATTTCAAACATGCTTTGTTATGATAAAAGCAACTCTGATGAGCCATGGGGCATATCTACCCTACCCTCTTCTGGAATGTCCAAAGACCACCATTGTTGTTTTCATTATTATTCCAAGATAAAGTGAAAACAAATGAGGGATGTGTGTGTGTGTGTGTGTGTGTGTGTGTGTGTGTGTGTGTGTGTGTAGAAAAGAAACATGTGTGTGTTTATATATATATATATATATATACATATATATATATATCCAATTAAATAAAACTTTCTGTGTTTATATAGTTTATTAACCACGGTAGGCATGGTCTAAATGAAATTATCTGAATCATTTTCAGATCATTCTTATAATGTGGGCAAATTACTGTTATCTCATTTATAGACAGTCATTAAGATACAGGATCACAGAAGAATCACTTTTTTCTCCCCTTTTTGGACATACAATTGCATTGACAGGGGACAATCTTGGAGAGGAAATTGCTTCTTTTAATGCAAATTGGTAATTTTCTTTTTATTTATTTATTTTTGCAACTTGTAGTTAGAGTTAGCTGGGACATTGAGAAGTTAAGGGACATATCCAGGGTCTCTCATCTAGTATGTGCCCAAAGTAAGATTTTTCACCCAACTCTTTCTGATTCAGAAATTGGCTCTCTGATCATTATGTCACTGCCTCTGAGAAAAAGCAAAGGACCATAGATTTAGAATTAGGAGAAATGACCCAAGGCCCTCTAGAATAACTCCTTCATTTTACAGTTGAGGCAATTGGGGTCCAAGGAGCTTAAAAAACTTGCTTAGGTTACAGAAGAAGTAAGTTGTTGAAATGACTTTCAATCCATGTCCTCTGACTCCAGATTCAGCATCCTTTGCATTGCTCCATGGAGAATGATGGAGAGAATTTGCCCTGGAGCCAGTAACATCTGGGCTCAAGTTCTGTCTCTGATTCATGGGCAAGTCACCTAACCTTTTAGCTCCTTAGGTAGATTTCAAAGACAAAGCAACAGTCAATTTGCTGATTGACAACGATGGAGGGTATTTCTGCAATGGGAGTTTCTCCAATCAGCAAAATCGTGGGTCTACACACACACACACACACACACACACACACACACACACACGATGAATACATAAAAAACTGGGTTGCCTAGGGATGTATAGTAATTCCTAAATGCAGTTGTTTTCTCTGTACAGGTCATTAGGCTATAATATCTGACTCTGTCTTATAAATATGCCAAATACAAAAGGTATATGAATATATATACGGATATACATACAGACATATATGTCTACACATATATGCATACATTTGTATGTATATATAACCTTGAAATTCTATGTATATAAATTGAATATACATACACACATTTATATATACACTTAGACTTTTGTGTATAAATATTTACATAACATTGAAATTCTATTTAAATATCTATATTATATATACAATTATATACACATATATTTGTGTGTGCAGTTATAACATTGAAATCATGTATACATATAAATTGTAAATATGTACATATATACACATATTTATAAAGCTATTAGGTATAAACCAAAAAATCTAATGTTTTATAAAAATGCAATTATACTGATTGCATAATATTAAGAATTTTTAATCTTAAAATTAGGTTATTTTAGAAAATTCACTAATAAAAAGCCAGCACAAATATGGGTGTGTTTAGCAAAAAATTGTCTAAGTTTTCAACTTGGATATGTGACAATACACTTTGGTAGACAGACGCAGATCCCTGTATATCCAAGAAGAGCAGAACTGGTCCAAGTATATCTAACAGGTCAAGCTCTGAAATGAAGAAGCAATAAGCCAGTGAAATGGTACTATCACCGAAACATGATTGATCAATTGAATTCTATCAGAGACAGTGGACAGTGAGATTAACTCAGGCCTGATAGGTTCAATGAGTTAAAGCATGATGTTCATTTCAGCTTCATTTCACCAGTCTTTGCTTGTGAAATTGGTCAATCAATAGAGGTTGAAGATCATATATATATATATATTGGTGACCATCTTATAGGGAATATAATCTAGGGTAGTTGGCTCCTGACTGTGGCTGCCTGCAGTGGGTAATGGAGATGGAGCTGAAATTCTATCAGTACCATCGAAATGGCCTGATATCTTCTCCAAATGAAAAGTATTTTTGGATCTCTGATGATTTATCTTTTTTTTCCTCCCTCTCACTTTGATCTATGACAAAACCTATACCCATCTTGGAGAAATATAGTGATTTCTCCTGAAAACATTTGTGCAATGATCAGATATATATATATATATATATATATATATATATATATATATATATATATATATATATATATATATATATACTTCAAAATATAAACCTTCATCTTCCCTTTCTCCTTTTAAAAAAGTTACATTGGCCTTTGGAAAAACAAATACAGTAATTTAAGCACTCAGTTGGGGGCAGGGAGAGAGAATGCAAAGAACTTATAGTAAATATGTTTTTAAAACATTATTTTGGGAGTGTATTATAAACAGTGGAACCAAGTCTGCTGAAAAGATTTAGAATGAAAGCCGTTTACAAGGAAAAAGAAAATCCTTCCAGGTATAGTTAAAGCAATGCCTTTAAGCTTTCTTCACACTAATTTAAAAGCACAATTCAGGGCAATAAATCACCCTTTTGCTTCTAGTAATATTTCATTTGCTTCAGAATATTTTAAACATAGTGGTTAACAACCTTCCTAATTAGCAGTCATATCTTTCTAGTAAGGTGGAGTAATTAGGTATGATAAAAGGTAATGGAGTTAGACAGTATGGATTAGAGACAGCAAACTTGTCCTTTAGAAACTCACATGTTAGCACAGCTCTGCTGCTTGCTCTTTTTAGGTTATATTGATTCATTAAAAAAAAAATCCCATCTATTTATTCCAACATCTACTGGGTACCCTCAATAATGTGTTGGTACAATTTAAACACCAGAATGTATATCATGGCGTGTAATAGCTACTGCCCTGAGTAATATCCCAATCAAATACACTCAAGTTGGATTTGAACATCCTCGGCAATTTTACAATTGCATTTTCCGTCTCTGTGCAGAAACACAAAATAAAGCTGATGGCTGAATAATCGCAGCCCCTACAGAATTTCCCTTTATTTCAGGCCCTACTCTCTCATTTGGTGTGCCTAACTTAGAAATTGCCTTCAAGAAATCATCAGGAGCATTCATTTTGGCCCCAAGGGGCTGGGTAGCATGGGTCCTCTGAAGTGACATCTCTTCTGGATTGACCCCTGGTCCCTATCCTTAGCTGGCTGCTTCTCAGAGATACCTTCTGAAAGAACTGACAGGAGTGGACTTCATTTTCCAGGGGTTCTTCCTTTCTTCCCCAGTCAGTTTATAAAGTAGATCGTTGTTATGGATTTTAATAATATACCCTCCCCAGCTCAGCTCTGTTAGTTACCTCCCTCACTCTGCTTAGACTGTTTATGGTCCTTTATTTACTAGCTACCAGGGTGTCCATTAGCTATATTAGCCTCGTGCAGTCTAACCCCATTCAGATTCATTTTTTTCTTCGTATGTTGAAAATTGTGTGTGTGTGTGATATATTTGCCAAAGATGAGTCCACCGTTTTATTTTACCTATCTGAGAAGAGTAGTTAGGAAAGTTAATGCTGACACTCTTATTGCTGGGAGATTGCTTAGCAAGAATGGTACTGAAACTTTAGGACGGTGGGTAGAATTTGGGAACACACTAAACTGTTCTTGTATCAGCCCAGTTAATAATATTGGGGAGGAGGATCAAGCATTTTGGAAAAGGGGGGAGCGAATGATGAAAATGTGACTAGAGCTCCATAGCAACATTTTCATTGATATGCCCTAGAAGCAAATTATTTTACAGGGGAAGATATATATGTAATATGTACATATAGGATATGCATATATTATATATGTACATATTACATACATCCTTAAGAAGGTACTTTTAAGAAGAGGTTAACTAAGGAAGAGAACCAGCAGAGAGATACACACACACACACACACACACACACACACACACACACACACACACATACACACACACAGTGTCCCAAAAGTCTTAGTGGAGTTTTAGGTTTTAATAGCCTAAAACTGCACTGAGTTTGGGACCCCTTTCCTCTCTATGTATACCCCCCCACACACCCACATCCATGCCCATGCTATATATATATATATAATGTATATATGTAACATACCAATATCTAAATATGTATTGCTATAGATATAGATCTTATCTCTCCATATATCTATAGATAAAGAGACATACACATATCTAATTTTCATCTATCTAATATGCTATTTCTGACCACCAAAGTAAATTCTCTTATGAAATCTAGCAATATGAACATAATTTCTAGTATTCTCCAATGGACATTTTACAAAATCTCATTTAAATTTCAAATAACATCTTTTGTTTTACAGTAACTTCACTTCTAATCATGCCCTTTTTCCCCCTCCCCATCCAGCAAGCATTCCCTTGTAACAAAAATTTAAAAAGAGGAAGAAAATTCAATGAAACTACCCAATACATCAACTGAATCTGATCTTGTAGGTAATGTTCTACAACTGCAGTCCCCCACCTCTGCAAAGAAGGGAGAAAGGTACAATTTCTCATTTTTCCCTCAGGAGCCGAGCTTAGTCAGTATTTCATTTCTGATAGAAGTTTACAAATTGGACCAGGTAAAAACTAAGCTAAAAGTGCCAGGGATTCAGTCATGCTATTTCAATAAAACCTCTGCCGCTTCTTTACGTTGATACAGGCAGTGGACAATGTGGGTGCTGTCCTTGGTTTCAAACACAAGTATTACAATGAAGTTCCTCTATGTATCAACACTAAAAAGTCTTTTTTTTTTTTAAACAGGCATTTTCACTAAGTGCAAACTCAAACAACTTTTATCCAATAAAATCTAGCATTTGATAATTATGTATCTCTGCAAATATTTAATCCATATAATATGGATTTAAATGTTCTTAATATAGAATTGAAGAAAGAACATACTAATTGTCTTTAATTTAATTTAACTCAAAGAGCATTTATTAGGTGCTGGCACAGTGGATAGAGTGCTGGACCTGGAATCAAGAAGACTCAACTTCCTGAATTCAAATCTGGCCTTAGACACTTACTAGCTGTGTGACTTTGGGCAAGTCACTTAACCCTGTTTGCCTCAGTTTCCTCATCTGTAAAATGAACTGGAGAAGGAAATGGCAAACAACTCTAATATCTTTGCCAAGAAAACCCCAAATGAGGTCATTAAGAGTTGGACATGACTGAACAATAGCAACAATATATACAAGTAATGAAGCTACACAGATAAAATGAAAAACAGCCCCTGTCTTCAAGGGGCTTATAATCTAAAGTCGTAAGGTATAGAATACACAAACAGATAAGTAAATTTAAGACATTTTGAGGAAGAGAACACTAGAAATTGGAAGAGTCAAGGAATGGATCTTGTAGAAAGTAGCTTCTAACTTAAGCCTTGAAGGAAGCAAAAGATTCTGAAAGGTAGAGGTGGGAAGGAAGTACATTCCAGGCATGAAGTTTAGTCTCTGCTAAGGATGAGAGAGAGCAGATTGAATGTTGAGTACAGGAAACAGCAAGGAGATTAGTTTGGTTGGAATGAAGAGTCTGTGGAGGGGAGTTACATGAAAAATGTTTAGAAAGTTAGGTGAGAGATCAATTATGAAAACCTTTAGATGCCAGAGGAGTTTGTATTTTATCCAAGAGGCACTAGGGAGCCCATGAAAATTCTTGAGCAAGAGAATGACATGGTCAGAAACAGAGATTTGAAAGATTATTGTCACAGCTGCATGAGGGATGAATTGGAAAGGGTGAGAGAACGAAAGCAGAGAAAACCAAAGGAGGTTTTTCATGATAACTTAGCTTTTCTTTCTTTCTTTCTTTCTTTCTTTCTTTCTTTCTTTCTTTCTTTCTTTCTTTCTTTCTTTTTTCTTTCTTTCTTTCTCCCTATCTATCCATCCATCTGTCACAGGGTTTGTAATATGTATGCATAATTTCACATAAAGCACTCCATACAGTAGGACTTTATATTGTTGTAAAATGCTTTGAGATCCTCAAAAGAAAGTTCCATATTGAAATAAAATGTTTACATTTAAGAAATTTATATTTTAGTGGCCATTGAACAACACAGTATTCATTAGATATAATGGGAGGGGAATAATAACAAAAGTATTGGAGACTTTAAACTCAAATACTCCTTTGCCTTTGTGTTTTATCAGTAATTATTCCTTCTCCTCTTCTGTCTTCATATTGTATGCCTATATCCTATTACCTTCTCTGTGGATCTGGGGACTTTGGAAACAAGGGTAGGAATGTGGGATGGTGTTTGGCCATTCTTGCATCTGGCTTAAGAACTGTAGTTACCTTCTGTTCTTAACATTGGCCCAAGGACCAAAATTTGGTTGTTGATAAGATAGTGCTTTGTAAACTTTAAGGTGGGGGTGGCTAGGTGGTGCAGTGCATCACAGAACTGGCCCTGGAGTCAGGAAGACCTGAGTTCAAATCTGGTCTCAGACACTTAAAACTTACTAGCTGTGTGACCTTGGACAAGTCACTTAACCCCAATTGCCCTGCCTTCCCCCCTCGAAAAAGCAAAACACCATCACCACCACTACCAACAACCATCTTTAAGGTGCTGTACACATGTGAATCCTTAACATCATCATCATCATTGTCATTGTCACCACCACTACCACCACTATCACCTAGATACATTTGCCTTCCTTTACCTTTTCCAGACTTCAGGCTACCGTGATGAGAGGGGGCCAGGAGGGCACCCAAGGATACAAAACATGACCTGTGTCTACCATGTCTTTTGTTGAGGAGGTAATAACTGGTTTCTTATGTAGTCAGCCTTCCATATTCCGTTTTCAAACTCTGCACTCGAAGCAGGGAGCAAATGATTTTAATCTCTCAGCCATTAAGGAGAAATTTTCTTACTAACATTTCTTACTTAAAGTAGTAGATTAGAATAACTTGAATTTGGATTATTCAGTTCCCCACTTCCCTACAAATTCAGAACTTATAATGATTTCTAAGGTGAAACTGAAAATATCTAAGTTAAAATTTCCAAATCAGCCAAATGTCTGGACTGCTTAAAATAAACATATTCACTAATCTCTGTTTAACTTCCTCTTTCTTCATTATGGGAGATGGAGTTTGGGTGTGAGAAAGAAATGAAAAGCCTTGCTGTAAAATTAAAAATTGAGGAACTACTAAAATCTCAGGAGAGAAAAGTTGAAGGCACTCAGGTCTTTGAAAAATATCACCTGCTAGAAACTCCAGAAATTAAACCCTATAATGAAATAGGTTGCAAAAACAGTGCCAGTATCTCAAATAATTTTGAAAAGAAGATGGTCATACTTTGCAGGAATTTTGAAAAGACTTTTAGTCTGGTAGTGTAAATCCAAATAGAGCAATTATATCAAAATAGAGTAATTCTCAAGAGATAAAATTTGCTATAATCATCATGGCTGAAGGCATTCTCCGCGGTAATTGACAAAAAGTGGGAAAACATTTCTGGTCATGCATATGTCAGTATGTGGGGCAGCTATAGCAATTCTAAGAATAATAGGAAGAAAGGTGGAATTATCAAGGAATATCACTAGGGATGGGCATCAAATACCACCATGGCAGAAGTGACTTAAGAGAATTACTGAAGATCTGAAAAAAAAGCATTAGAAGGCCATATAATTATCTGGATAGTTTACACAGTAAAACCTCAAATACCATAATTCCCAAATAAAGGCAACAAAAAAGAAACATGTGAAAAAGAATCTGGAAAACAAAAGTCTATCAGATATTACCTGAATCAAAAACTTTACCACAGAGGCTTGAGAAATTAAGAAAAAAATTATTGAAAAGAGAAAACCCTGGAAAATAGATGTTGAAAATTTCTGGTCACCTAAATGGTCACAGGAAGTCCAACAGAACAAAAATGCAAGTTGGATCAAATGAGAAACAAAAAATTTTCACAATGTTGTTGTAATAAAAAAAGAACAACTATGTCAAAGACGGTGACAGAAATGCCAGATTATATGCAACAATGGAAAACAATAGGATTGATGAAGGTCCAAAATATTGGCTTAAATACTTCACAGCTGTTAACAGATTACAAGCATTTTTTCCCAGCTTCTTCCTGGAGGCAAGCTTGATCACATGTTTCTTAATAGGAGGCATCACTTATCAATTTCCAAAAGATGAAAAAAGCAGCAACTCCTCAAAGTATAGGCTATGTTTTTGTGAACTTAGTATGAAGTAATTACAGCTTGTGTCAATATAGCATGTAGAAACTTACAAGAAAATAATATGTTGACTAAAGAGCAAAAAAGGTGTATCAAAAAGTCTTGGTGATATGAAGAACAATTCATCAATTTAATAATTATTGAACAAGCTGCCCAAAAATGCTATAACATTTATAATACCTTGTGGATAATAGAAAAGCCTTTGACTCAGTTCCATACCCATAGCTTATTCACGTATTGCAAATACATAAAATGAATCCAAATATAGTAAGAATGCTGTCTAAATAGAAAAATTCTCTATTCAAAACATGCTCTCAACATAGTAAGGTCAAGAATCATGGTTATAAACATAGCATTTTTCAGGGAGATAGTTTAAGTCCATTAAGGTTCTTACTAGTCTTAAATCCATTATCATCTTTCCTTAATATAACTAAGTAGGTATGGCTTCCAAATTAAAGATGGAGCAAACGGAAACATGGACAGCTAGGTGGTGCAGTGTATAGAATATGGGACCTGAAGTCAGACTCATCTTCCTCTGAGTTCAAATCTGACCTCAGATAAGTCAAGTCAACAAGACCTTATTAAGCACCTACTCTGTGCCAAGCAATCTACTGAGTTCTGGGGATAGAGAAAAAGTCCAGTCCTCTCCTAAGAAAACAAAAACAAACCAGTCCCTGCTCTCCAGGATCTCAGAGTCCAGTGGGGGAGACAATATGCAAACTATGTTTAAGGAAAGATAGAGACCTCAAGTTTTAAGTTTGAATTAGAAGTTCACATTGAACCAATGGATGAAGACAATGCCTACAGTACCTTGGCTTCCTCTGGGAAAAATAGAGGACAATGATGTGAAGGAAAAAACTGTTGCTAAATATGTTTAGAGACTTATTGACATCCCCCCATCAATGCTTAGATAGAAAGAAGACATTTAAAGCAATTAACGCCCAGGCAATACCAGTCTTAATGTATACTATTGGAATTGGGGCATAGCAGGTTTTTAAAATATCCCAACAAAATCCATATAATATTAACAAAATACTGTTCTCTTTCATCATAAGGCAGCTAGAAAAATATCAATACGTCCTCACCAAATGGAGGAAAAGGATCGATAGACATTTTTAGAGTACATGAAAAGTAAACTCCAAACCCACAGAAATAGTTTTGGAAGAAGTGGATATTACTTCATTGAATAAAGCTGACAACGGGTACAAATCTTTGGATTTACTAAATATAACCAAAAGTGGTTTATCTCCACATGGAACCTATGAAATGCTAAAGGCAAAGAGCAGAATCATAAGACCTCTGCATGGATTCAGCCAACAGATATATTGACAGAACATCATTTAAAAAGGCCAATTTATGCAAATTTGTTTGTGGAAATGAGGTGGTTTATGATGACAATCCAGGGCCATGTCATTTATAACAAAAATTACAGAAGAGTTATCTTTAAGGATGCCAGATTTAGTGATTTTTATGCAAAGAAATAGTAGAAATTGTGTAAATGCAGTTAGTAAAAATTTAGCATTTATAATATATCTAGCAAAACATGATCTGGTGTCTAGAATCATTCCTCAGAAACTTGCTATCTTTCATGCACTGACAGATGACAAATCTTCATGCTACAAATACATATCTCAAAATATCCTGGAGAATGCAACCAATTAATTGTGCTAGAACTGGACCACTATTACAAACTGAAATGCTACCCCAAAATCACCCAGTTACTGTTGTTCAGTTATTTTTCAGTCATGTCTGACTCTTTTGTGACCCCATTTGGGGCTCTCTTGGCAAAGATACTGGCATGGTTTGTCATTTCCTTTTCCAGATCATTTTGTAGATGAAACAAACAGGGGTATGTGACTTGCCCAGGGTTACACAGCTAAGTGTCTGAGGTTGGATTTGAACTCATGTCTTCCTGACACTAGGCCAGGAGCTCTATCCACTGGGCCACCTAGCCACCCCAAATCACCCAGATAGAATACTAATTCATAAAAACTTAAGAATTACATTTTAAATAGCTGTTACCATGCCAAATGCAGGACAAAAAGATTTCAAAATACAGAGAGATAGCAGAAGAAATCAGAATCCTGTGGGAATAGAATGTGGTAGATATCATCCTCGTCAAACTGTCTGCTATCGGACTTTTACTGGGGTTGCTTTCAGTGAACTTAGAGAGTATGAGTTAATATGCTTTTATTCAACTACAAGAGCAGTTATTTCATCCATTTGTGTAATATTCTGTGAAACGTTAAATAGAAGAGATTAATAGTTGGAAAGCAATTTCTCCCAGGGCCATTTCTATCTGGATACCATAAAACAAGTTGAGAACTATTTTTGATGGTAATAAAAATAGCAACAACACCAATAAAATGAACCATAACAAATTTGGAAAGTATCCTAACAAAGACTAGGCTCATCACCCTGAGTCACATAAGCAAAGATGATCACTTCATCAAAAAGGAGAAAGAAGATCGATAGGTCATTCTTAGAGCCTATTGCAAATCAAAAACTTAGAGAAAAGTTTTGGAACAAATAGGTAACACTTGAATCATACACAGTCAAGGCTGGCAAATGATATACACTACTGGATTTGTCAAATATAACTGAAAGTGTTTTGTCTATGAATGGAACTATAGAGCCAACACCATATTCACAGTGCCTACGGTGGCTATGAATATGCCGGTGTAATGTTGAATTGCAAAATATGACAGACTCTCCATATGGAAGGCAGAACCAAAACATTTATTCAAAGACCAGAAAGCCGAAACCCAAAATGAGAAAGTCAAATCTATCATAGCAACAAAGAAATCTATACACAATGACAATGCAGAAGGCTCCACCATCCCCAAGTCTTCCCCCTGCTAGGACCTTTCCACAAACAAACACTCAAAGCTCGCTGTGTGCTTCTTCTTTCTTCTTCAGCTCTAACTATTCTGACCAACTTCCTCTGGACTGTGCTTCACCCATTCAACAAGCTCCTCCCACCACAGATTTATGTGACTCAGGCTTCCATGTGACTCAAGCCAGTCACGTGGGCCTATTAATGGATGGAAAAGATCTTCCCATTAAGCAAAAATGCATTAACAAAACAGGAACCTATGAAATGGTTAAGATCTATGACCTTATGTAATTAAAGGACCTCTATGGGTGACATCTATGTGAACTCAGTCAATCATATGTCAATAAAGAAGCAACAAACAAATGATTAAGCCAGGTAGATTGGTTTATGGAAACACAAAGGTTTATAATGGCCATTGAGAAGCAAGTTATTGCCATCAGAAAGTATGGAAGGCTACCTTTAAGTTGCCTGGGCATAGAGATAAATGCAGATAATGAAAGGAAGCAGTAGAAACTGTGTGACATCTCACCGTAGTCTGTAAAAATTTAGCAACTACTTAGCAAGATGTAAACTGGTGCCTGCATCAGGAGCTCACTACCTTTCATGAACAGGTAGAAGATATCACAATATTATAATTACAGACTTAAAGATATCTTGGAAAACTCAGATAACAAGCTGGACTGGAAATAGACCTCTAAACTTAAATACTCCTTCCCGGTCACCACTCTTCTACATGTGTTTCCTTTCCTATTAGCTTGTTAGCTTCTTGAGAGCAGAGACTATCTTAATTTTTGTATTTGATTCTACAGTTCTTAGCACAGTGCGTAGTACATAGTAAGTGCTTAATAAATGCTTCATTCATTCATTTGTTCATTCATTCATTCATTCATTATCAGAGACTGAACTGTTATCCCCAGTAACCTATATTTTATATTGATCCAAAAAAGATTGAGAACAGTGGTTTTAATAGATGCTGCCACCAAATACCCATAATCTCTAAGCTACTTGAAATGGAAAACTTTCAAAATATAGAGAGCAAAAAACAGAAGAGAAGAAATGGAGAAAATAATAATGATAATGATAACAATAATAATAATAATATGATGATGATGATAATGTACTCTTTCACAGTGATATTATGACCCACACTGAGGATCACATGAGACTGTATATAAGCAGAGGAGATTGAAATCTATATGAACAGGAAAAGGAACATATCATCCTTGTTATCCTACAGAAGACAAGCTTGTATCTAAAGACTTTTATGAAATTATAAAAGCAGATAACTTATCCACCTGTACTCCATAAGAAAGATTAGAAGAATGAGATGGTGATAATAATGATGAATGATAAGAACAGCAACCTCCTCATAGTCATACTTATCCACACTATGGAGTGAAATGGCATTGCCATGTGAGTGGCAGCTAGGGTCATCTACAGTGGAGAATCTTTGTGCCTCAAGACCTTTACAGCAGCAGTATAGGCTGGAGAATTGAAGGTTAGAGATGCCACTGATTGAGTTCACAGTCAGGGTAATAAACTATTCCTAGGAGTCAAAAGAAACAGAGAGGGGGGCATTGGGTTGCAGGCTGGCCCTAGTCAAGCTGTTATCATCATCATAGTCATCGTTATCATCATCATCACCATCATCATCACCATCACCATTCTCACCATCACCATCATCATCATAATGCCCTCACTGGAGAGGTAGCATTATATAGTGGAAGAAAACCTTGGATTTAAGTCCCTCCTCTTATAATATAAGGATTGTATGTCTCTGGACAAGTTACTTAATCTCCAAAAGCCCCTGGGAATTTTTGAGAAAAGAAGCACTTATTAAGGGCCAAATATGTATCAGGTGCTGTGCTAAGCACTTTACAAATATTGTTTCATTTAATCGCCACAACAACCCTGTGAGGTAGGTGCTATTATTATCCCCATTTTATAGATGAGGAAAGTGAGGAAGTCAGTGGTTAAGTGATTTGCCCAGGGTCACATAGCTAGTATCTGAGGCAGGATTTGAATCACGTCTGACTCCAGGTCGAGCATTCTATCCCCTGTGCTGCCTTTCTTTCAAAGATGATAAGCTGCAGAACAGGTGCTGATCAGCCTTGTTAGAGGGAGTTCTCTATACCAATGAAATCACAGCTTAAAACGAAGAAATACCAGCTAACATTTATGTAGCACTTACTTATAACACCCTTTATATAGTCTCTCATTTGACCCTCAGTGTGGGTCATAACACCGATATGAATTAGGTGGTACATATACTATTATTCCCCTTTTTGAGATATGCAGACTGAGACTAAGTAGTGGAAGAAGGACTTAACTCAGGTCTCTTGGCTCCAGGTCCATTGCTCTTGCAATTATACCATAGTCTATTATGATAATGTTGAAATGAAAAGATGGAAAAAAGACTTGAGAACTGATCAAGGATTTCTTCCTTCCTTCCTTCCTTCCTTCCTTCCTTTCTTTCTTTCTTTCTTAGCCTAGCATAATAGCAAGGATTTCTCAGATCATGAAGTTTTTTTTAAATGAGAGGAATTATGCCTGCAAAAAATCCCATTTTCTATCAATCAACTAATCAACAAGTTAACCCTCTACTATGTGCCAGGCATTGTGCTAGGTGCCAGGGATATAGTATAAAGAATGAAACAATTCCTACCCACAAGGAGTTTCCATTCTAATGGGAGAGACAGCAAGTACATCATTGATATACATATATATAGACACACACATAGCAAAAACTAACATTTAATAAGTACAAGTATATATACACGTGTGTATATAGGTATATGTATACATATACACACATATGTATATAGGTATATGTATACCTATATACACACGTGTATATAGGTATATATACATATACACACATACATACATATAAGTGTATCTATCTATCAATCTCTATCTCTATATACAGGTTACCAGTTGGGAGAGATTAGGAAAGGTTTCATACGGAAGATGGTACTTGAGTTGCATTTTAAGGGAAGAGTCATAAGAAAGGAGGGAGTACATTTTAGGCACAGAGGATGATCAGCAAGAAGATGCATAAACTGGAGATGACATTGAGTGAGGAGCAGAGAGAAGGACAGTTTGAGTGAATTGCAGAATGCAAGAGGAGGAGTAATGTCCAATGACAATGAAGCCATAAGTTAGGGTCAGGTCATTATAGAACTTTATTTATTCATTTATTAAAATATATAAATATATATATGTGTGTGTGTATATATATATATTTTGCTTTAAACTATTAAACTGCTTTTTGAAATCTATTGTTTTTTATTAATTGAATTGTTTATTTTCTTTTAGTTTACAAAATTCAGTTGCACAATCCCTTGAGTTTCAAATTTTTTCCCCTCTCTCCCCCCCACCATGGTGGCATGCAATCAATATATGATCTGCAAATACTTTCACATTGGACATTAGTCTGGTTGTATAGAAGGGTTGTAACCAATGGAGTGAACAATGGGAAAGAAGAAACAAAATCAAACATGGAAAAGAACGATAGCATGTAGA
>CM053583.1:241031412-241136934 GCA_028627135.1 Pseudochirops cupreus | reverse complement strand
ACACACACACACACACACACACACACACACACACACACACACACCCCATAGGTTCTCAGGAAATAACTTCAGTTTCCATCACTGACAGACTGTTTGCTTAAGGAAAAGATACCACTTTGCCCTAATTAAAGATTCATCAATAGTAAACTATTGTGTTTTGTTCCAACCATTCCCATCTTTTCTTTTGGTTTCCATATCTGTTGGGTAATCCCAGTGTCTGACCAAAAGCAGATCCCAGATTGTCCTGAGTTGGTTGGAATCTTTTACATCACTCCTAACTCCTCTTGCAGAGTTTTCAGAATTAAAATCATGGCCTTAATCCCATTGCGATTTAGAAAGCAAGAAGAGAGGGTATGTCTGTCATTCCTAACTTTGATGAGGAGGGTGATTTTAATACATTATGCCAGGGAAACAGCCTTTCACAGTGTGATAACTGTCTTGAGCTTCCAGAGGGCTTTGGTTCATTAGTCTTATATTAAAGTGTAGATTGTTTCATCTGCAAAGTGAGCTCTTTAGAGATAAAGAAATCACAGATTTTATGAATTACCATTTCTCTGTCTGTCTTCCCCACAGTCACTCATATTTCCATCAATATGAGAATGTGACAGATATGAGGCTGAAAGTTGGTATTTGAGTCCATTTGGGGGCAGTTAGGTGGCCTGGTGGGTAGGTTCTAGTTTTAGTGTCAGGAAGACCGGAATTTGAATCATAGCTCAGACACTTATGAGCTGTGTGACCCTGGGCAAATCACTGAACCATGGTTAGCCTCAGTTTCCTTGTCTGTAAAAAAGGGATAATAATAGCGCCTACTTTGCGGTATTGTTGTGAGAATCAACTGAGATAACATTTGTAAAGCACTTTGCAAGTCTTTGAGCCCAATATAAATGCTAGCTATTATTGTAGTTACTATTATTTTGAAAAATGCGACATTCTTACTGGGCTAGTCTGACCTGCTTGTACCAATCTATATGCTATTTAATAATAATTAATGTTGCATAGGTTTTCAGGAGGTCTGTTATTGAGAGGTGTTGTGTCATAGTATACGGCTAGCTGGTCTTGGAGTCAGGAAGACTTGGATTCAGATCTTGCCTCTAACACATAGTATGAAGCTATGGACAAGTCACTTAATCTCACAGTGCTCTAGGCAACTCTCCAAGACTGTAACTAAAAGAGGAAGGCATTGGTGGAAGGACTTTCCATACTGGGGTTCCCATTCCAATGTAATCACATATCTGGACCAAAAAAGATATGGTTAGAAATTTAAGAATACATAAAATAATAACATTTTATATTTTTTAATTTAAAAAAGTTTAAAATTAAAATAAAAAAATTAAAATTTAAAAAAAATTAATTTTTTTTGCCTAATATTGCCAATGTGTAGTCTTCAGAGGAAAAGCTTTTCAAAGGTGGGACAAAGTAACTGTATCCAAACATGTAGAAATGAAGATTGGATTTCTGAGTGGCTACAGAAAACAACTAGGAATGTGTGGAAAAGTGTAAGTGGACAAATTCTAGCTGGCTATAAGGATTAGATCAGAACTGCTCAAAACTTTGGTGGCATCTCTCCAAAGCCCCTGAGTAACCAGCAAAGGTGAGATGGCTATTTTTTTGAGATGTCATGGAAGGGGTTGATGTTCAGGATGCTGAACTTGATCACTTCTGATTATCCTTCCACCTCCTAAATTCTATGATTTGGTAGAAGAATTTTCATGTGGACTGCCTCACTTCCTGCTCATCACATCCCTGTGAAATAATTAGGGCAAATATTGTTAGCTGCATTTTACAGATGGGGAAATGGAGGAACAGGTGATTTAGTTTATCTCAGCAAAAGGTTGGACTTAGAATCCAGGTATCTTGACTTCTATTCCAGTAGGATTTTTTCCTCCCTTCTCTGTAGTACTTGGGCACAGTTAGATGGCACAGTGCTGGACCTGGAGTCAGGAAGACTCATCTTTGCAAGTTCAGATTTGGCCTTCAGACACTTACTAGCTGTGTGACCCTGGGCAAGTCACTTAACCCTGTTTGCCTCTGGCATTAGGAAGGTTGAGAACCACTGAGCTAGAGCATTTAAGTACCTACAATGTGCCGGCCACTATTCTAGGCATTGGAGATATTGGGAAAAGAAGAGAAATCAGTGGTGGCTGAGTTGCATGGGAGTTATGCCATTAGTAATAAGAATAGCTTACATTTAAATAGTGATTTAAGTGAACTAAGTTCTTTACATACATTATCTCATTTGTTCCTATCAACAACCCCCTGAGGTGGGTGCTATTATTAGCCCATTTTGCAGAGGAGGAAACGGGCTCAGAGTGGTCAAGGAATTTTCTTAGGATCACACAGCTAGTAAATGTTTAAGGTCAGCCTCAAACCCAATTCTCCCTGATTCTAAGTCTGACACTGGCATAATTTTATCCAGGTAAATGAAGCAGCTTTTATGTTATCATTAAAAAAATGCTTGTTACAAATATTGAGCCATTTGTCATCTATAAGCAAGTGTTTTTTCATTCTCTGTAGATATTCTTAAGTGGGAAGTTAATCAACCCCTCTTCCCAACCCTCCCACCAGTTTATCATCCAAAGAACTTTCCTTGAAGATCCATATTTAATTTTTCTATGATCTGTGAGAAATGTATCTTTCAGGAGTCAGTAGATAAGACACCAAATTTGTTAGAGAATAGGTATCATAGAATTTAGAGCTTGAAGTGACCCTAGGGAAAAAATGAAGCCCAATAACCTCATTTGCAAGATGAAAAATCTGAGGCCCAGAGGACATGTCAGAGCCATCACAAGCATGGTGCAGTTAGAGCTTTGACTCAGGTCACCAATGCGTGGAAGATGCTGCCTTCCTGGGCGTTTTTAAGGGACGCCTCTATCGGCCTGCGCTGATGCTTGGTACAACTTTCCGGGCCCATCTCTTGGGGCCTGCCTTTCCCCGGTGAAGGTATGAGGCAGGTATGGGACTGAGCTTTGAAGTAATAAAAACAATAATAATAGGTAGCATTTATTCAGAGCTTTAAGGTTCGCAAAGTGTTTCAGAAGTAGGGAAAGGAAGGGGAAGGGAAAAAGCATTTGTTGAGTGTCTACTTTGTGCCAGGAACTGTGTGCTAGGTGGTTTATGGATATTATTTCATTTTATCTTCCCAACAGTCCCATTTTATAGATGAGGAAATCGAGGCAGATGAAGTTAAGTGACTTGTCCAGGGTCACATAGCTAGTAAATGTCTGAGATTGGATTTGAATTGAGGTCTTCCTGACTCCAGGCCTAGCCTTTAATGTTGCACCATTTGGCTGTCTACAGTAGAGTCACACATGCCACCCCCCAACAATATTACAATATAATTGGGTAATATTTTACAAAATAAGTAAAATGTAATTTGTTATTCAGTCATTTTGGTTGTGTCTGACCTTTTGTGACCCCTTTTGGGATTTTCTTGGTAGAGATACTGGGGTGGTTTGCTATTTCCTTCTTCAGCTCATTTTACAGATAAGGAAACTTAGGCAAATAGGGTTAAGTGACTTGCCCAAGGTCACACAACTAGTAAGTGTTTGAGGCTGGATTTGAACTCAGGAAGATGGGTCTTCCTGGCTCTTGGCCCAGCATTATATCCACTACAACACTGAGCTGTCTCATATAATAAAACATAAGTAATATTAATTTGTAATATTAGTAATAATAATAATAAGTAATAATAATAATAATAAGTAATATTAATTTCTAAGTCCATATGCTGCCTATCTATTTCTCTTTGAGTTTGACATGACTGGTCTCTAGGCTGAGTTGCTCTTTCTTCTGCACCTATCTCTGGTCAAACTATCCTCTGCTACTCCTAACTCTACCCTTCCCTTCTCCCTTCCCCCTCCACTCTCTGCTAACTCAATTGAACTTGCCCTAGACACTAAAATTTCTAGTTATGGTTCTGGGGAAGTGACTTGCCCAAAGACACACAGACAGCAAGGAACAGAATCAGGATTCAAATCCAGGTACTTACTTCAAATGTAGTTTTCTCTCCATTCTTCCTATCACACTACCTCTTTTCCACTAAATAGATGCTCAGCAATCAGTTTGATCAGCCTTGAAGACATTATGCTTTGCTAACGTTTCTACAATATCCTTCTGAATGAGGCAGATGGTCCTGATGGACCAGCCTGACACTGATGGTCAGGCACAAAGTTTGGCCCTGAGACTGAACTCTAAACAGCACAATGACTGACTCAGCGTTTTCCAGCTAATCTGATTCACCTTCTTGTAATGTGCAGTAATTAGGGGAGATGAAAGGTGAGGAGGAGTTAGAGGATCACTGTATGCACATGGGCACTGGACTATGAATGACATACCCTTGTTTCTTGCTAGGCAATAACTTTTGACAAATGATAGCTTTGACAATATGGCTGTAGTATTTGAAGGGGAAAAGATATTCAAGGGTATTCAAGGGGACTCTGACTAGCAATTAATCCCATTGAATCTTGAAAGATGGATATTCAGAAGTGGCAATTATTTGTAGGTACCACATCTGCCTTGTGGTTCAAAAAGGGATGTACGTATGGCTGGAGACATGTATACCTGTATCTTTTGTTGTTGTTCAGTCGTGTTCAACTGACTGTGACCCCAGTTAGGTTTTCTTGGCAAAGATGCTGGAATGGTCTGCCATTTTCTTTTCTAGCTCATTATACAGTTGAGGAAACTGAAGCAAACAGGGGTAAGTGACTTGCCCAGGATCACACAACTAGTACGTGTCCGAGGCCAGATTTGAACTCAGCAAGATGGGTCTTCCTGACTCCAGGCCCAGTGCTCTATCCACTACATCACCTAGTTGTCTGTACCTGTATCTACCTATTTATCAATCTGCTGCGATGCACCTGTGGAGTCAACGCCTCATGTGGAAACTCTATCTGCTGACTCATATATAACCTCATAGGATCATAGAACTTAAATTTAGATGGGCCCTACCAGGACATCTTCTCCAGATCCCTAATTTTATAGATGAGGAAACTGAGACCCAGAAAAATGATTAAATTTAAAACAGTGTGCCCATTTGAAATGATTACCTGTTACATGGGTAGTAAATAGCAGAATTGGCATTCCTACTTGGGTTCAAAAGTTTCCTGGGACACTGAGAGTTTAAGTGACTTACTTGCCCTGGTCACATAGCTAGTATGTGCAAGGGGTATTGTGAAGCCCAAATGGGATAATGGTTGGAAATAATTTTACAAACCTTATAGTTCTTAATAAATGACAGTTATTATTTTTATCAGTTACTATTATCATCCTACAATCACCAGTCCTCTAGTTCAGTGATGACTTTAATTACTGCATTCCTATTGAGCTCAAGAAATGTTTATAGGGCAATTCAGGGGTGTGCTGGTAAAATGTTTAACAACTGGGTTCTTAGGAATGTATGCATGCACACTTTTAAACTTAATCTGCATTATTAACAATTTCTTGAGTCAAGAAAATCAATAAAACAGTAAGTTGAGCCTTGATTTTGTGGTTGCAGTTAGAGTTGACTTCAGCACCCCCTGAGTACGTGTCAGAGAGAGTCTTAAGACTCTGGTCTTCCTGCCTCAAAGGCTGTTTCTTTATCCACTATGCGGTGCAAGAGGGAAAAGTATGAGTAATTGTCAGGCTAATAATATAATGTCCTTTGTGATGATTGACACGATTTTTTGGCCGTGTTTGCAACAAAATGAGAGGATGAACCATTTGGGATGTGATTTGCCTTATTTCTCTCTCTCTCTCCCTTCCCAGATTTCTTGGCTGTTTGAATTAGCCACTGGCTTGGGTGCTTGCTGATACAGCATGGCACCTAACTATGCTGCTGTACCGTATGCATGCTGAGCAGTCATATCCCAGTATATATATATATATGTATATACACACACATATACATACCTCGCCTTATCAGAAACAAGAACTTTGATAAAATAATCCAGTCTGTACTTGTTCAGCGCCCCTTTATGATCATTAGCACATTTCCATTACACCCAATATACAGTTCTGGCTTCTGAACATTACCTTGTGGGTTTGGATCTATACGCTCTGAGAACAAAAGGGAAATAATTGAATGGGGTGTATGAGGATGCATGAGGTAGGAGTTAATGGAGGCATATTCTCAAGGAAATTAAGTATTTCCTTTAAAATACTATTGAAAAAGCAATTCCATTTTTTCCTATGTATGAGGCAGGTAAAATAACCTTGGAGGAGGATTTCTTAAAAGAGAGAATGTCGTTATTATTACTGTTGTTCGTTGTTTTTTAAATAGCAGAATCTATTTGAGCAAAACTCCCTTTGATTCTGTCTGTAGTTTTATTGGTGGGAGCAAAAAAACCTCCTAAATCCGGCCCAAGAAAGCCCATCAACAGAGAAAATCCTTCCCATATTTACTCTCAGTAGACTATTAAACAACACCAGGCGATTAATTTGGCTTTTGAGTCTTCTCTAAAGCCCATAAAAGCGCACAGTTGTCAAATGGAGTTCATTTTAATTTCCTTTCAATCACAGTAAATTATTCAGGTGATAAATCAGCTGGGGCAGCCTCCTGGCTGTAATAGAAACCCTAATTCCTGGCTAATTATCCAGCCCATTGCTGCCAACAGATCAATACCACCACAAAATGGAAAGGGCTAAGGGCCTGCAGTTGGGCAGGGAGACAGAAAGACAGCTGGGAATAGTAACATGCAGATGACCTCCCTTGAAGTTCAAAGGTCACAGGAGGTTAAACTGGGAGAAAGCTTGTACCCCTTTGGAGAAGAATAAAAAAGGAAAAGCTTCTCACTTTCCTAAGCTAATTTAAAAAAGAATAATTGTGGTATTTTCTCCAGGTGAGTCAAGCATCATAGCATGCCAAATTCCAGCATCATGTCCTTCTGTATTCTTTCCATAGCGACCTGACAGTGGAAGGGCTGTTCCCAGCACAGGAGGTAACTCAGTTGTGCTTCTGAACTCCCTTCTAGGAGAAATCAAAATAATAGGAGAAAACCTCAAGGCTTGGTTCAATTCAGTTTCGGCCCACCAAATGTTTATTAAGTACCAAGAATCTGCAGCCTCCGCGTAGGGGGTGTGTGTGCGCGCGCGCGCGCGCATGTGTGTGTGTGTGTGTGTGTGTGTGTGTGTGTGTGTGTGTGTGAGTGGGTGGGAATCCTCTTACATTTACTAGCTCTGTGATCATGGACAGAACACTTAACCTTTTCAAGACTCAGTTTCCTCATCTAGAATTTGGAAATAATAAGACCTGTAGTACCTGCCTCACAGGATTATTGAAAAGCTCATACTTTGAAAACTTGAAAATACGAAGGGGTGGCTAGGTGGCACAGTGAATAGAGCACCGGCCCAGGAGTCAGGAAGACCTGAGTTCTAATGCTGCCTCAGACACTTAACACTCACAAGCCGTGTGACCTTGGGCAAGTCACTTAACCCCAATTGCCCTGCCCTCCCTTCTCCGAAAAGCAAAAACAAACAAAAAAGGCTAATACTAAGCAAATGTTGGTTATTATTATTTCAGGCACAGTGGTAGACCTGGTGACGTATTCTAATGGGGGCATGGCATGGTTGTTACCCTTCGTTCTCAAAGAGAGCCAAAAATGACATCACTATGTTGGGGTCCAGAGATGGTGTGTGCAATGGTGGTTGATCAGACCAAGACGAGCTTGGAATGCTCTACCACGGGTTGAATGAGGGGAGGGCGTGGGGAAGGACAGGGACCAAAGGGCCGAGGTGTCAGCTGAGTGATGAATGGACAGAACACTGAACCAAGGAAGCAGGATGAACGTGAGTTCAGATACTTACTAGCTGTGTGTGTGACCTTGGGCAAACCACTTAACCTTTATTTACCTCGATTTCCTCTTCGGTAAAATGGGGAATAATGACACTTACCTGCCAGGGTCGTTGTGAGCATAAAATGAGATTTTTGCATAATATTTTGCAAATTTTAAAGCACTGTATAAATACTGTTATTATTGCTTGTATTTCAGAGGAAGAACATATATTAAGTGTAAAGGAGAGATGCAGGAAGTTTTACGGGAAATTTGAGGAGGGAAAACCACTTTCATTTGGAGGAGGGAGGGAGCATCAAGAAACGGTTCAAAGGTCTTGAAGGAAGGCAGCATAGAGCTTGTGTTCAAACTTGGTCTGTGTTCAAATCCTACCTCTGACACTTCTTGTGGGAACTTGGCCAATTCATTTGTAAACTGAGGACTATATGGCTTCTGAAATCCATTCTAACTCTAGGTCTATAATCCTATGACCAGGTGGAAGAAGGTGAGAACACATGTCACAACATTCAGCATTTGTGTATTTCTTTTATAGAGGACTGGACCTCTGATTTTTATCACTTCTGGGAATTCTTGGGTTAGATTGCTCCGTCTCCCAGTGCAAGTTCGAACCTCTCCTGCAATTTGTAATCTTAGAGAGTAGACTAGATCACTGCCGTCAAAATAAAATAGAAATGAGGGCCACTAATCCACACATAATCCGGGTGGGCTGTATACTGATTTAGGTAACCACTTCTTGTTGTTGCTCATGTCTGTCTGACTCTTTGTGACTCTATTTGGGGTTTTCTTGGCAAAGATACTAGAGTGTCATTTCCATCTCCAGTTCATTTTACAGATGAAGAAACTGAGATAAACTGGATGAAGTGACTTGCCCACAGTTACACAGTTAGTAAGTGTCTGAGACCAGATTTGAACTCAGGAAGATGAGTTTTTCTGACACCTGGCCCAGCATTGTATTCACCATCACCTAGCTACCCCTAGAAAATCACTCTTTTACATATTTCTTTTTTTATTAGTACATCAATGTAGCACCAATGCAATATTCACAGCACAGAAAGCAACTGTGAATATGCAGACATAATGCTCAATTGTAAAATATAACAGACTCTCCATATAGAAGACAGAAGCAAAACATTTATTCAGACACCAGAAAACCAAATCCCAAAACCAGAAAGCCAAATCCATCATAGTAATAAAGAAGTTAATTTACCATAACAGCACAGAGAGCCACACCATCCTTTAGATTTCCCACAAACCAAAACTCACAAGCCTAGTTGTTTGCCCAGGTGTGTCCTCTCTGCCCTTCATCTCTAACTGCTCTGACTCCTAGCTTCTTGTGGGTTCTGCTCCACCTTTCAGCAGACTCCTCCCGACACAGGCTCCATGTGATTACATTTGGCCTATTAGGGGGCAGGGAAAACCTTCAAATCAGGAAAGGTCTTCAAATTCCCTTAGGCTTATTAAGGGGCAGGGAAGATCCTCAAATTCCCATTACCATTACAATCAACACATTAAAATCAGATAGGAAATGCATTTTAATCTGATTCAGGCTATGCATGGGAGTACCCAGGAGGCAGCATCTTTGGTATAACACTCCCAAGTGTGGCCTGAACCAGATTTAGAGCCCTGAAAATGTAAATAAGGCTTCAATGACTCAATCAGGGTCCCACAATCAGGTTATGTCAGAGGTGGGCTCAGGCCTTCCTGACTTTGAGGCCGGTTGTTTATTCATTCTTTCATGCTGTCATAGTGGTAATAACCAGCTGATAGTAATGGATCCTAGATTTAAATGGTGTTTATGGTTTTGGAGGGAAGAGATCAGGAGTTATTATGAAGGGATTTTTGTCTGTGGTTCTAAACTTGGATGCTAAAATTGCTTCTAAACTATTAACCCTTTGCCTCTATAGTGCCTTCCCTAGCCATCATTTCCAAGTTTGCAAAAACTCACCCTAGGCAGGTGAAATTGTTACTTTTTGTTCTTGGATTTCTTGAGTCCCGAGAGGTATTCTCTTCTTTCTGGTGAGCACTCAGTTTCATTTGCTGCGAACCCAACTTCCAGACTTTGGGGGCTTGTTGCTTGCAAGTGGAGGAAGGCATTTCTTGACTGAGCTAGAATGTGTGGCCCAATTATTTTTAGAGCCCTTGGAAATAGTGCTATAATGTTATCATGGCTCAGTAGGAGTCAATAATTTCAGCCGTCATTGTCTCAAATGAACAAAATGACTTTTGGTCGATACCAGCCAGCCACAAAAATAACTTGTGATCTTTACTGTAGCAAAGTACACTGGGCATTATTTATACATGGTCTATTATAACAGGGCACTTAGTGTTTAATCCTCATTGGTTTAAATTGGTGACTGAAGAATCTATACCAGCAATTCCATCCTCTGACGGAAACAATGCCCTTATCACATAGCATGTGTTGTTGTAGAATCATGCTGGCGGAATGGATAGAGTACTGGCCTTGGAGTTTGGAAAACCTGGGTTCCATTTCTTTCCCCAGACACATATTGGCTGTATGACCTTGAGCAAGTTCTTTTCAGTCCTTGTTCCACTGGCTCAGCACAGTCCGGGTTGCCCACCATATTGTTTTGATGGCCCAAGGCACCATCAGATAGATTGGAACCCACATGGAACTCACTCATGTAGCAAGGCAGGCTGTACACATGCCTCATTAGGAGTCAGCCTTTTTCACCTCCACTAGCACCTCTCCCAACCCCAAATTAGAGATTTCACTCCCTTGCCTCTGGATTCTAGAAGAGCTTCAAGATCACAATATCCACGACCCCAAAATGTGAAAGTTGGCCTTATGGGGTCTGACTAGCCCAGAGTCTAGAATAACTCCAAGACCCCCAAACCAAGAACAGAGTTTAAAACAATGACTAAGCCCCAGAAAGGGGGTGGTAGGAAAAGGGGACTGTCAGCAAGCATGGAAGGGAGTATGAGATGTTACTGCTATGGCTATACTTAAAAAAAACAAACCTCCTCCCCTCCATCCTCCCAAAAAAACTCCTTGCTCCTCCACTCGCCCAAAAAAAATTCGAACAAACAGTGGGATGGAGACAACTGGAGGAATGGAAAGAAACTAAAGCCGAGCTTCCTTCTTCCCAGCTAGGCTTTGTCCCTCATCCTCCATAAAAAAAAAAAGAAACAAAAACCTTTCCTTCCTTTCACCCAGCTTCCTCATCTGTAAAATGGAGGTGGTAAAAACATCTGTCTCATACTGTTGTGAGGATCAGATAAGCTAACGTATGTCAAGAGCAAGTGCTCAGTTACTTGGCATTAGAGATCTGACAACCTCACTTTTGCTCATAAGTTAGATACAGCAAAGCATCTTCCTTTAAGAGGTAATCTTACTTGTTTTTTATGAAATTTTAGGGGAATCTCCTTCAATTGTAAAATAAAGAGGCTGGGCAAGATTATCCCTAAGGGACCATAGCTTGGACCATGTATGAACCCATGATTCTAAAACTCCATACCCATGTTCCTATTCCCAAGACTGGAATCTTCTTTTTAACAAAGAAAAACAGTTAAGCAAAAACAATCAGTGTCATCACTGTCTGAAAACAGGTGTGATATTCTGCTCTCGAATTTCCCTGCCTACCTACCAAGAGGAGGGAAGTATATTTCATTATTGGTTTTTTCCCAATTATTCAAAGTTTGGCAAGTCTCTCTCTCTCTCTCTCTCTCTCTCTCTCTCTCTCTCTCTCTCTCTCTCTCTCTTTCTCTCTCTCTCTCTGTCTCTGTCTCTGTCTCTCTCTGTCTCTCTATCTGTCTGTCTCTCTGTCTCTCTCTTTCTCTCCCTCTGTCTCTGTCCCTGTCTCTCTCTCTCTCTGTCTCTCTATCTGTCTGTCTCTCTGTCTCTCTGTCTCTCTCTCCGTCTCTGTCTCTGTCTCTCTGTCTCTCTGTCTCTCTCTCTCTGTCTCTCTCCCTCTCTCTCCCTCTCTGTCTCTGTCCCTGTCTCTCTCTCTCTCTCTGTATGAGGGTAGGAAAACAACTAATCAATAAAGACTTATTAAACACCTACTATGTGCCAAGAACCGTGCTAAGCTCTGGAGATATAAAACGAGGCAAAAGACAGTCCTTACCCTCAAGGAGCTTGAGAAGACAACATGCAAACAAAGCAAGCTATAGACTGGATAAATGGGAGATAATAAACAGAGGAAAGGCACTGGAATTAAGAGGTTGGGGAAGACTTCCTGTAGAAGGTGGGGTTATAGTTGGGACTTATAGACTCTCGGAGTTTGTTTACAATCTTCTCTTGACCCTAAGTATCTACTTTTGCTGACAAGTGAATTTAGTGCACATGCAATTATAGGAAAAATTGTGAATTCCCCAAGAGTTGGCTGCTCTTTTGGTGGCATGGCATACTGGCTAATGTCAGGAGTCTATGTTTGCACGTGTCCTTCAACAAGAAGTCAGGACACATGGCATTAAATGAAGGAATGGATGAACGTAATTTCACGTATGTCATTCCATTCTTCTCTGCATTCATCGTGTCCTTTATTTGTTGAAACAATCCTTTACACTCTTGTACAGTTTGTTTAGCCATTCCTTAATTCGTGGTCGTCTTTGCTTCCAGATCTTTGCAACCACAAAAAAGTTCTGCTGTCAATATTTTCACGCATATGGAACATTTCTTTTTATCAGTGACCTCCATGGGAGTGTGTACCTAACAAAAGCGATGGATATTTTAACAATTTTATTGCTTAATTTCCAATTGTTTTCCAAAGTAAATGTACTAATTTCCAGCTCCACCAACAATGTATCAGTGTGTCTGTCTTTACACAACCTCTACAACATTGACCATTTCCATCTTTTTATCATCTTTGACAGTTTGCTAGGTATGGTGTGAAAACTCAGGATTGTTTTGATTTGCATTTCTCTTATTAGTGATTTAGTGCATTCTTTCATATGGTTAACACTTTGCAATTCTTTTGAGAACTTTGGTCACTTTCTCATTAGGGAAAATACGTTATTTTTATTGATAACTTTTGCTTTTATGTCACATTTATTTTCAAATATACCCAAGGAGTCAATTTTTGTAATTAAGATTTAAAAAGACAGAGAATTTTAAAAAATCAGTAAAATCAACAAGCATATGAACCACGTTTAAGAGCATTTCTAGTATTTCACATCTATAGTCTCCATCTCTGCAATGAAGGGATGGAGGTATATTTTTCAAGATTGGTCTTGATAATTGTATAGTGTTTGATAATTTTTTTTTTTGGTTCTTTCTATCTACATTGCTGCGATCAGTGTAAAACATTGCTTTCCTGGTTCTGATTACTTCATTCTGCATCAGTTTGTATAAGTCTTTCTGTGCTTCTCTGAATTATTTACTACTATTTTTAAGATCGAGTCTCCCAATTTCACTCAGGCTAGAAAATAAGGGACTACTATTCACGGGTCTGATTCCCCTACTTACAGGAATGGGAACTTTTACCCGAATCATTTCTGACCTGGGCTAGTTTGTCTCACCTTAGGCAACCTGGTAACTCTCCTGCTCCTTGAGGCTCACAATGCCCAGCTTAGTTTGTAGCCCCAACTTACATTACCTATTTCAGTTTAGAATTTCTGAGCTCAAGAGATCTGGCAGTCATAGCCTCGTTCATATCTAGGATTACAAGCTTGTACTGCTATACCTGACTTCTTCAAATTCACTATTTGTTACAAAGCAGTAAAGTCCCAATAGATTCATATACCATGATTTATTTAGCCTCTCCCCAACTGATGGAAATTTTGCTTCTTAGTTCTTCTTAGATGCCATTAAAAAAAAAAGATAAATTGAGTACAAAGAGAAATGATTTATCCAAGGGTACATTGTGTCAGTCAGGTGTGCTGACTCCCAATCCAGGATACCATGTTTACTTTACGCTTACTGTCTCTCTCTCTCTCTCTTCTCTTTCTCTCTCTCTCTCTTTCTCTCTCTCTCTCTTTCTCTCTCTCTCTCTTTCTCTCTCTCTCTCTCTCTCTCTCTCTCTCTCTCTCTCTCTCTCTCTCTCTCTCTCTCTCTCTCCCCTACTCTCTTTCCACTCTCTTCTCCATTCCCACTCTCCATCCCCATCCCTCGAGTACCCAAACAGAAAACAGAAGTTCATATCATAGAGGCATTTATTGATCCTTCTCTATGTCTTGGATATAAAACCAAGCAGTAAGAATTTATGGGCTAATATTATATCATATGGCATGGCTCCACAGTTTTATAGCAGAATATTGACAGTAGGTTGGGGGAGGCAGTGACATTAGATATGTTTTATAGTTTATTTATTATTAATTTGGGATATATCTGGGGGCTCCTGTTGGGGACAGGGATTAGAAAGATCTGGATGGATAGACTGTTAGTGGCAGGGAAGTTTGGAGAGTTGACAGGCTCCAAGATTCCAGCTGGAATGTTGGTGTGGCAGATTTCTGGCATGGTGGTGTGTCAATGCGTTGGAATTCTACAGAACCAGCACTTGCTATTTTCCTTGCTAAAGAATACAAAAAGTAGATCAATGTAAACTTCAGGAGAAAAAGTCCATTAAATAATTTTAAAAATCACTTTTAGAATGTTTGAGGTATGAAGAAAGTTTTGTCATACACTAACAATTTCAAATTACTCTCTATAACTTAAAAAGACATTAAATGAAAGGTCCCTTAACCCAATACCACTCTCATTTCATTTAGCTCCTTTTCAAGTTTGCCGCAGATGTCATTGTGGGGTTGATATGTGATAGTTACTGTCCTTTGTGTTTTACTCACACATTTTCCCATTTAGGTAAATGGGGATTGGTTTGGATGGTAATTGGATTGGAAAATAATGTACAGCATAACATGACTTTGGGTCGGTTTAGTCAAGCTGAAGAGTTACATATTTTTTAATTGTGTAGATCTTAATTGATCAGTTAATAAATATTTCTTAATTACCAACTGTGTGCTAGGCATTCGTCAGCAAGTCAACAAACATTTACTAAGTCCCTACTATATGTAAATCATTCTGCTAACCACTGGGGATAGAAAATAAAGCAAAAACAGCCCCTGCCTTCAAGGAACTCGCAGTCTAATGGGGGAGGCAACAGGCAAACAAAGAGCAAGATTTATAAGAAAAATGAGAAATATTCTCAGAGGGAAGACACTAACATTAGGGGAAACTGGTAAGGCTTCTTGCAGAAAATGGGATTTTAGCAGAGACTTAAAGGAAATCAGAGAAGGTCAGGAAGCAGAGGTAATAAAGGAGAGAATTCCAGTGGAGGACTGAGTGGAATGGGGAGAGAATGGAGGCAGGGAGATCCAAGAGAAGGCTATGGAAACAGTTTAAGTGTGAGGGAATGAAGTGATGGGAATGTCAGAGGAGAGAAGGGGACAGTACAAGAATTGACAGTTCTTGGATATAAAGGATGAGAGAGAATGGCACCTAGATTGTGAGGCTGGGTGACTGGGAGCACAGTGATGCCCTTGATAATAATAATAATATAGAAGTTCAGAAAAGGGGAGACTGTTTGGAAACAGAAAATAAATTCAATTTTGAAAATACTGAGCTCACTATGGCTATAAGACATCCGGTTCAAAATGTCCAATAGGCCAACGGAGATGTGAGACCGGAGGTTGGGAGAGAAGTTAGGGTTAGACAAATAGGTCTCTTCTTTATAGAGATGATAATTACAACATTGTTTAAAGAACAACTTTGAATGACTAAGTCATCTTGACTGTTAGAAATACCCAAATTAACTATAAAGCGCCTATGAAGGAAGACACCGTTTGCATCCAGAGAAAGAACTGATAAATAGACGTATGTATAGAACGATTTTACAAATATACGTACATACCTACATATATATGTATCGAATGGTAGCCATCTCTAGGGTGGGGCAGGGGAAGGAAAAAAAGGAAAAAAGAAATTTACATGATAACTTTATTACATATTTAAAAGGAATAGCAAGTTGTATGTAATAGATTGGCAGTTTCATGGGCAATTTAAAAAAAAGTCTACTATGTTATGGAAATGCCTTTTTTATTCCATAAACTAAAAATAAACCAGATAAAATTAAAACAAACAACAAAAGATAGAGATGATTATTGAATCCATGGGAAATAATGTGATCACTAAGTAAAACAACACATAGGGAAATGAGAAGAGGACCCAGAACAAAGCTCTGGGAGATACTGATGGTCACACTGGGCAGAGCTGGGATGAAAACTAGCAAGGGAGACTGGGAAGGAGTGGTCAGATAGGTAGGAGGAGAATGAGGAGGAAGCAGAGTCTCAAAAGCTTAGAGAGAAGAGGACCAAGAAGAGAGTGATTGATGGCCGAAGGCTGCAGCGTGGTCAGCAAGGATGAGGCTTGAGAAAACATTTCTCCAGTTCCTTTTTTTCCTTCCCCAAGGGAGACCTTTCGAGCCTTCCTCCATCTTACTCTGCTCCCACATACTTCACGATCCAGGCTCACTGGCTTCCTTGCTGTTCCTCGAGCAGGACACTCCATCTGTCAGCTCCTGGCATTTTCTCTGACTGTCTCTTACACCTGAAATGCTCTCCCTCCTCATCTCTGCCTCTTGGCTCTCCTGATTTCCTTCAAGACCCAGCTAAAACATCACCTCCTACAGGAAGTGTTTCCTGATTCCCCCTTCCTTCTAGTGCTCTTGATTAGTTCCATTTTATCCTGTCTGTATCTTTTTTGTACAAAGCTCTTTGCATATCGTCTCCTCCTTTAGAATGGGAGTTCTTTGAGAGCAGAAACCGTCTTACCCTTCTTTGTATCATCAGCATTTAGCACAGTGCCTAGCTCATAGCAGGCGCTGAATGGCTGACTGTACATAGGCTCAGGTAGCCTGATTTCCCGCCATTTCATGACACTTAAATAATCATCTCATCTGATCCACAACAATCACGTGTCATAATTGCAATAGATATTATTATTTCTATTTTACAGATGAAGAAACTGAGTCTGAGAGAAGGTTAATGACTTGCCCAGGGTTACACAACTACTGACTGTGGTGGTATTTTGAACTCAGATATCTCTGACTCCGAGTCTAGTATGTTGTCTGTTACACTCCTCATCCTCTAACTCTTTCTACTTTTCTGGCTCCTTTGCTTTTTTTTTTTTTTTGAGGAGGGAAGGTATTGAAATTGGGGTTAAGTGACTTGCCCAAGGTCACACGGCTAGTAAGTGTTAAGTGTCTGAGGTTGGATTTGAACTCAGGTCCTCCTGACTCCAGGGCCGGTGCTCTATTCACTGTGCCACCTAGCCATCCCTGTGGCTCCTTTGAAAGGTCATAAAGGAAAGGAGTCTGTATTTGTGTCACCTTGGTATGGCTAGGAAATAACACTGGACTTGCCATCGGGAAGGCCTGGGATCGAATCCCGACCCGGGGCAGTATTGCTAAATCTTTCTGAGCTTATTTCCTTGTCTAGGAAATGGGAATGCTAATTCCTCACCAGGCTGTTGTGAGCATCAAATGAAATCATGTAAATAAGTCACTTAATAAACTTGAAAGCTATCTGAAAATGTCAGTTATTAGCTCCACTTCTTTCTTTACACACAAAAAGCTCATCCTTTCTGCAGCTGACCTTGTAGAGAAGACAAAAAACCGAATGAAAACATTATTCACCACACAAGGCCATGTTACAGTGATACTGACCTTCCTTCTATTCTCTATGTTAACCTGTAAAAGAAAGAAGGCAGAATCTATAAGCAAATAAGCTTTCTTGTTTACTCGTTTAATGAGTTGCAGTGATAACTGGGACCTGTTAATTTAAACTGAAAAGTCCTTGCAATCCTCAGTTCTTCCGTATTGAAAACAGTAGGAAATTAACTACTGTTCTTAGTCCCCTAATGGGCAAATCTCCTAATGGATCAACATAGTCTTTGCTCTTCTTTTTGAGGGGAGAAGATGTCAGCAGAGACTTTTAACTCTCTGGCCTTGTAATTTCAGCTCTACCCATCTCTCACTTTCAGACCCAATGATGGGAATTCTCTCCCACACTTTCCACACTTGGATGCTACCCAAAAGGCAGATAATCCAGGACTTTTCTTGCTGCCATTATCAGCATGTGAGGTCAGGAAACAGAAAGACCAAATTGCAAGAGAAGTAGGAAGCTAGAAAAGCAGCTTTCTTGGAAAAATCTGGTAGCTTGGGAACAAAACTCAGACATTTTTCTCTTTTCCTGATGCTTGTTTTTATTCCTTATGGTGAACAAACAGGCAATAATGTCATTTAAGAGAAGATAAATATAATCTTGATTGAGAAAAAGAAAACAATAGAAAGAAAAAGGTAATTTTTTGGGTAATGGTTAGGGAGGCTAGAGATAAAGCCAGAAAAAAAAAAGAAATTTGTAATGATTAATAAGGGGAATGATTGAAATGAAGGATTTTTACAAATGAATGAGGGGAAGAAATAGTGGTTTAGCACCAGAAGGACCAGCTGTATCAATTGGTGCAATTAAAAACATAGTTTTTACTGTAATTTAATATAATTTCTTCTATCTCTGCAAATGTAATTAAGATGCAAGTAAGTATAAACAGATACTCTAATTTTATTTTGAAGTAAACATTTTCATTCTACTATCTCTATTTTCTTTGCCTTATGGATATTAAAAATGCATCCTAGCAATTAATGACTTTTGGTCCTTTGAAGTATTCTTAAATTCTGGTCCTTCTATTAACAGTTTCTCAAAGAGAGAAGCCATGTTAACAACAATTACAACACTGTAAATCAGGTGGTGGTTACTACCTTTGGTGGGAAGGATGGAGAGATGTAAGGGAACTCTTCAAAGGATGGGAAAGAGATTCTTTGTTTTTGTTTTTATTCTTAATTATGTTTTGTTAAGTTCAAAGTTATGATTTTGCAGGGATGTTCAAAAGATGACTCTAGATTGGTATTCAACTAAGAGCTACTAGTAGTGAAATTGAAAGTAATATGGAGGACAGAGCAGAAATCAGGAGATCTGGGTGTGAGTTCTTTCCACTCTTGAGCTCAGTGATCTTGGGCAAATGACTTTATGTCTCTGGGCCTCAGTTGTTTCTTCTGTAATAATGATTTCTTCTGGAAATAATAAAACTTGTGCTTCCTGCCTTGTAGCACTGTAAAATATGTAAAATGATGGGTTCAGACTAGATGATCTCTGAGGTACCTGATTGTTCTTACAATTTCTAGAGCTGTAATGAGGACAATCATACATGTGTTCATATATCTATATCTACATCTACCTCTACCTCTACATCTATAGCTACATCTATATCCATATCCATACCCATACCCAGGTCCATGTCCATGTCCATGTCCATATCCATGTCCATTTCCATATCTATATCATCTATATCTATATCTATATCTATATCCATATCCATATCCATACCCATATCCATATCCATATCCATACCCATACCGAGGTCCATGTTCATGTCCATGTCCATGTCTATGTTTATGTCCATGCATGTCCATGTCCATGTCCATGTCCATTTCCATATCTATATCGATATCTCTATCTCTATATCTATATCTCTCTCTCTATCTCCATATGTGTGCCTATATATAGGTATACATACATATATGTATACATATATGTATCTATACATGTACACATATATGTATATATGTATATGTATCTATATATTTTAACCCACAGCGTGGAGTCTTTAATGGGTATATTTTATGACAGACAAGAATAGACTTTAAGGGCTTTTCCAGAAAAAAAACTTGGTTTATTATCACAGTATATAGTAGATAGACCATAAGGCAGCAAGTGGGCACTGGAAGCTTGAATGGTAGTCTAAGGATTCAGCCCCTAGAGAAGATTTTTGTCTGGGTTCCTATGCCAGTTTTAAGTGGGTGACTTAAAATGGAATAAAATGAAACCCATAAAATGTAAGCCTTCTCATAAAAAACATAGTAATGTGATGGGATATTATTGTACTGTAAAAATGAGGAAATAGAAGATTTCAAAAAGATATGGAAAGACTTATATGAACTGATGCAGAGTTAAGTAAGCAAAAACCAGAAGAACAATTTGTCATATAGTAGTATTATAGAAATGAACAGTTTTGAGGATTTTTATAAACTGATGAAGAATGAAGTAAACAACAACAACAACCAATCTTTGAAAGCTGTAAGAGCTACAATCAATACAGTAGCCGGTCATCCATGTTTTCAGAGGGCTAGCGGTGAAACAAGGGCAGTGAGGTGGCACAGTGGATAGAGTGTCAGACCTAGAGTAAGGAAGACTATTCTTCCAGAGTTCAAATCCAGCCTCAGACACCTACTCACTGTGTGACCCTGGGCAAGTCACCTACCCCTGTTTGCCTCAGTTTCCTCATATATAAAATGATCTGGTGAGGGAAATGGTAACCCACTGTAGTATCTGTAGCACCAACACGATATTCACAGCACTGGTAGCGACCATGAATATGCTGGCACAGTTCTGAATAGCAAAATCGAACAGACTCTCCACATAGAAGACACAAATGAAACATTTATTCAGACACCAGAAAACCAAATCTTCAAACCAGAAAGCCAAATTCCAACACCAGCTAGTCAAATCCATTATAGCAACAAAGAAGTTAATATACCATAGCATAGTAGGAAGCTACACCATCCTTTAGCCTTCCCACAAACAAACACTCACAAGCCTAGCTGTCCACCTGCCTTCATCTTCTCTCCTCTCACTGTCTAACTGCTCTAATTCCCAGCTTCCTGTGGGCTCTGCTTCACCCTTCAGCAAACTCCTCCCACCACAGGCTTCATGTGATTACATTTGACCTATTGGGGGCAGAGAAGATCTTCAAATTCCCATTGCCATTACAATATCTTTGCCAAGAAAACCACAAAAGGAGTCACGAAGTTGGACATGACTCAAAAAACAACTAAATCATGACAAAACATGCTGTCCATTAGATACGTAACTGATTTAAAGTGCAGAATGAGTCATATGTATTTTGTATTTTGTGACCGTTCAGGCAATTTGTTTTTGCTTGACTATATTTGTTCCAAGAAATTTATTGTTGTTTTTTTTTCCTCGTAGTGAGGGGAGGCAGCAAATATGAAATGTTACATACTCTTTCATCTGAGGTCACTATATTATTAGTTTTAACTGTTTTACTTTGTTACAAGAGACCTCTCACAAGTGGGAGTAATCTGTAAACGTTTTATAAAACAAAACACCAATAAAACTCAAAAAAGAAAAGAAAAAACATAATATCTGACTTCTAAGAAATATATCAAGAAATGAACAATTTTCAGCTTCAGATAAATTGAAATCCACCTACTGGGGACAAATTGCATTTCATAAATCAAGGATTCAATGCTAATCAGCATAATAAAAATAAGTAGAGTGGTGGGGTTTTTGCTCCGGGTGCCAAATCTAGAGGGTGCAGATAGTGCTCAAAAACCTTTGTTAAGTTGTTTCAGTTGTGTCCAACTAACTCTCCATGACTTTATTTGGAATTTTCTTGGCACATATACTGGAGTAGTTTGTCATTTCCTTCTTCAGCTCATTTTATAGAGGCTGAGGCTGGATTTGAACTCAGGTTCTCCTGACTCCAGATCTGGCACTCTATCCACTGCACCACCAAGCTGCCTTGAAGTTCTTTAGCAGTGTAGAAATAATAACACTTAGTGCCTACTTAGCAAGAATCAACATTTAAAATAGAAAGCCTACTGAGAATAGGTTCCAGCTGTGCTTAACCCCTCCTTCTGCAAGGTGACTTCCAACTAAGAGAGTGAGTCCTCTTGATGGTTGTTCCAAAGTGTGTGGTTCCAAGCCTTGGGCATAAAAATTCCTAATTTAGGTTTTGAAAATTAGAGTACCAGGGAAATGGCTCATATAGCATTTTCCTAAGACAGTTTGTCAGGAACGATCATTTGATTCAGGATAAATGAAATGTGTAGCATGATAATAATAATTTTGTTGCTGTTGAATCATTTCAGTCATGTCTGACTCTTTGTGACTCCATTTGGGATTTTCTTGGCAAAGACACTGGAGTGGTTTGCCATTTCCTTCCACAGCTCATCTTACAGATGAGAAACTGAGGCAAACAAGGTTAAATGACTTGCCTAGGGTCACACACCTAACAAGTTTCTGAGGCCAGATTTGAACTCAGGAATATGAGTCTTCCTGATTCCAAGCCCAGTACTCTATCCAATGTGCCACTTAGTTCCCCTGATAATAATATCAGCTAACATTTAGATAGTGTTTTAATTTTTACAAAGTGTTTTACCTATATTATCTCATTTGATCCAAGAAATAACCCTGTGAAGTTGGTTCTGTGGTTATCATCCTCATTCTCAGAAAAGTTAAGAGACTTGACCAGGGTCACATTGATAATAATGGGCCTGATGGAAGATTTGAGATCAGATCTTCCTGATTCTGAGTCTGCTCCTCTAGCCACAGCTCACTTAGCTTCCTCATCATATAAATTGTTGGCAAAAGGAAGGAGGTGTACCTGAGTTGAACGTGATGGTTGTTGATACACAAATGGAAAAGTGGTTTGTTGTTCCCCCCTTGGAAAGTTGTGAAAGATAGCACTGAATTTAAAAAAATGCACAGAAGACTGGAGTACCACAGAAACAGAGTTCAGGGGGAAACAGAAAAATCCCCGAGAAGCTCAAGGAGACATTAAGTAGGGATAAGTATGATACCTGTTAGAGGAGATAGAGCAGAGGAAGACTCACGAAAAATCTCAGGTAAAGCCTTGACACTTCCTAAACAGAGAGAGGAAGTGATGAATTTAAAAGTCTCCGAGTCCTGCTTGAAGATGGAGGGCACATTGGATTACCCTGAGCTTTTGATTTCTATGAGTCTATAGCTCATCCTGTTAGCCCAGCTGACCTGCTCCCAAATGGAGCTCCTAGAGGGAAAAGTAGACTGACTCCAGCCCCCAAATCACAAAGAGGAATTTCAGTTTTGCCCATACCTTAAGTGTGAATCACACTTCACATTCACTAAATCATTTCTTACATTTTTTCAGTATTATTCACTTTATGAAGCAAGGGCATACCATTTTATTTAAAGTTAGAAGTCTGAGAGAGAGAAGAAGAGTGGGTATTATATATACAAATGGAATGAGAAGAAATATATTCAGAGAATTTAAGTGACTTACTCAGGGCCTCAGTTAATAAATGTGCAAGGTAGGATTTGAACCCAGGCTTCCTGCTTACAGCTCCCATGTTTTTTGTCCTACCTACTCTGTGCTTCAATGTAGACATGAACATTGTAGATCTCTAAGCATAGACTTATTAAATGCTGAAGTGTGCTGATGCGTAAGTGGTAACCCAGGAGGCAGAGGTATTTTTCAGCAATGATTTATGTAGAATTTCACCTCAGAGAAGTGGGTCTCCTCTGTGGCAGTAAAGTACCACCTTGAGCCTCACTCCAGCATTTAGAAGTCCCACAGGACACATCCCAGCAGAAAGAGATGCTGTTCATACAGAGAGCCTGTCTTCTTTGTGATGGCAAGGGGGGGAATACAATGTCAGATCCCATCTACAGTCACCAAGAAGTTGGAGCCCTTTGCTGGGCTTAACATAAATGGGAAGAGGTGGGACTTTATTGGAAAAAGAAAAATATATTGATAAATATTGTCAAAATACATGGATAATGTATAAATGGGTGAATACCACAGCTAGGTGGTGCAGTAGATAGAATGCTGGGCCTGGAATCAGGAAGAATAATCTCCTTGAGTTCAAATCTGGCCTCAGACACTTACTAACTGTGTGACCCTGGCCATGTCACTTAACCCTATTTTCCTCTGTTTGTTCATCTGTAAAATGAGCTGGAGAAAGAAATGACAAAAATCACTCCAGTGTCTTTGCCAAGAAAACCGGAGGGGTCATGGACATACATGACTGAACAACAACAATAACAAAAGATAGGTTAAGACTGTTCTTCTTCACCAATGACTAAAAGACTTCTCCCACCTCCCACCCCACTCTGTTCATTAAATAAGGACCTCGACTACGGTCCCTGTGAGATACTGTTGACTTAGGATCCCGGCTTCACAGGATTTTAGAGCTGATAGGGAGGGACCTTAGAGATCATCCAGGCCAGGGCTTCCTAACCTATTTTATGTCCCAGATCCCTCTTGCAGTTTGGTGAAATCTATCAACTTTTTCTCGGAATAATATTTTTAATTCATAATATAAAATACATAAGATTACAAAGAAAAAAATGAAATTGTTATCAATTTAAAAAAAAACAAATTCATGGACCCCAAGTTAAGAAGCCTAGATTGAGTCTAGTCTCTTCATTTTACAGATGAGAAAACTGAGGCTGAGAGAGGTTTAAGTTACTTGTCTGGGGTCACACAGCTGGTACGTCTGACTGAGACAGGATTCGAACTCAGGTCTTCTTTACTCCCAGTTTGACATTCTATCCACTATGTCACCTAAGAGCATACAATTATACCTCTGTGACTTAGCTCCAGATTTAGCTTGTTGTATGTGTGTGCGTTTGTGTGTATGTATGTTTGTATATATGTGTATTTGTGTGTGTTTTTGTGTGTCTGTGTGTGTGTATGTGATAAGAGGGTTGAAGTCTCTGAGGTCTCTTCTATGTTTTAGATCTAGAATCCCATAATCCAATGTTTTCTTCCATTTGTTGTTCAAAGAACGTCATGCTTTTCCCACTTAGCCAATAGGAACTGAGCATGCCATAAACTAATTCAATCTTTTCTTTGAGAACCTGATATAACACAAAGACTAAGCAGAATTTAAGTGATTTTACACCTAGGACCAATGTGATAAATATTTTTGGAAATCCCAGTTGGGTTAATGCATCCTAGAACAGCCTTCCAAATTAAGTATAGTAACCCTGGCCATCCAGGCCAAGTAGAATTCCAGTGCCCTGCCTTTTATGTAAGCAGTGTTCACTGAATTTAGTGGTTTAGATTGAAGAAAGTGATGTGCTGGTAAATGTTGAACTACCAATTCTGTCTTTAAAAAGAAGGACTCACAGCACATACTTTTAAATTTAATCTGCATTATTAACATTTATTCATTACTTTAAGTCTAAAAATCAACTAAGGAATGTAACAATCAACAAAACAAAAGCAACAAAAAACAACAAAAAATCCCCGAACAATAAAAAATCAACAAAACAATCAATCGAACCCTGATTTGTAGCTTTTGCTATTTCCAAGGTGCATGTACAATGCTCACATTGTAAATGTAGCTGGTTTGAGCTGACTCAGAACCACTTTGACTGAGGGTATTTATAGGTCTCCATTGAAGGATGGATCCTATATTAGAAGTAGAGAAGAAAAGAGCAAAGTGTGTGTGTGTGTGTGTGTGTGCGCGCGCGCGTGCGTGCACATGTGCATGTATGTATACTCATCTATGGAGGCAGTAGAGGTATTTGAATTTAAACCATTTTCCAGCCCAGTTTTTAACAACTGACTATTGACTTTGAAGGGTCCCCAGATGGACCAGCTAATGTCCATGATTCCTACCTTTGATAATCCTCTCTAGGAGATGTGTTTCTCTGAGATAAACCTACTAGGTATGAGGTTTCAGTGCACTGGATTACTCATGCTTCATATGATCTCTAGGACAGTGGTTCCCAATGTTTTTTTTTTCTGTGAACTCCTTTTAACTAACAAAAAATATGTTGTGATGTGAAAGAACGTGATCTAGCTGCATCGCTTCTCAAGCTGCATTATAAAGTGGTAATTGTCAAAACAATCTGGTTCTAGCAAAGAAATAGAGGTGGATCAGTGGAATAGGTTAGGTACAAGTTAACGTTATAGAAAATGACAGTAGTAATCTAGTATATGATAAACCTAAAGATCCAAGCTTTTGGAACAAAAACTTATTATTTGACAAAAACTGCTGGAAAACAATATGGCAGAAACTAGGTATAGACCAACATCTCACACTGTATTCCCCAAGATAAGGTCAAAATGGGTACATAATTTTCACATAAAGGGTAATACCATAAGCAAATTAAGAGGGAATGGTATAGTTTATCTGTCAGATTTATGGATAAGGGAAGAATTTAGGACCAAAGAAGATATGGAGAGCATTACAAAATATAAATTAGGTAATTTTGATTATGTAAAATTAAAAAGTTTTTGCACAACAAAGAAATGCAACCAAAATTATAAGGAAAGTAGAAAACTGGGGGGAAATCTTACAACAAGTATCTCTGATAAAGGCCTTATTTCTCAAATATATAGAAAACTTAGTCCAATTTGTAAGAATACAAGTCATTCCCCAATTGATAAATGGTCAAAGGATATGAACAGGAAGTTTTTAGAAAAAGAAATCAAATCTATAGTCATATGAAAAAAACTCTAAATCACTATTGATTAGAGAAATGCAAATTAAAACAACTCTGAGGTACCACCTCATACTTATTAGAGTGACTAATAAGACAAAAAGGGAAAATGATAACTATTGGAGGGGATGTGGGAAAAGTGGGACACTAATGCACTGTTGCTGGAGTTGAGAACTGATCTAACCATTCTGGAGAGCAATTTGGAACCATGCCCAAAGGTCTATAAAACTATGCATACCCTTTGATCCAGCAATACCACTGCTAGGTCTATATCCCAAAGATATTCAAAAAAAGGGGAAAGGACCTATTTATACAAAAATATTTATAACGGCTCTTTTTGTGGTGGCTAAGAATGGGAAATCAAAGGGATGCCCATCAATTGGGGAATGACTAAACAAGCTATGGTATATGATTGTAATGGAATATTATTGTGCTATAAGAAATGACTAGGAGGATGATTTCAGAAAAACCTGGGAAGACTTGTATGAATTGATGCATAGTGAAATGAACAGAAGTAGGAAAACGTTTTACACAGTAACAGGAATATTGTTCAATGAAGAACTCTGAATGACTTACCTATTTTCAGCAATACCCAAGATACTCCCAAAGGATTAATGATGAAGCATACTATCTGCCTCTAGAGAAAGAACTGATATTGATTGAATATAGACTGAAACATTCTATTTCTTCTTTCTTTCTTTTATTCTTTCTTTCTTTCACTTTTTCTTTTATTCAAGTCTTCTTCTACAAAATGACTAATACAGAAATGTTTTACATAATTGCACATGTATAACCTATATCTGATTGCTTACTATCTCAGGGAGGGAGGGAGGGAAGGAGGGAGGGATAGAATTTGGAACTTAAAACTTTAAATGAAAATGTTTAAAAAATGGAAAAAATACATTGCGAGTCCCCATGGCATTTTAATATGTTATTAATAACATTCTTTACAATTATTTAATGCTTAAGGCCTTTGAATATCTTGTGCCATCATCACAAATCCCTAAGAAGTTTCTTTAACCAATAATGGGAACCACTGCTCTAAGAGATAAGAATTAGTTGTGGAAGGGGAGTAGAATTCACTGCTGCTTTCTTTCCTTACTTTGGAAAAAAGAATGGGTCAGTCCATTAGTGACTGGGCATTCATCCAGTTTCAAGCTGGGTTATTTTGATTTAGATGCGAGGAGATCATGACTCAGAAAATTGTTCCCATATTTATGCAGAAGTAGATTCAGAACATCCATGATTACTCTTCTCTCATACTTCCTTGATTAAAGTATTTTACTCTTTGGATAAAGTGAAATTAGGGAGCTTGTGAAGGTCATTCATGTAGCTGAGTGGCAGAATGAATAAAGTATGGATCTAGAATCAGGAAGACCTGAGTTCAAATTTGACCTCATATATTGGTCATATGACGCCGGGCAAATAATTTAATCTGCCTCAGTTTCCTTATCTGTAAAATGAAGATAATAACAGCACCTACCTCCAACAATTGTTGTGATGATAAAATGAGATATTTGTTAAGTGCTTTGCAAACATTAAGGCACTAGGTAAATGCTAGATATATAATATGTATATTCAGCCTCTACTTAGGGGAGTAATGGAGGAGGGTTGGCATTTTTACAGTAGGGCACTTTGTCATCTTTGACAGGAGTGGCACATGAGGATTGTATAGTGAATGTTTCCTGTAGTTGAACTAAGGATCTTTGCTAAATTGGATTTGATATGGAGCCAGGAATTTGTGGAATAAGCTTCCTTGCAAGGGAGTAGCTCCGCCATCAATCAAAAAGCATCTATTGAGCCTCTATATAATGGTAAGACTCAAGTTACAAAGATAGGCAAAAACTATACCTGTCTTTAAGATGCTCATAATCTAATGAAGGAGACAACGTGTAAATAACTGTGCACATAAAAGATACATATGATGAGAACTTATGAGGGATATAGGGCTGGAAAGGTTTCCTGCAGAAGATGGAGGGGCAGAGAATTCCAGACATTGAGGACAGCCCATGTAAAGCCAATGGAGGTGAGAGGTGACATTTCATGTTTGAGTAACTGCATGTAAGCTAGTGTCTTGATTGTAGGGTGTACGGGAGAGAGTATAGGGTAAGATGCTGGAAAAGTTGGAAGAGGTTATGAAGAACTTTGAAGGCTGAACAGAGGAATTTATATTTGATTCTGGAAGTAAGAAGGAGCTTGTTGTTATTTAATAATTTTCAGTCATCTCTAACTGTCATTGGGTTTTTCTTGGTAAAGATACTGGAGTGGTTTGCTATTTCCTTCTCTAGCTCATTTTATCGATGAAGAAAGTGAGGCAAATGGGGTTAAGTGGCTTGCCCAGGAGTCAGGGTGGGAAGTTGTCTAGATAATATGAGATTTTGAGAAAGAGGGAAGTTTTTGGTGAATGTTTTCGCTTTTTTTTCAGTGAAGTGTAATGCAAGGTCTTCAGCTAAGCAGGTGGGAGGAAGTGGTTACTTGGGAAAGTTGAGAGATGCAAGAGTTTGGAATAGCTGCTGTAAAAAGTAAAATGTCCAATTGATTAGGGAGGAATAGAATGTTTGCCTTTCTGCAATTAGGGTCCAGTTAAGCTTAAAGAACATACATTTTTAGTAGATCCAGTCAGTACTGTTTTGTGATTTCTTCTAGCTTTGCTTATTAGCAAATGAGGTAGATGGAAGGAGCCATCCAAGGTTGGAATTTGGCAAGGTATAATTGGGAAAAGGACAAAGGAATAAGGGATTAAAAGATAAAGGATGTGGTGGAGTTGAATTACTTTACCACGGGCTCAAGATTAGGAGGGAAGGAGAGTATAACCATGGCAGTAGTGATGACATAGGAAAGAATGGATGGGTGAAGGAAATGGAGGTCATAGTGAAAATGAAGATGAGGAAAAGATGGAATAATCAAATATTATGATCAGATAAGGATATGTTGGAGTTCCTGAACAAGGAATTAGAACTACTGTGGGTTTGGTAATGATAAATCCAAGGGCATGACCATTCCTGAGTAGAACTGAGGTGAAGTCATGGGAACTGAGTAGATTGAGGAATTGGGAAATTATGTATGTTGTCAATATGTATGTTAAAGTCCTCTACTATGGGAGTAAAAGTTGGGGCCAAGGGAAACACTGTGAGGCTTGCACTGAACTCGTTACAAAAGTAAGGAGAATATTCCAGAGGGTTGACAAGTAGATCCTGCCACCAAGATCTGGATTGTATGATCAATGTGAATATCATGAACCTCAGAGGAGGACAGGCTTGCTTAGTGAAAGTGGTAGAGGGAGAGTCTGGAAGAGGTAGTGGGAAGTAAGGAGTGCTCCAACTCCCCTCTCTAAATGACTGGGGAGTTGGCCAAAGAATATTATGAGAGAAAATATAGCCAGTATTGAAAAGGGCAGTGATGGAAGTAGTGTCATCAGGAGGGAACCGTGTCTCAGTGAGATCTAGAAAACAGAACTAGTAAGAAATGAAGTTTGCTATTTATGAAGAAGGCCTTCCAGAGGTCACAGTGGAAGGAACCTGGAGAAGAACATCTGTAAATGTAGGGTGGAGGTGGTTAGAAAAAAGGGAGCAATAGGCTGAGGAAGGGGAATGGTATTTGTATATTAGCAACAGGGAGTTCAAAGGCACTTGGTTAGGATGGTGTAATGTTATGGAACTTGCAAGCAGATGTGTGATGGTCATCTCTCAGGAAGTTGGGAAGTTGAACTAGATAACTTGAAAAGTTCCTTCCAATTCTAAAATCCTGTCAGTCTATCTCTTGTTGATGATGCCAGGACTCTGTGGGGCATTAATACCTCTAAATCTTCTGGTAATCTAAGTCTTCACCTATAGTTTGATATCTAAAAAGACCTTGCTACCTTCATCCTGAGGGATGAGAGCATATCTAGTTAAGATCATCCTTACTATAACAAAAATATTTTAAAGGACGATGCAAGCATTTCCACAAGAAAGTGGTCTGATAAGTGTTCTTTGAACACAGTAGTCTTACAGGTAGATTTCATAGTATGGACACCTAGATAATAGTAATGAAAAGTCATTGGTAAACAGAGCCCCTTTTCTTATTTACTACTGCCTGGGTATATTTTAACCTCTTTGTGAAAGTTTCTCTGGCTCTGAAATAACTGGATAGAAAATGATGCACAAATCAGATCGGCATTACTATTTATAACTGGCAACCAGAGAAGGAAATTCCTAGCACTTGATTCCCAGATGTACTTTGAAGTGGCTAAGCCTAGTGGAGTCTGGGCATGGACTCTCTTTCATAGGGACTGTGGAATGGTGAGTGACTCTTCATCTTCTTTTGTGGTTCAGGATCCATGGGTAGAGTTTTAACTTGACCTTTCTCGTCTCTCCCCCTACATTGTCTCAAGGCGTTGATGACTAGTAAATAATCACTTAAATGCACTACCACCTTAACCTGAATGATTTTATATTGTAAATTTAGTAGCCACCAACAAAGGTGCATTTAAGTGGACAAAATGAAAATAATCCGTTTTAGACCATTCCAAATTATTTTTAATTGTTGAAATAGTTGAAATGCCATTTATCGAAATGTATGTTAACTTCAATAAATTAGTAACAAAAATGTCCTCTTTGCTTCCACGTGCCTTTCTCATTGTTTTTCTTCCGGCATTTTTCTGAATTTGGTTGTAATGACTATGACTGTCGCTGTCATTACTGTTTTTACATAGTTGTCGTCAATATGTATTTTCTTATTCTGCTTTCTTTGTTTTTCATCTCTTGAACATTTCAGTCCCATTCTTTATTAAATATATTACTTCTAGGGCACTGAAGAAAGATCAGTCCCTGCCCTGAAGGAGTTTAAATTCTAACGAGCTGCTTCTTCGTTTAAGTCTTCTTATGTGTCTTTATATTATTCATATTTGCCATTTCTTACGGCATGATAATATTCCATGATATTAATATGCTCTTGTTTGTTATTTCCCAATTATTAGACACAATAACTTATTTTAAGTTATTTTCTACATCAAACAAAGCTGCAGAAACATTTTTGTATAGCTGGCATTTGTTCCCTTTTCATTGTTGTTAAGGCGTAGTGGTACGATCTCTGGGTCAAAGGGCACGAACAATGTTGCGGCTTTTATTGCATAATGGTACATTGCTTTTCCAAAACAAAAAAAAGGTACTAAATATTGACTTCTGTACCAGCAGTATAACAGTGTACCTGTGTCTCAGTAGCCCTACCAGTGTTGAATTTGGTTGTTTTGAACTGTTTTAGCTACTTTACTGGATGTAAAATGGTGTCTCAAGACTTATTTCAATTTGCACTTTTTCCTGATTCTTAGACTTTAAGCAATTTTAAAGTTGTTTTTTATAATTTGTGTTTTTGTTTTTAAACTACTTATCCATTATATTGATCACTTGTTATTTGAGGAATGAATCTTATTCATATAAATTTGTGTCAGTTTATTATAGATCTTGAATGTCAGATTTTTGTTAGAAAAATTTACGATGAAGATTTCCTCCCCTTCCAATTCACTCGTTTCTTTTTTATTTTGATGCTTTTTTGTTGTGGTGCAAACTAGTTTTATATAGTGCAACTCATCTGTTCTGTGTGCCATAATTTATATTTGTTTGATAGGTATGAATTTTTTTCCTTTCAGAATTATAATAGATAAATAATTCCACTTTCTTTTAATTTTAAAATGATGTAATATTTATATTTAAATCATGGATGCACTTAGAGTTTATTGAAGTATGCACTATAAGATGTATATCTATTCCCATTTTCTTTCTGAACATGTTACCATCCAATTTCCTCTACAGTTTTAAAAAAATCAAAGTGATTTTCCTTCTCAATATTTTGTGATATTGGATTTATCAAATATGAATCTTGTGTGCCTTTGATTCTAATTCTAGATTCATAGTTGAATGGTTATTCCTTTTAAGCTTTGTCTTTAAAAGATGACTTAGGCAAAGCAAAGAATTCCTTTGCAGCATGAATACTCGCACCTATATTCCATTATGTATCTCGAAGTACCATATCACTCTATCATTATTGTGTATAATGATATAGGATTATAGATTTATAGCTACATAGATCATCAATCTTTCAAAGTATGAAAATGTATATTAAAATATCCTCTATTCCATCATTGTGGATACTGGCTTAATGAGATAATATGTGGAAAGCACTTCAGAGACTTTAAAGTACTCTTCCTGTTGTGGCGGAAGTAGTTCTTGTTGTTCTTATTATCAATTATGCCATGGGCAAATCAGTGAGAAAAATCACTTTAAACACTGAAGTGATATAAATTATTATCATCCCTGTTTTCTAAAAAAAAAAAATTGAGACCCATTGAGAATTAATTGTCATGAGCAACAATGCAAAGATAGGCCTGGAGTTTCCCCTCAAAAAACATCAGCTCTTCTCACTCCAAGTTCAGTGGTGGCCTCTGGGTTGTTATGGTTTTTCTTATGAGAGTTGCACTTGCCTTCCATATAAGTCAGTCATACAAAACTCTTCTCATGTGACATTGACCTAGATGATTTTTCTCCAAAGGTTCAAGAAAATGTTAGAGGTAAAGTCATGCCTTATCCCATGAAAGAAGGAACTAAGCCTGTTCCACTGATCTGACTCTTATTTCTGCTCAAAACACTGGTTTTCAGCCAGAAACATCCCCCAGTCCTCCGTTGTACTACAGAGCCGTCTGTATTCCTTTAGGGTCCAGGTGCCCATGGTGACTCTAAGAGACATTAGGAAGAAGCAAAAGAAGAAGGTGGTACTGCCATTTGGTTCTAAAAATGTTTCAGAGGCACAGGACGTATAAAATATTTATTACCAAGGCGATGTGGGTAGAACAGGGGTGGGCTTTATTTCAAAAACCCCGTTTTCTCTCTTTCTATCCATACCATTTAAAAGTCACATTTTTCTTTTATGATTTTTCCTTAAAAATACATTTTATTGATATCTTTGGTTCTGCATGGTAGTTACTGTCCACCACCTACCCTTGCCCCCCCACCCTAAGACTGCACCCTCTCATGAATGTGACTTGTCTTCAGTTCAACAAGTGTTTGTGTGGAGGATTGTAGACACTTGCTGAAGGGGATGCAAAGTTTACAAAAGATATAGTGCCTGCCCTCATAGAATTTACAGTGTAATAGGCAAAGAGAGTATATATAAAGCTGATGAAACAATTATGATGATGTGAAATAAGACATATGTGGTTAAGACCTTCTAAGTCTTCTGTAACTTTGTGGGGTGGGTGGGTAGAGATCATTATTGACTTGACGAATGGGGGAGTCCATGGGGATGCTTCCAGGAAATGGCTTGGGTAACAGTAGCTTAAGAGCATGCTTATGGGGAGGGAGGAGGAAGAGAATTTTCAAGTAGGAAGCATGAGTGAAAATACAGATGTAACAAAGGGCACTGTATGACTGCTGTGTTGGTTGACTAGAGACCAGACTATGTGGAAAGGAATAGCAAGAGATAAAGTTGGAAAAGTAACGGTCACCAGACTGTGGAGGACCTCTCTTCAAGGAAGTCTTTTAAAAATTAATTAAAATTGATTTTTACTAATTACTAATTTACTAATTGCCATCACATTTCTAAAGGTGTTGACTTACTTTACTCCTTTCCTCCAACCTCACCCCAATGAGCCCCTCCTTCAAAGTCATTCTTCACGTCTATTTGAAGTATTTTGGTGAGTGGAGGTGGAGGAACACAGAGTGACTCATTCTGGGTTCTGAACCCCTGGGAGGCACATTTTCGGTTTTTGGGCACATAAAGCAGAATTAGACAGGAGTTCATAGTTAGAGGAGGCTGCCAAGGCCATCTAGTCCTACTGATCTTGGAAACAGAACCTTTTCTAAATATACCTGATGAATGATTATCGAGCCTTTGCTTGAAATGCCCTCCCTCTCCCCACCACTACCTCCCATGGCTGCCCATTCCACTTTTGGAGAGATCAAATTGTGAGATTAATTAGCTTCATTAATACTTTTGCCTATAACCCCTAGTTTTATCCTCAGGGGTCAAACAGAGTGAGTCTGATCCCCTTCCCACTGGATAGCTTTTCAAAAACCTGACAGCAATTGTACCTCCCTTCAGCCCTTCCCAGGTTAGACACCCCAAGGGCCTTCAACTTTTTCTCATGGGGCATGACCTCTAGAGGCCTTCACTAAACTGATTGCCCTTCTTTGGATGTTCTTCAGCTGGTCAATGTCCTTATTAAAATATGGTCTTTCAGACATGATCTGACCCCCTGGACTGTCACTTCTTTAGCCCTGGACATTATGATTCGTTAGGCCAACAGAGAGAGTTTTCCTGGAGTTGAGGGAAAGGGAGCACTGGGGAAGAATGGGGAGGGAAAAAGTAATTATTAAGTACCTACTGTGTACGAGGCCCTGTGCTGAGTGCTTTACAAATATGATCTCATTTGATCCTCACAACGACTCTGAGAGATAGGTACTATTGTTATCCCTAGTTTACATTTGAGGAAACTGAGGCAGACAGTGGTTAGGTGACTTGGCCAGGGTCGAACAGCTAATGTCTGAGAATGGATCTGAACTCAGGTCTTCTTGAGTCAGGGCCCACTGTGCCACCTGGTTGCTTATGTAAATTCCAAATATGTTCCAGGATCCTGACCACAAATAAGCATTTGCCTGGTTGTCTTTACTCATTTGCCCTCTGTAAGGCAACTCTTTTAAGAAGAGGTGATAGTTGCAGGACATTTTCTTCGTCCTTAGATTTAGGACTTCATGGTATAGTTGGATGGAAAGATGATGCCAGAATGTGACCCTTTATAACCTTCTAGAAGATATTTCTTTCTCTATTGGAGCAATTCGGTAGGAGATTTTTCTAGTTTTTCTTGTATATGTCAATGAATGGAGAACATTTATTTGTTCTACAGGCTAGACCTGGCCTTCGGTTAGATTTCATACAGTTAAAAGGCAACACTTCTTTGACTACCAGTGTAGATGAGGTAGATATTCTGGCTTTCCTGTTCCGTGCTGGAGTTTCTAAAGGCAGAGTGACATTAGAGGCCTAGACTTTGAGTCAGATGACCTGGGTTTGAATCCTGCCTCCAACAGCTACCATCTGTGTGACCAAGGGCAAGTCACAATCAGGGTTTCCATTTCATCTGAAAAAATAGGGCTTATAATTCAGGTGCTGCCTACCTCACCAGCTTGGTCTGAGGAAAGCTCTTTGCAAACATCTCCAGACAGACAGTATTAAGGATAAAGAGCCTTGGGCACTGTGAATGGTGGCTATTATTTCAAAGAGCAGGGTAAGAGGTGGTAGTTCCAGGAAGCCAAAGTCCGAATGAACAATAATGTGTGAATTACACTTCAGAAGCTACCGCTGTCTCTGAACTTCCTTTCCCTTTTCCATCTACCTTCCCTAATTCCTTCTACCTCTTTGGGCTTTTCTCTGAGTCTCCCTCTTGGTCTCTGTCTTACTGCTCTTCCCTCTGCCTCTTTATCTTCCTCCCTGTTCTGTCTTTCATTTCCTGTAGTTCATTCTTCCCTCCCAATCAATGAACTACATGAACATTTTTATATTTACTGAATAAACTTTGGTGTTCTTTAGTCTTTTTGAATTTAGATGAATTTACCTATTGCATTCTCTATCAAAAATAATTAAATTAAGTTGTATTACCTTCTCCTTTCTATACTCTCTCTCTCTTTTCAGCTCCCCTGAATTCTCACGCCAATTAAGGAGCACTCGGATTCTGCTCTTAGTCTTTCTTGTCAGAGAGTGATGTAATGAAGTCATTTTTTTTTCAAGGCAGTCAAGGTTAAGTGACTTGCTCAGGGTCACTGTGATAAAGTTTTTACATCTAAGTGTTAGAGACATCCCTCTCAGGATAATTTCTATTTTAAAAGAAGACAACAAGGAGAAAGAAAGCAAAGCCCAACCCAAAGTAATGAATTAGTAATGGTGGAATTTCAGAGACCAATAGGGGAGATACTTTTTGGTGGAAGGCCTTCTCAGTGTCCCTCCAATCATACAATGTTGATGTTTGCCTCCTCCAACTATGCTTCTGGTAATCCCTCTATGAGATTTCACCCTTGGCTAATTTCTTGGATTTTTAAATGATCTCCGTCCAATACAAGGAGATAATGTAATTTCTACTGTTGATTTTGATTATGACCTTCACTTTAACAGATAAGTAGCATCAACACAGAGTTTATGATTCTTTAATATGTGACCACACTAAGGTTGCTTTCTGTTCCTGATATACACAGGTAGGAAGAGTCTTCTCAAAGGGAGTTCCACCCAGGTCTGAATAAAGAAACAGACAAAATTAAGACTTGGACAGGTTATTTGGCTTTATTAAAGTCACATATTAAATTCATTATGCCCTAGCATCTGAACATTATTCTTAGGCTTTCCTTGTAGCTATTTCTTGGAAATCCTTGGGGAGTGAAGGAAGGGACAGAAAGTCAGGCAGTATGACATGAGACAGTGTGGTACAGTGTGAAAAACACTAAGTGCAAAGTTGGAGGACCTGGGCTTCACATCTCTTCTCTATTACTTTTTAACTACTTGATCTTGAGCAGGTCCCCAACCTCTCTAGACCTCAGTTTCTTGATCTGTAAAATGAGATAGTTGGTCTAAATGACCTCTATGGTTTCTTTCTAGCTCTAAGATTCTAAGAATTGCAAAATATTCTTATAATTCTAATTTTCTTGAATCTACTTCTTTGAATATATGTTATATCCCTACAGCAGAAGGTAAGCTCCTTCTAGTCAGGGTTTCTCTCTTTCCCTTCCTTCCTTCCTTTCTTCCTTCCTTCCTTCCCTTATGAGGACAGATTCATGAACCCCATGAAAAAAAGACCAACTTTGTTAAAAAAAAAAAACAAAACAGCACCTAGAGGGAGAAAGTCTTTTAAATACTACCAAAACCAAAATTAATCCTGCAAAATCCAGGGGGCTTGAGAGATTTGTAAATTCCAATAAAAGGAGACCAACTTTGTAATGTCATACTGAAATAGCATCTTTTTTCCTCCTCTGCAAAATTTGAGGCAGAATTACTTCCTTCCTCCCTCCCTCCTTCCTCCCCTCCTTCCTTCCTTCCTTTCTTCCTTCCTTCCTGTCTGTCTCTGTCATTCTCTGTCTCTGTATGTCTGTCTGTCTCTATCCCCAGTGTTTTGCACAAAGTGGCTTCTTTGTAAATATATATTGAATCCTACATCTCCCATTTCCATGTATTGGCACAGGCTGTCTGGAATGCACTTCATCTTTGCCTCCATTTCTTAAAATCCTTAGTTTACTTAAAATCTCAATTTTCAATGCTACCCCCAAAATTATTTTGCATTTATGTATTTATCTTGCGTATATGTACATATGCACACATTGTCTCCTCTCTACACCCTGTCCAGCTTCCTCCCTCTCTGCCCACCTCCACATAGAATGAGAACTCTGCCTTGAGGGCAGAGAATATTTCCTATTTTGTTTTCTATCCCCAGAGACTAGCTTAGTGGTTACAACCTAATAAATACTTGACTGATTGAATAAAATTTAATCAAATCATCATAAGTTACCCTAGTAAGCCTTTTCCTGCCTTGCTAAAATGCCATCCCTACTGTTGGTAGAAAGCACTGGATTTTAGGACCCAGAGTTTATGATTTTTTGAAATGAGGTTTAAGGTCCCCCCTTGGTGATTTACATCTGAAGGCATAGTTTGAGGGCTCATATTCACGCTTGTTACGTTTGTATATGCTCTGTGCCCTTAGAATTGAATTGCTATATGGAAACAATAATCATAATAGAAAACATTTTCTCGAACTTTACCATAAGCTTGAAAACTTTAGTCTGAGTCGTGGTGTGGTATGAGCTTGTATCATTGTTACCACAGATGTCCACATTGATTCTATTTACATAAGAAGATAATTTCCTGGACATTTTCTCTGTATTTCTTCCAGAGAGATTGGGTCTGTTCTAGTCATCTACTTCTTTGTGCTCATTTCTGCTGCTCTCTTCCCTGTTTTCCTCTGCCTCCTGGCATTTATCTGTCTTTTCCTCTCTCTCAACCCATTTCCCATCCTCTCTCAGTCCACCCCAGCAGAGCCAACCCTTTTCATGTGAATCAGGCATCATGGCACCTTGTAGGGAAGGCGAGCTCTGCAGTAGCAGCCAGCACCCCCACCTCCGAGGATCTGTCTCCAAGCCCAGTCCAATCACAAAGGCCCCTCAGCCTCGCTTTGATCGAATCTGTCCTCCCTCTTTAAGGAGACCTCCAGATTCCATCCACAAGTGTTCCTGTTTCTCTTTGCTCTTTCACTTAGGTTTTGTTGTTTGCTTGGGCTTGTTTGGATGTGAGTGTGGGTCTGTGTGTCTGTGTGATTTACTGAGCCATGGCCTGCCACATGTCTTTACAATTGCAGTGCCCATTTCCTACTGAAATAATTTCTACAAAGAGTGGCTCCTATTACAGGGAGAGAAGCACAGACGTCATGATTTATTATTATTTATGGTCCCAGGGCCTTGTTTATGCACGATGGCTTAGGTGCACCACAATAGAAATGCCATTATGCAAATGACATTGAATGTCCTTACTGAGCCTAAATAATTTTTGTGTTGGACGATTAAACCTCATCTGTTATTGATACGGGCTGCAGTCGGGCTATTAAAGAGTCCCAACAGTACTTACTCCCAGTAATGGGAAAATTGAGAGGAAGAGGCTAAACAATTGCCTCAAGTGGGTTGTGATTGTCTGGTAGGAGTGGAGCATAACCAGCCCCCTGAATGGGAATCGTGTTTACTACTTAGGGAAAAATAAAGAGGGGAGAACATGCAATAAATTACACTTTTGATTTGAGTCGGGTGCACTGGAGAATTTGCGTCCTTTCGACTTATTTATTCATTCATTCATTCAGGGGGGGAAAGACCAGAAGTTACCAGGGTTGGTTCCCATCCCGCCTGCTGCTTGGTGAGGTGGGAGGGGAGGGGACAGGGAGAAGGAGGGAGGGGGGGAAAGGAAAGAAGGAGGGAGCCCATCCAATCTTCTCAGTGAACAAGGGAGCTGCCTCGTCACTGCTCCTTTCTTTCTTTCTTTTTTTTTTTGACACAGCTGTGCAGTCACATTTTGATCAGTGTTGATAGCTTATGAATTCCAAAATTGACAAAATTTACAGAAAAATGAGGATAATCCATCTTCCTTAGCAGGCTGTCAGGAGCTGGCCGTACTTCATAATCCTCAATTACAGATGCTATTTTCAGACATTTACATGCAGATATTAGAGCAAAATGAAAATGAGAAACAAAGAGAGAATGGAAATGTAGCTATTTATATGTATAAAAGAAAAACAGGTAAATTTGAGGCATTTAGATTGGATTTGGGGATCCCTTTAGAAGACCAGAGACTGTGTGTGCACTTGAGGATTTCAGAATGAGACCATGAGACAGACAGCACCCAGCACTAGGTATGTAAATTATCTGAAGGTTTGGGTTAAAAATAGGTCAGCTCTTTCTCGCAAGATCAAAATAAATGGGCTGATGCTAGGGTACACTGGATGAGTCTTTGGATTCAGGGCATACCTGGGGATTAACCTCATGATACCTGAAAGAATACAGAAGAAAAAACAAAAGCAAACCTTAGCCACGAAATTAAAATAGCACATTTTACAGAAGAGAGACCTCACAACCTGAACATTCCAACTCAGATAAGGTGGATACTCTTGAAATCGACTTCCTCAACAAGGCTCATTTAAAGGTGAGACCAAAATTTTGTTGGAAAAAAAAAATGTCAGTAACACATTGAAAGGTGAAGTGTGGAGTTCTGTTCACTTGTAGTGGCCAGATTTATGGTGAGTTGTGTTAATAAACTTTTAAAATGGGATATAAATGATAAAATTAAAGGGAGAGAAGCCATTTTGATATATAAATCATCCAATCCCTTCTCAGTTCTAATTCCAAGGCGAGAGGGAGTAAGGAGGAGGGATTCGAAATGAAAATGTTCTTCCCATAAAATTTAAGACAGAACAGCCTTGATGCTCTTAAAGCTGTGTACAGCACTGTATTTTTTGAAAAGCTGAGGATATTAATTAAAGCTGCTTTGGATTAAAGGCTCCCAACCATGTCCAATGTTACAATCTTTCCCTCTTTGTGAGCTTGATACAAGAAGGCAGTGGAAACTCTGCATGGTGCTTCCATTTCTGCCCTTATCATTTAACTTTTGATTGGGGGGGGGAGGGAAAGCTCTTTCCAAAAATAAAAAAAGAAATTTAAGCTATTTTGGGGTGTATTTGGGTTGGCTGGGAATATAGAAGCTGTCTAACTGGAAAAGACAGAGGAAAGGGGTGATTGGTTGCACAGGCTGATGGCAATAGACTTCAGTGATTGAGCGCTAGGAATCCTTTGCTTTGAAAATTTTTGTTTGGAATGAAAGGTTTTCCTATTGGTGATTTCAGTCTACGTGTTTGCTTTGCCCAGGAACAAATGAGAGAGAGAAGGAGGAGTAAATTTAATTAGTAGCCCAAATTAAATGTGTGTGTGTGAGAGAAAGAGTGTGTGTGTGAACATTTAAACAGTACTAAAAATGAAATTGGCTCATTTTTGGAGCAGCGGAGAACAAGTAAAAAATTAACTACTTTTTAATCTACATTTCTATTTGCATATCAAACAACTTCCTTGCTTAAGTAAGGTCTTCTGATTACTTAAACATATTAGCACATACGTCTGGTTTCCTGGTATGAAATGCAAGGCTTTAACAATTGAACATACTTGGAGAATGCAAACATCCTTTCGTCATCAGAGCAAAATCTCTTACCCAAATAGACATTTGCAGATAGAAGTGTACGTGGAAACACATTTAATGAATTTACCATCTCTGATCAAGAGATATTCTTTGCTACACGATGTTCTCTCTACTTTGTTTTCTTTGATTGTGGAGAATTTTGGTCTTATCTGTGTATGAAGACAGAAGGTGTTGACCATGTCATCCGTCAGCTTGTCATTTGTTCATTCTTGTATTAAATTTTACCATCCGTAGCTCTAAAGTGATTCAGGGATATACTTGGGTATTTCCTTTCTAATTAACAAAATTGCAACCTCTTTTTCATTCATCAATTGGGCAATCTCTCCACTTAATTAAATATTGTTTATTAAATTGAAGAATCTTTCTTCAAAAGAGTTATTCATATATGATTTATTAGCAAATTAAATCAATAATAAGACAAAGACATAGAATATAGTTTATAATATTTTGCTTATCTGGAAGATCAGTCAGCTCAAATGCTGACTGTAACAGTAGGTGACTTCACTTCCACAAACAAAATTTCACCAATCAGTTCGTTCCAGACATCGATTTCCTCCTAAGAATTTTCTTCATATTTCTCTTGAAGATAAGAGTTAAATTGTCTCTCAGAAAATAAGTTGTCACTTCTTTGTTCCTCTTTTAATTTTTCATAGGAAACAATCCAGACTACACCGTACTTGCCAGCTCCTTAAAGATACCCTATAGAATTTTCTTTATAACATACTAATTGATACAGTTCTGGCAAGAAAGAAGTTTCTCTTCACCTTCTTTCTCTTTGTCTTTCCTCATTAGATCCTCATAGTTCAGTGAAAGCTAACAGAAACGGAAGGAAAGAGGCTATAGAAAAACAACATGGCAGCTAAACTAATTGAGGAACTGCAGAAAGAAATTATTTGTAGATCCTCATATTTCAAAAATAAAACACACACATTTTCCCTGACTCCAAAGGGAGGAATACAGGATGGCAAAGCATTTTTCCAACTTATTTCCAACTGTCCACACATAGTGCTTTTTGGGACACTATTCTTTTTGGTTCTTAAAGACACATTAACAATACCTATAGTTTCTGTGGGAGAACCAAGTGAAACAGGTGTTTTTCACTAATAGCTAAAATGCAATCTCTAGCTTCTTCCTGCACTGTGCTCATAATTTTATCACTTAATCAATAAGTATTTAATAAACACATACTAAATGATGGTGATGGAAAGAAAGACAAAAACAGAGCCCCAGCCTTCAAGAAGGAGCTCACATACTAGCAGGGGAAACCACAATGTGAACAACTATGTACAAACAAGATATATACAGCTTAGATGGGAAGAATAAAGAGAATTTAGAATATAGGAGAATAAAGAATTTAGAAAGTATAAATTACGCGCTTAATTGCTTTTTTAATGGTACTAATGCTCTTGCAAATTTCTATTTATTCCTTTAATATTCACTCATATCATCAGCAGTAGAGGGGGAGGTTAGGTGTGTTCTCTACCCACTGGTAAAAATTGGTGCGCAGAGAAGGCTAGGGGTAGGTCAACCATGGAAAAATGCCAGCAGCCTAGGATTTTTCATTTCATACATCATTCATGGCTGACTGCAACAAGGCCTGAGTGGGAAAACCAAATGGAACAGCCTTTCTCTTCCTTTCCCTTTTGCCTCTACCAGCAGCCCTCCCCATTTCTCTTAAGAGAGGGAATAAATCCAAGGAGAGAGAGAATATTCTGAATTGGTTTTTGTCCACTCTGAGAATCAAAATGAAATTAGAGTCCTTTGGAGAAGGGCTGGAATGTTGTCCTCCATTTTGTTACCCACTTACCCCAACCCCTAACCTTCCAACGCCACCTCTCCCCAACCCTCCACACACTTCAAACTTGGTCCTTCAGCAACAGCCTTGAGGATTTCCTATCTCTGTTAACACTGAAAGAAAAGAAGAAGGCATAAGTCATTATCGAGTTGATCATCTTTGTCCTCCACTTTCTTTGAGTTAGAGTATAACATTAAAATCATCGCGGGGTACAGAGAGAACATATATTCTATACCCAAGAAAAGCAAAGGAGGAGAAGAAGGAGAATAGAGAGAAATGGGAGGAAAAATCATGCTTTGGTTCTCATCTGAAATGTTTGTTTGAAAATATAATACTCTTTCACTAGCTTAGAAATTGATTGGCTTTCACTTCTAGCCCAGAAGGTAATGCTGGTGCCAGGTCCTATCAAAACAGACCATTCCAGATAGCTTTCCTTTAAGACCTTATGAATTCATATCCTCTAAGAAATATTCCCTGATCTTCAGACCCAAAGCCAGCACTGACTGTGGTCAGAGGAACTGCTCTATAGCCCAACTGTCTGCCTTTGGACTCTCCCTCTCACCAGAATAGAAATGGTTTCAAAGCATTTGTTTTGTATTTCTGTGATGTACTTTATCATGTATTATGTATTTCAGTTTTCTGTGCATTTTATTCCTGTCTTCTCCCTCTCTACTAGGATATAAATTCCATGTGGGAAATGCCCATATCTTATCTAAATTTTGTATCTTGTCCAGTGCCAAGTGTGGTGATCTGTACATGTAGGCACTTAACTAATTACTTGTTGGATTAAATTGAATCAAATTTGGTTTGGGAAGTCTTGGGTAAGAAAAAGCTGCGGCCTGGAGAGCTAAAATAACCTTTCTTCCTTGAGCTCCTCTGATGGTTATATTCTAATGAGAACCTATGGAAGTAAGACCCTCAGGAAATTTTAGGAACTTTTAAGCAAGCATTTGTGATCCAGCAGAAATGAAACTTTACATTTTTGTGCAACTTGTACCCCAGGAAGAAAGAGAGAAGGGAGTAAAGCATAGCCTCTCTATTCTTCCTTCCTCAAGAGAGTTCCAGATTTTGCTTGCGAAAAATGAGTGTGCCATATTTGTGAATCTCTGATAATGGCACTTACTTAATGAAGGGATGTCTGGTGGATCCCATGGATTCAGCCCCCTCTACATGACATCATGTGAGTAAAAAGCCCCGATTGTATTATTCAGTACTTCTGTTAGTCCTTCCCATCAAGGTTCTCAACATCTCTCATATCTCCTCCTCATCCTTTCAAGTAGGAGAACTTTGTCCTTTGCACCACAGAAGGCTCCCAGTGAAAAAGAGGCAGATCCCAGGACTCCTGCTGCCTTGAGGGGACATTCATTTGAAGCTTTGCTCAGATGTCCTCTGTATTGGTGCAGCAGGTGGGAAGAGTTTACTTGGAATGGTTAATCATTCCTGGGCTTACATTCTTCCTTTTCTTTTGTGGCTTGGATGACTAAGTGATTAAAAAAATCAAAACTTTTAAATTAACTTAAATAACCCATGGCCTGATTGGGGCCTCGACGTTTCCATTCATTAAAAAAAAATAACAATATGGAACTAGATGATCTCTAAGATCTCTGAGATTTTATCATCTCATGAGTATCTTGGACTCTTGTTCCTTCCAACTACCATCACAGAACGTGGAGTAATAGTAAAATTGCAGATGGTATTCTTAGTATTAGAGAATGGAAAAATACTTTAGTTTTCTTCACCAAGGCTAAGAAGCATTACCTTATCTATTGTAGTCTTTATCCTCTTTTGGAGCAAAGGCATTACTACCTTCCAGCCCCCCCCCCCCAACAATTAACTTGGTCTGGAGAAGGATCACCCCACCCCCCCACCCCCTATCCCTATCAACCAAAGGCACTACTAGTGAAGTTTTGACCTAGAAGGAAACTCTGGTTTTCCACACTACACCTTCCCTCCTAGGTGGCTGTTTTTTGTTTTTTTTTTTGGAGGGGAGAAGGCAAGACAATAGGGCTTAAGTGACTTACCCAAGGTCACACAGCTAGTAAATGTGTCAAGTGTCTGAGGTCGGATTTGAACTCAGGTCCTCCTGACTCCAGGGCTGGTGCTCTATCCACTGAACGACCTAGCTGCCCTATCCCTCCTAGTTTTCAGCATCTGAGGGTAGAATTATGAATGCAATAGAAAGTCAGCCTTTTAGGGTTTGCAATTCTCCTGTGAAACTGTCCTTGGAAGTCCCATCAATATCTTTGAAATCATTGTAGTACAAATTGGAATAAAATTAGCATCAGCTAAATGAAGCCTCTCCACATTCCTGTGTTTAATCTGTGAATATTTCATAGAATATTAAATTTGACTAGGCTACAGGGTGTTAAACTTGTGAGTATTCCATAAGCTTGAGAGTAGCAAAGATGCCTTGAAAAATGGGTCTTTTGTGTTTTGCCCTTTGGCTCTGAGGTTCTAAAAACAGGATCTTAGAAATGCTTGGGTCTTGGCTGGGGAAAAAGTGGAGGTAAAAAAAGGACTGATCTAACTTTATACTAATTAGGCCCATTGGCATGATGCTTATATCATTCAATATATATTGGGCAAGGGATGTGTTACATCTGTAGTTATTGCTGATTTTAGCTTCAGAAAGAGAATGAAGTTCTTTTTCCTAATAAGAAATAAAAGGAGAGGTTTCTTTCCAACATTTCTATGATATTATGGAGATATGTCTGAAAGAAGTTAAGTAGTGTAGCTTAAACGACATTGGCTACACTGGGCCCAGATTGCTTCTCTTTCATCTCTTGGAATTTTAGACAGTTTTTCTTCCTATTGTCAGCAGTTGGAAGGCCAGGCCTGCTGATTCCTGAGTCTGTAGCAGAGCTTTCTTTGGAAGCTCACATTCGCTACTCAGTCACTGATATTTAGCTCCTGAAACAGGGGACAAGAGCATTTTGCTAATCCCTAGTTGAGGCACTTGGTGCCACTCAGGTTCTTGCCCAGAGAGGAAGTGAACCAGGGAAGAATAGAAATCCTAAGGTCACGAGCTGGAAGAGACCCTCTGCTAGCACACCCTGCTCATTTTTCAAAGGATGAAACAGACAGAAAAGGGAAATGACTTTCCTGAGGTCACCTGGGGGAGTAAGAACACCAATATTTTAGCTACCATCACACTTGCTAATCATAGGTTTGTCCCAAGTTAAGAATATATTAACATTTCAAATCTGTTTTTACCAATCATATTACTTGACATGTCTCCAGACCCCAGATGATGTCTTATTCTCTTCTTGACCTTAGGAAGCTTGTAATTAACCAAGTACTCGAGATCCCATCTCTCTTTCTTTTTTTTCCCTCTCTCCTTGTCTCTTCCTTCCATTGGTAGGTGCCCAACAGATGGGCAGTGGCATCCCCAGGAGCCCCAATGTACAGAGATGGCTAGTGCTTCTCTCCCTGTAGATATAGTCTGAGGAGAGTTGCTTGATTCCAGGTGGGCTGGGAGAGGGTAAGAGGTTGCAGACAGGGGGAAGAATCCCTTCCGTGACTTAGGTAATCTTTTTTTTTCTTCTCACTGATCTCCTTTTATATCTCTTCCTTCTCACATGTCTGTGTTTTTTTTCTCCTCCATGCTATGGCAGTGGTGCTCCACGCTGATGAGACAATACTTGGTGCAACCCCAGGCATTCATTTTTCAGGTAATTTCTTAGGGTCCAGCTCACACTTTTTTGGGTATCAAGCTGACTGGCTTTCCTGATGAAGCAGGGGTGCTTGGACGAGGTTTCTTCCCTGAGGTTTTGCCTGTCAAGTCTGAATCCAGTGTCCTAGAAAGGAAAATGCCCAGGTGTTCATTGGCTGTCCCTTCCCCCACTCCCCTGCTCCCAAATATAACCTTTGTGGGTAGGCTAGAAATCCCAAGCAGGGCTCGTGGCCATGTCTCAGTATAGAAGAAATCTCCTTCTTAGGCAGGCGTTCTAAGGAGTGGATGGTGAAAAGAGCTTGGTTTTTGCTGGAGAGGGATTAGTGTTCAGTATTTGTGAATTGCTGACATCACTTATTTTAGTGATAACAAAGGGATGCACTATGTGCCTCACTGATGCAAACCCCCCATATGATAATAAAATCACTCCAAGATCTCTGAGAAATAGGAAACTCAGCAAATAATAATTTTGTTTGAATTGGAATAGTGCAAAGAGAATTGTGTGCTCTCTGTGTGTCCATGGATCCTTCTCCTGTGCCATGCTTAGTTAGTGCCTGTTGTATCCAGATTTTCATAGGACTAAAGAAAAACAAAGGAATTACTGCTTTCTTTAAATACAGAACTAAATAGGGCCATACTTCAGTCCAACTTCTGCTTTTGAGACCTTCTTGTTTCTGTTCATCTTTCTGTAAAAACTGAAATTTCTATTTGGAGCCCTGTATGAGGAGTGTGCCAGATAAGGATAGGTGAAAGGAATTAGGCATATGTTAGCCAGAAGAAAAGAGTAGAAGGAACACAAAAGTTGTTTTTAGGTCTATAAAGTGCTGTCTTGTGGAAGAGGGATTGGTTTTATTCTCTTTTGTCCCAGAGGGTACAACCAGGAAGAGTGGGTGGAAGGTAGAAGGGAAAAATCGATTTGGATGTGCAATGAAGTATTTTAGGAGGTCTTCAAGAAAAGGTTGGATCTAATGTTGAAGGGATTCTTGATTGGGTTTGGGTTGGGCTAACTGGCTTTTTTTTGTCCCTTCTGGCCCCCAAAGTCTACTATTAGCTGCAAATCCATTGAAGAATCTTTGGCAGGCTATGCATGCAGTCTAGAGAAGTCTTTTGGGAGCCACTTGAGACTGAGTGTCAGAACCACTGTGGCTGAGGTTTTAGTCTGGCTAGCAGTGTTGAATGGCTTTTGCAGGAGGGAATATCAGAGGTTAACTTCAATTTAAAAAAAAAATAAGACTTCATAGGGGCGGCTAGGTGGCTCAGTGAATAGAGCACTGGCCCTGGAGTCAGGAGTACCTGAGTTCAAATCTGGCCTCAGACACTTAACACTTACTAGCCATGTGACCTTGGGCAAGTCACTTAACTCCAATTGCCCTCCCTTCCCCCTTCCAAAAAGCAAAAAAAAAAAAAAAGACTTCATAGGCAGCACACTCTGTGAACCAGTGGTATTCAGCTGAAGGAAATGCATACCACAGATGGCCTTTGTGTTCAAATGAGTTTTTAGAAACTAGAGAGATGACAGTACTATCCATGTACAGTGAAAAAAATAGTTGTGAGATTACCACATCCTAGGGCTGTCTCCCCACCCCCAAGTTGTTCCCATTTTCCTGCTTTCACACAGATCTGGAGAGGGGTGGCATCATCACTTGGGCTACAAGATCCAAGTCTACTTCTTCAGCTGCTAGACATTTGGTATATACACATATGTATACATGTTTATACACGCACATGTGTATAAACATACATATATATGTGTATGTACATATATGTATACACACACACACACACATATATACCAAATATCTAGCAGCTGAAGAAGAGTAGAGTCCTGTAAACCAAGGATGATGCTACCCTTTCCAGGATATATGTGTGTGTGTGTGTGTGTGTGTGTATGTAGAAAGATATAGATATATATGCACACACACATGCACACACATGTATATATATATATATACATATACATATACATCTCTCCAGAGGTGTATATGTATATAGATAGATAGATAGATACACACATGTGTAGATAGATACACAATGCACATACACACACATGCATGCATACACACATATACACATACACCCCTCTCCGGATGTGTATATATTTGTGTATGTGTATCTCTATCTGTATCTCTCTTCCCCCCATCATTTCTCTAGGTTTCTCTTCCATTTTCAGAGCTGACCTGGTACCCTGTTGGAAGCTCTATCGGTCATTTCTTTTTGTTGCCTACAGGCTGTCAAATTAGTTCTTGCCATGATTGTCATTAGAATAATAATATTATTTTGTATGCATGGTGCTTTAAAAACTGCTTCACCCGGCCTCATGTGATCAGTGCTTAGCAGTGTCTGGGGTATAAGAGGGGCTTCATAAATACTAGCTCACTGACTGTATAGTGACCATGAGAAGTGGGTGGTAGAAGTATTATTGTTCTAATGCTACCAATGAAGTTCAGAGGAATTAAAGGAGTAGAGAGCTAGGTGGTGCAATGGAGAGAACCCTGGAGCTAGAGTCAGGAAAACCTGAGTTCAAATCCAGCCTTGGACACATAACTAGTTACGTGATGGTGGGCAAGTCACAACCTCTTTCTCTCTGTCTGTTTCCTCATTTTTGAAATGGGAATAATAGTAATAATAGTGACAATGGCACCTGTATCCTAGGGTTAAGAAGATATAAAACGAGCTAATATGTGCAAAGCATTTTGCCAACCTTAAAGTGCTTTGTAAATGCTAGCTATTTTAAAGTAATTTTCCCTCAAGAACACATGGTCACATAGCTAACAAATTAAAGAGGAAAAACTTAAACTGGGATCATCTGATTATAATATAATCCCACTACATAGGTTGCACTGGGTGCTTGGTAGTTATAGAAAAACAGGGCTGCTAAAATTCTCTCAATTAAGACTTTAGTGTAGAGTCTCCCATTTCTTAATTTAGCAGACATGCCAGGAACAACCTGAAAAGCTATATCAAAATGATGACTTTCTGCAGCCCAGGGTAGATCTACTGGTAAATTTGGCAGAATGACAACTTTTTTGAAAAGAGATAGAAAAAGTATTGTTAGAATATACTTTGACATCTCCTCGTAAGTGTCCTATGTGCCCATAATCAGTTGTGACCCATAACCTGATTTCTTGATATAAATCAAAATCTTACCATGCTGAAAGGTTTAATACCATTAGCATGATCCTGTGACTCTTGTTCTGTCATTTTGAATGGTTGCAAATTTACCAGCTACCCTTTATTGGTGGCATACATGAAATAAAACATTCACGAAAATTGTCAGTCCTAAATTTCCCCAGAGTGACTGGAAACTTTAAAACAATTCCACTTAGAGATAATTTTGTCTATGTAACAAATACTCTTCCTACCTTTCTTTTCATGTTTTGTTTTCTCTCATTATAGAAACTTGTTTAACTAGAGATAGGATTTCAGGTGTGGGAATGATTGATGGTGGATAGAGAACACATTCATAGTTGTAGTTTAGGCTTCTCTTGAAATAGGAAAATTCCTGATTAGTGTCCATGTTATTTTACCTGAGAACTATTCTGATAGCTATTTGAATCCTCTGGGATGCCAAGAAGAAGACTCTAATTTCAAGATCTTGGTTTCATGAAAATAGCTTAAAGAAGGGAGACAGACCTCTTAGAACAAATTCCTGTTGCGGCCATGGAAGTATTTCTAAATAAAACCCATTTTCTTAAATTTTTCAGCAAAGCATCATGATTGTTTTTTTAAACTTAAAGTGACCATTTGCCAAATCCAATCTTAGTTCACTAGATAAGAAATTTAGTCCTCTTAATAGATTAATAGCACAGACAGCAGCAACCTCTCATTCATTCACCAGTTCAAGGAGACATTAGTTGCTGCTGCCTGTTTTGTGACTAACACAACTCTCCCCTTGGTGGGAGACATGGATCTATCTCTTCCAAACAACCAGCTCCTGCTTCTCTTCCATGCTGTGTTTGCATACAGTAGTGAAAAGGAATTTAGTTTCATGAACCATTAAAGATATCAGAGGCAAATTTGAACCGAATCATGATCAACTCATTTGGACCCAGTTATTTTCTGCTAAGTTCTACAGTTCAACACTGACTGAGACAAATTTGCTGTCTATTTCCATGAAGCTGGACAGAGAAACCCATTTGTTTGTTCTATTCCATACACAGTGATCTAGGACTGAAACGGAATGGAAGTGTGTCACTAAATGTGTTCTGGTTTTCTCATATAGTGGGATTTGGCATTGTGGAGGAATTCTCCTGGTTTGGTTAATGGCAGAGAGTCCAGCAGCACATAACTATAGCCCTTCAGGTATTGTATTGCTCAGGTGTTTTTTGCTTAATTTTTCAGACCACAGAATACTCAGCCATGGCATCACTAGCCGGTGGATTAGATGACATGAAGGCCAATTTAACAAGCCCTACGTCCGCGGATATAGGGGCCAATGTCCCAGGGCCACAGTCATACCCCATTGTGACAGGTAAGAAATGCTAAAGACTGATGTATGTTGCAACCAAATGGATTTGTTGATCGAGTGGGGGAAAAACACAGAAGCATTTTGGTGCTTATAGCTGTTGGTAGCTATTTATATTATAATAAGGTCATAAAACATTGGAATGTGCATGTGGATGGGAGGCTATTCTCTCTAAGGAAGTCTTGGTCTTGATGTGAGTTCATTACTTATTGTTCAAACAAGGCCAGAGGAGATACAAATCTAAAACTTAGATTAAAAAACTTGCACAAAAACAGTAACTGGGCCTTATTATGTGGTTGTATTGCTGTTTATCAGATTGTTTAAATGGCGTTATGTCTGGAATACAAAAGGTTGGGATTTGTGATGGGTTTGAATCTACAGATCCTGCTGTTTGATATTAATAAAAATCAATTTAAGTCCTGGTTCCTTAGCCATATCATGGTAGAAAGTGGCCCATTAATAAGTATTCTTTTATATAAGGTGACTCTTAAACCCATCATCATTTGTTTAACTGCTTACTAAGGAGTTATTAAGAATTGGATTGCGCATCAATGAACTGACCAGAATGCCTGAGCCCAGGTGTGGAACATTAATTTTTCTCTGTCCTTATGCATTTAAGCTTTTTAGCTAATCTTTGGCCCAGGGATTCCTTTATTGCAACATTTCTTAACTTGGGGTTTTTAAAAGAAGTATTTTGAAAAAAAAAAAGAAATATTTTGATACTTTGAAATTTGGCTTTTTTAAAAAGAATTTTAAAAAACTGCACGTCAATAAAATTGGTTTCATTTGTAATCCTCTGTATTTTATGCACCTAAAACATTATTCCAAAAAGGGGGTCCATAAGCTTTATAGACTTAAAAAGAGATCAGTGATATAAAAAGTTTAGGAACCCCCATTTTATTGGGTACAACTTAAGGATAAAATTGATGGGAGGGGTATGTGGGGGGGAGATCTATTTGTGCTAAAAAGAAAATATTTTAGCAGCATTATTTGTAATAGTAAAAAAATGGAGGAATGATAGAGAGGATCAGCACTCAAGGGATGGTTGGACAAATTGTATTATGTGAATGCAATGAAATATTATTGTGTAAAAGAAATCTCAAATTCCTGGAATATAAATATACGTTGAAAGGCATAAGAAATGATGCAGAGTAGAAAGAAAAAGAATCCATAAAAAGCGAATTTTGGAGGGAACTCTGGAAGGCTTATATAAAATACGTTGGACTTTGTGGGCTATGTGTTTGAGTCTTCTGAGTGAATGATGTGTAGAATTGGAAACAGCACTTTGACAATTTAATTCTATCAATATTTATTAAGCACCTACTATCTTCTAGTACAGTGATAGTAGTGATACAGAAACGAGGTCAGTGGAGCCCATGATAGAAGGGATGCCCAAAAAGAACTACCGATAATTCTCAGTGGCCATTTTATGTTGTGCTGAAAATTCTTTTCCTCCCTGATGCTGATTTGTTTTCATAATTTTACTTTGTCCTATTTAATCCCTTAGACTTCTTCATTCCAGGTCACCCATGCCCTGTGATTTGCCTCCCTTTGCTTTGACTGTCCTCTTCACCTTAGGAGATGAAGCCTGATTTAGTAGAAAGAATATGTGACCTGGAGTCAGAAATGTCCGAGGTTAAATCTTACTTCAGGCACTTACTAGTTGTGTGGTCCTGGGCAAATAACTTCTCTGAGCCACAGTTTATTCATCAGTAAAATGGGGATGATAATCCCGTCATTTAGTCCAATCCCCATTTGAAGCATGAATCCCCTCCAGGACATCTGCCATGTATTCACTTAAATGGTGAAGTGACTTGCCTGAGTTCACGTAAGTACCAAGTGGCAGAAACTGGATTTAAACTCAGGTCCTGTAACTCCACATCCAATGCTATAAGCTTTTGTGAAGTAGCTATTATTACTGTACCTCATAATCCTATGGGGATGACAAGAGATAAGAGATGCTTTGCAAGTCTTAAAGTGTTATACTAATATGAGTTACTTATTATTATCTGGAAAATGAAGGACATTAGAGAAGAAATTGGACTTATTAGCTGTGCAAGCCTGGGGGAAGTAAAAGCCCTTTTTGGACATCATTTTCTTTTTCCTTAATATGCAGCTAATATTGTGGCTAACTGGATTGTATAATGCTTGTATCTATTGCACAAGATTTTTCTGAGAAAATTGCATTGTGTGACTTAAAGGTCTGTGTAAATGTAGTTGTTACCAACATTATGGTCATTGTCCATCTAGTTCTTATCATTCTTGATCAAGTTCAGATGAAAAGCCTCCTGCTATAAGTTGCTATCTTGCTATTATTCTTTTATTTTTAGTGTTCTATGGAATATTGCCCAGGTGGATAAAATAATTGCTTTTTTTGTCACTAAATAAGTTACAAAACTTGTCATTATTGTTTATTTCTTTATCAATTTTTTTTAATGTAGTCCAGACAGAAATGTTCCTCTTTGGCTTGAAAGCTGCACTTAGTTCTATTCAGGAGTGATGACAAAGGAATTAACGTTAGGCAGTGACTTGACTTAAATTGTCTCCCTTGGAGCTGTCACTGTTTAGATCAATTTTTCTTGACATTACTGTGCTGGTGGCATGTTTTAAGTAGAGAACATTTCTCCACGTGAACATCACACACTGTCTCTAGTATTTTTGCTCTGCTTGGCTCTGTTCGCATATTTGCAGACCATGACTGAACCATGAGTGTGAAACTGAGTCGTAAGCTTTGTGATGAGAAAGGAAATGTACATAACACTTTTTTTGGGGGGGGGGGAGGCGCAGATTGTTCAGCAACAACCAGGTAAATAATGAGTTGCTTTTTATAGCCTTGGGGCTTGGAATGATAAACTCAAAGCTTGTTAGGTAAGAAGTCAATAAGTATTTAATAAATGCCTACTATGTGCCAGTTTCCATGCTAAGCCCTGGGAATATGTTAAAACCAGTCCCTACCTTCAAGGAGTTCCAAATTTATGATTATTAATTATTATTATTGTTTCATTCTCATCTTTCATCATGAAGTTCAGATAGAAATGATCCTGGAATGAGTCACTAATCCACTATAATTTTTTAACATTTAATGTTCTGTAGACTATTGCATCAGGTGAATAAATGACTGTTATTTGTAAGTTTTACTGCATGAAAAAACATCCTTTGTAGATTTAATGAAATCATCTCTAGTGCAATTTCAGTGTTAGACGGGACAATAGGAATGATATGTACCTCCTCCTGATCCCACGTGAATTTGACTTCTAGTAGGCATCTGTGTTTTGAAAACTTTTCATTTCATGTAATTTGGAGATTATGATTATCTGGTCGGGTGACATCTATTAAAAAGATTATTTTTAGAATTTAGAATCTATGGTGTTTGGGTATTTGTGGACAACAGTTTGACTGGGGATAATGTTATGGGAATTTGTCTTCTGACAGTTTGTGACAAACAGCAAGTTTCTTTTGTTTTGGTTTTTTTTTTTTGAGGGAGGAAGGCAAGGCAATTGGGGTTAAATGACTTGCCCAAGGTCACACAGCTAGTTAAGGGTCAAGTGTCTAAGGTTACATTTGAACTCAGGTCCTCTTGACTCCAGGGCCGGTGCACCACCTAGTTGCCCCAACAGCAAGCTTCTTATGTATAATGCTATCCTGTAATTTATGTCTTGTTGGGTATTTGGTAGACATTAATATTTTAAAGCCTGAAGCAATGTGTTGCATGGTTTCTGCCATTTACTTAAGCAAGTATCACTGATCAAAATATCATTTCTGGTGGCAATAACCAGGACCTGAATCACCATCTTAAACTACTCCATTACCACCCGATTCCACCGTTCTTTTGATGCTTCTTTGTTGACATATTGTTGGCTGAGTTTGTGCAGATGTTGTAAATAAAAGGCTTATGAATTGCATTCTTGGAGCAGAGTAATTTCTTAGGCTCCATCTTTATGTAAGCCACGGTCAGTTATATTTGGCTTATCCAATGGCATGTACTGGTTATCATTCTTGACTGTTGTCCCATAAAGCGATGTCTGCTTGTCTCAGAACTATTTCAATAGACTTTTGACCTGTTTGTTAGGTGCTCTGAGAATGTCCATCAATCTTCTTCTTTCTTTTTTGGTGAGGAAATGTTAATTTTCCAGTAGCTTCCTAAAGGAGACAGACCCTATGGTTTGTTAACATCACATGGGTTTATGTTAGGATTCTTTCCAAAGGTGTTATGGTCCATTTTGCAGTTATAAAAGCACACATTAAGACTGGTATTGTGTAGGGTGTTTATCACTTTAAATGTTTTTCTTCCTCTTGTTCAACTTCGAATTCAGGATGCTAATAAGTATCTTAATGCATTTGGTTACTGGCTTCTACTTCATATCTTTATGCTTGATGTGTTTTGTCTGGAGAAGACTAAGATATTTGTAAAAATTGCCTTTATCCATTGGTTCAGTATAAACTCTGGGTTCAAGCTTGAAGCCTTCAGACTCTTTCTTTGGCATAAGCTAAGAATTTCATGAGATGAATGAGATGAACTCTTTAATATGTTTTCCAGTGGAGCCATGTAGCTTGATGTCAGCTATGTACATAAAATGATTTAGAAGATGTTTTGGTTTGACCCTTTCTTTCACTTGAAAGCTATACTCAGATCTATAGGAGAGATGATAATGAAATCAACACTAGGGAGAACCATACTGGCCTTAAACTAAATCCCTGAAAAAAGAAATGCCACATTTTCTATTAATTTTCCTTGTTTATGTTGTTATGTTGGCAGAATGTTTTAAACAGAGAACAGTTTTCCATGTGGACAGCAAGTATGCTAACATTCTCACTATACCTTGGTCTGTTTTACATGAACAAGCCATGAGTGTGAGACTGAGGCAAAGGCTTTGTGATAACCAATATAGACAATGTAGGTGCTACAATGCTTTCGAGCACTTGTTCATAATTACTGAATCAATAATAAATCGATCTTTATACTTGTGATACTTCTTGGACCATTCTTTTTATCCCTCATCCAATATGTAGTTTTCTGTGAATACTTTATATAAAGTATATCAACAAATACTTGGCCTAAATGAACTGAAATTATTCTTCCCAAAGGTACCATGATCTCTTAGTTGCCCAATATGATGGTCTTTTCTTGGTCTTCATCATTCTTGACCTTTCTAGAGATTTTAGCCTTTTGTGATACTGGTTTCTCCTCATTCTCTTCCTACTTGTGTGATCTTTCCTCAGTCTTCACTTTCCATGGATTCAACTATTACCTCTGTGTTGATGATTTGCAGATTTGTTTGTTCTGCCTTAATTGGTCTCCTGACCTCCAGTCTTGTATTTCCAATTGTCCATTGAACATCTTGAACTAGCTGACTCATTGACATGTTGAACTTAACATGTCAACAACTGAACTTGTTATCTTACTCTCCAAAATTTCCCCTCTTCCTAACTTCTCTATTACTGTTGAAGAAGGTACCGCCATCTTCTCAGTCACTTAAGCTTGAAACTTAATTCTTGACACAACACCGTCTCTCCCCTTTCATAGCCAATCTGTTGCCAAATACTGTTGCCTCTGCTTTCATAACATCCCCTTGTCTCCTCTGACACTGTCAGTACTCTGGTACAAACCCTCAGCCTCAGACCCAGACTATTGTAACAGAGGGCTGGCTGGTGCCCCTGCCTCATATTCTCCCCAGTCCAGTTTATCCTTCACTTGTTTGTTCAACTGATCTTCTTAAAGTGCAGGTTTGATAATGTCACTTGTATTACATAAACCCCAGTAGCTCTCTTTTGTCTCGAGGACTAAATATAAAATCTTCTGTTTGGCTTTTAGAACTTTTTATAACCTGGCCCCTTCCTATCTTTCCAGGCTTCTTACACCATACTCCTCTTCACTGGTTTCAGTGACACTGGATCACACATTGCTGTTCCTCTCAAAAAGACACTGTAGCTCCCATTCCCATGCATTTTTATTGGCTCTCCTCCATGCTTGGGATTCTTTCTTTCCTCAGCTCTGTGTTCTGGTTTCCCTGGCTTCCTTCAAATTTCAGATAAAATCCACTTTCTGTGAGAAACCTTTTTCCTTCCTACTTAATCTTAATGCCTTCCTTCTGATATTATCTCTAATTTATCTTGTATAAATCTCATTTGTACATGGTTGTTTGTGTGCCATCTTCTCCATCAAACTGTGAACTCCCTGAGAGAAGGGACTGTATTTTGCCTTTCTTTGTATTGCCCGTGCTTAGCACAATGCCTCACACATAGTAGGTGCTTAAAAATGCTTGTTGACTGACTAGTAATTATGTGATGCCTTCTGTAAGGCATGATCAAGCTTGTGTATGAGAGGAAGCTGGTAAAAGGCTCTGCTGGTAATGTATATGCCACTGTAAAGTGTTTGAGACAGTAATTGCAGATCTTATCTGTCTCCACCACTTTCCAGTTTTGCAGAGAGACAAGAGTTTCAGACACCATCCCTAGATGTAATTGTTCCATCGTTCATTATATTAATGGTGTGTAAGCTTTGTTTCCTGTTTGATCCAGCTTGTATTTTTGTTGATTTAAACTTTATAGGGGGACCATAGAGATGGTCAGAAATTCTCCTCATCCTTTTTGTTGAAAGATTCACAATCTCCTTTAATTTCTTTGCTTCTTAATCCTCTGTAGTAGTTTTTGATGGATGCTGAATTGTTTGTTTTGTTCCTTGTGCTGCTTTGAATCCATGTATCACATTAAGATTTTGACTTTTGATTTCTGTTGCTGATTAAAGGAATGGAGAATGTCTGACATATTTTGGTTTTCTAGATTCCCTTCTGTGTGTTTCTTTTTTGTTCCCTTTAATTGGCCAATTTCACATTCTGTGTTGTTTGTTTGTTTAACTACATGTACCATCTAGACATTGGTTTAATCTTTCAGGGTTTTACCCAGATCTCCAATTGCTTTTTATAGTAATTTCTGCCAGTATAGTATTTGACACCTGTTTTCAAAAGCTCTACCTTTCTTCCTGGTGTTTTAAACCATGATAACTTCTGTTGGGTATACTGTTCCATTCAGTTTCTGAACTATTTTTACCCTTTCTGTCAAATACTGTTGGAAAAGCATCTATTAAGGACCTTCTATTTGCCTTCTATGTGCTAAGTATTTTACAAATATCTCATTTGATTGAGAAACATGGGACAGAATATTCATTCATGATGTTTATAGCAAAATTCCAATTATTTCTTTAAAATTATTCTGTTTTGGAATAGTTGGTCTGCTATTTAGATTTATGCCATCAAACTCAAAAAGGGCATTTTTGAAATTCCAGTCCATGTATGCTCATCTTCTTTTTAAAATAATTGGAGACATTGATATTGTTTTGTCATCCACTTTGTTTTTAGGTAATGTTTTCTTTAAGTAAAAATTGTCAAGAGTCTCAGTTTCTTACCATTTCCAACTTTGGATTTTAGCAATTCTATGACTTCATCTCTTATTTTATCTAATCTAAGCTTAGTGATTAAGTTCTTTCCTATGAGTGCCTTCTACTGGTCAGCAACACATTGTTTTGTAACTTGGAGCTGAGGATATTGAGGGTATAAAACAGAATGAAGCAGTCACTTACAACTTGTAAGATGGTTCTAGGTTTTTTGTGCTAGAACACTTGTCCATAATGAAATTACTTATCTCTCCAGTTTATTTTATTCACAATTATGGCATGTCACTTTAATGGTCAATGCTATCTGCCCTGATGTAATTCCAGCAGAGAGTGTGTTGGGCATTCTAATTTATTCAATTTTTTTCTTCAAATAATCTAACATGTAAAACACATGGCAAGCCTTAAAGTGCTAAATAAATATTTGTTATTACATGTTCCATTCTACCTTACCTTCTTGTTCTTTTCTTGCATGCTATTTCCCACCGAAGATGAGAAAACCAATGATCCCTTCAAATATAGACCAATTCTGTGTTTAAAAGAATTCACAGAAAATAATAGATTTGCTGAGGGAAAAAAAGGTGTTCCAAAAAACTCAGTGGTATGAAGAAGGTGCCACACTCACTTGCCAGTATTTCAGTGATTTTTCCCCCCTAAGCTTTCACAGCTACCATTATGGTGTCAACACAGTAAGTCCCTACACTGCTCTGTCCTATCCTGCATTCATCTATTTTGCCTTTCTCCCCACCTCTCCCACCTGCCCCTCCCCCTCAATGGACAAGGGATTAAACTTTGGAGAGAGTTATTATTGCTGTTGTTAGTTGCCATAATAGCAGCAGCAGCAGTAGAAGTAATATTTTAAATTATTTATATGTTCCCAATCTAGTCTGAGTGGGCACAAAGTGATAATGTTTCCTCTCTACACCTGATTGACTTTCTGTAGTCTTGCGTTTTCTTAATTTTTCAAGGCAGGCATTGTAGTTTGATTTTTAACTTAACTTTAAGTCACTCATAAGAAAGAACTTAATCACTAACTTTAACTTAATATGATTTAGTGACAGTGATGGTACCATGGACACTGGTCACTGGGGGAAAGAGGATAGATGTTTTTACCTGAAGTTGATGCTGAACAACTGGCTTCATCACTAACCAAACCTCCCTAGATCTCATTGGGTAAATGGCCATGTACCTATTTGTTGGCTTCAAGGGAGGCCCTGAATGATATTGATGGTAGTGCAAACGTTGTTTTCAGAGCCCTGGCTGTCTATATAGCATAGCTGAGACTGAAGGCAGGGAATTGAATGACTCATTTCAAAAGGCAGTCTCTCCAGAGAGGGCAGCCATGTGGGGTGTTGCAAAGACCACTGGACCAGGAGATCTAACTGCAAAGAAGTACCTACAGGATATAGACAAACATGAGGGAGTGAGTGAGCCTAACAACTGTGGGAACCTGGAAAGATTTTCTTAAGGATGTAGAGCTTAAGCTGAACCTTGAAGGAAGGACTCAGAAGAGGTACTGGGGAGGAGGGAGAACATTCCAGTCATGGGGAGCAGCTCATGTTGGAGAAGAGAGATGGAATGTGCTACATGGGGAGAAGCCAGTAGGACAGTCTGGCTGGAGTAGAGTGTGTGAGAGGGAGTCATATGGAATCAACCTGAAAACAAAGACTAGAGCCAGATCTTCAAGGAATGTTAACTGCAAGCACAGGAGGTTGTATTTTATCCTAGAAGATTTTTGAGCAGGAAATCTGCTCTCATCAGACTTGTGCTTTAGGACAGAGATGTCGAAAGGCCCCAGGGCCATATGCCCCTCCACAACACTCCTGAATGTGGCCAGAACCAGATTAAAATGTAACTGGGAAATATTTAATAAAATACATTAAAATAAAACAAAACATAGATAATGTTAACATGTGCTTTTCTAAGTTAATACACAGCCTGCAAGGATCCCTATATATGGTCTAGTGGTCCTCACTTCTGCTTGAGTTTGACAGCACCGCTTTAGTAATATTGTATTGACAGCTACATGGAGGATAGATTGAAGAGATGAGAGCAATGAGAGGCAGTTTCATGGCCCAGTGAAGAGCTTGCGGAACCTGAAGTCAAGAAGACCTGAGTTCACATCAGCCCTTAGACACTTACTAGCTGTGTGACCCTGGGCAAGTCACTTAACCTCTGTCTGCCTCAGTTTCCTCAACTGTAAAATGTGGATAATAACAACACCTATCTCCCAGAGCTGTTGGAAGGGTCAACTGAAATAATATTGTAAAGCACTTAGCACAATGCCTGACGCAGAAAGTAGTTATATCAATATTAGCTATCATTAATATTGATTGAGATAATATTTGTAAAGCAAATTTGTGTCTGGCACAAAGTGCTTCATAAATACTTGTTTACTTCCTTCCTGTTGAAATAACCTTTCCCCATAAATCCTCCTCCCGATTTCTCCATCTCTGTTCAAGGCATGACCATCCTTCCAGTCACCTAAATTCATAACCTAGCAGTTATCCCATGACATTGATCATCTTCTCTATGCAGATGGCTCCAAGATCACTATTTCCAGCCCCAGTTGATTTCCTAAGTTCTAGCATCTGTATACCCAACTCCCCACTGGGCATTTCACCTGAATGTCTCATAGACAACACAAATTTAACCTGTCCAAAACAGAACTCATTCTCCTTCTCCCAAAACTCAGTCTGCTTCCAAGCTTCCCTATTTCTATCAAAGGTACCACCATCCTTCTAGTCTCCCAGAATCACAACCTCAGCATTATCTTCGATTTCTCTCTCTCTCTCACCCCACATATCTAATTGGTTGCCACATTTGGCCATTTCTCCTTCTACAACATTTTTCAAATGCATTCCCTTCTTACTTTTCATAGGGCCACTACTAATTCTGACCTATATTACCTTTTGCTTGAACTACTACAAAATGGGTGTCCCTTTGTTACAAGTTATTCCTCTTCCTGTCCATTTTCCACACCTCTTCCATGTGATAACTATATCATGTTCCCCTTACATCTTCTTGGGGCTAAATATCTCTAGTTTGTCAATGAACTTCCTAAAATATAGGACCAAGAACTGGATACAATGATAGTGATGTGGTCTGGCCAAAGCATAGGGATTATAGATCTAGACTTGAAAAACAGGTCAGAGGCAGTTTAGTCTGGTCATAGATAGATAGATTGATAGACAGATAGATAAGGGATATAGATATATAGATGAGGAAACTAAGACTCAAAAAGATTAAGTGACTTGCTCAAAGCAGCATCTGAACTCATTCCACAGGCAGTGTTTTTTTTTCCCCCCCATGTTATACCACTGCTTTCTTCCTTAGTCCTAGATATCTTTCTGTTAATAGAGTTTAAGATCACATGAAATTTCTGGTTGACTTAGATTGATCTTATAAAGCACTAATTCCTTCCAACTTGTTTTTCTTTAGATAAGCCCCTTCTTATATTGTACTTGTGAAATTGATTTTTTGATCCCAGCTGTAAGACTTCACATTTACTAGTAAAATTTCACCGAAAGTTCACTGTAGGGCAACCTTTCCCTCCACTTTAGAGAGGTATAGGATATCCCCTGGCATGTTCCTGGAGTGCAGCCTTGGGAAACTCATTCTAACCTGAAGCTATGTGAGGATGTGGTTCCTAGTTTACAGGGCTTAGCTCAGTCCTGGAAATGTACTTCTTTCACACATCTGGCTTTTTTTAAAATTTAAATCACTCAATTAATTAACAAGCATCTATTAGGCACTCACTAAGAGTCCTTTGTAAACTATAAAGTAAGCTGTCCAAATGTGAGCTGCATTTTTCATGTCACATGGGTGGTTTTGTTGGAACATGCCATTTGGCACAGTAATTCCCCTAAAAGATGCGTACGGTAGTTGGTAAAATTGTTTCCTAAACAGATGCTTTTCTTTATAGGATACAAGTCCTTATAACACATAGTCCTCTGAAAGATTAGATACTGAGAGATGGAAGGGACCTTAGAGGTCATGCAGTCTATCATTTTACAGATGAGCAAGCTAAAGCCTAGAGAGTTTAAGTGACATGTTCAAAATCATACAGGGAGTGGGGAGGGTCAAAGCTGGGATGTAAACCCAGGTCCTCTGACTCCAAATCTAGCCCTCTTTCTATTATACTATCATCCTCATTGAAAAAAAAATGCTCATAGAAAAGCTTCCTTATTAGAAGACTAAAGTTCAGTTAAATCACAAAAAAGGATGGTTCTTCATTCAATTTTACTCACTGGACCCCAATCCTCTTTTAGGTAAAATAAATCCATGTATTTTCTAACCTCATTACTCTAAGTTTCATTGAGGGGCTGAAAAGCACCGTATTCTGGGTGAAGATCTGGAAATACTGTCCTAAGAGTTTGAAAAATGCATTTTATTTTGACCAAGAAAACTAATCTAGCTCTTTAGATAGACTGGGATCGACGGTTCAAGCTTCAGCAGGTTTTATGAGAAAGTCTTGGACCATGTTGGGCTTTCATCCACAAATTGACCTAAGTCGAGTTCATATTGTGATTCTTCAGTCTTTAAGTCAAGTCATAAAACAGTTTAATGCAAAGCAGTCTGGTAGTAAAGGGGCTGGCTGAATTACAGTCCCCATCTTTCATTTCCCCCAATTGTGGTCTGGGGCTCATCACAACTTGCAGGAATATAATGTAAAAGATTCACATTGTAATTGATGGTACACGGGGAGAGCCTGTGCAAAGCTCCCGCTCCGCGATAGCCTGAGGGGTTAGGTCTATAATGATATAGTTTGTGGGAATTGGAGCACTGCCGTCTCAACCCTGGGTTCTTTCCCACTCTTTTCTCTTTAAAAAGAGGAAGGAAATCGGGCTAAATGATGCTGAAAGAGAACGTCGATGACAGCGCTCAGTACCGCTTCATTCACGGACTCCCTTGTGTTATGGACTGGCGACTAAACATCTGATTAGAGAACAACTCGATTTCTCTCCATCGTTTTTATGCCACATTAAATATTAAGTTAAAAAAATCTCCGCTCTTACTGCTTGCTGCCACGGTTCATAAGCGAGCTCTCCATTTGCAAGCCAATGACATGTGCCCGGCTCATTACTGCTGTAGTCAGCAGTTTCAGGGCAGCCCTGATTGTTACTAATTACCTGCAGATGCATTTTCGCTGCTTCGGCTTGCTGACTTCAGCTTGGTCGCTATCACTTTGAGAGGACAAAGTGGCGCAGGAATTGACACCTTCCCTTAGCTCTCCAATGTGGGAAAGGCAGATTGACAAATCTGTAGGCAGTCCTGACTGCAGCTGGTGGGAGAGTCAGTTTGCATTAGTAGGGGCCATGAATGACTGGAAGAGATTGTCGGCTGGTCTGGCTGAAGAGCCAAATGAGAACATTTTGTTTTAGGGGGTTCTGACATGAACTTCACATGTCTTCTTTTCAACCCCAACAAGGCAGCCATGACAGCAACTTCTGAGTTAGTGGCTATGGTGTTTTCAGCAGTTGCCTGAGAATTGAGAAGTCATAACATTTGAATGATGTAAAGAATTTTGAAGTTTGGAAAGCAAATTGCCTTTTTCCTCTTGCCTCCTCCTTTGTACATAGGGACCTTAGAAAATCTACTCCAGATTCAAGGTACTTGGTAGGTTTGCATATACTCAAAATCATAGCTTATAAGCCCCCACTGATGTGTTTACTTTTAACAGTCAGCCAGGGGACACAAGAAGTTCAAAGTAAAGATACTTCATGAAATACCATGACGAAAATGAACACCAGAACATTTCCTATTTAAACCTGGTGTCTACTCTCCAATAAATATAACCTCATCAGTGGGAAGAGTGGGCATACTTAGGGAATATAGGATGTGGAGCAATGAATATGTAGGGGACACATGTGGAGGAGACTATGGGGCTGTTAGGCCACCAATGTCTTCTGTTGATGTCATCATGATGCTCTTATGGGGCCTGCTCCCCAAAAGCCTTATGTGGTGTTTCATTGGTCATGAATCACATGGTTTTGCTACATGGCTTTCACTGCACAGGTTATTGTTTCCCTGAAGTTTGTGGCTTCAGTAGCAATGCTATTCTATATAAGAGGAAGAGTGTGCTTTGCCACCATTTTAAAATTTGGAACTCAAAGACTGAAGCACTTCAAAAGTACATTAAATGTCCTGATGCTTTTAGTATCTTTAGTTCTAGTCTTTTAGTTTTAAACCTTTGGTTCTTTCAGTGATGAAGGTGAGATGTCATCACAACTAGGCAAAAAACTTAGCTGCTGTCCCCTCATGACATAATGAATCTGCCAGTTCTCAAAATTTTAGCTGAGTGCAGATTTTTCTCTAGGAGAGTCTTGGCATATAGGAGCCAAGCTTGTTTGGAACACAAAACAAATGACCAGCTAAACAGGGCCTGTGAAAATTTGATGTGTTTTCTAACCTACTATATCTAGGCCTGAATCACAGTCCATTAACCCAGAAAACTATCTGACTTAGTGTTAGAAATTCCTTATACATCCTTTATGAGATTTCTATGCCCTCAAATCTATTTTGAGAGAGCACGACACTGGCAAAGAAACTGTACCAGAGCTGTGTGGGTCTCAGGCTCCAAGATTTTCCCACAGCTCCATGATCCTCTGGGTCTCCCATACAAATGACAGCGGGAGAAGGCAAGAGCAACAACAAAAGTAGGTGATGTTTGGACTTCTAACTCAATCCTTCATTCCAGATTCCTGCCTTTATTTTGTGTAGGTAGAAGGCAAAGTCTTCTCTTTCAGTCTTAGGCTTTGAGCTGCTCCACACTTAATAAAAATCTCCTCTCTTCTTTTTCTCTCCAGGTTAGTGGCAAGGACAGTGTTGGCACATTGAAGGTGTGACTTCTCTTTTGTTATTAAGTAGTATTTATTTGTGCTACTGGAAAAAAGTGGAGATTATTGTTGTGAATAAAGAAATGAAGTAGAGTCAAGGGTTTAGCTGGAGAAGTTTGATTAAGTTCTCCTAAAGTTTTACTACCATAATTGAGCTACTTTTTACCTGACTTGATTCGATAAAATGCTCTTCATTTAATATCCCCCTCATTCTTTGTTAACAGAAAAGTCAAATCTGTTTCATTGAGTGAGATGTAGCCTAACGTAGCATTTTACTGGCTGTTTGCTAAAAGGTACTAAGAAATGCTGACTGGGAAGGGGAGTCAATTGAACCCAGAAATTCATTTCCAGAGAAGTGCTCATAACAGACCTATTGAGAAAACCTAATAGTGTTGTTAACATCTCTCATTATTAGAGTGTATAAAAGTAATTAGTAGGTGACAAAACCTTTCCAGAGACACAGGCGCATCGAACAGAAACCACATGTACATGTCAGGATGAATAAGGAATAATGTGCACCTTCTAAAGTGGGCCAAAACTCACCAATAAATTCAGCCATTGCATTCTCCAATCTCCGTGATCAGAGGGGTGTTAGTAAACGTTTAACAATTGGCTCTCTGGGAAAATGTTTGCAAGGCATACTTTTAAGGTTAGTCTGCATGATTAACATTTTCTCCATCAATTTCTTGAGTCTAAATAAATTAGCCAAATAATAAATCAAGCCCTGATTTGTAACATTTGCTGATTTCTGGGGTATAAAGGCTCATACTGAAAATTTAGCACTTGGTTCTTGCCAGCCTATTTGAGCTGGTTTTCCCATCTAAGTTTGCAATACTATTTGGATTATTCTCTGAAAAGTGTTTGTATTCCAGTTATAATGATATTTGTGTGGGGGTGGTGGTGATGTGTGTGTGGGTGGGTGTGGGTGTAGTGACTTGCCCAGAGTCACACAGCTAGTAAGTGTCTCAGTCAAATTTGAACTCAGATCCTCCTGATTCCAGGGCAGGTGGATCTCTACCCACTGCTCCACCTAGCTGCCCCCATGATGATATTTTCAACTAGCACCGTGATCTTCCATTTAGAGATACTTCCAAATTAGAATAAGTCATTGACTTCCAAGCAACTCCAAAAACCCATCCACTCTCTTCTTCCCCTCTTCATCTCCTGTATATGTCTAAATCCAACAACCTCAGCTTGGTGGAGAGATTCCAAAAAGAAAACGAGCAAGGCATTTCAGAAAGTTATTTGAAAATTTTCCTTTTGAAGGCTAAGGGAAGGCACTTTAGAATGGTAATTTATTAAATTTTCTTCAGCGACTGTCATGAAAGATTCAGGCTATTAAAAATGATCTCATGGTGGCAGAAAAATGTTGTTGTACTTCAGCTGTTTCAGTCACGTCTGACTCTTCATGACTCCATTTGGGGTTTTCTTGGCAAAGATACTGGAGTGGTTTGCCATTTCCTTCTCCAGTTCATTTTACAGAGGAGGAAATGGAGGCAAATAAGGTTAAGTGACTTGCCCAGAGTCACGTGGCTTGTAACTGTTTGGGACCAGGTTTGAACTCAGGAAGACTCATCTTTCTGACTCCAGGCCCAGTGCTCCATCTACTGTGCCACTTAGCCATCCTGACAGATAAACATTTCTATCTTAGTCTAAAATATCTTGTCTGAAAAAGTTCCTTGTCCAATATCCTGTTGTTTGATCGACTCGGGTTTATTTATTTCTTTTTTAGTCAAATTTTACTAACGGGGATACCAGTAACAAAATCACTGAGCATGTTTATATGGAAGAAGACATGTAGTATATGTCACAAGAATTCTAAGACTTGTGCAGAAGTATCAGGTCCTTCAATAGATTATTCTTTTATGTGAGCAATGGTAGAATTTATTGGAGAGCTTTGTCCCATTTAGGTGGGTGTGCTTCATATCTTATTTATTCTGTTGTACATACTTGCTTACATGTATTTTTTGCCTTTGGAAAGATTTTGTCAGCTACTGATTATTGTTGACCCATTCTAATGTCAAGAGGTGTTAGCAATACTATTAGGTTTTTTTCTATTGGTCTGTTATGAGCACTTCTCTGGGGATGGATTTTTAGGTTCAATTGACTCTCCTCAGTCAGCAACTCTTAGTACCTTTTAGCAAGCAACCAATAGAATGTTGTATTAGGCTTCAGCCTAGCACTTCTCACTCAATAAAATAGACATGACTCTTCATCAGTCTGTTAACAGAAAGAGAGAGGTATTTAATGAATGCTTGCAAGTCTATGAGCTTTTAAAAAAATTTCTTCTGAACATAGTAAATACCAAATAAAATAAGTATTTTTATATAACAATAGAACTGAAAAATAGCATTGTACATGAAACTATGAATCTCTACTGTATATAGCTTGCTTGTCTTTTGAAATAGATAATAAATTCAACTGGTAACTTTCAAAGATGTCTTACCTGCCTGTAATTCTTTCAGGCCTTTCTTCTATTCTCTTCTGTGCATTAAAAATTCTTCAATGATCCTTTTTTCTTTTTTTCTCTTTCTTTACATTTTTGTAAAGAAAAAATTTCTTTACATTTTTGTAGGGGGCAACTCTTTCCCTAGCCTTCCTCTCCTACTTTTTTCTTCCCCCCCTCCCCCGTTTAAAAAAGAACACCTTACCACAAATATGCATAGGAGAGCAAAGCAATTCTCACATTGGCTATGTCAGAAAATATGTAGATGTCTCTCTCTTTCTCTTTCTCTTTCACTCCCTCCCTCTCTCCCTCCCTTTCCATCTCTCTCTCTCTCTCTCTCTCTCTCTCTCTCTCTCTCTCTCTCTCTCCCTCCCTCTTTTTCTCCCTCCTTCCTCCCCCATCTATCTATCACTTTTCTGTTGGGAGGTAGGTAGTATATTTTTTCATCAGTCCTCTGGTATCATGGTTGGTCATTGCATTTGTCAAGAGTTCTTTAGTTTTTCGAAATTATTTTTCTTTATAATGTTGCTGTTGCATAAATTGCTCTCCTGGTTCTGCTCACTTTACTCTGCATCACTTTATATAAGTTTTCTCCAGCTTCTCAGAAGCCATCCTGCTTGTTATTTTATTTGAGATAATAATACTATATTATGTTCACACATCCTAATTTGTATGATTATTACCCAAATGATGGGCACCCTCTGAGTTTCCAGTTCTTTGCTATAATAAAAAGAACTCTCCTAAATATTTTTGTACACTTGGGTTATTTTACTTTTTCTTTTATTTCTTTAGGGTATAGTAAGTTCACTGGCTTTTAGAAAAAATTCTAGTTTAATATAAGCATAAATCTATAAAATGATTTATATAAAGTGAGAGTATATAAAGATACAAGCAAACAAGCATTTCTGCAAAATGTATAACATTACAAATTACTTCATGTCCCAGAGCGCTTCCTTGACATGAGGTCACATGCATGACAGAAGGAGAAAACTCTTTGGCAGGGAGCCAGAGAGAGAGGAGGTGAGGTAACTTCTGACCTGGCCATGTGGAGAGAGAGAGAGAGAGAGGGAGAGAGAGAGAGAGAGAGAGAGAGAGAGAGAGAGAGAGAGAGAGAGAGAGAGAGAGAAAGAGAAGTGTTTTGGGGAGGGAGAGAGAAAGAAGAGAAGAAAAGGGGGGGATAGCTGTAGCTGAGATGCAGTTCTCATGAGAAAACAAAGCTTTAGTGAGAGACATCAAATGTGACTTTTGTGCTTCCTTTCTGATATTTCTAGCATGCAACAGAAAACCTGGGTGTAGCTTTCTTCTCCTTAAAATCCATAATAGCTAGACTCACCTCTCCCAGAGGGTTGGAGACAAAAAATGCACTTTACATTCTAAGCTGTAAAGTAGACCTAAAGGTTAGTAGGGGTCTTGATCTTTTAAGCAATAAAGATCTTCCTTCTCATTAATACAGCTTCTGGGCCTATAACTTCCTCCTCTCCTAAGACCTATTGTTTTATCTGAGAAAGAGAAATGCATTAGGACATCCTTCATATACATAACCAGAAAGTAGGGAAGTGCCAACTGATAATTACTTTGTGGAGGATGTGGACATGCCCATTTGTTGACCTTTTGGGGTGGTTAATAACGAACTGACTGGCTCAGGCTACGGTGGATCAAAGTTATCCCTTTGTTCTAGACCTATAAAAAGAGGGGGTAAGTTGTAGATTAGCCCTTTTTGCCCATTTCCCCTTGAAAGAAGACAAGTAAGACAGCAGGCAAGCTAAGACTGGACTTGGTTTAAAGGGTGAGAGATGATGGCAAATACCTATTCATGCACATGGCATCTTTCCCCAACACTCTTTCTCCTAGCTGCCAAAGTCACCTGGGAATTCTATGTGCTCTCTCCCATGTGGCTATTGAGGAGAATTCCTGTACTTCAGATTATGGATCCAGTTTTCTAGAAAGAGAAGACATTCACGGGCATCATTAACCTCGAGGTTACATCTCTACCAATCTCAAATGTTAAAATTTGAGATGCCTGCCTTTTAGAGAGAAAGGGAGGAAAGAGAATCTCAGAATCTCATTTTCTGCTATGGGGAGGAAAGTTACTGAGCAGTGTCATTCTTTTAAGGAGGAGAGAATTGGGCATGTGATCTCCTAGCTAGAGGAGCACCAAAGAACTGAATCATAGCATAGAGGAATAAACACACAAACAAACCCAAAATCCCTTGAACTTTGTCCTTTCCTATATCAGTGACATATTTAGAAAGTGAAAGTCTGATAGGAATTGGTTAACCCCATTTTGTTTTTCTCTGAGGGGTCACTCAAACCCTTAGGATAATGTCAGAATCCTAAAGGTCTGTATGTATCCCTGGGGTGAAAGGGAGACTTACTGTAATGTCAGATGAAGGTTTAGTTTGTTACCTTTTAAGTTGAGTTCAAACTGAGTTGTGGTTGCAGGGTGGCAACCATGAGACTATAGCAGTATTAGGGTCTAGGGAAAAAGGTAGAAGTCACCAGAGAGGAGCATTGTATGAGATACTTATGGACCACTGTGAGATCTTTGTGTATTTTCTGCATTTTCCTTGGGAGTGAAACAAAGGTTGTCTTGCACCCTCTACCCCAGACTGCTTAGATGAAGGGTAGTAATTTTTTTTTTTTTACCTATGTTTGTAGAGATCTAAACATAAGCTATATTTGAATTATAATCTGAGGTTTATCGGAAATAACTCAGTGTAAGGAGAAAATGAGCCAAAGAAATATAAATGGATGTGGGCAGAGGCAGGGGATGATCCCAAGATCCCTGTTCAGCATCAGCCAATAGTTTGTGGGCACTACACAATAGGTTATACTGAGAACCTTTTAAAAGAAGACAGTTCGGATCAGATAATACATATCCTTTGACCACTTTTCTATAGGGAAATGACTCCTAGTGTTTATTTTCTATAAATTCTGTATAGTTTGGATTTTAGAATTTTATCAGTGCTGTTTGATGTTAAAATTTTTTCCCTTCTAAAATTTCTCTTCTTGTCTGAACATTGATGATTTTATTAATGCAAAAGATTTAACATTTTACTTGGTCAAAGTAAGCTATTTTGTCTAAGGTTCCTTTAGATTCCTTTAGATAAGGATTCTCCCCTATCTTATCTCATTCTTTTCTGTGTGGGACATCTGATACTCCATTTGAATATCCATTTTGAGTTTACATTTGATATATGATATAATCTGCTGATCTAAATTTAATTTCTGCCATATTCATCTTTTTCCACAACATACTAATTAACTGTTCAATTCTTCCTACAGTCCTAAGCAAAAAGGGAGAGGAGACCTTCCTCTGGTATTTCATATCCTTGGGTTTGTCAAACAATGGGCTACATTCTTTTTTTCTGATTGCTCTGTTTCTTGCTTATCAAATCATTTCACTGATTGACTTTTCGGTTGTTTTCTAAAATCTTACCAAATAGTTTTGATGATTACTGCTTTGTAGTAAATTTTAGAGTCTGGTAATACTATATCTCCTCCACTCATACTTTTTCTCATTGTTTCCTTTGACATCCTAGACTTTCATTCTCTCAAATTAATGCTGCTATTCTTTTGTCTAAAACGTATTCCCTAAGTAATTTGATCAATATAGTACTAAATCGACAAATTAGTTTAGTTAGTAGAATCTTTTTTAATATAGGATGTGACATTTTATATAATAGTACAGTTTTAGTGCAGATTTAAGCTTTAATTTTGAAATGTTACTTATTTAGAAATTTGAAATATTTAGCTATAGCTTATTAAAATTTAACATAGAATCTTGTACTATACATTCTTCTAGAAGATTTTTGAACTTTATAAAAAGTTTGTAAAAACTTTCGTCAGAAAGCTCGGTGACTGAAAGGATCATATTTGTAATCCTAGTCTTAAAATCATCCAAAGAATGAGGTTTTGATGTGCAAATGACAGTTTTGACATGACCCCACAAGAAAAACATCTAATAGACCTAGATCAGGTAACTGAAGTGGCAAGTCAAGAAGACGTTCTTTACTAACCCACCAGTCTAATAAAGTGCAATTCAGAAGTTGTGTCTCACACAGTGCATAATGGCAAAGTACCCCATCTTGTTAAAAGTAAATATTTACTATTGTAAATGAACAAAACTAAATAAGTGTAAAAGAAATTTCAATAGTTAAACTTTCAAATGATTTTTGTAAATTTATAGCATCTATATTTCTGAAGTTATTAAAACTTAAAGACTTTTGGGACAGTATTGGAAGGACCCAACCATAAGCAGTGAATACCTCTCCAATAATTTGTCTTTCTTAAGTTCTTTATAGAGTGATTTGTAATTGTATTTATCTCAATCAATCAAACAAATGTTTATTAAGTTCTGGCTGTTAAATATTAAGGATACAAAGAAAAAGCAAAAATAATTCCTATCCTCAAAGAGCTTACATTCTAAAAGGACAGACAACACATACATAAATCAGTACAGACAAGATACATACAGAGTAGGTAGAAGGGTAGCCTTACAGGAGAAGACATTAGCAACCGGAAGGAGGGCAAGTGACAGAGCCTATTAGAGGAGGTGGTGCTTTGAGCTGAGTCTTAAAGGAAGCCAAGAATTCTAAAGCATTCTAAGCATGGGGGATAGCCAGGACAAAGGCATGGAGATTGAGGATGGAGTGTCGTGTGAAGAAAAGCCTATAGGCCAGGTTGATCAGATTGTAGAGTACATGTATGAAAGTAATGTGTAGGAAGACTGGAAAGATAAGAGGGGGCTAGGTTATGAAGAACTTTAACAGAAGAGTTTATATTTGCTCCTAGAGGTAATAGGGACTCACTGGAATTTATTTTGTAGGGTGTGACAAGGTCAGATGTATTTAGGAAATCGTTTTGGTAGCTATGTGGAGAATGATTGGAGGGAGAGAGATCTGAGGCAGGAACACCAATTAAAAGGCTATTATAATAGTCCAAAGTAAGAGATGACAAGGGCCTGAACTAGGTGGCAGAGTAGAAAGAAGGGGATGTTTTGGAATTATGTTGTGGAGAACGAAGTGACAACATTTTGCAACTGATTTGGATATGTGAAGAGAGCAAGAGTAAGACCACTGGCGTCTGTCTTAGATGTCTGCAAATCTGGGTGACTAGAAGGATGGTCATTTTTATCAATAGTAACAAAATAAATCTGGAAAATACATGGACAGTGGAGAGGGAAGATGAGTTCTGTTTTGGATGTTTTGAACTTTAGATATGTATAGGACATCTGTTCAAAATGTCCAATAGGTAGGTAGTGGTGAGGGAATGGAGCTCAGGAGAGAGTCTAGAGCTGGATACACACACACACACACACACACATATACACACACATATACACACACATATACACACACACATATATACATACACATATATACATATACACATATGTGTGTGTATAATACATACATATACACACAGATATATGTATACATATACATATATACATATACACATATGTGTGTGTGTGTATAATACATACATAGATATATATATATATATACATATGATTAGAGATGACAATTGATGAGATTACTAAGGAAGAGAGTGTAGAAAGAAGATAAAAGAGAGGTGAGGGGGGAGCCTTGAGGCACGCCCACGTCCAGATCAAATGAGACGCTTTTATAAATATTTGGCACATTGCAAGCACTATATAAATTCTAGCGATTATTATTGTTGCTTTTGTTGTTATTATCTAGTCAAGACTTCTGTGATTTTGCCTGTGTCCTGGAAGCTGAATTCCTAGGGTTTTGGTGCTTATTTTAGAGAGAGTTTCTTTTCCTGTTTATTTCCTTCACGTGCTGTCTGGAAGTTCTGGAGCTTTTTGCACACTTACTTTGAATCCCGCTATCTTCCTGACGCTATTAGGACCATTATTTAGTTTCTTTCCTGTTCTCTGGGGTTCTAACTAAAGAATCATATCGTCTGCAAGTTTGAAGAGTTCTAGGTCCTTTTTTTACTAGTGTTTATGTGTTTAATTTTGCTCTCATCTCTAGCATTTTGAAAACTTTATTAGGTCATAATGGGGAGGGAGAGGGATTTTATCTCTTAGAGTCCCATATTTCCTTCAAAATTTTGCTCAAATGATACCTTTTATATGAAGCCTTTCTCAGTCTCACTCTTTGCACTATATTAATTTTGTATATATTTTTGTAGAAGCATATTTATGTAATATCTCCTTTGGTAGAACATAGATGAGTTGGGAGCAGGTTGTTTCTCTTCTGCTTTTGTATTTTCAGTGTTTAGCACAGTGCCTGGCACATAGTAGGCACTTAAACTTGTTGATTGTTTTATTCTTCTTTGTGTTGGGAAAGCTTATAATGTTTCTTCATTGCAAACAATCCTAGACTTAGTTTTAAATATATACTTCTGATTCTATTAAAGAAGGGCTCTTTATGCCTATGATTCTGAGTATTTTGTTTTGACAAAAACAAATATTATATTTTTATTGAAGGTTTTTTTCCCTACTTCTATTGAAATAATCATTTTGGTTTTAAAATCTTTGATTTTTGCATAGTTTACTACTTTCTTTATGTTGAATCATCCTTGCATCCCTTCTATGAATTGAACTTGATCAGAAGTAATTATTTCTGAATATATTTTTGTAGACTACTTGGAAGAATTTTATTTAAAGTGTTTGCATCAATAATTATTAGTGAAATTCATCTGTAGTTTTCTTTCTCTGCTTTGTCTCTTCCTTATTTGGGTATCAGCATAATATTTGTTTCACACCAAGGAGTTTTGTAGATTGCTTCCTGACTTTTTTTTTTTTTAGAACTATCACTATTAAAAAAATTTTTTTTTAACTAATTGATTTGTTTATTTACTTTTAGGTTACGAGATTCAGTTCCACAATCCCTTGAGTTTCAAATTTTCTCCCTTCTCTCCTCCCCACCGCCCATGGCAGCATACAATCAAGTATAGGATCTGCAAATACTTTCACACTGGACATTAGTCTGGTTGTATAGAGGGGCTGTAACCCATGGAGTGCACAATGGGAAAGAAGAAACAAAACCAAACATGGAAAAGAACGACAATCACTATTTTATTTAAAAAAAAAAAGCATTGGCAGTAGTTGCTTTTTAGTTTGCTAAAAACCTATTTATAAATCCATCTTTTGTGGGATTTTCTATTTTCTCTTGAGCCTCTTCATCTTAAGATATGTTGTAGGGCAAATAAGAGAATTGAGATGGGGAGGATGGAAAGAAAGGGAAACTAATTTTGGTGCCTCTTGTGTTTTCCATTTTGAAAATTATTTCAGTTTCGTAGTTAGGGTAGATAAAAACTAACTGATACTAGTTCATGAAATCTTTAACCCTTTCTTTGGCATCCTGAAACAAAAGCGAAGTTTATTAACTAAGGGGATTCTCATTGGATATATATTATTCTTGGTGAGGGGGAAATGGGGTGGGTGTGTAGCATGAAAGTTGTATTCTTATAATTTCATCATGGTAGAAAGTTTCAGATGTAGAATTTCTTGCTTCTGTGATAGGTACACTACTGTCTGTAACTTATAGTCTTAAAAAGTTGCCTAAGGCACTGAAAAGTTAAGTGACTTCCCTGTGAATATAGAGTTGTTATATGCCAGAAGCTAGACTCAAACCACCATCTTTCTGACTTTAAAACCCTGTTTCCAGCCATGCCTCCCTTAATATCCCTTAAAATTCTTCTCTGGAAAGCATTGTGAGACTTGGGGAAGAGAAGGGGGGAGCAGAGAGCTTGAGATTAAAATTAAGTGGAGGTTTTCTTCCTTTTCTGTCAATAATTATGGTGGAAAATCCAACTAGAATGTCTTTGATTTGCTGAGGCTTCATGGAGTTTTGAAAAATATTTTAAAATAGTTTTGTCACTGCTCTCATTTTCAAATGTTTATCCATGGGCTCATTGACTGGCTTTATTGGAGCTGGAGTGATTAAAGGTTGTTTCAGGTTCTTTTGTAACTAATTCTCATCCTGCAGGAATTTTTAATGCGTTAACATTTCTTTACTCTGGTCATGGCAGAAACAGAAAAAAGTTTAACTCACAGATAGTGCTTCAACCCTGTTGTTCCCTCTGGGATGAATGCCAGCGAAGCACTGAAAGGCCCATTTATCTTTGTGCTAGAACATCTTTTCTGCCCTGCCTTTTATGACCCATTTTGATGCTGATCTGATACAACTAAATACCTTTGACTTCAAAGTGAAAACATGATGTAAAATAAAAGCAAATATAAAAAATGTCTAAGATTTCAAACTGCCAGGAGCCACAGTATCCTAGGGAGATGAGAATGGAAACCATGACATACAGCCGCAGAGATGTGACTCCTGTGGGTTGAGGTTTCTATCATGAAATAACAGTGGATTATGAAACTTGGCCTCTTCGTTGACAGAGGATGTATTATGCTATCCACCATAATGTAGAATTCCACAATTATGCTTTGCACTTATGGTGAGACCTATATTTTCCCCACTATGGGAAGCTAGGTAGCATAGTATATAGACGGCTGGGCCTGGTTATATGGAGACCTGAGTTCAAATCTGGCCTCAGATACTAGCTGTGTGACCCTGGGGAAGTCACTTATCTTCTGTCAGCCTCAGTTTCCTTAACTGTAAGATAGAGATGATAATAGCACCTACCTTCTGGGGTGTATGTAAGGATCAAATGAGATATTTGTAAAACATTCAGCATAGTACCTGGCACATAATAGGCCCTTTAATATGTGTTTGTTTCCTCCCATCTCATTGACATTTTAGGATGTGCCTAAAAAATAACAAAATTTAAATAAATTTTGGAATGTTGTTTTGAGGAGCAAGTTTCCGAAAAATGATATTTAGCAGAAGAAAAGTACATTATTTTCCAATGATCTTGAGACATCTCTCTTAGTCAGGCCAAGCTACCTCGGAAAGTTGGACAATCAGAGAAATCAAACATCGCAGAACTATAAAATGTGAGAACTGGAAAGGATTTTAGAGACCCCCAAACAGATGAGAAAACTGAGTCCCAGAGAAATTATATAACCTGTTCATGGCCATTCAACTAGTCCATGATGGAACCATGACTAGAACTCAGAGTCCTGGACTCAGTCAACCCATTGCTCTGCCTATTATCCCATAATTTTTCTCATAATCACAGATCTTAGATCTAGAAGCAAGAGAGATAACAGCTGTAAATCACTTTTTGAACTTTACAATGCTTTATAAATACAAAGAATAACACAATAAAATATGAGTAACATCGATATTACAGTATCATTACTGTTGCACTATTAATGTTAATATTATGACATTAATATTAATAATATTTTGATTAGCCCATATTCTCCATCTGGTAAAGACTCATTTCCTGAGTTTTCTGCTGAACTACTGCTGAGCTCAGGCAATGTGGACAGAGCAAACTATGGGTGTGCTGGTAGACATTGAAGAACTGGCTGGGAGGGCAGTGTGTGAGAGGCTTATGCAGATTCACATGTTTCAGTTTAATCTGCTCTCTTAATATTTCCTCAAGTCTGGAAAATCAGTGGTAACGATAGCAACAAACCCAGCCCTGATTGTAGGTTTCTGAGGTGTAAAATTTAACTTACCATTTAGCAGGGGGCTCTGAGAGCTGGCTCCAGCACAGCCCTGGACGGGAAGGACCTTAGGGCATTGTAGGCCTTCATGATAGAACAGTGGGAATAAATGAATAAACACCACGTGGCAAGTACTAGGTCAAACCCTGAGGATACAAGTTAAAAAAATGAGACAGTCTCTGCTCTTAAGGATGTCATTCTGCAACTGGGGGAGACAATACAAAAAATCAAGTTCAAATGGAAAAAGACCCAGAAGCCCTAAGAGTTCAAAATTAGGGTGGATGGCAAGGCCCAGAGGTCCTCAGGGTTGTAGACGCAGTCAATGATGTCAGGAGATTGCTGTGCATTAAGGCACAGCAGATGCAAAGGTCTGGTATTTCTCCCTCTTGTCAGAAGGAAGTGAATTATTGACTTCCATCTCATTCAGCTAGGTGGTACAGTGGGCAGAGCACCTGGCCTGGTGTCAGGAAGACCCGAGTTCAAATCCAGCTTCAGACACTTACTAGCTGTGTGACTTTGAGCGAACCACTTAACTGCTTAGCTCAGGTTCCTCATCTGTAAAATGAGCTGAGAAGGAAAATTTCAGCAAACCACTGCAGTATCTTTGCCAAGAAAACCCCAAATGGAGTCAGGAAGAGGCAATGATGGAACAGCAACAACAAAATCTCATTCAAGTCCCTATGAGCAAATTGCCAGGGGGAAAGAAGTTAGGGCACCCAGGTTCAGATCCCAGCCCGGCTCTTTGTTAGCTGCATAACCTTGGGCAAAGCACGTCACCTCTGAGCATTCACAACCTCATCCATAAGATGAGAACGTAGGACTAGATAACCTCTGGTTCTAAACTCTCATGGCCTCACAACTCATCCCTCTCAATTGAGAGCCCTGCATCAGGCAGACTTTGTCTGTTTTCACTGTTTTTGCTATGCTCTGGCTTCCCCACTCTGCAGCATGGCTCACCCCACATTTTAGGGGTCCTTGGCAGTTACTTTCATCCATCCCCCTCTTTGTCCCTCATGCTTGCCTAGGGCACATCTGTGCACAAAAAAAAGATTGCTGTAGTCAACAAACTACAATATTCTGCATTTCTCAAAACACTTTAGTAGAGTGTAAAAATAGACAACTGTCTCTGTTTCAGGGTCACTCCACCTGGCTTCTCCAAGGGCACAGTCTGCTCAGGCTGGAGTTTTTTTCCCATTGAATCTTCAGCTCTGGATTCAGTGTTGTATAAATACGATGTTGACAAGAGGAATAGGATAAGCAAATCCAGTTAACAATTATGTTCTATGTCATGGAAATTAATTTTCGTTCACCCAAGTGGCACTGACTTTGATGTTTACATGACACTATTCAAAATATTAATGGATCCAGTGTTCATAATAACATGCAGGCTGATATGTGAAAAGCAGAGAAAGTAAGGGACCGATAACAGCAATGAAGTGGGCACCACAGACGCATTACTGCTTTGATTTTGGATTCTGTAAGTTTTGAACTTGGAATTTACCCCATGAAAGGGGGATGCAACAAATCCACTGATCGGATTGTTTCTTATGTGAGGGGCCACGGCATTTATCTTGAGGTTAGCATGAAGTCCATGTCTACAGACAGACTGGAATGTTAAAAAACTGTATGCTTTTTTCTTTTTAACGTATCATTAGTCGTCATGGTAAAATCTATTGGGAATAGTGGCATTAAGCAGTGATCACAAGTGAACCATGAGAAAATCAGTTTAACCATTAAGTAATTATTTCTTAAGAAGTTCTTCTATACCCAGAACTATAATAGCAGCTGTAAGAGAAAGATAGTTCCTACTCTCCCACAGCATAGAATATGGCTGGGAGGAAGAGACTAACATCACTTGGGCATAATTAAATGCCCAACTACTTGTTTATGAAGGCCTGTAGGCATTCAGAGGAGATCAATGTAGGTTATAGCAGTTGGGGAAGGCTTCATGGAATCTCAGATTTTTAAGAATTGAAAGGGATCTCAGAAGTCATCTAGTCCAATCCCCTCATTTTACTGATGAGGAAACTGAGGCTCAGAGAGGCTTAGTGACTTACCCAAGGTCACACTGGTAGTAAGTAACAGAGTTAGGACTTGACCTCGGGTGCTCTGGGGGAGCTGGGTGGCACAGTGGTTAGAGCACTGAGCCTGGAATCAGGAAGACTCCTCTTCCTGAGTTCAAATTTGGCCTTAGACACTTACAAGCTATGTGACCCTATGCAAGTCACTTAACCCTGTTTGCCTCAGTTTCCTCACCTGTAAAATGAGCTAGAGAAGGAAATGGCAAACCACTCAAGTATCTTTGCCCAGGAAACTCCATAGACTTCATGTAGATTCAGACACAACTGAGTGACTGGGCAGCTGAACAACAAGCTCTGACTCCAAATCTGATATTTCCCCCTCTGTGCTGCCTGCCTGCCTCTTTGCCACTGGGGAGTGGGTAAGAAGCCTTGGAGGTGTGAGGTCGGAGGGGAGGAGGATTATTGAGGAGGGGCCAGATGAGTATGGTGGGGCAAACAATGGGCCCAGGACTGCAAAGGGGTAACCAGTACCAGTGTTTTGGGGGGCAGTGAGGAATCATCCTGACTGGAATGAAGGGCAGGAATAGAGCGATGCTGGAGAGAACTAGAAGACGTGTGCATAGATCATTGTTTTTTTAGGACTGGAAATTCAAACACATTATTTACATAATGATAGAACTCTCTTTAAGAAAGGATTCCTTAAATTATTATGATATTACTAGTTCATGTTTATGCCAGACACTGCATCTTCTACTGTATATGTTCATAAAGACCTTTATAGTACACAAAGCAGCTCACCTTGTGAGCATCATTATTCCCATTTTACAGATGAGGAAAACAGGCTCGGAGGAGTTAAGATCACATAGACAGTTACCCATTAGCTTTGTAACCTTGGACAAGTCACTTCATTTTTTTGTGAGTCCCAATTTCTTCATCTATAAAATGGGCATAATTACACCCTACCTCAAAGGGTGTTTTAAAATAGCTAAGCAGCATAGTAGATGGGATGGTGGGGCTATAGTGAAGATAACTGTGTTCAAATCCAGGCTGAGACACTTACTAGTGGTGTGACTCTGGAAAAGTCACTCAACTTCTGTTTCTCTCAGTTTCTTAAACTGTAAAATGGGAGGTAATACTAGCACCTACCTCCCAGGACTATAGCGAGGCTCAAATGAGGCAATATTTGTAAACTGCTTCACACAAGTTCCTGGCACATACTAGGCCCTGTATAAAAGCTAGCTAATTGTTTCTAATTAATTAATTAATTTAATTAATTATAACCCTTAAAGTGATATACATGTCAACATTATTCATAAAAATAGCAGGAGAGGTAGATCTCAAACCCAGGAGTCCTTCCACTGGACCACACTCTCCCAATAGGGTAGGGGGGCAGATTATGTAGGTCTTTAAATGCTAGTATGAGACAATGGAACTTGACCTAGTGGGTAATATATGATAAAGCAGGTGTTTTAGGAGAATTAAGCTATTAGAAGGTGAATTGGAGTCAGAAGAATATGGGAGAAGAGAGACTAGTTAGGAGGCAATCGCACTAATTTATGAATGGGAAAATAAGAACCTGGCCTATTACTCTATCATTGTAAGATGAGAGAAGGAGACAACTGCATAAGAAGAATGGTGAGAATTCAGAGATGGGCTGAAATGTATCTAAAGCATAAAGAAGGAGTAATGAAAAAGGGCGGACCTTTGGGGACAGTCTCAGTAGAGATCTGTGGGTTGGTGTGGATATCTCCTTTGGCAATGGAGCAGACAATGTAGACCTGTCCTCAGACGTTCCTGATGTCCCTAAACAGCTCCTTGAAAACCCCCCACCAGTGAATTTTTCTCAGTTTTTTTTCTTTATCCTCTATATTCTTAGCCTCTCTATAGTAAAAAATTCCATAATTTTGCTATCTATTCTGCTGAATGACGGGTCTACTTTTGATTCTTAACTGAGATTTTTCACATTAAAAAAATTTAGTATTTTATTTTTCCCCAATTACATGTAAAAACAATTTTTACATTCTTTTAAATTTTAACTTTCTTTTAATTTTAACATTCTTTTAAAAATATTTTGAGTTCCAAATTCCCTTCTCTCCCCCCCCCACACACCGAAAAAGCAAGCAATTTGATAAGGTTACACATGTTTTTTACACTTCAAACTTATAATTTGTTTTCTCTCTAGTCAGCCTTTATCTTTCCAAAATAGACTTTTTTTTTTTAAGTCTGTTCTTAATGGTTAAAACTGTATTCAAGGCTCCCAGAATCTGGACCTACCCCATGTTATGTATCCAACCTTATCTTTGACTACTTCACAGGGTAAATCTTTCACACAGGCAATTGGTGGACCTTTACCGCAGATGGAAATGTAATAAGCCAGTTACTTAATATTCTATTTCTAAATACCTACGTTCTATGTGGTAAAACCTCTGACAACAATTTTGCCCTTGCTAAAGTCCTATGTTTTCTCTGTTTGGATTAACTAAATAAAAGGTAGTATAATATACTGGAGAGAAAGCTAGCCTCAGAGTTAGACAGACCTGGGTTTAAGCTTTGCCTCAGACACATTCTGACAGTATGCCCTTTGGGCAGTCACTTAACCTCATAGTGCCCTAGGCCAGTGGTCTCCAAAGTGGGAATGGGGTACAGAGAACAGATCAGTAAATCAGAGGGTGGAAAGATGAGTCAAATCCCACCCTCCCTGTAATGGCCAATTATGGGGCTTGTCCCCAGTACAGTGATACTTATTAACAGTCCTCTGCTCTATATCCGCCTTTTGCTGTGAAAGCTCCAATTTTCTGCCTTTTTGAGCTAGGCATCAACCCCTCAGGACATTTACAGCTTGATTGCTACCCAAAGGGTTCATAAATGCCACTGGAAAATTCTACCTGCACAACCCTATCTACCATACCTATTCCTTGCTCCCGGGATTACCTTGTGATTGCAGACAGGGTCTCCTCAGAGGTCAAAGCCTGTTGTGACCAGTAAGACGTCTACCTCCTCCATTTTCATTTTTTGGGGGGTAGACTAAGTCTTTTAGGATGATCAGTCACAGATTAGTTGTGATTTTCTCTGTAATCTATGATCTTCATCAATGATCCCATTACAATACCTTTCCACTCAAAATCATCTCTTTTCCAAACTTCCTTGTTACTTCTGAGAGCATCCCTTTACTTCAAGTCACCCAGGCTCACCAAGCATCATATTTGACTCCTCATTCACTCCTACCTCCTTCCATATCCAATCTGCCACATCTCTCACATCTGTCCTTTCTACTCATACTTCTGTCACCCTCGTTCACATCCCCATCATATGTCTCCCTCATTACCTGGACTTCTACAGTAGTTTTCTTACTGGCCTCCTTGATTCCTTCTCCAATCCATCCTCCATTCAGTTGCCAAAGTGATTTTCCTAAAACCTGGGCCTATGTGTTGCTTCTCTACTCTGTAAACTAACATGGTAGCCCCTCAAGACTCTTGACAATTTCAGTTGCCTTTTTTTCAGACATCTTCAGAAAAACTGACAGCTCAAACATCATCTCCATAGGGCCTCTGTGAGGATCACCAGAAACAGTGAATGTTAAAGTGCCTTGAAGACTACAAAGCAATGTATACATATAAAGCTTCATCATCATCCATCTTTATTGTCATTTGGCTTATTTCTCCCCAGTGTGTTACTTACTCATTACATTATTTATCTGTATTAAAGCTAATTTGCCCTTTTTTTTTTCACCAGATGCTCACAATCTTGAAAAATTGTCCCACATTTTTGTCCCACCACTGTATAGTGTTGTTGCTTGGGAAAACTTGGTGTCTTCTGCAAATGTGGAGGTTTCAATGCCAGCACTGACTTAGCTTAACATTTAACTTACCATTAAAAAATGTTTAGCAAGACTTGTCCAGAGTCTGATCCTTGCCAATTCTTCCTAGTTTACAGTATGCAGGCTAATCCTTTCCCCCCCTTCTCCTTTGTTACATCTCTTTGAGCTAGTTCTGTATTTATTCAAATGGTTCTCCAATCTTGCATTAACTCCGTTTTTGGAAATAGCTCTTTGTGTGGAAACTTGCCAGGCGTATTCAGAATCTAAACAAATGGTTCCTCCCTTGCTTATCTCCTAATATACAGTCTCCAAAATGTCCCTTCTCTTTCTAGATCTATGATAATATTGTGAGCCTTCTAATTTGACTCATGGGGCAACTAGATAGAGTATCAGGCCTGGAATCAGGAAGACCTGAGTTCAAATCCAGCCTCATACACTTATGAGCTGTATGACCCTGGACAAGTCTCTTACTCCTATTTGCCCTTTTGCGTTGGTTTCCTCATCTGTAAAATGAGATGGAGAAGGAAATGGCAAACCACTACAATATCACTGCCAAGGAAACCATGAATGGGTCACGAAGAGTCAGACATGAGTGAAACAACAACAGCTTTTACAGATTTGGAAACTGAGACTCAAAGAAATAAGGGTGTTTTTTTTTAACATTACTCGATGTGCAAGTAGCAGAACCAGAATCATAAAATCAAGGAATCATAAAATCACAAATTAAGAAGGAATCTTAGGAGATCATCCAGGAATCTCTAACAACAACAATGATGGTGATTACTACTATCACTACTGCTACTTCTCCTAGCTAATACTTATAGGACACTTTAAGGTTGGCCAGGGGCAGCTAGGTGGTGAAGTGGATGGAATGCCAAACCTGGAATCAGGAAGACTCATCAAATTCAGCTGCAGACACTTCATAGCTGGGCAAGTCACTTAACCCTGTTTGCCTTGATTTCCTCATTTGTAAAAGTGAGCTGGGGAAGGAAATGGCAAACCACTCCTGAGTCTTTGCCAAGAAAACTCCAAATGGGATCTAAAGAGTCAGACACATTTGAAACAACTCAACAGCAACAACAAAAGGTTTGCAAAGTGCTTTACATCTATTATCTTATTTAATGTGATCTAATTCAAGAAGAATTCCCACTATGACATGCAAATAGTCACCTAGCCTTTTGGCTTGAGGACCCTTAAATGGGGGAGGGGTCCCTTCATCTCTAGAGGCCACAGTTCTGCTTCTATAGAGTTCTCATTTTTAGAGCTATTTTTTTTTTTACATCAAGCTTAAATCTGCCCCTTTGCAACGTTTGCTTGTTGCTCCTACTTCTGTTCTCTGGGACAAAAGAGAACAAGTCAGATCCCTTTTCCACATGATAGCTTTTCATGTATTTTAAGACAGATATCAATCATTTCATGTCCCTCCTAAGTTGAGGGATAAACATACCCAGTTCTTTCACCCAGTCTTCCTGCTAGGGCAGGACCTCAAGGCCCTTTACTGTTCTGCTCTGCTCCCTCTGGGTATTTTCTAGCTTATCAATATTCTCCAATGCCAATAGCCACCCAAAACAGCCAATATTCCAGATGTGGGAAAACTACAGCAGACTATAGCAGGACTTTGACCTTTGATTCTCAAGTTGCAGCTCTGTTGACCTATTCACTTTGCAGTCCAACAAAACCCTTTTTGTTTTTCACTTTTGCAACACGCTGATGAGGCATTGAACTATATATTTACCATTACATTCTATAGTATCTCCAATCTGTCTGCGTCAGAAGATCATTTAGCAATGAGAATCTTCCTAACATTTTCTTTAGTAAATACTGAGTTGGAAATTCATTTAATACTTCCTGGTCACTTATGATTAGATTTGTTAAGTGATCATAGATATTCCCTAGCTCTATTTCTGCCTCTGACATAATAAAATCAGATCATCAGGGACTGCTGTTGGGCTACCATAGGGCCTAGGATACTGTGCCCAGGCTAGGGACCAGGGTCCGTCCTTGGTGGAGCTTGCCTGGTTCTCAACGAGTTTGATCTCTATGGCAAGGGTTATAAATCTTTCTCGTGTCATGTGTCCATTTGGTGGTGCAGCAAAGTCTAGGGGTCCTCTTTTCTGAGTGTGGGTTTGTTTTTTTTTTTTTTTGCCCATTCTCATAATTCTAAATTACAGTTTGAAAGGTTAATGAAAATAAAGATTTTCCCCCATCCATGTTCATGGACCTCTTGGGGCTTCATCACACAGATTAAGATCCCCTGTTCTAAGTCAATAAGCATTTATTAAGCTTACTATGTACCAGACACTGTGTTAAAAACAAATGCGAACACACAAAAAAGGCAGTCCCAACCCTTAAGAAATTTATATTTTGGGGGGAAGTCAACACAAAAAAAGGAAACTGAAAACAAGGGTGGCAGGGGTGGTAAGCAAGAGGACAGAGATAAGAAAGTACCTGGACTGGAGACATTGTAGAGAAAGTCTAGACAGTCAGAGGAGCAGCCTAGAGAGTAATGGCTGACCTGTTCGTTCTCTTTAAAATGGAGGCTCTGAGAGGAACTAGCCAATTAGAGGGAAAGGCCAAATAGGTAGAGTGATCTTCCAAAGTTAAGTTTCTATAGCATGGGAGAGAAACTCCTGCCGCTCCTAGGGAGTACGGGGGAAAGTTCCCCTATCCTCCCTCTTTTAACACAAGGTCCCTCCACTTTTTAAAACAATAAAAAAACATTTGTGGCAGGTTTCTTTGTGGAATTTTTTCCACTGAGGTTGTAATGAAAATAGAACAAAGCATATGACCAATGGGAATAGAATCTGTGCCTACTACTATAGCCTTGTAAACAAGTATAAAGGATTGACCAGCCTGGCCATAGTTTTTACCAGCCTGTCCCCTTGTGTGCAGATGACACTAATAGGAAAATGAATAAGGGAGTAGCTTTTTCTTTATTTTCACTTCTGGCATAAGTTGTTACAGGTCTTGATTATGTAACAACTCATACCCTGCCTTTGTATCGTACTTTAAGGTTTACAAAGGTCTTTCAAATGAGCTGTGAGTAAATTGGAAATACTCAGAGATCCTTTTTTTTTTTTTTGTTACCTGTGGGAAGAGCTAAATTGGTTGGCTTTTTTTCCTTTTTTTTGTTTGTTTTCACCTACCTCAGCTATCTTTCTGCCATGGTTTTCCTTGACAGCTGAATATACAGGAAGAAAGGTATATGAAATCTTATGGTGTAAAGCTTGTTCTTGTTATCCAGGGGCTATATGTATTAAAGAGAGAGAAATTGGAAGAGATTAATAAAAAAAACTTTTAAAGAGTGCCTTATTTTAACACTGATCTTAGATTCAGTGGATGAGATCTCATTATAAATGACATTGCCCTATAACAAAATTCTTTTGCATTTTAGGAATGCAAGTGCAACATGTAGCTGCCCCAAGGAGGAAGACCAGGGTTAAAATGCCAGTGTGACACATATTGGTTATATGAACCTGGGCAAATCCCACCCTCTCAGGGCTCTCTCTAAGACAGAAATGGCAGGGAGGGTGTTGATCTACATTGGAGAGGGGGTTTCCTCACCAAGGGGTTCCTTATATTAGTGAGATCACAAGTCTGGTCTGTAGACCTATGATGTTATTTTTCTTGCAGGGAGTGAGAATTGATAGTCCATGTATTTTATCTTTTGAAATTTTTATTGAGTCATTATCTCACTTGGGGTTTTCTTGGCAAAGATACCAGAGTAGTTTGCTATTTCCTCCTCCAGGTCATTTTACAGATGAGGAAATTGAGGCAAACAGGGTTAAATGACTTGTCCAGAGTCACACAGCTAAGAAGTGTCTGAGGCCAGTTTGAACTCTCAAAGATGGGTCTTCCTGACTCCAGACCCAATGCTCTAGCCACAGTGTCATCTGGCTGCCTTTTGTTTGTACATCATAGTTAACACCACATTCCCATTGACACCTACCATGTAACAGCAACAGCAACAACAAAAATGAGTTAAGCAAACCCAAATAGGAAGTGACTGGGTCTGGCTATGGAAGCAGCCTTCTGCATCTTTAGTGCCCCATGCCTCTACCAACAGGAAGGAAGGAGGTTTTTTTCTTTTGTTCTCAGGAGCCAAAATTGGTCATTACAGTTAATCACTGTTTTATTGTTGTTTTTCCTCAACATTATTTTGGATACTATTTTCATGATTCTACTTTTTTCAGCTTGCTTTAGTTCATGTAGATTTTCCTTTGATTTATCAGTCCTTTACTATAAGAAAATAGTTGTTGGACACTTGCCATGGGGAATATAGCATGATTCCTCCCCTTAAGGAGCTTATAGTCACAGGGTGCAGTGGATAGAACACTGGACTTGGAGTCAGGAAGACCTGAGATCAAATCTGGCCTCACACACTTATTATTGGTGTCAAGCAAGTCATTCTGCCCCTGCCTGCCTCAGTTCCCTCCTCAGTAAAATGACAACAACAATATCACCTTCCCAGTATTGTTCTGAAGATCATGTCATATTTTGTACACCTTAAAGCATTATATAAATGCAAATTAGCTAGAGGAGAAGAAAGAGGAGGAGGAGAAAGAGAAGAAGAAGAAGAAGAAGAAGAAGAAGAAGAAGAAGAAGAAGAAGAAGAAGAAGAAGAAGAAGAAGGAGGAGGAGGAGGAGGAGGAGGAGGAGGAGGAGGAGGAGGAGGAGGAGGAGGAGGAGGAAGAGGACGAGGACGAGGAGGAGAAGAAGAAGAAGAATAGGAGGAGGAAGAAGATAAGAAGGAAGAAGAGAAAAACAAGAACAAGAAGGAAGAGAAGAAATAAGACTGGTACACCAACAGCTATGATTCGAGGCAGAATGTAATAAGCACCATGAGAGAGGTACAAGTTTCTGTATATAGGGGAAAGGAGAAGAGAATGGGGGCATAGAAGATGGAGGAATACATTTTATCCAAGGCATGGTTTTGTAATCTTATATCCTAACTGGTTAAAGAGGACTGATAGCTTCTCCTGTGAAGAGCTTCTCTGGTCTCTCTGATGCAGCACTATAGAAAGCTTGGAATACTTCTTGGCAACATGGCAGAGTGGAAGGAAGGCTGGCTTCTAGAGTTAGATCTAGCTTCAAGTTATACCATCTAGTCACTGGGTAAGTTCCTTTACTTCTTTGCACCTCAGTTTCTCCACCTGTAAAATGGAGATAATGATACTTGCACTGACTCCCTCACAGAATTATGGTGAGGCTCTAAATATATAATGTACATAAAGTACTTTATAAACGAGAGCTTTTGCTATAAGGCATTTACCTTAGGCATTTCTAAGTACAATTTTTCACGAATCAAATTCCAGCCGAGATAAATGTCGAACCGTGCAGTTATTTATTTTTGATTGGACTGCTTCTGTTATGGATTTCCACCTGATATAATTTTCTAAGCCAGATTTCCCTGATGTCTCTCCCAATAATTCCCCAACTGCCCCCATTTTATGGCATGGCACTCAGTCATGGCTAAGACTGCATCTAAACAATCCCCTCCCTCTCCCGCCTGTCTCCAGCTACTTATTATTGTTTCCATCCTCCATAACAGATAGAGTGCCAACAAGATATTTAAAGCAAGTTCCATAGTGGGTTGAAGCTGCCTCTTTGCCTTTCCAGAGACTGAAAAAGAATTCTTGATTATTTATAAATAACCTTTTAATCTGTATTTTATATGCCCAGTTTTAGACCCAGAAATATAGAGTTTTAAAGGAAGACCTAAAATGGAAAGTTTATCATCTCTTCTTTTCTTGATCTACACTAATGAACATTCACTTCATCCTAATATCTATATGTATTCATATTTAATGTAGCTGCCAACTTATACTGTACTAATAATAGGTCCCCAGCAAAACCCAGCGTTCTTCTGTCTCTCCTAATCAGAACTTGCTTTCTTGAGAAATTCCTTCCTTTGACCTTTGTAATTATTCCTGTTCAATCTTTCTTCATGTTTTTTCTTTTTTTCTTTTTTTGTGTGTGTGCTAAACTCGAACACTTTCTCCAGTGTATTAAAGATGTGAGTGAAATTGATGACTAGAGTGTCTCAAGTCTTTATGATGATGAATGACTTTCACTGCCAAAGCTTTTATTGTCTGTGATTTGGGAAGAAGGGGGGAACTGATATATCATGGCTGACTGTCATGCCATTTAATACAGTTATAAATCCTGACGTCACTGACTGGTGGTCATGAACCAGAGAATTTCACTGGCTACCCTGCCCTTCTCTTGCTTTGTTGAACTTTTATAGATTTTTTCGTTTCACAGCTCTTTGCCTAGCTGTCACAATTGCATTTTTGGTAACATTTGGACTGCAGTTTTAAAGACCCCAGGGGCACTCCAGTCTTAGTGAAGAGCAGGAGAGCATCCCAATCCCAGAGGGGGAAAAATACAGACAGTTGGTCAGCCTCTGGCTTTCCAAGAGGTGAAAGAAAACTCTATGGGTAAGCTGCAGCATTAAAATGTAGCCAGGCTCCAGAAGCCTTGGACTTGGGGTACTGAAGGGACCAAAGGTTCATCCTACCACTAAAGAAAGCAATGTTTTGCCTCACCTAATGTCATTCACTGTTTCCATAAAAGCACAATGGTAGGTGAAACAACATTATAGGGGATATTTGGTTACATTGAAACAATGTTTCAGATGGGTGGCAGACTGACTACTGTTACCATGAAGATTTCCAGACTTTGTGGTGGGGATTGGTTATTATTAATTCAATTGAACAAGCATTAATTAAGCACCTGCCACATGCCAGGTAAAATGCTAAATGGAAGGTAAAAATGAAAACAATTCCTGCCTTTAAGAAACTTTCATTCTACTAATTATGTTAATATGAAATTATGCTATGTGGGGTAGCCTTATTTGGGATATGACTATTGTATTTAGTCAGCTAGAACGTAAACGGAATATAGATACGTTAATGTTGCAAAAGTGTAATGAATTAAATGAGTTACAATATCATTTTGTAAATATGGAAATGGTTGAAAATTTAGTTGTTCAGCACCCAGGACATCTCACAAATTCTTCCCTAAGAGGTGGCATAACATAGTGGATAGTGTGCTGGACTTGGAACCAAGAAGATCTGGGTTTGAATTCCATTTCAAATACTAGGTATGTGAATCATAATAAATCGTTTAGCATCTTTTAGCCTCGATTTTCTCATCTGTATAATGGAAGTAATAATAACACCTACTTGAACAGGATGGTTGTGAAGTATCAAATGAGATAATAAATGCAAAATTCTTTTCATACTTTGAAGTTTGATATGTAAATGTAAACATTTTGTCATTATCATAACATTACAACCAATGCTAACGCAACAAAAGCCTCTGACAAAGACTTATGACCAGCAAAATAATAACATTAATAGCTAACATGTATTTAGCTCTTTGTTCTTACAAAATTCTTTCCCTCTATTATCTCATTTGACTGACAAAAGGTAGGTATGGAAAAGGTAGGGCAAGAATTACCCTGTTTAATAGATTAAGTCATTGAAAGTCAGAGATATTAGAAATCATGTTGCTAATGAGTGGAAGACATGAGACTCAAATTCAGGTGTTTAGATTCTAAATCCTCACCTTCGCTGAATAGCACGAAGACAAGTAGAGGAAACAACTGGAGTAAGAGAAGACATACTGACGCAACTGTAGCCAGTGGTTTGGGGGAAAGACATTGGAGAAGCTGGTCTGTACACTAGTGGAAAGTCATCAAAAGATGCATTTCAGATAGCGTATAGTGACAGGCAGAGATCATGACTTTGACTGTCAAAGTAAAGACTGATTGGAGAGGTGCCTGAGGTTGGAACTATCAGAATACACAGAGAAAAGCATTGCAAAAATTTAGGTGAGAGATACCTAAAAAGACCAAGGTCTTCCACTGCATCCAGGGCCGCCTCCAGTCATCCTGACCTGTTTCTTGCTGCTGGAGGCAGATGACTCTGGACAAGAGAGTGAGGCTGGTGACTTTGCACAGCCCTGCCTCACTTAAATCCAATTCACTTGCAAATCAAGACATCACCTTCCTGATTGGTCCTCTTTGAGAATGAAGGACAAACAACAAACATTAAATAGTAATCAAGTGATATAAAATATGTAAAGTTTTGCAACTACAAAGCAATATAGAAATGAGTCATTATTGTTGGTATAGAAAAATTTATTCTCATCTAGTTTGATGGTCCTGGGACAAATGACTAGATTGTTACTATTCCCTTATATTTAATTTCCATATATGGTTTTATAGTTAGATAAAATAATTTTTAAAACATTGAACATCAACTGAATGGTATTAGGATGTATGTTCATCTTCCATAGGTTCATTAAAAGTATTCTCAGGGGAGGCTAGGTGGTGCAGTGAATAGAGCACTGGCCCTGGAGTCAGGAGGACCTGAGTTCAAATCCAGCCTCAGACACTTAACACTTACTAGCTGTGTGACCTTGGGCAAGTCACTTTACCCCAATTGCCCTGCCCTCCCCCCTCCAAAAAGCAAAAAAAAAAAGTATTCTTAGCATAACTTTGATAGCAGACATTGGGGATGACATCAATCTGTTACCATATAATTTTGATTTTTCTGCTAGATCTTTGAATTTTGAATACTGTTTATTCTATACATGTTAGAAATTGTTGATTTTTGGGGTGACAACACATATTGAAAATGCCATTTTAAAAGTTTTTTTTATCGACCAATGTTATATTCCACTGATTGTGGATGACAATTCAGCATGTGATAGTGCCCCAATTGCAGTACTTTTTGTCAGTTGACTTCTCCAGGATGCTTGGAGATCTGCATTGTTTGAATGGGGTTTGTCATCTGTCATTCTATGAAACAAAATATCTGCCACTGGGTCACAACTTGATAGGTTTTGGGTAGGTGGTAAATTTTTATAACTTACACAATTTTTACTGTTTTTTTGGTTGTTGCAAAAACTGCCTTCATCACCAAATCCAGACTAAAGGATAATCTTTCTATAATTTCAGCTGGCAAGAACCCAATCTTCTATTGTCATTTTAAACTCTTCTTTTTCCATAAACAAGTCTGCATGACTGTCATTTGCTTGACACTTTCCGTTGATGGATTTTTGACTAAATTCATGTGACATTTTGTTGGCTTATTTCATGTGAGGTTATCACCTGTGGAGGGTTTTTTGATACCACTCTTGGATTTTAGCCATCTCATGGGTTTCATCCTGAGACAAAGTAATTTTAGCTGACATTTGGAAAATTCAATGACTCACACTTGTTATAGACATTTAATATTGCTTGGTGAAGTAACGTTTACTTATCCCAGAATAATTGGTAGAGGTTTTTGACTTATTTGTTATATTCTTTGAGAATATGTATTCTTCTTCTTCCTTCCAGACAAGGAAGTGTTATCTTTCTATGTATGTTTTAGGATGATGGGTTCTGTGTTTCATTAGCATTACGGGGATTTTTTTCAGAATACTTTCCAAACTTTTTATGGTTATTTGAATTCTGAAAGCATAGACTCAGACTGATATGACATAGGTGCTCATTGTTTTAAATGTGTTGTTCCTGTTGAGCTTTGATTTCAGAATGATGCCAAGAAAGTCTTTTAACATATACAGAGTATGCTATAACTTTCCCATTGATTGTTTTATGAGTATTACGTTTTGCTTGGAAGAGACCAATTGATAAGTATATGCAAGTGTTGCCTTATTACATTGATTCAAATTCAAGCTCAAAGTCTTCAGTCTCTATTTTTTCCTTGATGTACATTTAGAATTTTATACTTTACAAGTCTTGATTTCACCCAGGTATATCAATTGATTAATATGATGCTTTCACTAGACTTACTCTTTAATTTTAGTTCAGTTTAGAAAAGATGATCATAAGACTGAGTCTGGGCAGAAAGAACTTAATAGACTCGAACTGTCTCCTTAAAAATGGCTCATTTTGTTACTAGTTAGTCTTGACATCATTACATTGACAATGTATTTTTACTATAAACAGAGAATAGTTTTTCATGTGGGCATTCTCATTATTCCTGGATCTACTTTATATATGTGTTGTATGTGCATAAGCCATGAATGTGGAACTGAGTCAAAGGACTTCTGGAAATAAAGACAATATAAGAATCAAGATGCTTTCAAATGACTTGTTCAATAATCTCCAGACTGATAATAAGCTGCTCTTTATAATCCTGGATGTTTAGGCATACCTTTTTTGCTTCTCAGACAATATGTTTTCTTGTCATTGTTTACAGATTTGTTTTTTAGTATAAATGGTGTGAATGCTTTATGTCAAGTCAACAACCATTTAATTGATCTAGATGTAGATGGGTCACTAGAATTCTTATCTTTTGATAGTAGATATATGATGACTTTTGTTAAGAAAGGCAGGGTCAGGCTTATGTCTAAGAGGAACTAGCAAAGTTATTTTACAGTAGTAAATGCACCACTGTCAAACCTTTGAGATAATAATTATGGCTCTTAGCTTGCCTTGCTGCTTTCTAGTTTTATAGAGAAGCTGAAGTGTTGGTGTACTCCTGTGATGTAATTATTCTCCCATTCATTATCTTAATAGTGAATTAACTTCATATTTCTTTTTTTATACAACTTGCCTTGTACTTCTTGAGATGATAAAGATGAAAAGAAATTTTGCACATCCTCCTTCTTCAGGAGTTCTCTCTCTTGATTTCTTTGTTTCTCAGGCCTCTGTGATAAAGATTTTGACCAACAGTGACCCGTTTACTTGTTCTTTGTGGTCTTTTGACTTCAGATATTGGCTCAATCTTGTGAATTTTGCTTTAACTGATTAAGGGAATCTAGAATTTCTGATGTGATTTTGTTTCCAAGATTCTGTTCCCCATGTTTCTTTGTTTCTTTTAATTGAGCATTTTGCAGTTAAGTTTTTTTTCTACTGCATACGCCAGCTAGAAATTGATGTAATTCTTAATGGAGATGTTCAAGTTACTTCTACCATTGTGGTACTTAATTACCACTCTTAGGGATCTTCTTTGATGTCTTTACCTTTGCTCTTATGGTTCTTAGCATGAGAATGGCCACTGAATATAATCTGTGTATAGACCCTGAAATGTTCTTACACTCTGTCAAATATTGTAACGGAGTTCATTCATTCATAATTGTTGTAGCAAATGATAGATTTTCAAATAACTCGGCTTTGGTATAATTGGTCTACTAGATGGATTCATCCCATCAAATGCACACAAGAAACCTTTCATTTGGAAATTCCAGTCTAAAGTATACCCATCTTTTTTTTTCCAAATCATTTGAGACATCATTGTTTTTGACATCCATTTGGTTATAAGGCATAATATGTGAAATTTGTGTTAAGGGAAGATTTTCAATGGCCTCAGGTTCTTATAACTTTCCTTCCTAAGGTTTTAGTATTTCCTTGATCTCATCTCTTATTTTGTCTAATCCAGGTTTAGGAATGAAGTTCTTTCTTACGTTTTTCTTGTACTGGTCCACAATTTGGAGTTGAGGGTACCATTCGCAAAAGGCAGTGTGACGTCTTTGCTTATATCTGGTGAGGTCTAGTTTTGATGTAGTTTTTGTACCTAATGAGAGTATTCATTTCTTTAGTCCATTTCAAGAACACTCATAGTTTTCCTACTTTAGTTCCTAGTGTTGTTCACGTAGAATTATTTTCAGCAGGTAGAGTATTGGCATGTCTGATTCATACCATTCTATTTTGCCCCCTTATGGTACCATAACACAAAGAAGTGCTACTTAGTCTGCTAGCCTCTTTGTGAAGCTTACCACTCCGTGGTAGTTGTTTTGAATAGAGCTAGCTGGTTGTGACCCACAATTAAGAAGTGCTGAAGGGGTTACAAGTGGAAAAAGTTTAAGATGCCCTGCCTTAAAAGACCTAGTACATTTCTTTAATCTTTAAAAGCAATTGCATCATACTGATCAGAAGACGAATGCAGTGTGACTATAGTCCAATTCATTACAGGGCTCATGCCAGGCTTTCACAGTTACCATAATGGTTTTAGGGAACACAAAACCCCCAGATTACATCACTCTGACTGACATTCAGCTACCTTGCTCTTCCCCTCCCCACCTCCCTGCTCCCTCCTCCTCCAGCATAAACAATGGGTTGGACTTTGAGGGTTTTATTCTCATTGTTATTGTTGTAGTAGAGAAGAAGTTATAGTTGTGCCTGATGTCACATAGAAAGAGGAATAGAACTTTATTTTATGGTTCATTCAGTGTATGGAGCAAAAGGCAGAGGTTACTGCAAGTTTCCTTCCTGAAGCTATGAGAGCAAGGCCACTGTGATGGAAAAAATGTCCACAGTGTTAGCTACTGCCTTTTCTTCCTGCTAATATTTTCTTGTTGGGGAGAGTTATAACTCAGAAGATACTGTCGGGTATATATATTAATCAATAGGAGTGAGGTCAGCTTTAACTACAGGCAACTTCCATGGTGATCTAACTGACTTGGATCATGTTCCTAGCTCATTCTGTTCACCAATAGAAAGAAACCAATAGAATCTCTTTCTCTCTATCTCTATCTTTCTGTCTCTCTCTGTTTCTGTCTTTCTCTTTCTCTCTCTCTCGAGATTTCTACCTTAGTATAGGGAATCAATATAGTATTGAAAGAGTGCTGCACTTGGAGTCAGGAAGACCTGAGTTCAAATTCCCACTCTGACATTTACTAGCTATGTTCGCAGGCAAGCCACTTAGCTTGGGCCTCAGCTTCTTTACCCTTAAACTTGAGGTAATAATACCTAACTTGTAGAACTATTGAAAGGCTCAAATGAAATAACATATGTAAAGAACTATGAAAAGTTTTAAATGTTGTCCAAATGCCAACTATTATGAACATTACATAGACAAGACTTACCCCCTGCAGCTGGATCCTCTGGAATGAAATCACCAAAAGTCATTCAAACTCACATAAATCAAGGAAAGAATGGAAACTTGCTATCATCATGGATCCCCTTAGCTTGCTTGGCCCCATTCTGTCATCAGTGAAATGGAAGAAATGTGGTACAGTAGAAAGGACATTCATTCTGGGGTCAGAGGACCTGGGTTCTAATCCAACTTGAGATGCTTTTGGCTTGAGCAACAAGCCACTTAAGACACTTTGAGACTTAGTTTCCACAAATGGAAAATGAGAGAACTCAACTAAATAGTTTCTGAGGTCTCTTCTAGCTCTGGGTCTATGGAATACCCTGCAGTGATGCTGGAATGCAGTCTGACTCTTCCAGAATGATGTGGCTCTTCCATGTTACCTCAATAAGGAATCTAGGCAATGATCCCAAGGATTATACTAGCTTCTTTCTCACGCTAAAGTTGCCTATGGCCAGTACATGTTAATACTGGGACAAGCAGAGATTTCTTTATTGATGTTTTATAAACTTAAAAAAATATATAGTGGTTATAAGAATTAGGAAGGGGAGGAAAATAGGACAGGAGAGATTATTTACAACAGGAAGGTGTGACTGCATCCGTCTAGGCCTCCTGGGTAACTTTCTCTGTGTGTTCCTCTGTGTTGTACGTGTTTCTGGGTCATTTTGTGAACTCATGTCTCAGGCAAGAACACCTGGGTTTTGCAGTCACGAATTTGTGAGACAAGGTCAATGTAAGCTGAATCCTTGACAAGATCTTTTGAATCATTCTTTCTTCTCTTAGATATTATAGCTTCCTGAGGGTCTAGAAACCACCAGCACCACTGACCTCTGATGCTGTCTGATGCTACTTTCATTTCTTTCCTTGAGGCCAAAATTGAAAACAATTGATTGGCAGATCAATGGGCTATGTTTCCTCATACTTGCCTACTCATGGTCTACATTTATGTCTCCTAATTTGATGAAGTGTCATGGCTACCCCATCTCTACCTCGCTCCACTTATCTGAATTTACTAATAACCAGGATCCTATAGGGTAAATGAGTAATTCTGTTTCGTCTGTACTCATTTGGATTCAGTGGTGAAATAATTAGTCCAAGATATCTTGTAAACAAAATGCCTATGGGACTAAACAAAATAGATAAGCTGAGGATATACAATTAAACATGTTTGTCCTATATTGTGTGTAATATATTAAACAATAAAATATGTATCTGATATTATGTTAATTAGAACTCTATCACTTATTTCTTCTATGCTTTGTTGGAACAATGGTAGTTGACATTCGTTATGATGGCACTGAGCAGGATACTGAAGTGCCTTCAGAGACATTAGAGAAAGGTTAAATGTATAAAAAGTATATAATATTATATTAAATTTTAATTCTTTGAAAATGTTTGTGGTTTGTAGCATGATTTTATATTTAACCAGTGTGCTTCATTAGATAGTGAGAGCAAATGGTATACTTCTGGGCCTTGATGGTAAAGGAAAGAGAGAGGAAAATAGCTGCGTAGGTTGTCGATATTAGCTTCTCAGAGATGAGTGTGACACCCAGTGTGTTTTCAGGTTGAAGGAAAATTTCTTTGCTCTTTGAAATGAAGGGACTGGATTAAATTATCTTTAAAGTTGCCTTCAGTTCTGAACTTTTATGAGTCTGAGTTAATGAATGAAAGGTTAAGAAGCAGAGAGAGAGTAGATTTCTGGTGTCACATAAAGGGATGGGAAATGAAGGGAAAGAAATAAATATTGACAAAGCATCTGCAATACACTGTGCTAGGTGCTTTACGAAGAGTGGAGAAAGGTCACATTGCTATCAAGGATAGTGGACAAGGGAGAGGGCCCAGGCTGTGGAGGAAAGATTTGGTCTCCGGGGGAACTAGGCACTGCAGCAGAAGAGTAGGATATTGGGGGAGCAAATAAAGCACCAGCCCTAGAGTCAGGAGGACCTGAGTTCAAATCCAGCCTCAGACACTTGACATACTTGCTAGCTGTGTGACCTTGGGCAAGTCACTTACCCCCCAATTGCCTTGCCTTCCCCCCTCCACAAAAAAAGAGCCAGATGTTATCTATGTCAACAATTCATAGAAAGTTCACAATGGATGGCTTTGATCTTCATCTTGTTAGCCTACCAGTTCTAGATATGTGAACAGACTAGATGGGCAAGTGGGGTGGGAGCACTCGAAATTAAACACGACTGGAATATGCTCTCTTCACCTCTACCCATCAGAATCTCACTCTTCCTTCAAAGCTCGAGTCAAGTGCCATCTCCTATACGAGGCCTTTTCAGATTCCCTCAGTTGGTTGTTCTTTGCCTCTTGACAAACCATTGTATAAAGAAGGTTTACTTGTCAAAAATGGCAGGTAATGGCACAATGGATAGAGAGCCAGGAAGACTTATCTTCCTGAGTTCAAATGCAGCTTCAGACACATACTAGTTGTGTGACCTGGGCAAGTCACATAACCCTGTCCATCTCAATTTCCTCATTTGTAGAATGAGTTGGGGAAAGAAATGGCAAGCTACTTCCATATCTCAGTCAAGAAAATCCCAAAGGGGATGAAGAGTCTGACATGACTGAAAAGACTGAACAACAACAACTTGTCCAAGAGCATGTTGTAGCTGCTCCCTTTCCCCCCTCTGTACTTTTCCCTCCACCATAGAATGGGAACTCCTTGGAAGCTAGGATTATTATTATTATTTTTTGGTCTTTGTACCCTGAGTGTGTTGTACATTATCACAGGCACTTAAATGTTCATCGATTCAAATACCTTTGGGTACCTGATTTTTTCAAGTGGCCTGTGAGACTCCGAACTTTCAGTGGGGAAAAATAGAAAACTTCATTTTTTTGTTTTCTTGAAGTTAAATCCAAATTCCTTTCTAATGGGATATAGAAAAGAGACATACATTGTGCATCATGCATATATGTGTGCATTGCAACCGACCTAAGGTTTTGGAAGGAGCGGTCCCTAACCTGAACAAAAAGCCTTTTGGCAAGGGATGGAGACTGTGGGGATGTTAACATTTCCAAACTACAGATTGTTTTTATTCTCTAGCAACTCTCCAGTAGCAGAGTGATTACTAAGGATACTGCCTCTCAGTACCTGCTGGGCTGCTCTCATTAGAAGTATTGCTGTAGCACAGGAAGGAAACAACAATAGAGGAGCCTCGTTGCTTCTGCACGCGTTAAGAGCACTGATCAAACCACATGAGATCCCATTTCAGGCATAATGTGCATCGGAGGACAAAATTAGATTGAGAAGTAAATGGAGCCTAAAATTTCCATAGCTTTATCCGTCAAGAAGCTGTTTCATTGCATGGTTTTAATTCTCCTAGTTCTTCTGTGCGTTGCATGTTGCACCGGCAATAGTACATTTTAGAAATAATGGAATAAAAAAAAACTGTCTTTAATTTGGCAGTGGTGGTGAGGTGCATCAGGGCAGGCAGCTCTTAGATGAGAGCAGAAATGATATGCTGATACCCTGCACAGAGGATGGACAAATTGCAGATTAGTATTTTTTAAAACTTTTTTTTTTCCAACAGGCTGAATTTTATTGCCTATAGTCATATTCTTCACCCAAGAACTCATACATTTGAGAGTATGGAAGTTTCTTTTTTAGTGTTTAAAAAGAACATTTTATTTACTTAAAAGTGCATTTACTTACCATAAAGAAAAGGGTAGAGGACTTACCAGTTAAGAAAAGGAGGGCTTAAGTCCTAGCTCTTTATTTAGTTGTGTGATCCCAGGCAAATCACACAACCCCTCTGACTTTGTTTTTCCCCAATCTATAAAATGGGCACAATACTACCCTTACTACCTGCTTTGCAAGGGTTATTGTTTGGTTTGTTTTTAGAAAAATACTTTGCAAATCTTAATGTGAGTTGGCCTCAGAGCCAAGAAGACCCAGGTTCAAGTTTTACCTCGGACATACGCTGACTATGTAGTCCTGGGCATATCAGTCTTAGCCTCTCCCTATTCTAGGCAACTGTCTAAGGCTAGAGGCTGTGAAGGAGGGATTCACCTGGTAGAAGGAATTTCCTCATCTATTAGTTTCCTATATCACTGAAATGCCAGATCTGATCCCTATCACCATCATCATCACCATCATCACCATCATCATCATCATCATAACCAAGGAAACCTGGTACCTGGCCTCAGACAAGAGTAAACTGTTTTTTTCTTTTTAAGCCTTTCCTTAGCCAGAATTTCTCCTTTCAAGGTGGAGACTGTCTCATCTAAAGAACATGGGAATGGTCTCTTTAGGTGTGGCTCACTAATATTGTGTTTTATACTGTTTAGCCTTCCTATCCATCCATATGTTATGAATAGGTGAGGGAGAATCTGAAGGGAGAGGGCACAGCCCTAACACGTGGCATTCGCAGATTTCTGAGATGTCATTGGGGCCAGTGTGAGCCAGTTTCAGCGTACTCTTGTGACAATAGAGTATAGGATTAGAGAGTTTCCTGTGGGGATACAGTGATTAAATGACTTTGCCAAGGGTCACACAGTCAGTAGGTGTCAGAGACAGAAGTTGGACGTGGATCCTTCTGATTCGAGTTTAGCTCTCTATCCATTATGCCATGCTGCCTTTAATCATAATGGAGCTGATTTCTTACATGCTTATCTTAGCCCTTCCATGCAATATTTTATGATAAGTAGCATCAATTATAAAAGAAAGCCCTCTAGAGTGACGAATTCCCTTTTGGAACTGCAGAAATTGTAGAACTGTGTAATTGGCACCAGTGGTTGTACCCACAGTAGAGGGGATAGTAGAAATCTTATACGTGTGTCCAAGGATGAGAGCTTTCCTTCTCAGACCAATTTCCCCTCCCTCATCTAAGGGCCTAGACTGTCTCTTCCAGCTGGCTCAATTCCCTCAACAGACCTATTTGTTGCAGTACTCAGTTCTCTCAGGATGCATTCCACAACATGCATAATGCAAAGGTGTACACATATATAACAATTTCCTTGAATGCTTCTCTCTCTTCCCACGATGCTTTTTTCCAATTTGAAATCTGACAATAAAAGGATTGTTCTGATGTTCACTGTCAGTCTCTCTGTGTATATGAGACTTAAGCTTCTATTTGGAGACTTCACCTGATGAAGTGATGTGGACCTTTCTAGGAGGGGGGGAAACATTGATGAAAAACATGTCAATCAAATACTACATAATTCTTCTCTTCTTCCTCTACCTCCATTTTCCACTTCATGGTTAGTAGTAATCATCTCTATCAGTAATGAAAATAATAGGCAGCAACTTCATAGACTTCCATGGACAGGGACTGGCTGGGTCTAAAAATATTTTATAGTATTCTTCTATTATTTATTTATGTATCCACTTCTTTTTATCATCCCAGTAACCTTTCTGATTTAGAAAGAATCCGCTTCCTCGCCCCTACCCCACACATAATGGTTAGTTTCTGTGGGTATTAACTTTTTCTTACTAAACACATCCAGCACATTGATGCTAAATGGCCCCTATTATGAAGCACATACCAGAAGTATTTTCCTTGGTGTTTGAGTCCCTGGCTACTCCTGGGATGCTTATGTGGAACCTAGAGGAAAAGTCTGAATCCTGTTTAAGGCTCACTAAATACAACTTTTTGAGTCATCAAGAAACATCATATTTCAGCTTCCAGGACTATGAAGAAGAAGAATTAGAAGGAAGAAGTGGTTTTTGTAAGCTTTTGGGCTTGCCACTTGGACCCAGCCATTATGGAAATAGAAAAGGAGAGAAAGAATATGGAGTAGAGAAATTGGTGGGAAGGATATGGAAGATCCTTGGTAAATTCATTCATTCCTTTTGATCCATGGGTCTGTAATATGTGTGTGGGACCCTGAAACTTAAAATTCTGTACTCTACTTTCTGTGTTTGAGCTACTGGACCTCTTACTCATCCCCCTGAGGTTTCCACATTCCTTCTAGATATTGTGGTTCTTTAAGATTTAGTTTACAATTAGAATAGATGATGCATTGCCTGCAATCCTGGCTAACTACATGACCCACGATAAATTGCCTCCAGGATTGCTATCACCCCTGACCTCCAGGGTAGTCTTTTTTGGTCATGTGATGACACAGGGAGATTTTGCACAATGCTTGCTCTTCCTGTTATTAGCTATAAAATCTATAGATCATGAAATATGGCAGAATGGAGAAGTAGCAAAAAAAGAGGACAAACTTAAGGTCTTATATGTTTACTTCTTAAGTATGCCAAGTTTTTGGCTTCACTACTATCATTTTCAAAGGTTCATGCTCTATACTGATAATGCCTTGGGAGAGGAATTGTTTTAGATCTAACTTGCAGGTTGTGAGTGGAAAATTTAAGTAGCTTTGTTCTTTCTTATGTCCTAAGTCATTGTCTAGTGGTAAGTTAGGTACTTAGTGGAATACAATAACTCTCTTGGGCCCCTAGGGTACCACTGGATCTTTACTGTCACTGTGAACTGAATGATTCCCTCGTGACTTGAGACCATTAATGTGTTTCTCTCATGTGTCTTCGAAGCAGAGACTTGGACACTGAAAAGAATCAGGCTCAGTGTATGGCAGTTTTCTTCACTGGTTGACTCTAGACTTACCTGAGGAAAGCACACTTGGGTAATGGACTAAAACAAGAGTGTAGCCATTTTGATAGAGAACCTCTGAGTCAGGGACATTTGGTAGGACAATAGGACTCTTAGGGGGGTATGTGTGTGTGGTTTGGGTTGGTGAATTTGTGGCATGCAGAGTGAGCCCTGAATGCTTAATTTAATGTAATTTTCTAATGCGTTCTTTGAGGCACATTCATTTGCAGTGCACTCCAGGAGGTAGCCCATCTCTAAGGCAACTGTCACTGATCGGGCTTAGTTATCTCACTGGCAAGAACAGCGAGCACCCAACTTGTCCTTTGTGGTTTTCTTTATTGTTTACTTAGCCCAAGCTTCCACTTAGAAAGACTTGTGTTATGTTTCTCTTTTGAATTTTAACAAGAGGAATTTAGCAAAATGCCCTTGAATTCTTGCAAAGTCTTGAACGTTTACAAAAGAATGTGCAAAATGATAAGTACCCTCCTGCCCCAGGATTTTCTCTAGGATGTGGACTTGTTAAGTAAATAGTATGTATGATCATATGTCTGAACATTTTTCATCTGGACTTGCTTTAAAATTATACTTAGTGAGAGTTTCTAATATACAAATAGAGGTCAAGTCCCTTGGAATTATTTTAAATTCTTTTGCTTCATTAGAATTTTGTTGTATTGAATATTTCTTGAAGTAAGTAGGTTAACATGTAGACTTTGGAAAAATGTGTAACCTCTGTCCCAAGGACATTCCTTTTCACAGGTGTGCCTTACTACATATGTGAGACCAGTCTAGCACTACATATGCATAAGTATTTAAGAAATTTCACATTCAATTTACATGATCAACAAGATGATGGGAGTAGTTATTTTCTGCAAAGTTTTCTAATCCCCCAAAACTTCAGAAAAAAGAATTATATGAAAGTTTTACAACAACTAAAGCTGAATATATCAAGTTAGAAGGCAGACACCTCACACGAGGTAAATACCAGATGAAATATTATTAGGTAACTTAATTACTGGGACAGCTAAGTGGAACAGTGGATAGATACAGTGCCAGGTCTGAAGTCAGGAAGATCTGAGTTCAAGACACTAGCTGTATGACCTTGGGCAAGTCACTTAATCCTGTTTGCCTCAGGTTCCTCATCTATAAAATGAGCTAGAGAAGGAAATGGCAAACCACTCCAGTATCTCTGCTAAGAAAACTCTGAAAGGGACCATGAAGAGTCAGACAGAACTGAAAGTTAATGCCCAAGTTTTTGTAAGTGCTCAGCCCTTCCTTGCAATTCGGGAAAGGAAGGCAGTGTCCGGGGGGATGGGCTGATGCTGCATTCTCTGATTATTGTGTTACCTGAACACACAAGCTTGATCATTTAAAGCTCCCATTCAATGTCCTCAGAAGCAGCATAAGCAGGCCTTCAGGCTGGTCCTTCAAAGTCGACTTGTGAGAGTCCCTCCTTTGCACCCGTTTGCTAATATTTAATTTTGACCCATCATTCCACATCTTAGAAGAGGTGACAGACACTAGTCTCCTTAGCTGCAGGAAGGCAAAAACTATTGGGGAAGTGTAAGTGGAAGATATGGTCAGGGCAGAAGTGGCTAGAATGGACCAAACTTCTGTGCCTAAGTGGAAAGGGACTAGAATTCTAACTCGGACCAGTTACGTCCTCCAGAAATTTAATCTAGGAATAGACCCATCATTTCCTCAATAAAAGGATGCAGATAATGCCCAGCTTCAGGGAAGAACTGTATACCAGGAGAAAGGGGAACAGATTGAGGTAGAACAAAGACAAATGACAACACATATAAGAGAAAGGCTGAAAGAACAAAATCCACGGAAGAAAACTTAATTATAAATGTAGGTCACAAGGCAGAGAAGCCAACATGAATCAGAACGAAAAATGGGTAAAAAGTCAAAGGGAGACCAGAATATAGTGAACAGTTATTGTACTCTGAAGTAAATTGAACCAAAAATACATGACCAAAAAGAGAATTCTATGGATTCCCCATGGGACAACTGCAAAACCCAAGAATGATTCAAAAGAGAAAGGCAACTTTAAAAAGAGGATATGAGGCTTGAAATGAGAATTGTCAAGATCAAACAAAAGAACACAAACAAGGTGGAAAAATTAGGAAAAAAGATGGAGAATCTCTTTAAAGAAGTCAAGGTTATGAAAGAGAAAACAGAAGATTTGTATCTCAAAAAATTTAGAAGTTGAAGAAAATGTCACAGATGAATAAAAGGTAACAACTTTAGAAGATCTTCTGAATTCTAGATAAGCTAAAGCAACTGATGCATAGAAATAATTTATTTCCCAGAAGAACATGATAAATCAAAAAACCTGAATGTCATATCATATAAAATAATACAATTAAACTACTCAGACCCATTGAATACAGAAAACAGAGCATACACTTTTGAATATAGCAAACACATCCACAGATTGTTTCTAGAGAAAAATCCCATGCTTGAACTTCTAAGAAATGTAGTGGTTAACTTTCATACTTTCAATAACAAACATTACATTTTTGCAAGCAGCTTGGAGACTTTTGTCTATAAATAGAGCATCGGCCCTGGATTTAGGAGGTCCTGAGTTCAAATCCAACCTCAGAAACTTAACACTTACTAGCCATGTGACTTTGGGCAAGTCACTTAACCCCAATTGCCCTGACTTCCCCCCTCCAAAAAGCAAAAAATAAAAATAAAAAAAAAGAATAAATTCTTCAAAGCTGAACTTAATCATCAACCCAAAAAATGGTCTTTTAAAAAAAAGGCAAGTATTTGAGGAATTCCTGAAAAATCAACCAAACTTAGAAGTAAGCAGAACGTTGAACTTTCAAATTTCTAAACAGAAGAAACATAAAAAGGGTAAATAAGCATAATTACCAAAGAAAGATAAGTACTGAAATCAACATTATAATGTTTATAGGCTATAGTTTAAAATCTTGAATTGACAGTTAAAAGAAAGAACAAGGAAAGAAAATCAAGGGGCAAAAAGGACTTAAGGTGTTAAAGATTTAGGGGGAACTTAAAGGATCAGAAGAAGAGAAAGAAAAGTTGAATGAATAATTCAGGGTATAAATCTGGTGATTTTAAAAGCTAGAAAATCAATATAAATAAACTAAAAACCAACATAAAAGAATATATATTGGAAGGTAGTGGAAAAAATAGATGAAAATTGAAAGCAAAACACACTAGTTGGTCAGTGACAATATAATAAAAAGTGAATACTATTTACACATGAAAACCAAAACACTATAGAAATAATAAAACTAAATACTGACTCATTGAAAAGTCTTATAAAATGAATAGAACATTTGCTTGCCTGATCAAAAAAGCAAGATTGCCAAAATAAAAAATAAACACAGTAAAATCAGAACAAAGAAGAAACAAAAAGAATGAT
>CM053583.1:240948088-241025416 GCA_028627135.1 Pseudochirops cupreus | reverse complement strand
CTAGTCATATAAGGTGGTTCATCTTCTTTGGGATTGAATACAGGTTCGAGTCCAGGGAACTCCACACTATTTATGTGTGTCTAGGAGAATGGTGATCCTTGGGTAAGGGTCTTATTAGTCTGTATCTGTGAGCAGCAGAAGGGGACCAAGGGAGTTATCCTAGGACTGTTACTAGCAATGACTGATCGTAAATGGACTAGAGCCTTGACTAAGTGGGTTTGTGACTGACAGCCTTGTCCTGAGGTGCCTCCTACCCCTTATGTGGAGACCCATGCAAATATATTCTTGGCTTCCTTTAAACTCCAACTAAAATCCCACTTTTTATAATAAGCCTTCTCCAACTTTCTTAATTCTAGTACCCTCTCTCTCTTAATTATTTCCTATTTATTCTGTTCATAGATTGCTTTGTATATACTTGTTTTCATGTTGTCTCTACTATTAGAGTTTGAGCTCTTTGAGGGCAGGGACTGTCTTTTTCCTCTTTTTGTATCTTCAGTTCTTAGCACAGTGCCTGGCACATTGTAGATGCTTAATACACGTTTACTGGTTGATTGACAGAATGTCCCTATGGAGGCCATCAAGTGAAAAAAATATGTTCCTATAAAATCTGTGAAGATTGATGGGTACTGGGGAAGTAGGGTTCATGCTAAAAAAAAGACATTTGTCAAAGATTTGCTATTCCATGGTCTTTAGAGCCATGACAATGATTATAGCCACTATTGTATGTGCTATCAAGGAATCTCAAGACAGGCATAGGTGTCAAAGGATGCTCTATATTGCTGAGTTCCACACAATGGTAATTGCTGCCTATTTTGGGGACCCAAGTTTCTGGTCATGGTGGAACTGTGATACAACTAGAGAGATTGAAATTAGAGCTGCTGCTCCCTGTTTCAACAGAAGGCATCCACCATGATGTGTACTCAGATTGTTGGGAACCACAAAAATGATCATGCAGAGAATAGGGTTCATTGGTTGTGGCATGGTGGATATGTATTTCAGAAGGGAGGTATTTTTAAGTTTTAGTGATATATGAGAACTTGTAGTAGATGTTACATGTCTTTGAATAAGCCAGTGAATGAATGAAAAAGCAATTATTGTATACCTACTATGTGCAGAGCACTATTTTGGTTTTGAGCTGATTTTCAAAGGTAGCTTTAATGGCCAAACTCTCCCTGTCATAGATATCATTGTACTTTTCACTATGTATCATTTTTTTTGACAGTAGACAGTTAAGAAATGGAAAAAATTTTTGAGACCCAGGGCTTATACCATAGGCTTTATGTTATAAGCTGCTGGGAGGTATCCATCTCCATCATGAATGTTTGCTTGAGGTCAGGCCTGATTAAATAAGAGCTGAGGTTCAGCTTGAAGGCAGTCTGAGTAGCTGGAGCCCTGAGTAGCTGGGTGCCTTTTAAAAGAAGTCTATGATGAGTGAAACCTTTGGCAAAAGCAGTATATAAGAAATTGGTGAACCTAAGGAATTACTGTACTACAGGAGTATTGTTTGGTTGGCAGTTCCCAAATTGTTACTCCTTTTTAAAGTAATGCACCAAGGGAGATGATAAAGGGAAGCAACATGGTGTAGTGGAAAGAGCAACTGAATTAGAGTCAGGAAGAATTGTGGTTCGGATCCCAGACCTAGAACTTAGCTGAGTAACCAAGAGAAAGCCATTCAACTGTGGTGCCTCAGTTTCCTCATCTGCAAAGTGAAGATAACAATGCCTACAATGATTACTACAGGGTTATTACGAAGCATCAAATGAGTTAATGTGCTCAGAAAACCTTAAATGATTTGTAAATTCTAGTAGTTATTATAATGTATTCTGAAAATTCCAAGAACTTTTGATAAAAATCATATTTTTCTAGTTCAGTGCATAGCCACCTGGAAAGTACTGAAGGATAGTTTTTACATGCTGGGTGTACTTGAGTATCATATTAGAAAAAGTTAAGACTCCATTAAAGGGATCAAGGAAATATCTAAAGATGTTATTGGCAATAGAATGTTGCAGGGGCATTATATAATCCAAATGGCATAATTTCAAGTATCCATAACTTACCTGGAATGTTGTTTTCCATTTTCAACCTTCACGTATCTAGAATAACCTCCTTATGGTTCTAATTTGGTGAATGATATATTCACTTGCAGGTTTTTTCCCTCTTTGTTCACAAAGAGGGAAGAGGAAGTAAATATTTATTTTGAAAGTCTTATAGCTAGATAGACATTGTAGTATAGCATATACTATATATTATAGTATGGTATTTTATATGTTTATACTCTGTATAGTATAGCATAGTATACTACATTAAACTTTATACCATATCCCCAGTCCCCAGACTTAGCCTTTTGCTTCACTGAGACTACTGAGGCCAAGTGTAAGCCCTCCCCTCTCTTGAAAACTTCTTAGCATCATTGCCTACTCTCTTTTCTTTTCCTCTGATCGCCAAAGAAGAGTTAACTCTACTCTTTAACATTCACTGAATCTATGATCTCATGTGGGTGCTTCATCCAACAGTACAGATCACAACCTGTCCATAACTCCTCATTCTGTGTGACTCTTGTCCGTGTTCTCCCGTGGTTCTACCACAAAGGATCAGTCTAATATCTTGGAAGTCTTTCTGCCTTTTGACATCCTATGAGTATGAGAGTGGCAACTGGTTGTCTATTTGTCTTCCCTTGCTCATGCTATGTGAGCAGCCTATCTTCTTTTCTGATTGCATATTTCCCTTTACTCTATTGGTATACAACATGTCTCAAAAGTCTTAGCATGGTGTTTAAGCTTTAGTAATTCCAAACTGCACTAAGACTTTTGGGACACTTGGAGATATCCTGTAGTCTGCTTGTAATCACAGTGCATCTCTCCAATGGATCACCTATAACTGCTTGTTTGGATACAGTGGTATAGCAAGATTTGAAATCATCTAACATCACAGAAGAATATTTTTCTCTGTGTGTTTTTTTAATGGGGTTTTGCACCACTGAGCATCTTCAATTGTTGAATATACTATATGAATTCCAAAATGAAATACATCCTGTTCTCTTCTTCCTATTTAGTTCTGTATGTAACTCGTTGTCCATCTGTAATGCCAATTCCAAATGTGTGAGATGATATATTAGCTCAATGGACTGGTAATCCAATTGCACAACATGGTCTAGATAATAGGCATTTTCCATCCATTCCTATTCTAAATCCAATTCCAAAGAATTTCTACCCTCATGTTATGGGAATCTGAAGATCTTCCCTACCCGTAGGCCCTTTGATAGGCTTAAGTGACTCTGAGAACCTTCCCTGATTTGAAAATATACTCTGGCCCCCTCATAGGCTGAATGTGATCACATGGAGCCTGTGGCAGGAAGCTTGTTTTTCGGGAACGCCCACACCTTATTTCTTTGTGACTGGGCAGTGGGTCAAGAGGGTTGTGACATTCTCTGATCCAGGAGAAGGCTATATATACCCTGATGTGAGTTTTTGCTTTGGGGCTCACTTTGGAAAGAGTTGTGTGATTTGTCCAGATAAGACTCTGGGCAGCTGTTGAGCCCCGCCCCCCGCCTCCGCTTTGAAAATCCAGATGTTGGTGCTTCCCTCTCTGGTAACTGACTAGGTATGGATGTGATGGTCAGAAGGCTGGAAGCCCATCTGCTGATCTGTTTTTTTGTCTGTTTGTAACTTCTGTTTGTATTCTCTGAAGTTCAGGGTGTTGACTTTTCCCCCTGAACTAAGTAAATGATATGTTTGCTTGATTAAAGTAAGATTGTTAACCCATTTTGAGTTGCTTTCCTTTAGAAAAGCAGATCTAAGAACCTGTGCTAGCAGCCACCCTGGGTATGCTAGCATACACCTCACTAAGAATTTATTCAGGAAACAGTCTTATTCTTTACTAAGACTAATTCCTTCGCCTGTATCATTGGTCCCACTCATTCTTTTTTATTTCTTTCTTGAGCCATCCATTCTCTTTGATCTCACCACTCTTATCAGTCTATAAACATGTTCATGTCTCTCCAGTTCCAAAAAAAAGTTCTTCCCCTTGATACTTCTATTCCATTGAGCTATAACCTCATCTGTATCTATCTAACCTTTATACCTACACTTCATCATTTCACTTACTAAAATCACTTTCTATTTCTGAAAGTTAGCTACTGAGTTTCTGAAATCTACTGAAAATGCTCTCTCCTAGGTCATCCATGATCACAATCACTAAAATCTTTTTCTTTTTCTTTTTCTTCCAGATTTCATCTTCCTTATTTGTCCCTGATGTTTCAGCTATATTTGTCTTTGTTGATTACTCTCTCCTACTAGATGCCTTTTTATTTCTTAGCTTCAGGGATACCACACTCTCTCAGTTCTCCTACCTCTTTAACTAGTTTTCCTGCCTTTGTTAGCTTTTCAAGATAGATGTTATCTAAGGTTTTGTCCTTGATCTTATTCTCTTCTCTCCTTGTATTCTTCCCTTCATAAATATCATTCATTTCCTTGGTTCCAATGATCATCTGGCAACCAAATCTCTATCTCTTTCTAACCTTGACCTCTCTTTAGAGCTTCAGACTGAGGTATTCTTTCAAATGTGTGTGTGTGTGTGTGTGTGTGTGTGTGTGTGTGAGAGAGAGAGAGAGAGAGAGAGAGAGAGAGAGAGAGAAACATTGTTTTCATCAACTCCAGAAGTACTGGCTTATGATATTAATTCCTTCACTAAGTCTGAAATTATAAGCATCACCTCACAGGCAAGGACAGACTGACTTCACTGCTTGAGGTCCCCTTTTTCATTAGGAGCACCCTATTACATTGGCCCAGATTTTCTGTGTCTGGTCTGTTATTATCAAACATGTAATAATACCATGTTGGTCCAAATGTAGACTTCACTTCTCCTACCTTAAATCTGGCTAGTTCAAAGCCTGAGTGTTTATAATTTGTGTTATTTTTCAGTGTTCATTTAAGTACTTTTTCTTTAAAAGAAACATCATTTTAGGATGATATCCTTTATTTGGGGGCAACTTATTTCAAATAATATGGTAAATCACTGATAATTATAAAATAACCTAGAGAGACCTTATTTATGTTGGGGAAATAAGTCATTGTAGCAGCTTATCCATTAAAGGCTAAATAATTGATTTATTCATTGACAAAAAAATCATCTTAATTACTTAGCCCTTAGGGAATGAGCCATTCTGTATAGCTGATATCTCAGGTAGTGGGAAGGATATTTATTTATGGTCAGAAGACTTGAGAAGTGGCACTAAGTCCTGGTTCTAGCACTTACTAGCCAAGTGACTTTGAGCAAGATTAATTTCTCATACCCTTAATTACCTCAGTTGTCAAATGGGGATAATACTTGCTACTACCTACTTCACTGACTACCTTTGACTATTATTCCCTTCAGCACTGATGCTTATTCAAAAAAATTAACTACAATAAATGAATTGTTTTAGAGATGGAATGTACACTTCTTTGCCTTCCTTGACGTACCATGCCATGAAGTTGGATTGCAGTCCATTGAGTTAATATTTTACCCCATATATTTGGAAGTGGCACTATAGATGGACAAAGAGTTCTAGATATAACTCCTATAAATAGGAGGAACAGAATAGTATGTATTTCATGTTGGAATTCACATGGTGCACTCAACAATTAAAGTTGCTCAATGGTACAAAACCCCATTAAAAAAAACCCAGAAATATTCTTCTCTGATGCTAGATGGTCTAAAATCTTGCCATACAACTGTATCCAGGCAATCAGTTATGTATGATCCAATGGAAAGATGCACTGTGATTACAAGCATGCTACAGGATATCTCCAACAGTAACTTATGCAAGGTGTCTAAGCAGAAACCTTGAGGGTCTTCACTTCCCACACTGATTTTTTTGACAAGATGAAAGACCATTCTTTGTCTCATTTTATCCTAGCCTCAGTAATTGAATGGGCATTGCCTCAGTCAAAGTGAGAACTTGGAAAGACCTTAGCTTAAGAAGGCCAAGGTCTCCCACTGCATCTAGGGCCATCTCCATTTCTGATTTACATTTTGCCACTGGACCCAGATGTCTCTGGAGGAAAGAATGAGATTGGTGACTTTGCACAGCCCTGCCTCACTTAAATCCAATTCACTTGAAAGTCATGACATCCCCTTCCTGATGTCATGGTCCTCTTCAAGAACAAAGGACAAACAACAACCTGTAAGTAGCTGTCCCACTGGGGCCCCAACTGACCAGTTCCGATTGAGCAATGCAGCTCCTTCCTTCCTTCCCTGCTTCCTTCCTTCCTTCCTTCCTTCCTTCCTTCCTTCCTTTCTTCTTTCCTTCCTTCTTTCCCTGCCTTCTTCTTCTTTTCCCTCTTCTTCTTCTTTTCCCTTTTCTCCCTCTTCTCCCTCCTCTCCCTCCTTCCTATCCCTTTGTCCACATAGGGAATCCTCAGGTGCTGTGCCCAAAAGAATGTGCATTTTGATCACTGAAACCTTGCAAAATATCTTGGGGTTTATGGGCTAGATTTCTTTTTTATGGACCATGCCTTAAACCCAAATCATACTGACCATCATTGATTGGTCAACAATAGGTCCCAGCCCAAGACTCACTTGGTCATTGTTTGGATTCCGATGGTTCAGAGTGAGTGTAAATAGAAATTGTTTCTGTTTTGGTCAGAAACTCTGGGGGTCTTCACCTCCTAGATTGATTTTTTTTTTTTTGCACTAAGTTAAAGGCCATTTTTTTTGGTCTCATTTTTTTTTACCTAGCCTTAATCAGTGAATGGGTGTTACCTCAGATCAGCTGAGCTCTGGGAAAGACCTTAGCTTAGAAAGGCCAAGACCTCCCATTGCACCTGGGATCATCTCCAGTCCTCTGATGTATATCTTCTCACTGGATCCTTTGGAGGAGAGTGTGAGGCTGGTGACTTTGCACAGCCCTGCCTCACTTAAATTACCGCTTCACTTACAAGTTATGATGTCTCCTTCCGGTGTCATGGTCCTCTTCTATAACAAAGGACAAACATCAACAACAGCAGATTGTAAGGGACAGAATGGAAATTTTTCTTGATGACCTCAGGGTCATCATTATGTACATCAGGTCTGGTTGTCCCTATGTTAGATGATCTCAGTCTTCCAGACTTTTGGATTTCCTAATCTTTCTGTTTCTTCCCTTTCTGTCAGTATATTGTTAACTGTAACTCCTTACTATCATCAGATGGTTGGTTGGCTGAAGTATCTCTTCTTCCTACTTACAACTCATTGCTTCTAGTCTGCCATGGAGTAGGCACTAAGAGAACTTCATTTGTTTGAATTATTTGTTAAATAAAAGAGAGAGGGGTGCTAAGATATTTTCCTGGGAATAAAATGCTCCTGTAATAGTACATGGGTTTAATGACATCTGTTTTGTTTGGAGACCTTTTTTGATTACTTCTTTACTCTTTCTTTTTGTATCATGTTCCAGATACGTAATTATCAGATAGATGAGTTCTAGATAAGTGTTATGTTTCTGTACAGGTGTCCCAAAAGTTATAATGCAGTATTAAGCTTTATTAACCTCAAAAGTATTAATGTTTCCAACTAACAAAAATGACATTTCAAAGCCTAATTATACAAAATTTAAAAATATTTGTATTTTTTATCAAAATTCTATATGTCCACTCTTCTGTACTATCCATTGTTCTAGTCAATTTTCAATCTCTGTAAAAATTCGTATTAGATGCTACTAAGTGACTGAAAGGATTGCATTTGTAATCTTACCTTTAATAAAAATCCAAAAGTTTTTTTTTTACAAATGACAGTTTTAACATGATCTCACAAGAAAAGGTCTGAGAAAATGTCATCCAGAAACTGTCTCACAAGAGATGTCTAATGGTAGAGTGTTCCATCTTGTTAAAATTAAAATTTGTTATTCAAAATTCACAAAACTAAGTAAATATAAAAGAAATTTAAGTAGTCAAACTATTAAATGACTTTTTGGTATTTTGTAGCATCAAAACTTCTGACTTTGTCAGTTCTCTCTAATCCAACTTCCTTCTTCCATATCCTGGACCCATTTGTGGACTTTAATTGCAAGTTTTGTGAATTGGAAGAAGTCCAGTATAATCTATTTTTAAAAGCTACGTACCATGAGAGATCATTACTAAAATACTGCTTGAAGATATGGTAGAAAGTTACTTCTATGAAATGTTAGCTAAGACTTCCATGCATTTTAAAAGGGAAAATTATGAACTGAAATGACCTAAAATTGGAACTAAATAAGGTATTTTCTTTGCATATGCATGTCAAAGGCATTGGCAGTAAGTTTTATGGTCATTCTCTCTCTCTCTCTCTCTCTCTCTCACACACACACACACACACACACCTGAGCACACATGTATGTGCACACATACACATACATACACAAATTCACACACAGAGCTGTGCCAATTTCAGATGAGATATGAATTTATTCTTCACTATTGTCTCTCAGTAAAGAGATTTGTTGCTTGGATCTCACAGATTCTCAGGAAGTACACATATTGGCTTATTCTCAATCGGACTTTTTACTTAAAATGAACGTTCTTCACAAAATATTTGAAATATAAGCAGGTTTGCAATTAATTGATTGGGTAGTAGCTCATTCTCATCCTCCTCCCATCCTATTCAATAATTTAATATATTGTGCCAATCCCATGGTCCCTGTTTATATAAGTATATGTGTACATATACGTATATATACACATACATATACATGTGCATATATGTATGTGTATATATACATATATACATAAATATACATATATATACATATCTCTATGTCTATCTATATCGATATCCTAACATTAGTCTAGATTTAACCCTTAAGGAGTCCATAGTAGATTAAGGAAGGTCTGAATACTGGTTCATGCCTGGAGTAGGATAATGAAAAAAAATCCCTAAATTATGCTTCTATTTCTACAGACCCTACTTCAGTTCCAAAGACTAAATGATAATTTGTTTTGCTTGTGCTTTAACCCTCAATCAAAAGCATTTGAATGTGAAAATATTGACTGAGTTCATTGGCATAAAATTTAAGGTATGACATTTTAATATACCTCAGACTCCTAAACTTTTCATTGATCATGATAACAACTGGCCTGTAATTAAGATATAGCCTGCTAGCTAAATAGAAAAATAATAAGTTTTATATCATAAACAGGAAATAATTCTCAATTTTTCTATTTGTTCTTTTTGTTGAAAACATTAGGCTTCGATCTTTATTCATATCAAGGCTGAGGTTGATATATGCAGCATGGAAGAACTCTTTGAAGATTGATAAATTATGTTTTTGTGTTTATAGTTCTATTGTGAAGTACTCACACTTCTGAGTCTTGCTTTTTGCATATTCATGACAGCCAGTACATGTGAGCAGCAGAACTTGAACCCAGATTAACATGACTCTGAGGCCAGCTCTCTGTTCACTACACTAGGTTTCCCGTCATTGTTATCCTAAGAATCATCAAATCATTATTTCAAAAGAATGATAATACAGAACCAAAATAGCTATGATTTGAATTATCATGAATTCCCAAATATTATGGTATAAATGAATTAGATTATATTATATGCATATATAAAACATATACACAAAAGCACATTTAGTTCATGGTCCTCCATATTTCAGATTATTAATTTTGTGGGTTATCTGTGACTGGATTTAATGTCCAGTTTGATCTTATTTATCTGACATGATTGAGGTCTGTATTCCAAAAAATAAATTTCCCATTCAACTAAAGCTTACTCCTTAAGAAAAAAAAAATTTTTTTTTTTTACCATTTTAGCTGAAAAATTTTTTAAAATAGGTTTTACAATTCTCAACTATCTTAAACAGATTATGTTGAAGAACCTTTTGGGTAGAGAGCTCGCCTTCAAACTAGAAAGATCCAGGTTTAAGTGTCTTATACATACTAGCTATGGGACCCTGGGCTTCTCAGTGTTCTAGACCAGTCTCTAAACTGAGGCTGGGATCCCCAGGAGACCATAGCCTGACTCCAAATGGTATGTGATCAACCAATAAGAGAGTTGGAAGATGGGACACATTCTGCACTCCCCATGATACCCATTTTCAGGACTTTGTCTCCAGCACAATCACAGCTACTCTCATTCCCCAGCATCTCCCAATGTTACCCTTTCCCTCAGCTATGAAAACTCTCAAGCAGCTTAGCTCCTCAGGATGGTTATGACCTTACTGCCAGAGGCAGCTGTATCACTGGGAAATTACACACACACACACACACACACACACACACACACACACACACACTTCTCCTGGTCCATCCCTTCATGGCTATGGCAGGTGCCCCTCAGCTCTGAAATGGTGACTGAGGAGCAAAAGCTCTGCTTCCATCTCCCCCCACCCCCTCCCTTTTAGTTTTGTAAGGAGTTACACAAGATGAGCAGGCATAGATGGACTGGGACAGATCATAGATCTTATTAAATACCTTTTCTCTGAAACCCACTTTTCTTCCAAACTTCCATATTATTGTCAAGGGCACCACCATTCTTCCAGACACCCAAGTTCACAACTTCAGTCTCATATTCTATTTCTCACTCTCCTTTACTCTGCATATCCTTTCAGTTGTTAAATTTTAGCGTTTTTATATCTGCATCTTTTCCATCTCTTCTTACTTCTTCTCCTAGCCAGTACTCCAGTTTAGGATCTTATCTTCTCTATCCTGGACTAATGTAATAGCCTCACAATTGATCTTTCTGTCTCAAGTTTTTCTTTTCTATAATTTATTCTCCACACATAGCCAAAGCAATTTTCCTAACGCGTTGGTCTGGCCATGCCACTCCCCTATTCAACAAACTTCAGTGGCTCCCTATTGACTCTAGGGTCAAATATTACTTCATCTTTGACTCACACTTTTAATCCATATTTTTGGGTAAATGTTTGACTCACTATTATGATGACCCTCATTATTAATGTCTATTTTTAAGCCACAGTGCAAATATGGTTATGCTTTCACAGGCTACTGAAGTGTCAGGAATCTTTGCCTTTATTCTGTTTCCCCTTAAATTTATTTTTAATTTATTTCTTTAATTTTTAAATTCAATTCAATTTTATTCTCAGTTCTGAATTCTCTCCCACCCTCATTTTCCTCCCCCACTCATTGGAAGTCAAGAAAAACAAAACTCATTACAAAATGTATTGTCATGCAAAACAAATTCCTGCATTAGCCATGTCAGAAGAAAGAATGAAAGAATTAAAGAAAGAAGGAAAGAAAGAAGGAAGAAGGAAAAGAAGGAAGGAAAGAAAAAGGAAGGAAAAGAAAAAAGTAAACTCAAATCTGGTCCTGAGTCTATCAGCTCTTTTTTTTTTTTTTGCAGGGGGAAGGACAGGGAAATTGGGGTTAAGTGACTTGCCCAAGGTTGCACAGCTAGTGAGTGTTAAGTGTCTAAGGTTGGATTTGAACTCAGGTCCTCCTGACTCCAGGGCCAGTGCTCTATTCACTGCACCACCTGGCCACCATGTCTATCAGCTCTTTGTTTAGAGGTTGATAGCTTGTTTCATCATGAGTTCTTTGGAATTGTGATTGGTCATTGTGTTTATCAGAGTTAAATAAGTCTTTTCAAGTTGATTATCATTATAATATCACTGTTATTGTATAATTGACTCTCCTGGTTCTGCTCAGTTTGCTGTGCATCAGTTCATACAAGTCTTTCTAGATTTTTCTGAAATTTTCCCCTTCATCGTTTCTTATAGCTCTTTACCTCTATTCTTTTTCTAAAAGTATCTTTTGTATTTATTTTTTATTCTGAACTTAAGAAATAAAACAAGCATTTCCATAACATAGAATAGAAATAAAAGATTATTGCGCATGAACCTGCAAATCTATTTTGTACAATTTGCTTTTCCTTTTAAATACATGATAAAGTTATCGTGTAACTTTACTTGTCCCCCTGACCCTAGAGATGGCTACCATTAGTCACAAACATGCGTCTATATATGTATATATACACACATAAACATATATGTATGTGTGTAAAACCATTCCATACATACTCCTATTTATCAGGTTTTTCTCTGGATGCAGAGAGTGTCTTCATTCATATATCCTTTGCAGTTAATTTGGGTGTTTATAACAGTCAAAATGACATTCATTCAAAATTATTCTTAAAACAACATTGATGTTAATTTAAACAACATTCTCTTGGTTCTGCTCGTTTCACTCTTCATTTTTTGGTGCAAGTCTCTCCATGTTTTTCTAAGATCATCAAACTCATCATTTGTTACAGCATAGTAGTGTTCCATCACACTCCTATAACCGCAATTTGTTCAGCCATTCCCCAATTGATGGACATCCCTGCAAGTTGCACTTCTTTGCCACCACAAAGAGAGCTACTATAAATATTTTAGAACACATAGGTCCTTTCCCTTTTTCTTTAATCATCTTAGGAAACAGACCTAGTAGTAGTATTTCTGGGTCAAAGAGTGTGGGCAGTTTAATAACTCTCTGGGCATTATTAGTGACCCCAACTATAATTTTTTTTATTTTCCCCTCTATTTCTCCATTATTTACCACTTTTAATGCTATCAGTATATTTGCCTCTCGTAGTCTTCTTCATTTTTTGTTTGTTACTTTTAATCAACTGAGGACTGGGAAACCAGGTGATACAGCTTGTCAAATCTGAACCAAAAAAAAAAAAGAGTAAATAGGCTGTTAATAGGGATTTTAGGGTAAATAAAGGATGTATGATTTACTAGAAGTCAAGTGTGTGAGCTTTGGTGCCTGGATTTTGTGACATCTGTTTTGACTGCCCCGTGGCCCTTTCTGCTTCCTTCTTAGTTCTCAGATGTCTATGATATCATAGATTTAAAGTTGGAAAAGGATCATAGACATGTTTTAGCTCTAGTCCAGCCTCCTTATTTTAGAGATGGGGAAACCAAGGCCTTCAGAGTTAGAATGACTTAGGACAAGTAGATAAGTAGCAAATGTGAGATTTGAATCCTGGTCCTCTGATTCTAAATTCAGTAGTCTTTGCTCTGTACCATGCTATATTTCCAAGAATTATGATGGCCAGATGTGTGAGGTGTTATTGTGTATGTTTCAGGAAATGTGCGCAGCCTATCAGAATCCATAATATATCACAATCTGAACAATAATGAACTCTGTCACAATAGAGTTTTACTGTGTTCCTTCCAATGATCTTCAATCAAGTCCAAGGTCATTTGAGGTTTTTTTTTTCTTCCCTAGAGGAGCCAATGAATAAGAATCTCTCAGGATCTTATAGTGTGAGTAGTACAGGAGTTCTACCTTGAATTCTGTCAGTGACTTGGGATGTGTCAACCATCCTTGTGTTTATTGTGTCATTAAAATGACCTAATATATGAAATCTTTGTGTCATATGAAAGGTCAACTCAATTTTATCTGGGGGCTGTCAATGTCTTTCTTTGAATCAAGTCTTCTAACCAAACCATCATCCATTTATGGGTTGCCAATTTGTGTGCAAAGAACTTTTCTGATGATCTGTATATTAAGAAAACAACCAATTTATGTGATTTTAGGGTCTTGGGAAAGAATTTTCAGTGAAATGATTGACTATATTCTGAAACTTAAAAAATGTATACAGCCAATGCATGCTCTGAAATCAGTCAAGTTGAATTCAGGCATTTCTCGGGGCCTACTGCATGATATAAACCAGTTTTACTTGGTTAATGTGAACAAAGGGAGGAGGGAGAGGGATTTCTTTGTTACTATTCATCAGTTTTCCTGAACCAATTTTTTTTTTCTTGATCAGTTTTACCCCAATCTTTAGTCTAATGTATCCCTGAATATGGTTATGTGTCACACAATTACAGAAGTCACTGAAGATGGCACTGTGCTCTTCCCCCTTAGAATGAGCTAGCAGCCAGGTGAGACAGAGAATGGGGAACAAAGCCACATCTGGGCCCATCATCTTAATGCAGTGTGCTTAATCTGAATTTTATGGCTTGGAGAACAGATTATAGGGCTTCTGTGAGAGCCTGAGAGTAACACTATGGACACTGCATTTCAATACCTCCTTCACTAATCTTTTCCCCCCACTGCTCCCATTCCCTGGCTGCTCATTTCACGCAGGCACTTAAACATGACGGATAATTGTGTTCTGCTTATCAATGTTTAATTTAAGGGCTGTTCCATCTGACCTGGATGCCCTCTGCCAGAATCGTGGCTCGTTATTGATTTCATGGTCACACCTGTGACATTACCTGCTTTGTAGGAAGTGGGCTCTGACGTCCCTATGAGGCCTTTGCAGTCAGACCTAATTGTCAAGAAGAATAATTGAACTAACAAAATCATTACAGCTGATCTGGGCATTACCACTGTTTTATCTGCCTCTAATTAGGTTGCAGTGATGTCAACTGGTAAGAGTAAGCTTGCCACGCTAGGTTTGGTGATAACAAACACCAGGGCCAACAGAAGAGCTGAAAGTCATCTTCTTCACTGCCATCCATATTCTTCTCATGCTTTGCAATACAGGAAATCATTTAGTACTGACTGGTGGCTACTTAATGTAGGAGACCAATATCTAAAAAGTGAGATTCTTAGTGACTCTGACTTGTGGGAAAGGGACTAATTTTATAGATATATTAGAATCTTCATCAAATGTTGGAGCTGGGAAAAACCTATGAAGAAATGCTATTTTGCTCCATTTCAGAGGTCAAGACTGGGAACAGGGAGAGACTTAAAACATATTATAAAAAAATGCTCACTAGTGGGACTTGACATAAATTTCCTCACTACTTCGTATCAGTGGGCCTATGGCCAGTTCCAGTGGTTTCTTGGATCCTCCTTTCTGCCCAGAGATAAACACAAATTGAAGGACCCTCCACTAAGGGATGTCCACCTTTCTCAGGTATGCACCCAGGACAACTTTCCCTGACACTCAGATTTGGTGGTATATGAAGGAGACACATGAAACTCACACAAATGGAGAGGAAATTTCCCTGGGGCAACACTCTAAGGGACTCTCATTCTTTCTAAATGAGCAGCAACCTTCCTGGCACACTGGAGCCAGCAGCTTGAAATGATCAACAATTCAACAGCTAAAGGGTTGTCTCTTTTGTCAGCCTGTATATCTTGGTTAGTGACTGTGTGAATGGAAAATAGGCTGGAGGGGAGAGTATGGCGATTTATCCCAGCTCTGTCCTCTGTCCACAGTTTCATGAGGTTCTGTTCATGCCTTGTTTTTCCTCCCTCTTTTTGCCTTCTCTGTCAGAATGGTAGCTAACTTTGGCTGTACCTCTGCACTCATCTAGTCCAGGTGAGAGAACTTAAGTGTCTTGCCTAGAGAATTAAGTGTCTTGTTCAAGGTTACACAGCATTGGTCTCCTGATTCCCACTCTGGTGATCTTTCCAATATACCACATTGCCCTCCAAATTAGCTCCCATAAAAGTGTCCATGAGTTACAAATGAACGTCTGGTTTTTGCTGTCAGTTTCTGGAAAATGACTATACAGTTGTAAAATACTATTATTGCTATTTAGGGATTAAGCGGAAATCCAATATGAATGAGTTAGTTTGGTAAATTTTCATTAGTTCACATAGGTGTAAGGACCTGTAACCTGGGGGTGGGTGTAGCATAGAACACCCTCTTTCCATAAAGGTGAGAAGATGCTGGCATCCCAAGGGACAGGCTACAGAGGGTAAGAGAGAGGGCAGTCACTCACTCCTTTTAAAGTCTCTTGAATGGATATCTCCTCTTCCTGGTTTTGTAACCAATCCTGTTTAATATCCTCCCTCCCTCCCTTCCACAAATCCTCCCCTACATCATAGGAACCAAGGGATTCAACCAGGAACTTCTGGTTGCCCCCTGCTTCAATGAGAGGCCAGGACATCCATGTCAGTAGAATTTGTCAGAGCATATGCTCAGCAATTCCACTTTCCCAAACTTCCTGTCACAGGGTCCAAGAGATCAATCTGGATCCTCTGGCTACTCATGTCCATTAGCAGATGCTAGGGCATGTATCCAGCCCCACAGAGCCAGAGAGCAGGTATACCAAAACAGCAAGTGAGGGTCAGGTATCATTAAGCCTTTGCTACAATGGAAACCCACATCAAGATGATGGGCAAGCTCTAGAGAGCTGAGGTTTTCTTAGTTACCAGCCAAGGCTTTTTCCATGGGGCCACAGTGCCTCTTGTCTGGAGCTTCATAGAATGAGCAATATTGGTGATGAGACATTTCAAGGAAATTGTTCTACCCTTTGTGTCACAGACAGAATTCCCATGTTGAGTTAAATACAGCCCCAAGACCAGATTACACCCCAGATATCATAAAGGTCTTTGTTCCAGGAAAGAATGAATTTATTTCTTTCAATAGTATGTTACATTTTCATTTAAAATTAGAAAAGTTCAAATAGATAGTTCAGAATTGTGTGCAGATGATGTGGCCATTTAACATAGTAATTTCATCCCATTTATCCATAATACAATAGGAAAACTCAAATACTTCATATCTTTTGGGAGCACGTCCTATATTGTCTCTTTTATGCAAAAGAGACAGATGACAAGTGGACAGAGAGGTTTCAGGGAGGGGTGGGAAGAGTAGTAATGAATGTACAATAAGTCAGGAGACAGCTTCTAGTCCTTGCTCTGTTGACCTTGGAACACATCTGATTCTAGCTTTGTCTCCTCTTCTGGAAATAGAGATTGGACTAGATGAACTTCATCCAGGCACTTTTCCCGCTCACGATTATAAAGTGATCAATATTGGGTGTGGGTTTAATGAGGGTAGAGGAGGGGTGAAGCAACTTCCAGGAAATGTCCTAGTGAACAGATTCAACCAGCTCTACCCTAAGGTTCAATACCAACGTTGGGAACTTTTTTTCCCCATGAAGAGTGGCACAGAAAAAAATTAATAGAAGATCACACTCAATATAAATCAACTTAACCTAGTTGGGTTTTGTTTTTCTTTTTTTTATATTCAAGAGCTATTAATTGACTTACTTCTGTGAAGAGATTAGGGAGGCCTTATCCACATTGATTGAAAGTTATATTGAAAGCAGCATTTTTTCACTATTTTGAGAAACACAGATTCAGTTTTTCAGTTTGGTTGGGTGATAATGGAGAAGTAGGAATAAAAGTAGTAGGTACTAAAGGGCAGGGAAACCACTCCTTAGTGAAAAAAAGCCTTCAGAAATAAATGGATTAACCAGTGTCCATAACTTTTCCATTTCTGAAACTGAGGACAATATGACACGATTTCTCTTTCCAGTAATAATTGATGGTCATAATGATAATCTAGAGGGTCTGAAAGAGCCTGACGTTGCTTCTGTATCAGTTGGACAAGGAAACTTTGATCCAGAGAGCCAGAAAACTAGAGAATTCAGAAACTGGAATAAAACTCAGCAGCCTTTGAATTCAATCCACATGCAAAAGGAATGCCCACTATAGCGTGCCAGCCTCTGCTTGAAAATCCCTAAGGAGAAGGAATTCTTCACCTCTTGAGATAGTCCATTCCACTTTGGGGCAGCTCTAATTGTTAAGAAGTTTTTCTTGACGTCAAATCTAAGTTTATCTCTTTAACTTTAGCCATTACTCTTGGTTCTGCCCTTTGGGGCCAAAGAGAACACACCTAACCCTTCTTCCACATATGTCTTTGGAGACTTGAAAACAGCTATCCTGTCCCCCTCCAACTCTTTTTAAGGCTAAACATGTTTCTTCAATGAAGTCATGGGCTCAAGGTCCTTCCATCATCCTGGTTGCCCTCCTCTGGATACTCTCCAGTTTATCCATGGTCTTTTTAAACCATGGCACCTCAGACTTGATTCCCCATGTTGTTTACCATGGCAGAGAACAATGGTTCTATCACCTCTATGTTCCTGGAAGCTATGTCTCTCTTTATGCAGCCCAAGATCACCTTAGCTTTCTTGGCTGCCATATTCTACTGCTGTCTCCCCATTTTATCCTTAGTTTACAGTTGAGGAAACTGAGATAAACAGAGGCTAAATAACTTGTAGTCCACTAAGACCACCAGGTCATTTTTCAAACAAACTATCTAACCATGTTTTCACTTTCCTGCACTTGTGAAATTAATTCTCTCTCTCTTTCTTCCTTTCTCTCCCTCCCTCTTTCTTCCTCCCTCCCTTTCTCTTTCATCTCTGTCCTCTCCTGTTTCTCTTTCTCTGTCTCCTTTCCTCCATATATTTATACATATATATATATATATACATTATAATACATGTGAATATGCATAAATATACATATGCATACATCTATCTATCTATGTAACCATATACACATATACAAGTGTATATGGACAAGTGTAGCTCCTTTCTATGCAGTGGTCTTCAAAATGGGAGTCCCAGACCCTGCTCTCACTCCACATACCCAATCAGTTGCTAATTTTTAAATTTCTACCTCTACAATGTATCTTGCATTTGTATACCTCTCTATTCATACATCCACACTCTAATTAGGTCCTCATCACCTCTCACCTGGAGTATTGCAATAGTTTCTTAATTGGTCTCCCTGTCTCAAGTCTCATCCCTTCTCTTCCATAAAGCTGCCAAAGTGATTTTCCTAATGGTGACAGGTCTGACCATGTCACTCTTCTACTCAATAAACTCTAGTGGCTCCCCATTGATTCTAGAATTAAATATTTTTTCATCTCATCCTTATAAAATATCCATTTTCATGTAAGTTCTAAAATGTATATAATTATCAGTATGTGTATCTAATTATGGGCAAATAAGTTTATTTTGTGGAGGAATGATCAAAATTTTATCTTTGTGAGTACAAGATCAAAAAAATTTAGAGACCATTATCTATGGTACTTAGTTTAAGGGATAAATGTAGACAGTCTTCTTTTTAAAACTCTTTGGATTAGATTTATAAGGCACCCGGCAAATATATTCTTACCAGCCTTTGTTAGTTACACTCCATTTCTGAAGCATATGGTTTTCATGATGGCTGTATTTGTTTGCTAGAATACGAGTGCACTGCTTTTCCTGGGGAACATTCAGAGGTTTGCTCCCATTCTTGTTTTCTGGGCTGGATTTCGTACAAGGCTCATTCCTGGAAAGGAAAACCCAGTATATTAGCAATTGCAAGACTTCAGCAGTCATCATAGCACTGAGCTGGTAGAGTCTTCCTCATATTCCTAAGACGCCCTCCTCCCCATCCAGCCCCTAACTGCACCTTTCCCTCTGTGCTTACCAGTCGTATTTCCCATTGATTTTGCCATGTGCGCCATGATCTCCAGATGTCCCAAAGGCACATTGTATGAAGTCTTCTCTCCGCTCTGGTAACACATAACACTTATGCTGTGGAACACCAGAGAGAGGGGCTTCACCAGCCATCCCACTACCACCTGAATCCCCTCCATTTTCTCCTATATCCCTTACAGTAATTAATTACATCTCTAGTGGCTTCATCTCTTTCTTTTGTAATCAGGTAGATAAAGGGAGAATTTTTGTTGGTGCCCTGTGGTATTCAAAGTGAAGGGCTTTCACACTGTCAGGGTAATGAATTCTGCAAGGGTTTGAAGGGCCTGGGCTGGGAGGATCTCTGTGTCATGTGTCTGGGAGTGACAACCCCCAGTGGTTAATTACTGCCACATGATGAGAGCTGAGCTGGTAGCAAAATGAGATAAGTTCATTATGAGCTAAATTTGAAGCTAATTGGATTCACATTTCCCCCCATCAGTATACATGGAGAGATTGTACCTAGAAATGTTTTTAGGCTATTATAAAAAAGTCACATTCATGCAAAAAACTGATAAACTGGCCATGATTGTTTCCTATTTTCTACTATAAGGAACTTTTGGGGATATTTGGTGGAGGGGCCCATGGTTGGCTAGGATTGCAGCTCTCCTTACATTGGAGCAGAGTATTTGTGTATAAATGAAGACTCACAGGATGTCAGAGTTGGAAGAAACATTAAAACTCATCTAGATCTGTACCCTCATTTTAAAAGTAAATAAAGTAACTGAGACCTGGAGAAGGGAAGTCTTGCTCAAAGTCACAAAGCTCAGAAGTAGCAAAGTCATGGTTATGAACCCAGGCCTCCTGTCTCTGAAGGCAGTACTCTTTCTATAACACTGTGATTCCTTTGTATTAAACTGATCTCTTCAGGTCTAATATTTAAAATATATTTAAATGTATCATAACATAAAATAAAATAGGGAATTTACACAGAAATGTAAGATCAGAAGCCATTCCCCGGTAGACAAGTTCTCAAAAGGATATGAATGGTTTTTCAAAAGAATTATAAACTATTAACAAATATATGAAAGAATACCCCAAATCACTAATAATAAGAGAATTGCAAATCAAAATAGCTCTGAGGTTTCCCTTCACACCCAGCAAATTGACAAACACGGCCAAAAAAATGGGAACAGTTAAGGTTGTAGAGGTTGTAGAAAGGCATGGTAAAGGTATTGGTAGATATACCATTTTCTAATCATTCTAGAAAGCAATTTGGAATTATGCTCAAGAAAGTCACTGAAGTGTACATACTCTTTGACCCAGAGATCTCTCTGAAGTAAAAAGAAAGGTTCCATAAGCACCAAAATATTAATAACAACTTTTTTTTAGTAGAATCAAAGATCAGGAAATAAAGAATTTCCCCATCAGTTGGTGACTATCTAAATGAGCTGTGGTATATGAATGTGATAAATAGTTGCTTTGCTGTAAAGAAATTACTCGCATGAGAGACAGCATAGAGTAGTAGATAGAGGGCTGGTCTTGGAGTCAGGGAGATCTGTTTTCAAGACCTGACTCTGACACATACTGGCTGTGTGACCTTGGGCAAGTTCCTTACCTTTTCATTGCCCTAAGCAACTCTCTTAAGACATGTAGGGAAGGAACCTATCTGCATTGGTAGAGAGAATTTCAGGCTTCCCTATAACAAGGAAATCTCAGATTAAAAAGATAAATGAACTGGGGTGGCTAGGTGGTGCAGTGAGTAGAATACTGGTCCTGGAGTCAGGAGGACCTGAGTTCAAATTCCACCTCAGACACTTAACACAAAACTAGCCATGTGACCTTGGGTAAGTCACTTAACCCCAATTACTCTGCCTTCCACCCTCCAAAAAAAGCAAATAAAAAACAAAAAAGGATAAATGAATTTCTGCCCTGTGGATTAAGTACCATTTGACTGCAACAATATTAATGGGAAAAAACATAGTAACTGAAAATGAATGTTGTGGAAAAGATAATGATCAATCTTGACCCCTGAAAAGATATTTGAGACTGTGTCTACCTCCTTTCTTTGCAGAAAGCCTAATGTATGGAACACAGTTTGGGTTGATATGTAGATTAGTTACTAAACTGTTTCTTCCCTTACCCTGCCCCCTCCCCCATCCCCTGCCACCCTCTTTTTCATTCTTTATTTTAAGGGATGGCTCTTGAGGGATGGGGAGAGATATTTTGGTTAATAGGAGTGATATAAAAACAAAAATAGTAATAAATTATGGAAAATACATTGTACCTTTTCTGCTAAATTTACCCCGTCTCAAACCTAATCTTTGCTAAAGCTATGCAGCCAATCCATGATTATCTGTGGGAAGATTATCTGAATTATGCATTATCTCTGAAGTCTTAGAGCTGCTAGCCCCTTACTCTTCTGTTTGGGGATGGACTTGAGTCAAGTTGCTCCCCTGGTAGTTTCAATTGAATATTGAAACAATATGAGACACTTGTAAATCATTGAACAGTTAGAAATAGAGGTTTACTTAGCCATGGCAGAAGAAGGATATACAATAAGGATAAGCTTTGAGGATAGATTGAGTTGATTCAGTCGAGTAAATTCTCAGGCAAATTCCCTTGCTTGAATTATCCATCATGATTCACCAGCCCAGCCTCCAAGTGCCCCCACAGGTTGTCATGGCTGCATTGTACTCAGGTGATGAGGAAGTGACATCAACGATCTCTGCCTTTAGTCCCCAGAGTCAATCTCTCCAGGATTCTCTCAATATCTTTTAAGGAAAAAGTAGTCTAACCTGCATGGAGGGGCAGGGTTAGGATATTATTCCTGCCACAGGTTTCATTAACTGTGAGACCCTGTCTCCTACCCGTATTTCTCTAATGCTTTCTCCCACTGTTTTACTGAATCTCTTACAGTGTTCAAAGGACTGAAGTTTTTTTGTTTTGTTTTGATCAATTTTGTTTCTACAGTTCGTTTTTGTTTGTTGGTTAATCAAGGCTGTGTTTGTACTCTTATCATGGTCATTGCCACCCCACAGAATAGAGGACAATGTTTGAATTCACTTTTATTATTCCTAGACTCTTTTTAGACGTTGCCAGAATAGCAATGCTGCTCTCCAACCCTTTCAGCCGCCCTATCCGTGGTTTAATTAATCCCTCTACTTTAAGGACCTGGAAGTTGTTTATAACAACAAAAGGTGTCCTTTGTAGACCATTCAGCATTTTGTACAGATTATGATTCTCCGCCATTGTGGATAATCCAAAAATGAAGAATATGCTTTTAACTTCATCTGTTATCACTTATATAACTTTCCCAGATGGTGTGGGGATCAGAGAAGTAACATTTAGCCATGTGGTCAAATGAATTACTCTGGAGACTCTATTTTTTTGAGTCCTACCCATAGCCCAGGGTCTTTGGAGCATCTCTGAGAGTATTCTATCTGACCACGATTTAGGGACAAGGGGACCCACAGCTAGTGAGATTTCCTACTTCAGATGTTACAGATGCATAGATTTCGACTGTGAGAGTCAGAAAGGGCCTTTTTAGAGATTATTTAATTCAAGAAAAATTTGTTAAGTTCTTATTATGTGCAAGGTACTGGAGATAAGCAAAAAATGACACAGGCTCTACCCTCATGGAGCTCACAATGTATGTTTAATCCAACTCTTTCTAACTCTATATTCTGTAGATGAGGATATGGATGTCTTAGCCAACTTTTGGTCGGGGTTCACTAGGAAGAGTCTCTTTGAATTTATCCTCCAGGTTGCAAGTAAAGTAGTTCACCATTGCTCACCTTCCCATCTATAGCCAGAGGATACCTGTCCCTTATGCTCCAGTGGGTGGCAATGAGATTTCCAGGAAGGCAAAGACACAATCTTCTGACTGATGAATTCAACAAGGTGCTGTTGACTTAACACATTTCCCAGTTCAGTTCTGAGAGTCAATGTTGTATAATGGCTAGGGCACAGAACTTGGAGTTAAGAACCCCTAGGTTCAGATCCTGCTTCAGATGCTTACTGTGTGACCCTAGGCATGTCACTTAACCTCTTTGTGCCTCAGTTTCTCCATCTGTAAAATGATGGGGATAGCCTTGGAGGATTTTCCGTATTTAAATTTACGATCCTATGATCTCTTTCTCTCTCTCTCTAATCTATCCATTCATTCATTCATTTATTTATTTTTTCTTTTTGGAGGGCAATTGAGGTTAAGCAACTTGCCCAAGGTCACACGGCTAGTAAATATTAGGTGTCTGAGGCTGGATTTGAACTCAGGCCCTCCTGACTCCAAGGCTGGTGCTCCATTCACTGCACCACCTACCTGCCCTGATCCTATGATTTATACCTATACTGCATAAAAGAGCTAAGGAGGTTTTGGAGCTTCCCTAGAATATAAGGGGATGGTCCGGTTGTGCCTACTCTTTAGCATAAATGTTTTGCCCATGGGGCAACTTGCACCCTCAGGGTTTCCCACCCACTTGTTACAGCACCTGAGCTTCACTTAAAACGACAAGGCTTCTCTGCAGTCATTGTGGATGATGATTTGCTTACTCCACCAATAAGAAACGGGGAAGACTTGGACCAAAGAACTCCCTGCATGTTCACTGCCTATTCACTCAGCCACCTGTCACCACTGGACAGTGTGGAGGAGGAAAAATAAAATTTTTTTAAAAATCACTTTCTCTGTAATTCCCTAAAGAGGAGAGTCACATAAAGTCTCTAGGGTCTGGCTCTGTAATTCCGGGTGAGATAAAAAGCAACAATAAATCATATCATTAAGTGTAAAGACATACCCAGAAGAACAATATTAGGGGAGAGAATGGGAGATAACAAAGAAAATATGGATTGTAGTAGAAACAGTATTGGGCCATGATACCTGGATTATGGTCCCAGCTCTGCCTCATACTGGGTGACCTTGAGCAAGTCACCTCAACTTTTGTTTTTTGGGGGGGGGGGAAAGGGGGAAGGTAAGGCAGTTGGGGTTAAGTGACTTGCCCAAGGTCACATGGCTAGTTTTTTGTGTTAAGTGTCTGAGGCTGGATTTGAACTCAGGTCCTCCTGACTCCAGAAAGTGCTCCATTCACTGCGCCACATAGCAGCCCCAATAACCTCAACTTTCTAAGCCTCAGTTTCCTCTATAAAATGGGAACTATACCTGATTCACCCATCTCTGAGCTGTTGTAAGGATCAGTTGAAATGACGGGTGTGGGAGTGTTCTGCAAAGTGTTACACAAATGTAAGTCAGTATTAGGTGATAAATAGAACATATTTCTTCTTAGAGAGAAGATGATAAAAGCCAGAGATACAGGAGTTACAAAATACTTGTAATGGCCAAAATCGCATCAGGTAAAATGAATGGGATCATTGAACACATCAACTCACTGATAATATTCAGACAGTCAGCACCTCCATTTATTTTCTCTGGGAAATATAACTGCATGAGAAAGCCACACATGACTTGTCCAAGATGTAATAACATCCCATTAGTTGTAGTACTTATGGAAGAAACCCAAGTAGATTAATTGTATTTATTTATTTTCAAATTCATTTTCTGCCATCAATAAAATATTTGACTCAATCTCAAGCGATATTGATAATTTCTTCCTTGGCAAAAAAATGTGGAATGAAGATGTGCTGAGAAATTAAATTGAGCACATTAACATCCTACCCAGAATCTATCTGTCGTTCAAAATACAATTTGAGAAATTCTTATTCTTTATAAAGTATTAGAAGTGAAACTAGCATGCAAAGGTGCTATAACAGCTCAAAATTACCTTCCATGTATTCAGACTGTTCCCCCCCTTATCTACTATTATTAAATTTATGATTGCTCCTTGACAGAAAAAAAATAAAGCTTTGAGGTTCGAAAAAAGGGGATTTAGAAGGAAATGCATGCTTTTTCTGTGTTTAACATGGGCTCCATTGGGCAAATACATTATAATAATCTATCTTGGAAATAATGTAAGTCAGTATTCTGCTAATATCCCAAGCTTATGGAAATAAAAATATAATTCAGTGCTAAATGGTGAAAATCTCACAGTTTCATGTTCCAGGTTTGAGGTTAGTAGCTTGAGCCCTGGATTAAAGATCAGAATAGTTGGGTCCCAGTCCCGGATTTGCTCAAAGCTTGAACTAGGAAAGAATAACAGTGGGTTGTTTTCTTTTTTTTTAGCAGTGCAGCAACACTTAGTACCTGATGTTTTGCTGTTCATTCGTTTCAGTTATGCCTGACTCTTTGTGACCCCATATAGTTGTTTTTTTGTTTGTTTTTGGTAAAGATGTTGGAGTGGTTTGCTATTTCCTATTCCAGCTCATTTTATAGATGAAGAAACTGAGGTAAACAGGGTTAAGTGACTTGTCCAGGGACACACAGCTAGTAAGTGCCTGAGGCTGGATTTGAACTCGAGGGACACCTATTAGCAAGAACAATTAGAAGGCAGATGTCCTGTGGTGACCCCATCCCAGATTAACCCTTCCCCAGGCTGCTGCGTCCCACACTCTGGTTCCAGAATCTCTAGCAGCATCTGAGGGTGCACTTGGTGTCTTCTCCTAGGTGTCTTTTGTCCTGTTTTTATGGACTGGCTGTTTTTTAATTTGTGTTCATATTTTAGAACTTAGCACACAGTGTTTAATAAAGGCACTTTCTCTCGCTCTCTCTCTCTGTCCCTCTCTCTGTCTCTGTCTCTTTGTCTCTGTCTCTCTTTCTCTCTCAGTCTCTCCCTTTCTCTCTGTCTCTCTCTGTCTCTGTCTCTCTCTGTCTCTGTCTCTCTGTCTCTGTCTCTTCGTGTCTGTCTCTGTCTCTCTTTTTCTCTCTGTCTCTCTCTGTCTCTCTGTCTCTGTCTCTCTCTCTGTCTCTGTCCCTCTCTCTGTGTCTCTGTCTCTGTCTCTCTCTCTGTCTCTGTCTCTGTCTCTCTTTCTCTCTCTGTCTCTCCCTTTCTCTCTGTCTCTCTCTGTCTCTGTCTCTCTCTGTCTCTGTCTCTCTCTGTCTCTCTCTCTCTGTCTCTGTCTCTCTCTCTGTTTCTGTCTCTCTCTTTCTCTCTGTCTCCGTCTCTCCCTTTCTCTTTGTCTCTGTCTCTCTCTGTCTCTGTCTCTGTCTCTTTGTCTCTCTGTCTGTCTGTCTATGTCTCTCTCTCTCCCTCTCTCTCTGTCTCTCTGTCTCTCTCTCTCTCACCAAAAATTTGGCTTTGTCGATTGCCAGCTGTGTTGCAGTTGGAACAATTATTTCCCATTTATGAATCTCAGTTTCTTTATCTCCAAAATGGGGATAAGAATCCCTCCCCTGCTTTCTTCGAACAGATGAGTGAGAAAATACTTTAGAGATGATGACGTGCTATATCACTGCAAGGCATTTTATCATTATTATTAGAATATAAGTTCCTCAAGGGCAGAGATTGTTTCACTTTCATTGTTTCCTTCTATATTCCCAGCGCCTAGTAGCAGGCCTGGCACATGGTAGATCTATAATAAATGTTTGTTGAACTGAATTATTATTGATGGAGTAAATAAAACCACTTTAATTACTAAGATGATCACAAGGTCAACTTAGATGTTTCGCATTTGCTTTTACTTCTCTGACAGAGGTCAATATTTGTTTATTTTTTCTTCCCAAGTTCTTGTGACATTTCCTCTAAGGGGAACAGCTCTCCTAATAAGAGCATCACATTATTAGCCTTATCATACAGTACATTGTCTGGTCTAGTCTAAAATCTGTTTGTTTCTTCTAATAGGTTAGTTTCAGGATAATTTATCACAATTATTTAAAAATATATTCGTAGATTCCTCAATTTGTACTTACTCTTGTAGGTATTTTTACTATGTGATATAATTCAATATATGACATACACTGATACAATTAACATCAACCAAGATGAGATGAGTTCTCGGTATATGTTTCCAAGTTGTCAAAAATTGTCTGTACCTGTCATCATATATTTATGATGTATTTTTGTGACACATATCTTGAATTATCAAAAATGAACCCTTTATCTTAGATCAAAACAAAACAGAACTCCCAAACCATGTTTTGTTTAAACCACAAATTAGACTTAGTCTCATCACATAATCTTGATTAAAGTCTTGGGTTTTTTTTGGGGGGGGGGGGGATACACACTTAAATTTGATAATGAGTTTTTTATGTATGTTTTGTTAAATTTTATTTCATTTGACAGACATTTGAAGCTCTCCCTCTTTCTACTTAAGCATTTTGCTCTGTTCTAGTCAGACTTCCTGTTAGAATCAGCTCAGTAATCTGAGGTTAATAAAAATGAATATTAATCACTTCCTTTCTACCTTCTTTGTGTGGTCAAGTAATTATCTTGATCACATATTATTTGTTCTTCTTATTAAATTATTATTAAACATATAATAATATACTTATTCACATAATTCCCCTCTTTCCCCTTGGCATTTTCACTCTGAAGTGGGAGGAGGGGAAATTTTTAGAGCATCTGGGGCAGAGTCAACACACCACCTGTATTTGTTCAGATTCTCTACCCTCTTAATAAGAGAAAATGAGTTACCAAAGTTACAATGGGAATTGATGAAGATGTCCAGTGGAATTTAGATATCCCACTCTAGGGCTCCTTCCCCTTCATTTAAGTCTGTTTTTAAACAGTGTTGCTTGGAGTGAAAAAAAAAACAACAGAATGATTTTCACATGTGAAGGAGTCAGTCTTTATATGGCAGTATATTTGTTATAGAGGAAAAATTGAGAAAGAGGATTTGTGAGAAGACCATTAGCCTTGATGACTAGAATGTAATGTTTTTATTTAGGTCTTCAATTCAGCTTTCAAATTTGAACCAAGGGAAGCAGGGCCAGGTTGCTGATGCAGCCTCAGATTATCCTAGTGCCTTCTCATAGGTTGGAGGCACATTGAAATTTTTTTTTAAATGCCCAATGTGTTCAGTGGCAACCACTACAAATGAAGTAGCACCAAGTTCACTGAGAATCTGAGGAAGAGGAATAAAGAGATAGGAGATGGGAAAGAGACGTTTGGGGAGGGGCATTAATGACCATCATACCCTGCTCCTGCTAATGACTAATAACCAGTGCTGCTGCCTGCTACTTCCATTTAACCTTCTGGTCAGGATAAAGCACATTCAACTTCATGTTTGGTAATGGAAGAAAGAATACCTAGGATAGCCCTTATGTGTTATGTTTTGATGGTTATGAGGAAAACACTCTTGCCTCCAAAATTCCTTCCCCCAAAGTTTACTATATCTGATATTTTACTATTAACAATTTAATTTTTTGGGTTAAGATACAACCCAAGAGATGTAATGCACTAGCACTTTAAAAGTCATTAACACTTTAGTATGAATTAGTTCTTAAGAGCCTTTCTGATGACAAGCAAGTTTTGAGAGGAGAGGAGATGGAAAGATTGGTCCAGAGCACAGTGAATAGCCGGGAGGTACTCTATAGCAGGGTGTCTGGGTGGCCAAGAGGCAAGATGAGAATCTGGGTACCTAAAGTGGAGAATGTTACCCAGGAGGAGACGCAGTGGATGCCAGTGACAAACTGCCTGCTTCATAATTCCTCCTAGGTCCAGCCCTGGAGAGAACCCAGTTATAATGAAAGTAAGGCTTTCTAAGTTTTATTGCTATAGATAACCCTGCTTCCCAGCTGTAAAACTGATTGATGCTCTTTAAACCCTAGAGATGCCTCTACTACTGGAAGCCTTGGTCACTTCCTCAAAGTAGGAATATGGGAGGGGGAGAACTTATACAAAGAAAATATCTTTTTATTCTCCTCTGTTCCCGAAATAGGGGAGACAAGAGGAAAGAATTATGCAAGGGAGAAAAGAGTAAATAAATATAGTAATAATAATACTATGAATTTGAACTTATACTCTGTGTGTGTGTGTGTGTGTGTGTGTGTGTGTGTGTGTGTGTGTGTGTGTGTGTGAAAATCAAACGTTCTAGAGTAGAGAAAATAACTGGGACATAAAGAGTATTTTCTTATATTGCGGGAGGAAAGGAAATTATTAGAATCTTCAAGCTGAAGAATGACCCAGGAGATCATGTGTAATACTTTCATTTTACAAATGAGGAAACTGAGTCAGAGTCAGTGATTTGTTCCAAGTGTTCTAGAAAATTATAGGGAGAGCTAGGACTAGAACCCAAGCCTCTTAACTTTGAATCTAATTGTCTTAACTCTATACCAAGACTCTATGACCTTCCTACTTGTCATTACCGAAGCTATTGATGACTAAGGACTCAGTACCTTCATAGACATTAATTTCTTTCTTCCGAGGTCATACTGTAAAAAAAAAAGGTGAGGAAAAAATAAGAAAAAAGAAAAATATGGAGTGGCAGCTGTGCTGCAGTGGAAAGAGCAGATGATTGATGGGGCAAGCCCCCAGAGGAGATGTGAGGAGATGGGATCAAGAGTGTAGGTAGAAGGTTTGGCCAATCAGAGGTGGAGAACCTGCGGCCTTGAGGCCACATGTGTTCCTCTAGGTCCTCAAGTGTGGCCCTTTGACTGAATCCAAACTTCACAGAACAAATTCCCTTAATAAAAGGATTTGTTGTGTAAAACTTGTTGTGTAAAACTAAAAGGCTGCACTCAAGGATCTAGAAGGCCACATGTGGCCTTGAGGCCCCACACCCTCTGGACAAAGAGGATGTGTAAAGGGGAGTGGGGCAAGATATAAGGGAGAAGATGGAGCTCAAAGCAGATGGCCTCTTTTCTCAGTAAAGTAGAAGAAGATAATATGTTTGGGGGGGTATAAAGGAGATATTGGTGCCATGAGAACAAAAGTTTTGAAAAAGCAAAAGACAATAAAATAGAAATTCAATCAAGGACACTTTTTGCTCTGCAGCAGTGAGGACCTTCTGCAGGAATGTGCTGGTAAATTTTTAATAACTGGCTCACCAGAAAAAATAAATTGCATAACATACTTTGAAGTTTAATCTGAATGATTAACATTTTATCCATTGCTTTCTTAAGTCTAGACAATCAACAAAATGATAAATCAAGCCCAGATTTGTAGCATTTGATGATTTCCAAAGGTTCACATTGAAAATTTTAAATGATCTCTCAGGGACAGGTTTGAGTTGGCTCTTGCATACCCTTGGCTCCCTGTAAACTGAGGCTTGGATGATATTTATGGGCCCTTCCAGTTCTAACCTTCAATGAGCTATCCAAAATGGAAGTGGGTTCCCTCACTTTGGGCGTTGATTGGGTTCCCTCTCCCTGGAGGGGACTGAATGACAACTTAATGGGAATGTTGTAGAGGTGATTCTTGGTGGGTACATGTTAGACCAGATGGCATCTGAGATCCTTCTCAGAGATTCCGTGATCCTCTGACTTTCTGATCCTATACAAAAACCTGGGACTAGGAGTGGCTAGAGGACCAGGCAACTTAGGCGATTCTTTAACAACCCATGATCTTCTCTGAGAGAGGAAACATGGTGAAGTAGAGGGAATATTGCATCTGCAGTCAGAAAGTTCTGGGTTCAAATTTAGACTCCTGAATTTGACTTACTAATTGTGTGACCCTGAGTAAGTCACAACCTCTCTGACTCGCAATTTCCTCAGATAGAAAATGGGGATACTTGAAAGCCTCAATTGAGATAATCTATGTAAAGACTATCAACTTTAAAGACCTACATAAACGTCAATTGCCTTTTGGATATTCTGTTTTTCTAATATTAATAATATCACGTTGGTAGAAAGTCATCTGATATTGTTTGGTCTTAATTAGAGGGTAGCAGACTTTGGGCCAAATCTGACCCGACCTCTGACTTGCTGGAACGATTGTAGTTTGCAAAAGCAAGCAGTGAGCTAAATTTGGCCCCGAGAGGCTGTACTTTACCAACATTTATTCAAAATTCATGAAAATTCTTAGGAAGAGTTATTGTTCAGTGGTTTCCAGTCATGTACACCTCTTAGTGACCCCATTTAGGATTTTCTTGGCAGAGATACTAGAGTGATTTGCCATTTCCTTCTCCAGTCCATTTTACAGATGAGAAAATTGAGGCAAATAGGGTTAAGTGACTTGCCCAGGGTCACACAGTTAGTACGTATATGGCCAGATATGAACTCAGGAAAATGAGTCTTCTTGACTCAGGACCTGAAATTCTACCAGCTAGCTATCCCTCTTGGAAAGAGAGTTCTACTTAAATATGTTTTGCAGACATATTATTTTAGGGTACTTTCTAATTGGCTCTTTGAAGGTCAGAATACATCTTGTTTCCTAGCAGTCTACACTGAGATAAAATTGGTGACTTGGAAACATTTTAATTAAGTCAATTTGATCACCTATTATGCACCAAACTCTCTTCTTTCACTTCCTGAAGATATCTGAACAACAAACACACACATTGAGGGAGTTCAGGACCATTTATCTTGCCAAGTCAGATAACTGATGTCTAATTAAACTGTTTAACCTAAAGCAATTCATCCTTCAGTCCAAATAGAGTGGGCAATCCATGTGATTGATTAATGGTAGATATTGACAGCAGCCATTAGTAAATGCTACAGAAGAAAATAATACATTGAATTTCTTATGGGGCTTACATTATTGAAACCAAAAGCTTAATGATGGTCTCCTTCCAATGCTTACTTTTCAATAGGTGACACTATGATTAGGCTTCCAAACTGCAAATCATAACAAGCATGCACCTAATAATTGGACAGGACTTGTTAAGAAGATCCTGGTTTTTTTGTAGGTTCCTTTCCCATATTTGCTTCTGCAGACTCTAGTTAAATAAGTGTACAAAGTGAACCCAAGTGTCCTTACCCAAAGTAAATAGACCAGAAAACATCGACGACCTTTTATGGACTTGTCAGAGGTCCCTGTTCCTCACACATATACATATGTGGAGAGACACCCAAGATAGATGATAAGGAAGTGCTGGTGAAATTTCTCCTTTCTGATGTCTCTGGTGCCAGGTTAGCAGAGTTTACATGGTCATCCTGAACCACCAATGAGATTCTCTGAGCTGCAGTGACAAAGTTGGCCTGCCAAACCACTCGGTGTTTTATTGATATGCTTCTGGATGTATTAAATTGTGAGGCAGGCTCCTGGAGGAAGTGGAGTGGAGTCTAGGTGAAATGAAAGCTGACTCCATATAAAACAGGAAATTTATAGGTGAATTAGTGTTCAACTAGGAAATCACTAGAGCTATATAGAAGCAGTGTCCTGATAGAAACTGGCTGACTTCTTAAAAAAAAAGTCTCCTTTCCATTCAAGGGACTCTCCCTTTGCCTGTTAATGGGCCAGATTTAGACATTTCATCTACTGTGCCTGTATGGGAGAACAAATAAATTCATTCACAAATAAACCACTACTATATGTGGCAGGCATCTAGAAAACCATTTAATTAAAAAAAACTAGGTAAGGAGAATAAAATGTGGGTTAGGATGTCATATTTGACAACCTAGATAATTGGTTGTAATGAAAATTGAGTTGGAAACTTTGTGTATCAATCAAACAATCAATGAGAATTTATCGAGTCCCTACTATGTGCTATTTACCATGTCAGGCATTAGGGAAACAAAGTCCAAAATGAAGCAGTCCCTGAATTTAAGTTTTTGTTCGTTCAGAGGAAATGATTCGTGTGAACTTTGTGTGATTTCATAGATAGGAATGTTCTAGATGGAGTTTCCACTTTTTGAAGTCCTATACCTCAACTAAATAAAACTCAGTTTGCTCAATCTGCCTTGAGACTATTCACCATCTTGCACCATCCTGGTCATCTTCTTCTATAGTTGTTTCAGCTTATCAGTGTCCTTCTTATAATGTAGTTCCCAACACTAAACACGATACTCTAGATGTGGCCTGACATGGCTTTGCCTCTTTATGCTGGAAACTGAGCCTCTCAATGCAATATCCCAAAAACACTAGTGTGTGTATTGAGTGTTGTATGTGAGTGTTGACTCACATTGAGGTAAGGTCCACTAAGGCCCAGATCTTTTCCAAACTATTGTCTAGGCCTCTCCCATGTTGTATTTTTGATTTGACATGACTCAGCTAATAGTATTGTTGGAAGCTATTGACTTAAGTTATCCAGAGCTATAAATAAATGCTCCATAAGGGAAATATTTTTTCTCTGAAATTTGTGTTTGTGAAGATCTGAGCTGTGGCCACTGTAAGCTTTTTTCTTTTCTCTGTCCTCTGTACTGCTGCCTGTCTTAGAGAAATAGGCTCAAAATCAGTAAAAGTATATCAGCATTGATTGGAACATGCTTTTAAACCTAGAAGGAAAGGTGCTTAACATGAAAAAAAGTGACAGTCATAATTATCGTAGTGGGCACCTCAGCAGGCCTGGTCAGAATCTGGATAGTTGAATTTTCTGGTAAATTGGTGCTAATTCTTTTTTTCTTCTAATTATTTGCATTGAATGAGATGTAGGAATTTTCACTATGAGGACTCCCTTTTAGGTGTGCATACAGTTATTTTGATTATTTTGGGAGATAATATAGTACAGAAAGTCAAATGACAGATTAGGAGTTGGGAGACCTGGGTTCTAGTACTGCTTTTTTCACTTAGTAGTGGTATGACCTTGTCAAGCATTTTTTTTTTTGCCTTTTTTTTTTTTGGAGGGTAATTGGGGTTAAGTGATTTGCCCAAAGTCACACAGCTAGTAAGTGTGTCAAGTGTCTAAGGCCGCATTTGAACTCAGGTCATACTGACTCCAGGGCTGGTGCTCTACTCACTGCACCACCTAGCCGCCCCTCTTGTCAAGTATCTTATCATATTTCAGTTTCCTCATCTATACCATGAAGAGGGTTGTCATGTGAATCAAATAATACCAAGTATATAAATTATGAAGGAATGAAATGTGTTTCCACTATGTTTTGTCCCTCAGATTTAGGCCCCTTTGACCTCTCTCCTATGATAACTGCCCAAAGTTTTGGTCATTTCTTGCTTGGGCTGTTTTAACTTCCTTCTTCCATCATTGTTCAGTCATGTCTGACTCTTCTTGACCCTATCTGGGGTTTTCTTGGCAAAAATACTGGAATGGTTTGCCATTTCCTTCTCTAGCTCATTTTACAGATGAGGAAACTGAGGCAAACAGGGTTAAGTGACTTGCCCAGGATCACACAGCTAGGAAGTGTCTGAGGTCAAATTTGAACTCAGGAAGATGCATCTTCCTGACTCTAGGCTCAGTACTCTACCATTGAGTTACCTAGCTGCCACTATTGTCCTATCACAATTAATTTATAACCTAAGCTGCTAGAGCAGAAGGATCAAATACTCGGCCACAGGCTGAAGGTAGCAGAACCAGATTAAATGTAACTGGGAATTTTTTTTAACAGAATAGAAATATGATATAACATAGATAACATTACATTTTAAAACTAAGTCAGTAAGCAGACAAGAATCCATCAGAATGGATCAGTGGCTCCCATATCTATATGAGTTTGACACCACTGTCCTACAGGACAAAAATACTGTCTTCCCCAGTCTTTTTAAAGATCTAGTATGGGGACTATTCAACAGGACAGATAGATGACTAGTAGTATTCTTTCTTTTTTTAAACAAGATTTATCGATGTATTTTCCTTTTACTTCTTAGTCATTTTAGAAATACCATTCCTTTCTCTCTCCCCTCCTCCTTTCTCCCTCTTTCACAGCTTCCTCCCTCTTTTAGGAAGTGACTCATCCCATTTTCTTCTTATAAAAATACTAAGCTAAAACCTTTAATACAGGAATGTACCTGAGAATGTATACAGTTATCCCTTCCGCATCATGACTTTCCCCATGGTGGTTTTGATATATCACAGGTTGACACAAGAAATTAAATTGGAATTTGGGGGGAGTTTTACAGAAGCCACAGACAATACACAAAGGTCAGCAGAAAACATACAAAAAGTTTAGAAACCCAAAAATGCATATAATATATGTACAGCATTATATAATATTTTAGATAATATAATATTTTATAATTTATAATTTTATAATATAATAATTTTGTATAATATAATAACATTTTATCTTTTAATATCATAATAATTTAGACTTCTCTGGTACAAAGAGAGGGTCAAAAATTTTATGTGGATTTTCCAGATCATAGGACACTGTACCCCTAACTCCTCTGCAATGTGGAAGGGATAACTGTACACAATTCTGCACCAGTTTTTCCCTACCTTTCTCCCTAGAGGAATTAAGTATGTTTCAATTTCTATTCTCCAGGATCAGTTTTACTTTTTAAAGAGACAATTGTTATTTGGGGATAATAAATATTTTTACTCTTTCTTTTTTTCTTTCTTTCTTTCTCTCTCTCTTTCTCTCTTTATTCTCTCTTCCTTTCTCTCTCTCTTTCTTTCTTTCTTGCTTGCTTGCTTTTTGGAGGGCAATTGAGGTTAAGTGACTTGTCCAAGGTCACACAGCTAGTTTTTGTGTTGAGTATCTGAGGCCGGGTTTGAACTCAGGTCCTCCTAACTCCAGAGCCGGTGCTCTATTTACTGCGCTACCTTGCCACCCCTTTGCTTTTTCTTATTAAAAAAAAAGTGAGCGCCATCATCGTGAATTAGGCTTTTGATTTTTCCGGGGAGTTCTACCATACATTACTGCTTATAGTGATTAATATTAACTGACTGTGAAACTGTGGGCAAATCCCTAATCCTGTCTGGACTTCCATTTATTCCTCTCCAGTTTGACGGGGGCATAGAATATAGGTTAGGAAGTGTTGGGATGTGGGGCTAGAGGTCTGGGTGGGAACTATATAGTAGAGGGACTTACTGGGTTGAGGAGTTTGAATTTTGTTGGGCTGTGGGTGGGAGATGTTGAAAGATTTTTACCAGGCAACACCTTAATAATTATTATAACTAACATGTAAATACCACATTAAAGTTTGCAGAGAGCTTTACATGTGTTATTTCATTTGATGCTTACAACAACCCTGTGATATAAGTGCCATTATTACCCCCATTTTAGAGATGAGGAAACGGAGGCCAAGTGAGGTAAGTGACTTGCTCAGGCTCACATAGCTAATAAGTGTCTGAGACAAGATTTGAACTCATCTTCCTGACTCCAAGTCTAGCAATCTATTCATTGCACCATCTAGCTTCCTGAGAGTGATCTTTAAGATTTCTGATTCTGTAATTTTCAAGTACTTTGAAACTCTAGTGAGATAATATCTATAAAGTGCTTTGTAGTGTGCCTGGCATATAATAAGTAGGTGCTTAATAAATACTTGCTCCCTTTTCCTTCTCTAAAGTATTCCATAAAGGGGCAGCTAGGTGGCACAGTGAATAGAGCACTGGCCCTGGAGGTAGGAGGACCTGAGTTCAAATATGACCTCAGACACTTAACACAAAAACTAACCGTGTGACCTTGGGCAAGTTAATTAACCCCAACTGCCCTGCCTTCCCCCTTCCAAAAAAAAAAAATAAAGTATTCCATAAGAGGGTGCAAGAGTGAGGGGGAAGGGCAAGAGAAAATTTTGGAGCATGAAACACTTCAGAGTATGATAGGCTTTGGGGAGTCAGACAGGATGAGGGACCTAGAAGCTGGGGGGTTAGGAAGGAAGCAGGAAGGGGAGAGGGTGGTGAAAAAAAATGTAGGAAGGCACCTAAGATGAACTTTGCCCATTTTTAAGTTCAGGGTCCAAATGATTGGATTAATGGTTAATGATTGATAAGTGATGCTGGAAATCACTTTGCTAGCTACCTTCAAGCAGTAGTGAATTAGATTGCTGTTGTGTCTCCTAGTGGAATACCTTAGCCTTAGAGTCAGAAAGACTTGGATTGAGGTCACATCTCACACATATGCCAACAATGTGACCATGGACTTGAATCTCTCAGTGCCTTAGACAACTCTATAAGACTTTAAGTTATGGACAAATCGCATTGGTAGAGGAAGGTTCCATACTGGGAGTAATCTATATTGATGAAATCACCTCTAGATAGATAGATAGATAGATAGATAGATGATAGATAGATAGATGATAGGTAGATAGATAGATGATAGATAGATGGATAGATGATAGATAGATAGATAGATAGATAGATAGATAGATAGATAGATAGATAGATGATAGATAGATCATAGATGATAGATAGATAGATAGATAGATGGGTGGATAGATAAATGAAAGATGAGTATCTCTCATCTGTTTATATATTTTTATGTATATGTGCATATTGCCCACATAGGTTACATGTGTGTACCTATACGTGTTATATTGCTTGATTCTTATGCCAACCTCATGGGGTAGGCAGGGCATGTATTATATTACCACCTCACTTTTGCAAATGAGAATGCTGAGGCTCAGGGAAGCTCCACTGAGTTGTTCAAGGTCACACAAGTAATAGAGTACATACAGCCCGGCTGCTGACTCACAGTCCAAGGCTCCTTTCACTAGGCTGTGAATAATAGCGAACATTTATATATCATTTTAAGGTTTCCTAAGCACTTTCCATATTGCCTCATCGGGCCCTCACAATTGCCTTCTGAGATAGGTGCCATTGTTGTCCCAATTTTACAGATGAGGAGTCTGAGGCTGAGAGGTCCAAGGTAAGATTTGAACACGTGCCTTCCTGACTGTAGATCCAATGCTTTATCCATGACACCACTCTGGTTTTCTTGTACCACCATCTGTAATAGTGAAGTTAATTTAATGCATTTGGACTCAACGTATGATCTCAATTTTAAGACAAGTTTCATGGGGAAAGGAGGTTTTCAATTATTCTAGTCTCTTCTATTTATCTGTCAGTTTCACAAGGAGCATCCCACAATTTATCATTTTTCACTATACAGAGAGTGCTGCCTAAGGGTATTGAGATACATTATTATTAAATATTCTAGGTCCCTCAAGATCAATTGCTTTCCTTTTCCACATCCTCTTTCCTTACTCATGTCACTGGACTCTTCTCTCCTCTCCCTGGTTGCTATGAATTTTAACCAGAGCTTAGATTGTCTTTGGTATTGAGCATTTAACTTTTTTGAGGAAAGTCACAGTTATGTTTTAGAAATAAACTAAAGTTTCATTTTTTAAAAAAGATAAATGGTTTGGAAACTCTAAGAAAAAGAAACCTGAAAATTCACAAATGGGAAGCTGGGGCCTTACACTTAGCTCACCTTTGCATCCTGGAGACCTTCAGAAAAAAACATTTAGTCGACACATTAGCAACAGCATTGGCTGCTACTAACAGCATATGCCTGCAGGAAGGTCATGTTTGATTGGTGAGATGATTTAAAGCATCACCTTGCTAAGGGCCTCGCTGAGCCCTTAGCCAGGGCTGTATAGAGTAATTTATTATTAGTCCTATGATAACAGACTATCTGGGAGAACACTCAGGTTTTAAAACCCAATAGAGGTATCAGTGTTGGAAAGCATATGTCAGCCAATAAGAAATTTGTCTTTTTTAGAGAGAACCATTATTAGCTAACTGCCTTTCCCTGGGTTTGTTTTTCTTTATGGCTTTGTTCCAAGACCAACCAAGGATGGTGAGGTCACTCAGCTGCATGTTTTTAGGGTCTTGAAAGCATATTTAAATGAGCAAATTCAATTATTCAATTTTGTGGGATGTCAAATGCCATAGCAGGAGCACGAGGTGCTGGAATTTCATAGATCATAGGTTTAGAGCTGGAAGGGACATTAGAGGTCACTGAGTCCCAGCTCTTCATTTTTACAGATGAGAAAAATTAGTCCAGTGGAGTTTAAGTGACTTTCCTAGGCTTCCATAGCTAATAAGTGTGTATGTACATACATACATACATACGTATGTATACATAGATAGCATAAATGTAAAGTTAATAAAAGCAAATATATCCAGAGTAGCTACATACAAGGTACACCGGGAGGGAGGGCACTAGCAATTGAAGTGAAATCAGGAAAGGTTTAGTGCAGAATTTGGTACCTGAAGGCATTTTTAAGAAAGGACTCTATGAGATAAAGGAAAGGAGGAAGTTCATTCCAGGCATAGGGGATGGTGCATGCAAAGACAGAAAGACTGAGATATTGTGTGAAGTGCAAGGAACAGAGGAAAGGCCTCTTTGGCTGGATTTCAGAGTGTAGGAAGGAATGTCATGTGCAGTGAGGCTGGAAAGATGGGGTGGGGGGGGGGGACAAGGTTATGTAAGGCTTTAAAAGCTAAACAGAAGAATTTATATTTTATCTTAGAGGTGATAAGAAATCATCTCAACCGGATGAGTAAAGAGGGATAATGCAGGATGAGTGGTATAAAAATGTCATCAGAGGAATGTCTTATCAAAAGAAAAAATGCAGGGGAAGCTAGGTGGCACAGTGAATAGAGCACCAGCCTCAGACACTCGACACACTTACTAGCTATGTGACCTTGGGCAAGTCACTTAACCCCAATTGCCCTGTCTTCCCCCCCCATCAAAAAAAGAGAAAAGATGCAGTCACATAGCTAGTAAAGTATGTGAGGCCAAAATTAAATTCAGATCTTCTTGGCTCCAAGGTCAATACGTTAGCCACAATGTCAACTCACTGCCTCAAAATCAGGGGTTCTTAACTATTTTTGTGTGATGGGCCCCTCTGAAGAACCCTGTAGACCTCTTTTCAGAATAACGTTATGCTTAAAAATTCATAATTTTAGGAAATGTTAAATTTTAGTTTATGGTTGGTAAAAATAAACATGTGTATATTTTTACCCATCCAAACTCATGGACCCCCTGGAGTCTATCTATGGGCCCCATGTTAAGGCCCTCTGTTTTAGACACTTATCTGAAACAGCAGCCTCCTAAGGATGCTGCTGGTTCCATAGAACCCTTTCCTCTGGGAGCCTGTATCCCATTATGATTGGGTCACATCGATAGCTAGAGCCTGTGTGTCAGCAGCTTAGATGTCCAGATGATTCAAGGATCCCAGAGCTCAGTACACGAGTGCCTGCATGGACTGTGGGCCTCTGTTAGGGAACTGCCCCTATTTCTTCCCTTCCTCATTCCTCAGGCTGACCTCTCAGCTGACCTGAAGCTGTAACTAGTGTTTGGTTTAATTGCTGAGAAGTCTCTCCTTAGTTGCACTGTGATACCTTTTATTTTTATTTTTTTAACGAAATATGTATTACTCCCTTAGTAAGTCTTTTTCTATGATTAGGAATTATCTCCTACTTTCATTCCACATGGAGATGGGGATAGGAGATGGCTAATTTGGAGGTATTGGGGTTTGGGGAAAAGAAGAGAAGAGTCCTGGAAGATCATGCGGTAAAAGACATGAGCTCCAATGTTTTTTATCCAAGTTCTGTATGGCATCAGCCATAGGGCCACAAGGTCCTTAGAAGTCAAATGACTTGCCCAGGGTCACACAGCCCATAGGTATCAGGCAGGGGACTTGAATTCAGGTCTTCCTGGTTTGGAGATCAGCTCTCTGTTCTCTAAATCACACTCCCTCTTTACCAAATAATACCACGGGGGAGTGACTTACCCTCAAGAGAGCTTCTTGAAGTCTGAGTCTGTGTCTTAGTCATCTTTGTGTACTCTACAGAACCTAGAGCTTTACACACAGTCGGCCCACAAGGGAGGCAACAATGTCATAGTGGAAATAGGGTTGGATTTACTCAGAAGCCCTGGGTTCCAGTACTGCCTCTGCTACTTATATCCTGTGTGAACTTGAAAAGTCCCTTCACATCCTACCTCTGTCACTTTCATCATCTGTAAAATGGGAATAAATTACACTTGGATAACATTTGAGCAATCCCTGATAGGGCTGTTGCAAGGATCAAATGAGGTAATGTATACAACACTCTTCATAAACCAAGGACACACATGCACACATAGGTGATATCTATGATATGGGAAAAGGATGTCATCTGTAACTATTATGAAATTGCTGTTGTTATTGTTACTGCTGCTGGCATGGATGGATTGTGATCATTATAACTGGATAAAGTACTCCTACCTATAGTATTATGGCTCATTGAAGAATTATTATTGCAATTAAAAATACTTTCAAATTGAATCAAAGCACCGTTGAGACTTTGAGGAATGTAAGAGATACATCCAGAGTCAGAGCCACACTGGAGCATTTGGAGACATATGGCTTCCATGAAAATCCTACTCTGATGCCTCTTGGTTAGAAGGTGGCCCTAGATCCTCAAAAAACTATGCCAGTGGAGCAGTCTGTCAGCCAGAAAGTATTTACTAAGCGCCTATTATTATATACCAGGCGTTGTGCTAAGTCCTGGATCTATGAATGTTAATTTAACTGTTGATATTCTAAACCTAAAATCCTTGTCCAATGACCAGTGGGTCAACATGGTATCAGAGGAACGGAATGTTGACATTATTAGTCTAAGTGAAATTGGAAGATATAGGGACACTACAGTTATATGGAAGGATGTGTCATAGAAAGGGGCCAAGAAAGAAATCAACACAGCTGGTTTTATCATCCTTACAAAGGCAACAAGAAACAATTTCATGGGAAACATGGCCATTTCACCCTGCTGTACTCATGGGCAGAATGATGGCCCAGGAGCAAGTCACTTAACCCTGGTTGCCTCAGTTTCCTCATCTGTAAAATGAACTGGAGAAGGAAATAGCAAACCAGTCCAGTATCTTACCAAGAAAACCCCAAATGGGGTCACAAAGAATCAAATGTGATTGAAAAAAATGGCCAAACAAGTATAGTGCTTTAAGGTTTACAAAGTGTTCACAAATGCTATCTCCCTTGATTGTTACAATTTTACCCAGTTATGTAGGTGCTATTATTATCTCTATTTTATAGATGAAGAGAATGAGGCTGCATGGTTTATCTAAGATGGGATTTGAAGCCAGATTTTCCTGACTCCAAGAGCAGTACTTGGTTCACCACGTCGTGCAACATTTGTCTAGCATATAACTCATTTTGGTTGATATGAATTCCTTTGGTCACTTTTTAAAAAACAGATTAGGAAACTGAGACTCATATGAGAGGAAATGCCTTTTGCAAAATCACATGGGCACCAAAAATGAGAAACAATTTTGCATGAAGTTTTTTTTGCATGAGTTATTTGCACAGTAAACTCCCGGGGTGCTATCAATGGGAAGCTTTCTGTTTCCTAATCCAATGCCATTACTTTTATGATAGTGTAGCAAAGTGGGGGAAAAAATCCCAATGGATTCAAAGTCAAGACAGATTATGGTTTGAATTCTGGCTCTGACAGATCCTAGCTGTGTGACCATGTGATAGGTCACAACCTTTCTGAGCCTCAGTTTTCTTACATATAAAGTGGGGAGAATAATGAAACCCACCTCATAGCATTGTTGTGAGGATCAAGAGAAATAATGTGTGCAAAGCATCTTGCTAACCTTAAGGGGATATGTAAATGTCAGAGATCATAATTATTATTGTACTACGGGGTCTTATCTCATGGGCAAACCATGCCACGAATAGGAATGATATTCTAAGAAAGTTTCACTGGAGATGTAAGTGATCAGCCTATGCTGGTTTTATTAACATATCCTTGCAAGAAACAAATCCCTGGGGAAAGATGAAAGATTGGACATGCGGTAATGCGCATTCTGTTTGCCAAAGAGAACACTGGACATGTGTTCAGTGGAAAAGACAGAGAAGAGTGAGCATCTTGGCCTCGTTTCCTTTTGGTTCCGTGACACCCTGGGGAATTTTTTGATGTGTCTCATCAATTTGTACCAAAGCTGTTTTTCATGTTTGGTGCCCATGGAGAGTTTTAGCTGCCAGAAATTGTTTGGCAAAATGCTTTTTCACTTCATACTCCCATTTTGCCAAGAGAGTTCTGTTGAACCTTCAAGTTTTATTGGCTGTTTTTGGTTTGTGGTTTTTTTTTTTATGTCTGTTCAATTCAACAAGGATTTATTGAGTCCCTACTGTGTGCCAGTACTGGGTGCTGGAGGCACAAAGACAAAAATGAAACAGTCCCTTCCTTAAGGAGCTTATGTTCTACAGAGAAGAAACAAAATTTATGTAGAAAATGAAATACAAAAGTCCATAAAGTAATTTCGAGGAGGGGGCACTGGCAAGCGGGAGAGGGGAAAATCCTGATAGGCTTCCTATAGAAGGGGGCAGTTGAGCTGAGCTTTGCTGGAAACTAGGGATTCTAGAGTTGAGGAGGAAATGTATTCCAGATGTGGAAGAAAATCTACGCAAATGTATGCATGGATAAGGGAAATATGATGTCCTGTAGGAGAAAGTATAGGTAGCAGCTAGATTTGGGCAGACAGTAGACTACATGAAAGAGAGTAAGGTGCAAAAAGTCTGGAAAGGTGGGCTAGAGACAAACTGTAAACGATTTGGCTTTAAAAACCAAACAGAGGAATTGGTTCTTGAGGTTACAGGCAACCAATAGAGCTTCTTGAGCATGGAGGCAACGTGATCAGAGAGGTGTGCTGTAGGGAAATTTATTTGGCCACTGTGGTGAGGTGTGGATTGGAGAGTATAGAGCCTGGAAATAGAGACACCAATAAGGAGGCCATTGCAGCAGTGCAGGGAGGAGATGACAAGGACCTGAACTGAGGGGGTGGCTGTGTGAGTGGAGAGAAGTGCATAGATGTGGAGTTATATCTTGGAGGTAGATAATAGACAAGGTGATTTGGCCAGTGATCGAGTATGACTTATGTGAGAGATGGAAGAGTTGAGGATGATTGATTCTAAGGTTACAAATTTGGGTGACTAAAAGGATTGCTGGATACAGGGATAGAATGCCTGGTCTGGAGGCTCCTGCCTCTTCTTCTTGAGTTCAAATCTGGCCACAGACACTTGCTAACTGTGTGACCCTGGGCAAGTCACTTTACCCTGTTTGCCTCTGTGTTTCTTCATCTGTAAAATGAGCTGGAGAAGGAAATGACAAACCACTCCAGTGTCTTCACCAAGAAAACTCCAGATGGGGTCACAGAGAGTCAGATACAACTGAAAAACACAAAGGATTCAACGTAAAAAAGAAAGTTAGGGAGAAAGAAAGCTTGTCTTTGCTTCAGCCGGTAGAAGATGAACATTTATTAGTGTTTGTTCCGTTCTCTATTGTCTTTCTTCGTGTGGGTGGTGAAAGTATTACGATAAGGCTAGGATAAGAATGTGACCCAATACCAACCTATCGGAAACCTTTTTCTAGAAAACTACCCTTGGAAAGTCAGAGATTACTACTTAGGAAAAATAAAAAGACTAGAGAAAAAGGAAGAAAGTGGGTGAGGCTGTCTTGAATTTCCAGTTGTTATCACACAGTGATTCTGGAAGAGAGAGGAGGACTTTGGATCAGGCATCAGCTTGACCACTGACCAGATCCTAATCAGGCAGTAAACTGAGATCGTGCCTAGCTTAGAAATACAGCAGCCAAGTGATGCTGTGGAGATCGCACTAGACCCAGAGTCAGGAAGACCTGAGTTCGAGAATATTTGTAAAGTGCTTGAAAAACTTAACATGCTTTATAAATGTTAGCTATTATTAATTATTGTTGTGGTTGCTATTACTGTTATTATAACACAGAACTGATAGTTACTAATTAGCAATGCATGTTTGCCTACATCGATTATTATCTTAGACTGCACTGAAAGGTCTATGCCTAGTCTAACCCAGGGAGTCTTATTCCCCTGACATTCTGATTTACTCAAACAACATCTGAGTCATGATGTTTGGTCCTTCGTGCTCTGTTGTAAAGTCATTGATAAGATGGGGAATATTGGAAAATGGCCAGTCACAGTGGTGAAGGAAGTGGTCTTAAGAATATGCAATGAGCATCAGCTGAAGGAACTGGAAAATGTTCAGCCTGGAGAAAGGAAGAAAAAAACTCCTGGGGGACATGATAATTGTCACCAAGTATTTGAGGGATTAGATTGATTGTAGTTGACTCTAGTGGATATAACAGAAGTAATGGGTAGAAGTTTTGGAGAGACAATTTGGGGCTAGCCCCCCCCCCTAAAAAAACCTGCCTATAACTGCCCAGACTTAGAATGGGCTGTCTTGGGAGATGGTGGGTTCTCCCTCACTGGTGGTCTTCAAGCAAAGACTGGATGACTATTTGTTGAGAATGGTATAGAGGACAGTCTTATTCAGGTCAGGTTTCTGATGGCCTCTGAGGTCCCTTCCAGCTCAGAGGCTCTGGGATCCTGGATAATCCTGTGTTCTATTGTACTCAGGGATGTTGTAGAATTCCTGAGCACCAGGAAAGTTCTACCAGAGATTGTGTCTAATTATGCTTTCTTAAAAGATAGCTCTGGTACATCATTAGTGCTCAGCTAATCTCATTATTTTCATCTCTGTGCTAGTGATAGTGGCAACAACAGTAATCATGTGTAATAGGGATTAGGGTGTGTAGAAGGCTTGTCACAGGTGCATCCCCAGTGGTGACTACCTCACATGAGAGGAGAGAGCAGAGCTCATGGACAGACCAGAATGTCTGACTTGCTCCAGGAGAAACAGAGATAGAAAGCCTCTTCTTTTGAAGTTTTCCCTCTACCCTCTTTTAAGTTTCAGGACAGGGAGGGGGGGCAGGAGAAGAGTCAGAACTGAATGAAATTAAAATTAAAGTTCTTATTTTGGTGGCGAGATCAAAGGTATTTGATGAATGGAGCTGGGAGGTAGATGACGGGGACTCAGCATTTTGCTTCTGTACCAAGGGATTTGTGTGACATCAAGATGTCATGGTACATTCTCACCGTGGAAAGGTGCCACCAAACTCACTTCGTATTTCAGTGATGCATCGTCCCTCAGGTCTCTCTGTGTTTCTGCATGTCTGCTAAAGGGCTCTTCTGTCCTCTAGAAGGCAGGTCTCCCATCATACTCTCAGTGTCTTTCTGTTTGCACAGGGTTTTTTAACCTTTTTGGGGGAGGGGTGCCATGGCACTTTGGCAGTCTGGTGAAGTACGTTCTCAGAATAATATTTTTAAATGCAAAAAATAAAATACACAGGATTACAAAGGAAATTCATCATAGTAAAAGACATCAAAGTATGTTTAAAAGCCAAATCCATGGACCCCAGTTTAAGAGCCCCTGTATAAAGTGCCTTTGCCTAAGTTCTTTAATTCTCAAGCACCAATAAATAATTCTAAAACACAGGCTCCATATTTTGGACTCTTTATTCCACTGCATTGGTTTCATATCAGAGAATAAAGAATCAAGACGCTTTTCTTACAGCAAACAGGGCTTGCAAACATAGATTTTGCGTCTTGAAATAGAATACAGTTTTAAGGGTTACCTGTAGAAATAAAGATAGCTTGGATCTTTCCGTTTTCCTTTCTACTGCTGTTGCTGCAGGCAGGCATCAAGACAGTGACTGAGAGTTCAGAGCCCTGGGGCTGGCTTCTCAGACTGCTTCCTGGACGCACTATTTTTCCTCCAGTTGGAGGGCATTGGGTACACGGGGAATATCTTTTAGAAGGCAAAGTTATTAATGACTTGATGGTATTTCTTCCCTTAGTAAAGCTTCCCTAAGTTATTATTATTCTATGAATGACCTAAAACTGAGTAATTTAGGGATATTTGGTGGCTTGTTTCTATTGATTTTTAAAATTTTGTTAATTGTCGGTTGTGAGTTTGAATTAAGTTTGTGAAAGGCTTGTCTCTTACATGGTAATTTTGTATCTCACTTCCATGCTTCACGTGGAAAATGGAGATAGGGATACACAACTTCCATTTCCCTCAAAATATTTCACCACAATATTTTAGATGCAGTATGGGACAGAGAGGAGAGTCTAATTTCTAGTCTAAGCTCTGCCAGTGACCTTGGCCAAGTCACTTCAGAAATCTGGATTTCAAAGTTCTCATTTTAACAATTCACTTAAACATTTATCATCTGCAAAATAAGGGGGGATGGACTAAATGGCTCTTCTGTTTCTGATTGGAGAATGTCTATAAAAATGTTTTGAGTTCAGTGCAGAAAAAAACAACAGCAACAATAGTTAATTCATCACATTTACTATTTCTTGCATTTCCAATAAGCACTGCATTAATTTTATCTTCACTGATCTTTTTGTCTTTTTTCACTCACATTGGCATTCTCTGAATAGTCTGGTCTTATACCAGAATATACCTTATACCATGAATAACTGTGTTATATTTTAATTACACATATGTGTGTATATATACATACATTGTATATGTGTTTTATCTATATTATATATGATGTATCATAGTGTAATATATATGCATTATATAATATGTAAGTTAAGTATTAACAGTATAAGTATTAACTTTATTATAAGTTAATATCAATAAGTATGTTCATGTTACCACTGATATCATGTTTGCATGTAATATATAGGAATATATGTATACATATGTCTCATTTGCCCATATATCCATACCGATATGCGTATATACCTATATGAATTCTGCATATCTCTATAACTTAGCTACATATTTGTGTTTACAATACACATGATTATGTAAACATCTAGAAATAAAAATATATACCCAAAGATAAATCTCCGTAGGCATCTCACCTCACAGCTGATCAATTTCTATTGCTCAGTTTCATTTCATTATCTTACCAGGAATCAGGCAAACCTGGACCTTTGATACGAGTACTAGACTAAAGCTCTTTTATGAGTTGGTCCTTTGGATGATGTTCAAACACACGTTTTCTTTTTTTCATTCTGTTTCTTACCTTATAATGGCTTTCTGACTTTATAGCCAAAGCTTATAAAGAAAAGGCTCTTTTCTTCTTGCCAGCCCGGGGTGGGGGTTGGGGGTGGGGGGCGGGGAGCCCACTTTGGTATTCACAGTACAGATATGACAAATGCATGGCCTGTGTTCTGGGTGTTTGGGGAAATGTAAAAACATGTCGAGTTGTTGCAAATGCTCACATGGTGATTTGTTGGTTTGATTCTTCAGGTCGTGATTTGGCAAGCACAACCCTCCCAGGATACCCTCCACACGTCCCCCCTGCTGGACAGGGCAGCTACTCTGCTCCAACTCTGACAGGGATGGTGCCCGGTGAGTTTTCAAAATGCAGCTTTTCTGAGGCAAGCAAAGTGCTTTCTGGTTGTTATATGTGGAGGCCGGCAGCCGACTGAGAGATGTGTGTGGGGAAAAAAAAATCTGCCATATAGTCCAAAGTAAACTCATGAGTATCTGTAAAAAAAAAATACAAAAATGCATACTCGCACTAGCCTAGTTCTCCAATGCAATGGGGCTTCCTCCACCTCACATTTGCAAGTAACAGATTATTCAGTCTGAGGCTTTTTTTTTTTTTTGCTAATTCTTCTTCAAGGCTATTTGATGCACCCAGTAGAGAGGACTGGAATTGGCAGGAATGTCCCCTCTTCTTTGATTGTCTAAATGCTTTATAACTGATAAAGACTTGGTGAAGATTTGTTCAGAGGAGAGAGAGGATCCTTGAAGTGGCCTAGGTCTTGTTATTTTAACATGCTCCATCAATTGATAAACATTTACCAAGCACCTACTATGTGCCAGGCATTGTGCTAAGCTCTGGGGATGGAAAAAGAGACAAAAGACAATCCCTGAGTTTAAGGAGCTTACAGTCTAATAGGGGAGAGAACATGCAAACAAATGAATACAAAGCTATACACAGGATAAATAGAAAGTGATTAACGGAGGAAAGGCACTACAATTAATAGAGCTTTTTCTTTTGCTTTTTGGAGGGCAATTGGGGTTAAGTGACTTGCCCAAAGTCACATGGCTAGTTAGTGGGTCAAGTGTCAGAGGCTGGATTTGAACTCAGGTCCTCCTGACTCCAGGGCCGATGCACTACTCACCATGCCACCTAGCTGCCCCAAGAGAGCTTTTTCTTAATGAATTGTTCATACCTTTTGCAAATGGCTTCCTCCTGGGTGATGCAGTTCTATTAAACTTCCTGCCATCCATATTTCAAGGTTTTTCAAAAGTGGGAAACAGCCATCCTTTTGGTTAGAGTTGGTGGAAAGGTAGGAATAGCAACAGCCTTACTATGCATGTGGTAGAATTTGTGCCATAACTTGGTATCTTTGAAAGCTGAGACCCTGGGCAATCACTTGACTTTTCTAGGCATCAGTTTTCTCAACTATAAAATTAGAGATTTGGAATAGATGAACTCTAATTTCTAGCTTTACTCCAAGATCCTATTATTGTTATTGCTGCAACTATTCCTATACTAATTCTCATCTGTTATCTAACCTTCCCTGAATTTAGGGAAAGAAAATAGAAGAAATTATGACCCACATATTTCTCTCTTTATGCCCGACTTTAAAGCTACTCAGTAAGAGAAGTCATTAAGTCCACCCTCTCCTGCCTCCATGACTATGACTCTGTCCAGCTGGTTTGGTGTTTTTCAGTCATTTCCGTCATGTTCAACTCTTCATGGCCCCATTTGGGGTTTTCTTGGTAAAGATAGAGTGTTTTACCATTTTCTTTTGTAGCTCATTTTACAGATGAGGAAACTGAGACAAACAAGGTTAAGTGACTTGCCCAGGGTAACACAGCTAGTAAGGATCTGAGGCTGGATTTGACTCAGGTCTTCCTGATTCCAGCCTAGCACTCTATCCACTGAGCTACCTAGATGGCCCAACTGGTAGGGGGTTGGTTTTAGGGAGTACGTGGGGACCCACAGGGGATCTATGTACATTTTTTCTCCCAGATAGAATGTAAGCTCCTTGAGAGTAATGACTGTTACATTTTTTTGTCCTTTCATCCCCAGCATTTAGCACAGTGCTTGGCATATAGTAGGCACTTCAATGCTTAATGATATTTTCTCCCAAAGTATAACTGTATATCACATTTCAATGCTTGCAGCATCCTTGCCAGGCTGAGTTTCCAAGATTTCCAATACTAATAAGATCTTAGCATTTGTATAGCACTATAAACTTTGCAAAGATTTTTCTCCTCTATTATTGTGTTCAAGTTAAAAACGAATTTTGTGAAACTCAGGGAAATGTAATTGCTGACATTCCTAGTCACTGTTTCTGGTGAAGCTTTTCTTTTCTCTGCATAGTACACCTTTACACTGAACTAAGCTTGCATGTGGTGGAGGGAAGGGGGGAAATGCAGAAAGGGGGAAGTGGGCAGAGAGGAGATTCACATCAGTAGCACCGGGTTTTGACACACATACAAGGTGATTCACATTGCCTTCCTGCCACAAACAGAAGCAGCAGCAAGGAAAAAATATGAAAGCCCAGCCAGTGCTCACAAGATTTTCTCAGCTCAGCTTTATAGACACAAAAGGTTGATCTAGTTCAGAGAAGCACCTGAACTTTTTACAGGATTATCCAAACGGAATCTGCACTCTGAACCGTTGGAGTTTCTTGCAGCCTTAATTACAGTAAGGATTATCAAAATGACTCCAAGTTTGACAGAGCCCACATAGTTCTCAGAATATATGAAGGTTCTTTTAACATTAACTAGAGCTACAGGAATTAAAGATTAGAACAAGTGCATATTTTTAATGATAAGCCTGCTGTGCCGCAGCTGTGTCAGATGCTCAAATGCTCTGAACGAGGTTCTCCGTGTCTCTGCACCCCTGTGCCAATGATCCCCCGGAGGAGCTTAAGCACAGGTCTGCAGGTTGGTAAGCAAACAGTTTGGCAAGGAATAACCCAGTATACTGCAGGTGTGGGCAGCTGTGTCTTAATGCCCCCTAATGGTGCCACCGATTTTTCACACTTCGGTTTCCATTTTTATTTCAAGAGGCTCGCTGCTAGAAGGGGTATGTGTGTGTGTGTGTGTGTGTGTGTGTGTGTGTGTGTGTGTGTGTGTGTGTGTGTGTATGGAGTGGCTAATGACTTCACATGTCACCTCCCTTTGTTCCTTGAGAGCAAAAATGATTTTTTGTGTGTTTGTGTCGCCAGCTTTCTTCCTGCAAGTGCCTGGAGTTGTGCCTCATATATTAGGAGGTACTTAAAGTAATGCTCATTGTTTGATTTCAATAAGGCACTCTGATTAGAGTCAGACATGGAGCTTCTGGACTGACTCTAGCATCCACAATCTCAGCTGGTCTTTTCCCAGGATCAGAGCCAGAGCTGAAGGGGGTTTCAGAGGTGATCTAGTTGATTTTACAGGTGAGGAAATTGAGGCCCAAGGAGATTAGGTGATTTACTCAGGGTCACATACATCAGAGGTGGTATTAAAACCCATTTCCTCTCATTCCAGAGACAGTGGTCTTCCCCTTGTTCCATATTGCCTCTCTTTAATACATCTCAAGGTCATTCATTTATTCATCCATCAACAAACATATTAAGTGTCTAGTATATTCTAGGTATTGTGTTAGGTGCCTGAAGAAAGACAGTATATTGGGGTGGCTAGGTGGCGTAGTGAGTAGAGCACTGGCCCTGGAGTCAGGAAGACCTGAGTTCAAATGTGGCCTCAGACACTTAACACTTACTAGCCATGTGACCTTGGGCAAGTCACTTAACCCCAATTGCCCTCCAAAAAAAAAAGGCAAAAAAAAAAGAAAGACAGTATAGAAGGATAAGAAAGTAATCTAATTAGGTAAGATATTTAGAACGCCTGCCTAGTATAGGCCACACTTGGGAGTTTCCCAATTTTTAGCATTTCAACATTCATTCAGCAGACATTGATTAAGCACCTATTCTAGGTATTATGCTAGGCACTGAGGATACAAAGATAGTTATAATCCAAACACTGTCCTCAAGAAAACTTATAATACTTCTGTTTAAGCTGTGTATTATGTGTTTGCAAGTTGAATATTGATTGAATATAGTCTCTCTGTCTCTGTGTGTCTCTGTCTCTCTCTCTGACTCTCTCTCTCTCTCCCCCACTCATTTTCTCTTTGTCTCTCTTTTTCTTTGTCTCTGACTCTACCTCTGTCTCTGCTAGACCATTGGACTGAATCTTAATAAAGATAAATGTAAATTTTTATACCTGGGTTCAAAAAATCAACTTCAAAAATATGAAATGAAAAGGCGTGTGTGGCTAGTGTTACGCAGCAATTTTTCTAAAGCAGATCTGGGTTTATTTTAGTGAACTGCAAAGTTAATATGAGTCAAGGGTTTCTTGTGATGTATCAGCTAGGAAAGCTAATATATTCTTAGACTACATTAAGAGGAGCACAATGTTGAAAACATGAGTGGTGCTAAGTCCCATTGTACTCTGCCCTGGTCCTGCTATATGTGGAGTATTTTGTTCAGTTCTGGTTACCACATTTTAATAAGGACATGGATAAGTTGGAGAGCATCCAGAGAAGGCCAACCAGGCTGATGAAGAGCCTCAAGATCACCTCACATGAGGATGGATTGAAGAAACTGAGAATAGTTAACCCAGAAAAGAGAAGACTCAAGGGAGCCATGACAGCAATAGTCAAGTATTTCAAGCGTGGGCATGTAGCAAAGGAATTTGGCTTTTTCTTCTTGGCCTTTGAGGATAGAATTAGGAATAATAGGTAAAAGTTGTGAAGAGGCAAATTAGGCTTTATATAAGGAAAAATTCCTAAAAGTTAGAGTGACCCAGAAGTAGAAGAGTCTGCCTCAGGAAAAAAGTAGGTCCCACTCCTCTGACAAAAGTGGGGCGACCATTTGTCTTGTTCAGCCGTGACTAACTCTTACTGACCCCATTTGGGGTTTTCTTAGCAAAGATACTGGAGTGGTTTGCCATATGCTTCTCTAACCCATTTTATAAATGAGGAAACTGAGACAAATAGGGTTAAGTGACTTGCTCAGGGTCACACAGGTAGTAAGTGTCTGAGACTGGATTCAAACTCAGGTCCTCCTGACTCCAGGTTTGGGGCTCTATCCACTGCTTCACCTCACTTTCTAGGGCTTATTAAGAAGGAGGTTGAATTAGATAACTTCTGAGAGCCCTCCTGATTGATAAGAAAAGAAGCTTGTCTTCCTTCTACCCTTGACAGTTACAAAAGTACTCTGGGCAAGCATTATCTCATTTAATCCTCAGATAAAACCCTGTGAGATAAAGAGAATAATTACGACTTCTCCACCTCCAAAGATCCATTGTTTTATCCAGGTAGGTATTTCTTGGACTGATGAGGATCACCTCTCTACACCTTTATAGGCAGCTAACTGAGCTTCTATGACCCCCCCCCCCAGCTGAGCCCCCCAAATCCACCACGTCATGGCCAACCTTCTGGTGACTCTAGTCCTATAAATAAAAGACACTCACAGTTTGTCACCAAGCTCATTCTTGAAATCTTTCCAGCGCGATAGGACCTGAGAGAGCTTGTCCTGTGGCCTTTGAGAACTCGGTGTCGCCTCCATGCCTCCCAGAGGCAGGGAGGGAGCAAACTGGGGAGAGCACAAAACGTTTAGTCAGGAAGACCTGAGTTCAAATCCTGTGTTGGACACTAGCTTGTGACCCTGGGCACTAGAGTCAGTAAAACTCTTTTTTGCCTCAGTTTCTTCACCTATAAAAATAAGGATAATAAGAGTACTTTCCCTACAGGATTATTGTGAGGAAAATGAGTCCACGTGTAAAACACTGCAAACCTTCAATGTCAGCTGTTAATTGTTGTTGTTATTATTTTTATTAATGAGGAATAGAATAACACTATGTTGGAGGAGTAGAAGGTCATCATTCCCATTTTGCAGATGAGCAGACTGGAGAGCAGAGGCTTGAATGAGATCAGAGAGTTAATAGAAGAGCTGGGAAAGGACAGTTAAATGGCTCGGTAGATAGATTGCTAGGTGCAGAGTCAGGAAAACTCATCTTCCTGAGCTCAAATACATCCACAGACACTTACTAGCTGTGTGACCCTGGGAAAGTCACTTAACCTCTGTTCGCTTAGGTGGCTCAATGAATAGCGTGCTAGACCTGGAGTCAGGAAGACCTGAGTTCAAATCCAGCCTCAGATATTTGCTAGCTGTGTGACCTTGAGCAAGTCACTTAACTTAATCCACTGGGGAAGGAAATGGCTTCAGTATCTTAGCCAAGGAGAGCTGGGGCTCAAATGAAGGGCTGTTGATTCCTTCCTTGTTCTCCCATATGATGTGTTTTAATACAATTACATAGCTTAAGTGGAATCCCAATACAATTCTAGCATCTAAGGACTAAATGAACCCCTGATTTATGGGTTTTTATTGTAGGCATTTTGTGGGTAGGGTGGGAGGCGGTCTATCTGAATCAACGTAAAAAGAGTGTTAGATACAAACGTGTGTATTGATGCCAAGCAGAAATAGTTTGGCGATTATCTGTTGCTTTGGGTCATACAATCCTTTCTTGTGGGTAATAAGGACTTAGCTATCTCTTCCCTTTGGAATGTCTTTTTGCCAGATGCTTCAAAAATGTCTAGAGAGGTAGAAATGATAGACAGGTGCAGAGATTGATAAATGTATGCTGTTGTGTTGAAGCATCTCTCTCAGATGGAGTTCTGTCTAATCCTCAGATGGGTGAATTATGTACATCAGCCCTCGTTAAGGCCAGGGAAGGTGATCTACAGATTCTGGCACTTTTTTTTTTGCTCCATAGCTAGATGAGAATATGCACCTGTCCTGTCCATTAAAACCTTGCCAGATTGGCCTTCCCAGGGCTCTCCTAAATTCTTAGATGAGTAGGTGCTTGAAAAAGATTTGTTGAATTGAATGAAATAAATGAATTTGAATGTCCTCCATATTTGGGAGGTAGGGCAGGAGGACTGGTGAAGGAAGCTACATAGGTCTGAAGCCTGATTTTTGAACTTCTCAATCTGCCTCTGTTTCTTCAACTATACAATGGTGATAATGGACATATTGCCATAATGATCAAATAAGATAGTTCTAAATTGCTTACTTAGCACAATGCCTGACGCATAGTAGGTACTTAATGAATGATTGTTCCCTTTCCCTCTCGAGTTTGAAGATATGTCACTTAGGGAGTTAAGGATAGGATTCCTGGGTTCCAAGTTCCTGGCATCTTTCCATCTCTTCATCCCTGTCCCCAAATTCCCCTGAATTGAACTAGCAGGTAGAATCAATGAGGAGTCCTCTTTGGTTCTGGAAAAGTTACTAGAAGACTGTTTCTCTCTCCCTACTATCTTCCTCCTAGTTTGGGCTTTCATCAATGTTAGAGGGTCTGTGAACTTCTGAATCTCTCTATGGGCCCTTTTCTCCCTGGTGCTCAAAGTGAATGGGTACAAGCTCTGGGGAGGGGGTAGGGAAAGAAGCTGCTTCTCAGATATTCCTGTTCCTGCTTCCAGTGATTCCTGCAGGGAAAAAATCTTTGTCTCAACCACCCAACTACTATAGACCTTGGAGGGGTGCCTATTTGCCATCATAGTGAGTCTTTTGAATAATCCCATGGAGTCAAAAAATGTGCCCCCTCCCTCCCTCAGCCTCCATTCAGGGTATTAACTGCAGGTGACCTTTACATCATTTTACAATATAAATCCTGAATGCAAAACTCTGCCACTGGTATTACATACAAATGTATATATGGTATCAGAGAGCATAGGAAAGGAAACTAACAGAGAATGCAATTCTGGTCTTCAGTTTGGTGGAATCAATGAATTATTCTCATTGTCACAGATGTTAGCCCTCAGTGGTGCTGAAAGAACTTTGGGTTGGATAAACTCTGCACAGATATCCAGTTTTCATAAACGTCTGAGTAGGGCTTTCTTGATTAAAAACAAAGCAGGATAAGATATTACCCTTGCTTAAGACATAGGGGAAAGAGCATTAAATTTAGAGTAAGGGAGGTTGGCTTTGAATTCCGACCCTATCATTTAACTTCCTGTGTGAACTTGGGTCCTTCCACCTCTTTGAGATGGTTGGACTAATTCACGTTCAAGGGCCTTTCCCAGTTCTGCATCCTATCGGTGATTCTCAACTTTACTGAAAGGAGGGATAGATAGCAGATTCTTTGAAGTTTTTCCTAGAGGAATTCCTTTGGCAATACCATTGTCTATATAATCTTTATTCTGCCACATGGGGTTAATTTTTACCTCATTAGAAATGCAGCTGAGCAAAATACAAAGGGGCCTTGAAAGTGTTTTACATGGAACTGGAACAAGGCAAGATGACATTTGGATGACATGAGGCATGTTCTGCGACAGAAGCATGTGTATTGTGAAGCTTCCCCCCCTTACAGTAATGGTTACATGACACACCTTTTCTCAGAAGACAGAGATTGGTATGGACATCCTCCACTGAACACCCCCTTCAGTGATTGCTGAAAGTCAATGGGACTCTCTTAGCTCCATGTCTCGGCACTGGCTCGGCTCCTTACCTGGATACTCCAGTTCCCCACCCCTGCCTCTTGGGTGCTCTGGCTTCCTTTGAGACTCAGCTCAGTGTCTCCCTTCTGTAGGAGGCCTCCCCCATGCCCTCAGCTGCCAGGGCATTCCTTCCGCTCTGTAGAAGTCTTGCATACACTTACTTATTTGCAGGTTGTTTAGCCCCATGAGAATGTGAGCTCCCTGAAGGAAAGGACCATTTTGGGGCTTGCTCTTTTTTGGTATCCCCTGCCCTTAAGCATGATGCCTGACAGTTAATAAACACTTCAAAACACTTAGTAAACAAATGTTTGTTCATTTGACTTGAATTGATTAGTTCCCCAATAAGTAGTAACTCTTAGGGTAAAGTGAAGTTGCTCAGCCCATGGGAAAATGAAGAAAACTAATAACCCACGGAAGTAAAGGAAGTAATGATGAATTACTAATACGGAACTAATTCATGTAAAATCCTAATCCTTATACAAGTAGCAAAAGAGGAATCTCTTGAGATCAATGTCCCAAAATAGCCACATACAATTGTCCCTTCCACATGATGACTTTCCCCATTGCAGTTTCAACATGGCACCATTTGGCATAAGAAATTAAAGGAACATTTTGGGGGAGTTTTGCAGAAGCCACAGATGATAAGCCAAAGCAACACAGAAAAAGTTTAGAAACTCAGAAATGCATAAATGCAGAAATCCATAAATATATGGATCATACTGTATAATATCAACCAAAATTTTACAATAAGGTCTTGTAAAGACTTCACAAAAGAAAAAATTCAGACTTCTCTGGTATGAAAGGAGGGCCAAAAAACTGTAAGCAATTTTCCAGATGGCAGGGCCGCTGTGCTCCTAACCCCTGTGATGTGGAAGGGATAACTGTTTAACAAAATGTTTAGTGTGTACTACAGTAACACTAAATTTAGAGAGAGTCTAAATGTGTTTGAGTGAGGTTAGAGATTCCAAGACACGGTACAAGGCAGGGGCATGGCCATACGAGAGAGTATACAAAGCAAGACTAGGTTCAGCAGAGACAAAGCAAAGCAGACCAGCTTTATTGAAGGAAAACATTCATACTATGAGGGGCAGTCAGATAATGGAAATAGGTCAGGTCCTGCTAGGGTGCCTAGTGGAAGGGAGGGGCTGCCAAAATCAGTAGCCAGTGGGTTTTTAGGAGGTTTTTAAATGGGTCAAGTAGAACCAAACATTGGGAGAAGGGATGGGGAGCCTGAACTTGGGAACTGGTGATGTTGGAGGCAGGGGAAATGCTTGGAAAATTGACTACTAGTTGATTACCTCTCTGTAAAATGGGAAAATTGAGGCAAAAAGCATTTAAGTGAGCTGCCCAGGGTCACACTTCTAGTGGTTGAGGTCATATTTGAACTCAGATCTTCCCAACTCCAGATTCAGCACTCTATTCACTGCATCAAGTAGCGGTCTGGGATGGGCAACCTAGACTTAGAGATTGGTGCTGATTCCTGCTGGAAGTGGGGCTGGGACGGGGATGGAATACCTGGAGAATAGGCTTGTCAGTTGATAGTCACCCTCCCTGGGGGTTTTCAGTCATCACTACTGACCTCACTTGGGTCTAGTGACTCAGGACATTTGAATTTTCCAAGGTTTCTTAAGTTTAAAGGGGTAAAGAGGCTACTGAGGTCCTTTCAGGGAATCAGTTAATTTCAGGCTCAGTCAAATTTAGGATCTTCTTGTATCTATTTTTGGAGGGTAGAAGGTCTGTATTCATTAATTAATTTATCTATTATATGAGAGGCTAGGGAGACTCTCATGAGCGATTTGGTTTATATTCTGCTGTTAAACACAGCACTATATCACCGGAAATTTGGCCTCTAGGTAAAGATTTTTTTGACCAAGGCAGAATATGAAACAGAAAAAAAGTACAAAATGGTGCTCCATTCTTCACAATCCAATTAGGCTTCTTAGCAATGGCAGAGGAATGATAAGAAAGTGGGCAGAAGGTGCCAAAAACTATCCACTTCTCAGACCATCTTCAAACTTTCACTGTTGGCACCCTTAATTTAAGATCCTAGTTCAATGACCAGTAAGTTGATATACCACTGGAGGAACCAAACCACATCCATATTGATGTTTATGCTATAAACCAGACAACAAAGAAGTTGTAGCTAACTGCGAGGCTGGCTGGGCAGTTTCCCTTCAGAAGGCAAATAAAGGAGTTGGCATAGTCTGTATTGTCATGAACCCAAAGGCAGTAATGAACACCATTTTACTGGATTTTTAGTCCTTTTCTTGTAGTGCTCATGATGAGCATAAGAAGTCAGTGAGTCAATAAACATTAATTAAGCACCTACTGTGTGCCAGACACTGAGCTAAGCTCTGGGGATACAAAGAAAGGCAAAACACAATTCCTGCTCTATAAGATCTCACAATCTAGTGTGTGTGGGGAGACAATATGAGGGGAAAACTATGTACAAAAAAAGCTATATGATAAAGGATAAACTAGAAATAATCAACAGAAAGAAGGTACACATCTGATGAAATACAAACCCCTTTCTCTGATGAGATTTAAGGGAGTGACTTCATTGGACACGCCTTTGTAGGACTTTGTAACTGAATCATGAAGAGAATTCCATACTAGGGGTACAAACTCAGGAAGTGCTTTATGGACATGATACCAGGGATGGAGATCCCCACACTGCATCCACTGTGGGATCTAGAAACAACTGGCCTAGAGAGAAGTACCCTTTCCAGCAATTCAAGAGAGTTCAAGGAACAATTTAGGGAGAGACACACTCCAGGTAGAAATGGATACAGAAGGGCAGTCACTTGAGGGATGACACAGTTTGAAGGAACAGAACCATTGCCAACAGAGAAGAGGATCAGCTATCGATTCAAAAGAGAGCAAGCCCTAGCAATTGAGAGTCTAAGTGTGAAGAGGAACAGAACCTGAGAATTCAGCTGAGCAACCCATTCCAGCAGAAATATTGCTGGGGAACTTCACAACGACTTGGAAGAGAGAAAGAACTAGGCTTTGCAGCACAGGGAGTTCTGAGTTGCTTTTCATGTGTCTTACAAACATGGCTTACTACTATTGTGTTTGGCGGGGATGGGTCTCATTGGGAACCACCTCTCTGACCACAGCTAGAAGACAAGTTTGATCGCTTTCTTCTCTTGGATGTCGTATTTGTAGGAGTGAGCTCGTGGTTTGTTACGGGGGTGGATTTTTATAGCTATTGTTTTTACCATGCCATCTGATTAAATGACTGCTAGGAGCTGATTGTTTCTACTCACTGATTGTTAATGGTAAGTACATTGGTGAGGGTTTGTGAGCTAGGGAATATCCACCTAAAAGATATCCTAGAAACCAAGGTAGCTTCTGTTCATTGGGGGCCCAATCTATGAATGTGTGTAAACTAGGAATGAAACCCAAAAAGAGTTCTACAAGATGGGAAAATAAAGGCAAAAAGATACTTTATGTGGTTATAGAGCAAATCCAATTCAACCTTTTAAAACAAGTTTTCAACTCTAAAAAAGAGAAATAGATGAAAGTAAAAACATCAGCTCTTCTTATCACACTTTCTTTGAAAAGATTACAAAATATGACACATTTATTTCAAAAACCCAGAAACTTCTGTTGGTAAATACTTAAATTTCCTTAATGGACAGAGTACTATACCTAAGATAAAAATGAGTTTCGAATATGAGGTCATTTATTGGTGAAGATGCTGGAAGACAATGAACATTATCCTCTCACAAAAATAGAAGCATAGACATGAAATCCAGCTAACCTAGATCATCCTGAGAACATTTACAGATAAAGAAAGAAGGAAGAAAGGCACCAAATATATATAAAATGGAAAAGATCTGCAAGCGATGATCTACCATCATCAGGGATGATAATTATAATGGTATCATCATAATTTTATTTTGTTCTACTGCCTCAGTATCTGGTATACTATCTGAGAAACTGACAATTGTTCTTGAGAGAGTTGGAAAGACTGACTGAACTGAGTAGTTATTATAACAGAAGAGATCCATGCAGGATTTGATAAGATTTTATAAGTGCTCATGGATTGATTTTTAAGATAGCTGGAAAAAGGGGAAACTTTGCAAAGAATAATTGCTTTTGCATCCAGAGTATCACTGATGAAAACATGAGAAGAAAACAAGCAGGGTTTGGAAGATTTCTTTTATAGCAGACCACATATTTATAGTTACAAAATAGACTAATTTAAGATCTAACTGTTACTATTGTTGGTTGATTTTTTAAAAACTTGATTCAAAAGAGCAAAATATATTGGGAGGAAAAACTTTCCACAAATAGGGTTTTTCCTGTCCCTACATCAATATTATGCAAGATCCTTGAAAGATGTTTAGTATCATCACCAAGAATATATAAAAATGGGACATGTGTTTGTCTAAGGCGAGGGTTCTTGACTTTCTTTGGGTCATGGACCCCTTTGGCAGTCTGGTGAAGCATATAGACCCCTCAGAATGATGTTTTAAAATGCTTAAAATAATTTACATAAGATTAAAAGGAAACCAAAGGTTAGTGAAAATAAGGATGCTGTTGGGGTTCTTTTTTCTCTCTTCAAGTTCATTTCTCTGAAATCTGTCCACACCCCTTCTACCCACCCCACCAAGGGTATTCCCAGGTTATGAATCCCTGACCCAAGATGTTACTTAGTGGCATGGAAGATATTCTGTACAAATTGTAAATAAAAGAAGGATTACCTATTAATGAGTTTTTCCAAATGCTCCAAATGACATTGTACAGAACTCATTGTACAGACCTCTGGGATACTGCAAAGCATTCTCAAGTAGAAAATCCCAATAATGGATAACAGATTGATCTAACTATCCATATGAGGAAAATAAAGTGGACGAAAAAAGGTATATCACTCCTGCTGTCAGCAACGTATACATCTCAAATAGGTGCTGCAGATGGAGAAAATGCTAAGTCCAGAACTGAGTACAGGGCAATCAGGCAGGATTGCATTTGGAAAATTAAATACCCAGAGGCATCAATGGACCCAATGAAAAGTTTTAATATGTAATAAAGCCTCATATTGATCCAGCTCTTTACCCAGATTCAGATCTATTAAAGAATAGTTCTATTCAAATCAAGAAACATTTATCAAGTGCTTACTATGTGTTAGGGTGATATGATCTGCTCTCTGGCCATCCTTTCCCCTTCCTGACACTAGGCTTTGACAAAAATCCTATTTTTGTAATACCTGTTTTCTCTTAGAAGTATTATGGATACAGATCACGGAATACCATTAGCTCAGAAGAGTTATATTCAAAAGCAGCCTCACCTGAGTGGAAAGGGGCATGGAGGGTGTCAGTGTCTGGTCCCTTGAAGCAGTGACAAAGTGAACCAGCAGAGCATTCAGAATACCTGAAACTTACATTTTGATGGTTTAGAAAGAGAGAATACTTCCTAAAATGTTGTTACTCAGGGTGTAAGAATATTGTACTAATGAAGTCCCAGAAATAGTCATGGTGTCAACAGAATGTAGGTAATCAGGGAAGGAGGAACTCATAACTGGGGTTTGGGTAAGTTCAAATTGGGCAATGCTTCAGTGTGTTTTTAGCCTTCTTGGTACCTCATCATAATTTCAGGAAATACCTTAAGACATGGCTCAGATTATAGCACAAGAAGACCAAGACTTCTAATACTCCATTTTTTCCTGTGGATGTTCACTTATATTCACACCAGGGAGTATGTTTATGCCCTTTATTTCTCCTTTTAATTACTTTGATGACATTAATACTATTATTATTTATCGAGAACATTTTATTTATAAGGAGATTTATAGGCATTCTTCATAGTTATTACTTTACAGCCGTCCTGGGAAGTAGGCTAACATGCCTTTCACAGTTGAGAAAATTGAAGTCCATTAAAGTGAAGAGACTTTTGTTTAACACAGGAAGGGCCTAGATTTAGAGTCAGGAAACCTGGGTTGTAGTCTTGGTTTTGCCACTTGCCAGTGCTGTGACCTCATGCAAATGACTTCAAACTCTTTAAACCTCAGTTTCTTCATTGGTTAATTGAAGATGACACTAATCGATCAATTAACAAACATTTATTAAATGCTACACTATTCCAGGAACTATTCAGGGTATTGCAGATATAACGACAAAAATAAAACATTCCCTTCCATTAAGTAGCTTACATTCTATTAGGGGACACAACAGGTACATATATAAATACATAAGAGACTAAATCTAAAACAAATACAAGGTAGCTTAGAAAGATGGGACATGGGGCAGCTAGGTGGTGCAGGGAATAGAGCACCAGAGTCAGGAAGACCTGAGTTCAAATCCGACTGCAGACATGGAACACTTACTAACTATGTGACCTCGGGCAAGTCACTTAACCCCAATTGCCCTGCCTTCCCCCCTCCAAAAAAAAAAAGAAAAGAAAAGAAAAGAAAGAAAGAGGAAATGCTAGCAGTCACTGGGATGAAGAAAGTCTTCCAATAGAAAATGGTACTCAAGCTAATTTCAAAGGCAGTAAAGGATTCCATGATGCAAAGGTGAAGCGGAACTATGTTCCAGTCATGAGGGTGGGGGTGGAGAGTAGAAGGGACAACCAGGAAACACAAAGGCACAGAGGGAGGAGAAAAAATATAGAGTATAAACAACAGAAAGGCTAGTTTGTTCAGACAGCAAACTACAGGAAGGTATGAACTGTATATATAGTCTAGAAATCTTGTTTTGGGCTAGGTTATACATGGCATTAAAAGTCAGAGGAGTTTTCATTTTATCCTACAGGCAAGTGGGAACCACTGGAATTTACTGAGTAGAGGAAAGATATGATCAGATTTATGCTTGAGGAAAATCATTTTGGCAGCACTGTGAAATATAGACTGAAGAAGAAAGAGAATTGAATGAGGGGGACTGAGTAGGAGCCCATTGAAATAGTCCAAGCAATAGAGAATGAGGGCACGGTGGTTATGTGAGTAGGAAGAAGGAATTGAATGTAAGAGATATTGTAGAGATAGAAGCAAGACTATTTGACAAATGATTGGATATATGGGGTAAGAGAGATTGAAAGGTTTGTGATATTCCAAGCAAGAATAGAGAAATTTGGAAGAGAGATGTTTTTTATAGGAAAGGTAACGAGTTATGTTTTAGACATGCTGAGTTTGGGATGCCTATAGGGTATCTAATTTGAGATGTCCAAAAAGCTTTTGTTGATATGGCACTGGAGCTCAGGAGAGAGACTAGGACTGGACATTCAGATCCAAGAGTTTTCTGTGTCTATATGATAACTAAAACAATGTTAGTTCATGAGGTCACCAATGGAGAAAGTATAGAGGGAGAAGAGGGCCTAGGACAGAGCACTGGGATACAATCAGAGTTAGGGAGCACGATATGGTGAATCAGCAAAAGGTGACTGAGAAGGACTGGGTAGCCAAAGGAAGAGAACCAAAAAAAGAACAAAGCCACAAAAACTCAAAGAGGAGAGAATGTCCAGGAGGAGGGAGTAGTCAAAAGTGTCAAAGACTGCAGAGATGTCAAGAAAGGTGAAGACTAACAAGAGGCCATAGGATTTTGTAATTCAGAAATCATTCATAACTTTGGAGAGAACCATTTCAGTCGGGAAATGAATTTGGAAGCCAGATTGCAAAGGGTTGAGGGGAGAGGAGAAAAAAATGAAGACAATGAGTAAAGATAGATTTTCTTTCTAGAAGTTCACCTGGGAATGAGAAAAGAAATAGATGATGGTAAGTTGTTAAGTTGAGGAGGTGGTAGGATATAGAGTGCTTATTCAAGATGCAGAAATTTGCGTGAGTTTGAAAAATAGCAGTAAAAGAATGAGACACAGAGAGAGAGAGACAGGAAGACAGAAGGAAACAGAGACAGAGAGATTGAAGATTAGCATGGAATAGAATTGAAGTGAATGGGATGGGAAAGCCTTTGTTTAGTGCTTACTATGTGCCAAGCATAGAGCTTAGGTTTTGGCAAAGAAAGTAACAGAGAAAATGGAAGGGCCATAGGGACCAAGAGGATAGTGAGTCCAAAGTTCAGAGTGACATGGGCTCTGATATACTGACAGCAGAGGTGGGGATGTAAGGGTCAGCATCCAGGTGATAGTAGGTCTGCACCTGATGGGAAGTGGGTAATGGAGCAATAAGGGGTGGGTCAGGGAAGGGAAGGGAAACAACAGTGACTCTTCTCAGCTACACCTCTCTTACTCAACACAGGTCTGCCTTGGCTTGGTCAAAGAAGGGGAAATTCTCCAGCTCCTCATCTTGCCAGCTGGCAATGACTGGTCTCTGTAATCAAGCTGCCCATTTAGGGATGGTTGTAGTGGCAATCCGCTGGAGAAGGGGAGAATCAGGATGGGATCAAGAGCATATATAGAGGGATAGATTGGTGAACTTTAAAGCATTATATAATGATGAGTTGTTATTATTCCTAGGATTGTTAAGAAAGTTGACTTTTGCTCAAATTATTTAGATCAGTTTCTTAGGTTTTCAATTTGCTGCAGATATATAGCCCATATCAAAGATTAAATGGTCAGCTGACTCACATATTTCAAAAAGTCATTTCCAAATTCTAGGGAATTATTTCAGGTTCCAAAGGCTGGAGCTAATTTCCACATTATAGGATAATCATGTCATACCAACATCTTTTCTTTATATAGTTTTTATGTTTTGGGAAACATAAGCCTTTCCCTCTCCCTCTTTAATCCATCTTCCTCGCTACTATCAGAATAATTTTCCTAAAGCACAAAGCCTTTATTATCATTTTCCTGCTTAGAAAGTATCAATGACTTCCCCTTGCTTCTAGGCAAAAATTCAAACCCTTAACCTAGAATTTAAGACCCTTTACATTCTGGCTCCTTTCTAGCCTTATTTTATGGTATTCCCCATCACAAACTTTAAATTTTAGCCAAACTGGACTTTGAACTCTATGTAATGCTGATTTCAAACCTAGAACAATTGCATAGCACTCTCCCTACTGGCAGAGAGAATTATGTTTCAATACTGCATACCTGTACGAGGGGAGGAGTTGTTTTTAAGAGTTTGGAAGGCAAGAGGCAGTTGTCATCCTTCCTGATTTGAGAGAGAATGGCTCTACATTCCTGGGAGAAAGTAAAAAAGACTTTTAAAGGCAGATAGGTAAAAGGAAGCTGACTCTTCAATATGTCTACTTTACAGTCTTTTTTTCTCTTTCCCAGGAGTCAGTAAGCAGGCATGTCCTCTCTCAAAGCATAAAGAGAAATCTCTCTCAATTTTCCAAACCTTTGGAGTTGTTTGCCCTTCATATAGGGATGAAGCATTGAGTCATTACTCTTTTCACCAATGAGTCTTATACAAATGTTTAAAGCTTAAACCCAAGATTTCATTGATATTCTATATCCTGTCTTCATGCATTCATGCCTGGTACCTGGCATGCACTCTTTCATCTCCCTATTTCAGAATTCTGTCTTCCTCCAAGGCTTAGTTTAGGTGCTACTTTCTTCATGAAATCTTCTTTGATTCCCCATACAATATTCTGCTTCTTTTAACATAACCTCGACTTTACTTATCTGTGTATGTGTTGTGTTCTTTACATAAAATCTAAGCTCCTTGAGGGTAGGAACCGTTTCATTTTGATCTCTGTATTCCCAGAACCTAGTAGAATTCCTTTCATACTTTTTCATTTTAGATCCAGGTCTGTGACTTCAGCCATATGAAGAGCTCTCAGTATGAAAACTCTTCACAAATGTGGATTTGAAACTTAAAGTCTTAGACATTTGTCTTTGGTACCAAGGGGAGAAATAACTTTCCTTCCCTTCCCTTCCCTTGTCACAAAGCTAATATATATCAAAGGCAGGACTTGAGGCTAGGTATTCCCTACTCTAAGGCTGGCTTTCTAGCTATCATACCCAGCTGTCTAAGAATGAATGAATAAACAGACGAATGCTAAGCTTTGAGGATATGAATATAATCAAGACAATTCCTGGCTTCAATGAGCATATATTTTGATGGGGTAAGATAACATATAAAAGGGAGCTAGAAAGTGGGAAGCATGGAGCTTGTGCTGCTACTTGGTCTGGAAATGGCCAGGCAGTGGTGGCTTGGTTTGGGGAAGGCTATGGTCAAAGCTCATGTATCAGAGCCCAGGGTCTGAGGAGCAGAGTTCAAAATCCTGTGCAAAACAAAGAGGAAGGAGAGCCATAGTGCAGACCACATCACTCTACACATGGCAAATAACAGACATTTTATTTGAATTGAATTGATCTTTAATAGATCTAAATCTGTGTAAAAAGCTCTGTTAACATGGGACTCTATCATATATTACAGCTTTTCATTGAACCTCTAGCTAGCAAATTGTTGTATAGTCTTGACTTTTTTTTTTCTACTGAGAATGATTAGAAGAAATCACCAAGTGTTGTCATTAAGTCCTACTTAACTACTGTCTCTTATTCTGACTATTTATTTTCATCTTGGACCAGAGCATCATATAGTATCTTGCCAACATCTGTGCAACACTGTTTAAGCTCTGAAGCATTAGCCATGGGGATAGCAAGCAATTTGAACTTGGATCTTGGGGTTCAAACAGAATGTTTCACCAAAGGGCTCTTAATAGATGTCTGCGTTCTCTCACCCCCCATTTTAGCTTACTCTTTAAAAAAATAAAAACCCAAACCTCCCAGTGAAAAGAGCACAGTGTATTCTGTTAGCTCTGGGTAACAAGGACAGCAATTAACTTCCTTTGCATTTCCCCCTGACCTTTTAATTGGTTTCTAGACCCAACACAGTTTTGTAGTCTAGGAAAGGGACCATTTGGAAATGGTCCTAGGGCACCAGGGAAAGGACACACTAGATTTTGGATTAGAAAACAACACCCACTGGGTTTGTAGTATTCCACACAGCAACCCTGTTCAGCAGAAAGGGCTTGAAGAGTCATGTAATTGAATTGGAATATTGCGGTGCTGAAAGAATCACCCTCGCTCATTTAAATATTTGTTATGGTTCTTGTGTTTGAAAATGCTCAGACAATGGCCCTTGTTACCCTCTGTTTTATTTATTTATTTTTTCACTTTTCCCTTCTTCCCTTCTCTGGGGACTCAGCTCTTGGCCTCATCCCTCATGTTTTCCCTTTCACTTGACTGTCATTCTCATTGTCCTCCTGGGGCCCTGAACGGAGGGTGACAGGAAAGGGTAGACGGTCCGGGATAGTGATGCTGAAAATATAGTCATTAATGGGACTCTCGAAACCCAGATGTCCTTTCTGAACACCGGTAATTTGTTTTTAATGAAAAACCATGCAGTGACCCTGAACAAATGAATTTTCTTTATAAGAAGTCTATGTGCAATTATCCAAGTAAAGGACCTCGAAACAGTTAGATCCAAAACCTGGATAGAAAGAAAGAAGAAAGGTAGGAAGGGGGCGGGGGGGGGAGAGAGAAGGAGAAAAACAGAGACAGACACATAGAGAAAGAGAGGGAGGGAAAGGAGCGAGAGACCCAGAGACAGTGAGAGAGAGTCAGAGAGACAGAGGAGGGGAGAGAGAGTAATTGTGTTATTCTCTTTTGTTCTTTTTTGCATTAGAAACACTTAATACAATATCCCACCATTACAAAATGTACGATCATGTCATCATTTTTGTTCATGATAGCAGTGGGTAGAGCAATAAAAGGACACAAGTTAATGTGGGTTAAAAAGAAAGGACCAAGTTGGTTTGGTTTGCCTTCTGTAAATTCTATATAAACACATCCTCCTCTGTAAAGCGAGGGAGTGGGACCAGGTGACCTTTCTGGTTGGTCCCTTCTTGCTTTATAGCCTATGATTCTCTATAGAAGATGGCACCCTCATTATTGCAATGGAAAGAAAAATATAGCAATGAAAAAATTGAAAAGACAGTTCTTCTTAACTAGAGATTAGTGCATATGATGTTTAAATGAAAGCAAATTTCCTTTTTCGAGATGCAGTGGCTTCAGAGTGAGGGAAATCTGAGTTCAGGTCTCACCTCTGACATATAATGGCTGCATGTCCCTGCGCAAGTGGCTTAATCTCTGACTCTTGTAGGCACCTCTAAGACCATAAATTGCAGAGAACTTGCTGACTTGTGTTGATAGGAGAAGTAAACAAGCATTTGTTTAGCGCCTAATATGTCAGGCACCGTACTAAGCGCTTTATAAATATTATCTCATTTAATCCTTATAACAATTCTAGGAAGTAAGTACTATTATTATCCGCATTTTAAGGTTGAAGAAACTGAGGCAAGCAGAGATTAAGTAGAAGTTTTCTTATCTGGAAATTGCCAGTATCAGTGAAATCACAGGTTCAGTCTTAATTTCTACCTAAATTTCCTTTTTACTTCCAAAAGCTTATCCAGGGTATAAGATCTTGTGTTTGCTTTGTTCCTGCCAAAGCCCATTCAGCGGCTGGGGTTGGATGTAGGCTTAGTCTTTTACAGTCTTCCAGCAGGCTCACAGTAGATACATAAAACCAATTGAACATCAAAGGAAGTAGATAGCAATTAACAATGGGGAGAAGCAAAGGACATGTGTAAATGAGAAATGGGAAAGATAAGAGGACGCTTGAAAAACTTTTCATGAGACTAACGTGCAGGAAACAGGGACAATTTTCCTTTTCACATACCTGGAAACAAAAGATACAAGCATTGGATTTCTACTCAGTATCTTTTTCCTTTTTTATATTGACTAACTTCAAAAGGGCAGTATTAGCCTTCATAATGCCTATTGCCAATCTTTGTAAAAATTATGCCTGGGACTTTTCTATTTGGATTTGTTTAAACTAGAGCAAATAACAGCACCAGTTGGCCTCTCCCCATACTTTCTGCCTCATGCTAACAGGACTGACTGTTGGATGGAGGACGCCTAACAGCAGACTATCTTACAGTTAGATATGTTAAGTTGTGCAATATAGGACCTGTTCTTATTCTTGCCACAGACAGATTATTATAAAATTCATTGAACCTACCTCCTTTCTTTTGTGGACACTACCCAGAGAGCTAATTTTCCCAATGAAGAATAGAATTTTACATCTAGAAAGGATGGTAAAGTTTAATCCTATTTAATTTAATCCAATTTCCACATCTAAAAGATAAGTACATTGATGCCTGAAGAACTTAGGTGACTTGTCCAAGGTCACGCAGCTAGTTAGTGGCAGAGTCAGGTACAGAACTCAGGTCTCCTGATCCTGACTTCAATATTCTTCCCATTGAATATTTTTTTTCCATTACACTATACTGGCAGAAAATGATTTTCCTCCCTGTAGTTGTTTTGTTTTGTTTTCTCTTAATAACTACAAGCCAATACTAGATAGAGTGCCGAACTTGGAATTGAGAAAAGCTGAATTAAAATGCTACCTCAGACACTTAGCAGCTGTATGACCTTGGGCAAGTCATTTAACCTCATTCACCCTCAGTTTCCTCAACTGTAAAATGGGAATAATATTAGCACCTAACTCCTTAGAGTTGTGAGCATCTAATGAGAAAACACATATAAAGTGCTTTGTGAATCAAAATACTATATAAAAATGCTAGTTATTGATGTTACTAATAAACTCCAGTAGCAAACATTAATTTATCATCTGAATTCAGACACCAATTTCCAAAGCCTACATTCAGTTGTATGTTCACTTTCTATAGCCATCCTAAATGGCAGGTTGAGTGTGTTGGTAGGAAGCAGTGCTCACTACGTAGACCCATTTTATGCCCATTTCAAACATGTTCTTCTTATTTAATTTCTTTAGAACCTATGCTGAGCCCTGGTGATTTAAGCAGGCATTGTGTTTAAATCTGTGCCAGGCTTCCAACTTGCATTCCCCATGACTACCCTAAAAATAGGAAGCTTACTTCCTTTGGGAGAGACATCTCTGAACTCACACAGGACACAAAATCACAGACTCTCAGAGTTGAAAGGGCCTTCAGAGGCCACCTATTCAAACAGGCACCTTCAAAATCTAGTTCAATTCATTTCGAAGCAATTCAGCAAATATTTATCAATTGAAAGGAAGCATAGTATCAAGGATAAGGAACTGAATTTGGAGTCAGGATGATCTGGATTTAAATCCTGCCTTAGACACTTACTAGCCGTGTGGCCCTAGGGAAGTCATTTGTCTTCTCTCATTTGTCTTAGTTTCCACATCTATAAAATGAGAGAAGTGTATTTGGAGGTGTCTTGGGGCACTTCCAACTCCAAATCTATGATCCTAATGGCCTACTTTGTACCACACATTGTCCTGAAGGCCATGGTGGTGTTGGGGAGAACCATATTTGTAAGCAAATACAAAAGATGCCCAAAGTCAGGTCCCTAAGAATCAGAAAAGGCCTTTTGAGAGAGATGATCCTTCAAGGGGACAAGAGTTCAGAGGCTCCAGGCATGGCACAGGGAACAAGAATCCTACCTGATGTCACAGACCACTAGGGGATGTAGGAGAGAGACTTCTAGATTTAGAGACACTTACTAGCTGTGTGACCCTGGGCAAGTCATTTGAATTTTCTTAGCGTCAACTTCCTCACCTGTAAAATGGGGGTGATAATGGTACCTACTTCACAGAATTGTTGAAAGGACCATAAGAAATAATATAAGTAAAGTACAGTGCTTTGAAAACTTTAAAGCACTATTTTTATTCTTATTTTTCCCAACAAATGGTCATCCCTTGCTGGAAGACTTCCAGAGAAGGGGAGTCCACTACCTTTTGGGGTAGCGCATTCCATTTTTGTATAGGTCTAATTGTTAGGAAATATTTTTCTTACAACAAGCCAAAATCTGCCTCTCTGCAGCTTCTGTACTTTGTCTCTACCTCCACATCTAAATGAAATTAGACACAGATTGTCCCCTCAACTCTGTTTTGTTGTTGTTCAGTTATTTCAGTCATGTCCAACTCTTCATGACACCATTTGGGGTTTTCTTGGCAAAAATACTGGAGTGGTTTGCCATTTCCTTCTCTAGCTCTTTTTATAGATGAGAAAACTGAGACAAACAGTGACTTGCCCAAGGTCACATAGCTAGTTAGTCAGAGGCTAGATTTGAACTCAGGTCTTCCCAACTCTAAGCCTGGCCCTTCATCCACTGTGCCACCTAGCTGTCATGATTCCATTAGAGAGTCTCAACTCAGGTTAAAACCAGTGAAATAAGATGTGTGTTTTTCTTAACCTATTTCTCATATTCCTTGCAAATAAGATTTTTTAAAATGCAAGATATAATAGGTTGTCTGAAAAATATAAAGCATCAAAATATTATTACCATTCTCTCATATTCTCCTTTTCTTTAGAATCTGTCATATTTCTGGAGAAATAACGTAGTAAACTTAGTTCCATTGTAATCACAGCAAGGAGAAAAGATGTTCAAAGTAGAGAAGACAGTCGTCTTCATCAGGTGAAAAAAAGAAAAAGTCTTTTTATTAATTGAATAATATGAACAGCTGCTCATCCATAGGTTTGGAACATTTCTTTTTTTCTTTTTGGAGGGGGGAAGGTAGGGTATTTGGGGTTGAGTGACTTGCCCAAGGTCACATGGCTAGTAAATGTGTCAAGTGTCTGAGGCTGGATTTGAACTCAAGTCCTCCTGACTCCAGGGCCAGTGCTGTATTCACTAAGCCACCTAGCTGCCCCTGGTTTGAACATTTCAAGCTTCCCACATCCACCCAGAGTTCCTCTTCTGGATATTTAGAACAGATCATACCAAACTGGGGACCTTTCTATAAAATATTAGAACTTGTAACCAGTCCCACAGAATAGCCATAGACAAAACATAGGTTTCAAAATAAAGCCATTTTCCTGTATTGTGTGTCTTTTTCTCACCTAAGATATCACAGAATGATTCCATAGGAAAGGGTCTTAAGATTTTTTTTAAAAATATGTCAGGTTGATGCCATTTTTATATCATGGTCATTCTAGCTCCTGTGTCTACCCTTGCAGCAAAGAAAGAAAAAACAGCAAAGCAAAACCAATTGACACAGTGACCATGTCTAAATGAGTATGCAACATACTGTATCCATAGCCTCCCACCTCTCTACTGCAAGAAAGAATATGCTTCTACATTTCTTCTTTGAGGACAAGATCAGTCATTACCACTTAGCATTGGCTTCTTATCAGTCAAATCTTGTCTTTTTATAGAGGAGAGGAAACTGAGGTAATTTGCCTCACTTCACAGAACCAAGCAAGTGGCAAGACAGAAGTCAGATCTAGCATCTTCTGGCTCTTTCTGCCATATCACACTGTCTCACATTTGAGTGTATTCCAGATCATGCTTCCAGAAACATACTTTTTAATCATAAAAATAACCCAGAAAAATTGATACAAATTGTGATTTAACCAGTGTGCATACTTATACTCATAAATTTGTTGAGGTGGTGCCATTTGGCAAATGAGCTCTTGTGAGCAACCCCTAAATTAATTAAAGCACAAATAAGTCAATGGTGTGGATTCTCTGCTGATTTATATCCTGTGTAAGACAGAGAGAGTGAGTGGGTGGGCAGGTGAGATGGGGCTGCTTCACAGCTCTAAGTCCTAGCTAGGTGCTGGGCACATAGAAGGCACTTAGTGTTTGCTCAGTTAGATGATTGGATCTAGCCTTCCCAGCCACTGAGACTTGCCATATTCAAAATGTGGACTAAACCAATATGGATCTGATGGTTTGTAACGCTGTATTTTATTTGCTAAATTGACTGAGAAATCATTTTTAAAAATTTATAATTTAGAAGTTGTGAGAGCTAGAAGGCCATCTCTCTGCAACAGGGAAAATCAGCTGGGTTCTCTTATGCAACCTCTAAGCCCAGACAGTGCTGTACTCATTCCCCATCCCTTATACAGTACAGTAGGGGAATTTCCAGTACCCTATAGCACAATGATTTTTTTCCCCCCTCTTCCCTCCCTATCTAAGCCCTTCCTCCTTGTTTTAAAGTGAAACATTATGCACATCTAAATATAAGTAAGCAAGGCAAAGTGTGTATAAACAAAAGCCTCCATATTTAGAAGTGGGGAGGAGCAGAAAAACATATTGTATTGCTCCACTCTTTGGAAATTTCTATGCATTTGTAATAACAAAAATTACCATAATTTGCTCGTTAACGCAGCTAGATCAGTCAAGCATTGTTCCAAACATGGGGAGGCTGTTTCTCACTCTGGGTCTGCCAGTGAGTTAAGCACGGTGAAAATTAGCATGCAAATGGTCCTAATTCGGCGGCGAGCTGTCAAATTCACATTCAGCCGCTTGTTTCATTTGAAATCCCTGACAGGAGCGGCTTATGCAATCCCACCCTCAAGTAGCTCCAGCCAGAAAGAGGCACCAAGGGGGCACTTGCTGAGTGACAGTTTGGCTAGTTTCAGTCAAATAAATCAGTCACGTCAACTGGTGACTGGGGGGGGGGGGAGGAGGGAGTGGAGGAGCCTTTTCCTCTGAGCCCCACCACCAAACTTTCTGTAGCCCATCAAAGGCTGGGATTGAGGCCTTCAGGTTTCCTTCCTGCTGTTTCCTAAGTGATTTTTGAAAGTGAGGGGATGGGGAGAATATCAAGGAGATAGATGATAGATGGGGCAAGAGATAGAGAGATCAGATCGAGAGATATACTTATCTCTCTAGAGATAGAGACAGAGAGCTTACATGTAAGATATATAGCCATATTCAGTTAAACTACTTTGACTACGAAAGGGCCTTCTCTATGTCTAATGGTGATGACTGAATGGAAGCTGGTGTTTGTGGTCCTATTCCCTCTTAGTGAATCCAGTTAGAACCCACCTAATAAGAACAGACCACCACTGAAAGGGCCTTCATCGACACAAGCTGATGAAAGGTAGCGATGGTATGAGTCTAGAGAGCTGGTGTAGAAGTTAGGAAGACCAAGGGATTGACTCCCCCCTCTGCTACATACTGCTGTGGGATACAGAGCACATCGACTAACCTCTCACAGTCCCAGGCAACCTCAAAGGGCCAACCTGCTTCACAGGAGGGAATTTCCTTACCTGAGTGTTTCCTATACCAATGAAATCACAGCTCCCTAGTGACCTTGACCCATAGAGCTTGTTTGACTAAGTGAAGCAAGGCTCTTGGGTAAGATAGTTATGCCAATAACAGTAGCAGATGCTGACTGCTACCTAAGATCATAGCTTTAGAATTGGAAGGGACACTACTGCCATTCCCCTATGCTCTCCCTTGTAACAAAGGAGGAACCATGTTTTTAGCGTTATTTGTTTGGCTTTGCTTTGGGAGGTGGGGAAAGAGATACTCAGCCATAAAGCCCAAGTCAAGGTTTCCTCTCTATCCTTCTCAAATTGTAAAGGAAATTCCCACATTGAATTCTAGCAGATGTGAAGGGTGGTGTGTGAAAAGAATTAGAATGACTTCCCTAGCCACAGTCCCCCAACCTTGGCCATGCTGCTACATCCATGTGCACTCAGGACTTTGCAGAGAAGAAAAATGAGAGGGGAAAGGGGGCAGAAAGGAGAATAATAAAACTTTTGTACCCAAAAATAGGAGAGTGGGTGAAAAATGCCAAAAGATGAGGCAGAGCCTGATGCTCTGACCTGAAGTAGTCATGGACAAACTTAAAACTCAGAACAAAATAGAATAATCTTTAGAAAATGCACAAAAATGCACAATCTTTACACATGTATTTTTAAAAGCATTAGCACCCTACTGACTGCATTATGCCTATTTCCCTAGGAGAGCTGGATGATTGGTGGGTCAGGGTATCTCTCTTCTGGTTTTTAGTTGCTGTTTATCTGGCATGTTTCTGGCTCTATCGAGATCTACTGAATGGATTTTGTATCAGTACCGTTTTGCTTTCTTGTATCATCAGGATTGATGTAGAGTGTGGAGACAGGCTTTTTCAGAGTATGATATTTTACTGGTTTTTTTAATTCTCCCTAAAGTTTTGTGTTATTTCCTTATAACCTAAGCAATTCTAAAAATATTCTGAACACATGCTGCTTCTGTATCTGGGCAGACACAGCTTAAATGATTCTCTATGCTGTACTAAAATGGACTCTTTTGTGTGCCCACTTGCTTAATGAACATGTAACTCAGTCGACTTTCAAGCTATACTGATCTGGTTAGTGACAGTGTCTGGGCCCCCAGTAGTGTGGACAAAGCTGAGTAAGAAGTGGGCCTGACTAGCGTGACTGACAAGGATGCTACCATGGACAGAGACATTGCTCCGCAGCCACCACAGATTTTGCACTGAAAATGGAAGGTCATGGACTCAGCTTGGGTGCTGACAGCAGGAGTGCCTAACCTTTTTTGTGTGTCATGAACGCGTTTGGCAGTCTGGTGAAATCTGTGGATCCTTTTTCAGAAAAACATTTTTAAATGCATAAAATGAAATGCATAAGATTACAGAGGAAATCAATTATGTTGAAATACAGTTAACAGATTAAAAAAAGAAATTTGTAGACTCTCCAGTTAAGCAGCCCTGAATTCTAGAGGGAGAAGATACTTCTGAGATCATCCAAATCAATCTGAATTCCACAGATGAAGAAACAAGGCCCAGACAGGTTGACTTGCCCAAGGTAACACAGGTAGGAAGTGACAAGCCAGGCTTCAAAGATCCTTCAGCTTCAAATTTAGCTCTCTCCAGTGTACCACACCACCTCCCAGTTCTGGGTTGTGTTTAAGAGAACTTAGAGATGATCCAGCCCCTTACAGGAGGAGAATTGAGGCTGAAAGAGATAAAGTGATATTAAAGGTCACATAGCAAATTTAAGGACCCTGGTGTTAGGGTTCTTAACCTGGAGCCCATGAACTCATTTGTTTTTATATTCTGATAGCAGTATTTTTCTGTAATTAGTAATTTCCTTGATAATCATATATATATATTTCATTTGATGCATTTAAAAAACCTTACTCCAAAGAGGAATCTATAGGCATCACCAGATTGCCAAAGGTCCAAGACGCAAAACAAGATTAAGGACTCCTATTCTAGTCCTAACACTAGAAGCTCCAAACCTGCTCTTTTCACTTTACTGTTCTGATCTGAAGGGCAGCTAGATAGTGCAGTGGATAGAGTGCAGGACCTGAAGTAATGGACTGGTCAGACACTTACTAGCAGTGTGACCCGGGGCAAGTCACTTAACCTTACCTCAGTTTGCTCATCTGTAAAATGAGCTGGAGAAGGAAATGGCAAACCACTCCAGTATCTCTGCCAAGAAAATTCCAAATGGGGTCACAGAGAGTCAGATGCAAGTGAAAACCAGCAAGTGAAAACCATATGACCTGAATATGAGGTTTCTAAATCCAGGCACTCCAAGTAGAGTTTGTCATCATCATAATAGCTCACAATTTATATAGTGCTTTCTAAACAATTCCTCATCCGATCCTGACAACAACCCTGTGTTATTATTGTCCACATTTTACTGAGGAAGAAAGTAAGAATTGAAAAGGTGACTTGCCCAGGGTAACAGCTAATAAGCTGTAGAGATAGAATCCAAGACATGTTATGTATCCCCTCTGTCACATTGTCCTCTCCAAATCTGACCACAATTCCGATGCATGCCACTTATCTCTCTTTAGCCCTTCAAACCTGATCTGACCCAAACCTAGCCTGAACATTCCTCTTCACTGCCTGGGGAAAAAGAAAAGGCTTGGAACTTGACTACGTAGATCTTGAGGCAGGTGGGACTAACAGTGGCCATAAAAGTAAGCCCGAAATCTTGATTATCTCACAGAGGCTGGACACCTTGGGCACAGCATAGCATCATAGATCTAGGTTTCAAAGGGAGCTTCAGGTGATCTAGTCCAGTATCCTCATTTAACAGATAAGTAAATGGAGGTCCAGAGAAATTAAATCAATCAACAAACATTTATGAAGCTCCTACCATATGCCAGGCAGTGAGCTATGTCCTGGGGATACAAAAAGAGGCAAAAGAGTTCCTGCCATGAAGGGGTTTAAAATTTAATGGGAGAGACAGCAGGCAATGATTTACCCAAGGTTACACATACAGTAAGTAGCAAAGCCAAGATTCAAACTCAGATCCTATGACACCAGGCTCAGTGCCCTTTTTACTCTATCACGCTTCCTCCCAACAAACCTTGTCTGCCTGTCCTGGCCCCCCAAACACTACAGGCCATCCATCCAGGAGTTTTTTCGGGATGTACTTGTAGTAACAAGCCCCCTCAAACAGCCATGATGGCCTGCTGGCACAGGTTCTTTGATCTGCTTTGCTAAAGGAAAGACAATTTTTGAAGGGGTCAACAATCTTACTTTGATTCACAAAGATAAATAGAAAATACAAGCAGAGAAATTAGCACAGCTATTCGACAGACAGGGCCCCTACTTGTCTGAACAAAGTCATACAAAAACCTACATACAGGGGGCGGAGCCAAGATGG
>CM053583.1:240884272-240947588 GCA_028627135.1 Pseudochirops cupreus | reverse complement strand
AGATCCATCCTGCCCTACCAAAAAGTGACATAGGAGAGAATAGACTGGAGCAGGGGGGACACACTGGGATGGCTGTTTTAGGGTGGTGGGTGGGGGAAAGACAGGGAGAAAATATGTAACTCAAAATCTTGTGGAAATGGATGATGCAAACTATGATGAAATTTAAAAAAAAAAGAAAAGAAAAAATACAAAAAAAAAAACCCTACATACATCACCAGACCCGGAGAGCACAAATCTCTGAGTAGTCAGGGTGCTCTTAGCAAGCAACTACTCAGAGTCCCATCTGGGGAATCAAAAGGTCCTTCTCATAAGCGAACCCCCAAAGCAAAATACCAACCTCCCAGTATAGATAGTTTTCAACTATTAGGCTCAGAGCCAGAAGGCATCACAACCCTTGTGACTCAGTGCCTAATTAGCTTAGTACCAAAAGGTGTGAAAGCCTTCCTCTAAGCAAGCCTCCCCTAAGCAAGTTCCTCCCCCTACTGGTTCTATGTGACTCAGGATGTATCACAACTGTGAGCAAGACATCCGTGATTGAAATACCTGTGTACCTTCAGACCTGGCAACAGGGCTCCTATTCCAAGGGAAAAGGGGACACGTGGTCACTTAACGCTATTAATGGACAGGGAAGATCTTCCTACTCCATTACCATTACAGTACTGGTGTCAGCTTGCCTTTCTCAGCATATTGTAGTAAAGAGAATCTTGAATTCATAATCAGGAGAGGTTTTTCTCTATTATTTAATAATCATGACACTAGAGAAGTTACTTACTTTCTCCAAGTCTAAGGTTCCTCATTTATTAAAAGAGGAGGTAGTGGGAGGGAGTGACGTTACCAGAGGTCTTCAGGCAAAGACTTGATGACCACTTGTTTGTGAGGGAAATCATCTAGAGGATTCCTATTCAGGTCTGCATTGATGAGTTGACTTCTGAGGTACGTTTCACCTCTGAGATTCTAGAATTCTGGGATTATAATATTTTTAATGCCTACCCATTTGTGAAAAAGTACAGCATTTTGTTAAACGTTGAAACCTTACAGAAATGGGAACCACCGTTGTTAATATTACCGTTTATACCATGTTGTTATTCATATAATTGTATAAGTACTAGTGACATTAATGGGGCAGCTAGGTGGGACAGCGGCTAGAGCACTGAGTTCTGAGTCAGGAAGATTCATCTTCATGAGTTCAAATTCATCCTCAGACACTTATTAGCTGTGTGATCCTGGACAAGTCACTTAATTCTGTTAGCCTCAGTTTCCTCATCTGTAAAATGAATTGGAGAAGGAAATGGCAAACTACTCCAGTATCTTTGCCAGTATCACACAACTGAAATGAATAAAAAAAGTGTCCTTACTATTACTAATGATACTAATAAAATATGGTTTTATAGATCAGGCAATTGTATTTGCTTTCCTCATAATGTCACAGTTGCCTATGGTTACTATCCTTTTCTTCATTTCACCTGGGCTATTGCAAATGGCCTTCTAATTAGTTTCCGTGTCTCAAATCTCTCCCTACTCCAATTCACCCTCCTGTTAAAGTGATTTTCCTATAGTTCACAGATGTCCATGTTACCACCTGCCCCCCTTGATAAACTCCAGGGGCTTCCTATTGCCTTGAGGATTAAATACAGAATTCTGGCTTTTGGCATTTAAAACCCTTCATGACCTGAGTTCTTCCTACCTTTCCATTCTTCTTACACTTGACTCCTCTCCACATACTCTCTGACCCAGCTACAGTGGCCTATGCACCATTCCTGGTACCCGATCCTCTGTCTTCTGACCCCAGGCCTTTGCAGGGACTGTCCCCTGTGCCTGGAATGTTCTTCCTCCCATTCTCCATCTCCTCACTCTTCTGCCTTCCATTAAGACTCAGCAGAAATGCCAGCTCCTGCAAGGGGCTTTTCCCAATATCCTCCACCCCTTCTATCTAGTGTCTTCCCTCTAAGATTACCTTCTGTCTAGTTTGTATGTATCCTGTGCATACATAATTATTTGCACGCTCATTGCATGGTATGCACAGTTATTTGCACATTATGCGTGGAATTAGGATTTGAATTCTTTGAGGCAGAGACGATGTTTTTGCTTCTCTTTGTGTTTCCAGTGTTTGCACAGTGCCTGGTACGTAGTAATCAATCAATTAACTGGCCTTAATGAAGCACCTACTACGTACCAGGCACTCTGCTAGACACTAAGAATACAAAAGCGCCTAATAAATGTTTATTGACTATCTTTGGGAGGAAATAATTCCCTTTGTCAATATGATAGCAGATGGAGTGATAAACCTGGAATTGGGACGACCTGGGCCACGGAAATTAATAAGCTGTGTGACTTAACCTCTCTTTGCTTGTTTCTTCATCTCTAAAATGGAGATGAAGAGGAGGAGGAGGAGAATATTAATACTGATATCAGTAGTATTACTTAACTGATATGAATACCATATACTTCAAGTACAGGAATGACCAAATGCAAATATTTGCAAACTTTAAACTACATAAATCCCAGTTATTTTATTTTATTATTATTGTAATTGCTATTATTTTTACTATAATTCATTTGCTCATTGGCGCCTCCTACCTTTGTTGTTAAATACCATGGTGTCCAAAAGTTTCGAGTATAAAGCTGTAAATCTGCATGTTTGCAGTAATTGTGAAGGTAAATCTTTTTTTTTTTGTCTCCCTGCATTGACTTTGTGAAGTATTTCATAAATATATCAGAAGCAACATTAAAATTTTATGGAAAGGCAGCACAGGTCGGGAATAGTACGGTGACTTCACAGCAAGGTATGTCCACCTTAACCTCTAGCTCATTAGTCACTGATGGGATGTTTGTGCCTTAGAGTTGCTAAGCAATGAGGTTTGGGGGGTAGGGAAAGAAGTAGGATGACAAAAAGCTGTTAGCTCAGGATGTCTGAAAACTAGAATCCTTCACAACTCTGAAAAGAGCCTTAATCTAGGGCTAGTTAATATAAGAATAAAGGGAGGAGCTCTTACAGTTTCTTTGTATAGAAATAAAAATAAAACAATGTCATTCCCCCCTGAGAACACATAGATGTTGTTGAGAAGATAGATCATTTTTATTATTGGGGAGTTTATTGGAATATGACCCAAAGTGTCCCATTAACAATCTTTTAATAAAGCAAATCCCTAATAGACAGATGCATGGACAAGAATCAGGGTGGTTAAGTTTGCCTTTGCTGTTGTTATTGCTAAAGATATAGAAAACCAGAGCCTCTATATTCATATTCCCAAGAGTAGGTATAGATTTTCGAGACCAAGAAAGTATTTCTGTGTTTTTCAGGTAGTCTTTCTATTCCATTCTGAGATGTCTCCACACTGAGCTTAAATAGACCTACAGACAAGAACTCTTCAGTATTTTCACTGCATGTCACAGAAAATGCAATTCAAAAGACCAGAACAGATTGTTTCCTGCTGGGTTTCAGGAAACATACAGTGCTGTTTAAAGAAGTGAAGAGAAAACAAAACAAGGGAGCAAAACCCAGGTCACTACCTAGAGGAGACAAAGATGTTCTCTTTACAAAGTAAATTACAATCAAAGTGTAGTAAGGAAGATTGCAATGAATGGATATAATCACATTTTAATGTCACAAAGGGACTTTGGTAATTCACCCTAATAACCAGGAGGTTCGATGATGCAGATTACAACAATTTGGGCGATCAATTGAGTGAGTCTAAAAGTAAAATTATGTACAAGGATTAAAGCTGCAAAATTTCCAGAAAATCTAAAACCATTTAAAACAAATGTGGGGGGGCAGGGAGGCTAGGTGGTGCAGTGAATAGAGCACTGGCCCTGTAGTCAGGAGGACCTGAGTTCAAATCCTGTCTCAGACACCACTTACTAGCCACATGATTTTGGGCAAGTCACTTAACCCCAATTGCCCTGACCTCCAAAAAAAAAAACCAACCCAATGTGGGGAGAAAAATGGAAATTAGTGAAAAATTGAAATATAAATAATAAAGTACCTTTTAAAGGTCTAAAGTCATGATGATGATGATGATGACAAGCATTTATTGTCTACTATATGCCAGGCACTGAGCCCTAAGCTCTGGACATACAAAGCTCTCAAAGAGCTTACAATCTAATGAGGGAGACAACATAGGACAACAACATACAAACAACTATGTACAAACAAGCTATATACAGAATAAATTGGAAATCATCTCAGAGGGAAGGCACTAAGATGATGGAGGACAGGAGAAGGCTTTGTGCAGTAGAGGAAACATTAGCTGAGACTTGGAGGAATCCAGGGAAACCAGTGGGCATAGATGAGGAGGGGGAGTTCCAGGCATGAGGGATAGCCAGTGAAGATGCCCAGAATTGGATAATGATGAGTCTTGTTCAAAGAACAGCAAGAAGGTCAGTGTTTCTGGGTTTCAGAGTATGTGGAAGGGAATGATATATAAGAAAACTGGTTATAAGCCATTTAATATCCATTAGAATAATAATTAATATTTATGTAGCACTTAAAGGTTTGCAAAGCACTTTGCAACTTTTCTGAAGTTCATTTGATTAAAAAGGTCAACCCTATTCAGATCATGGTAGCTGTTGCGTACTAGCTCCAAGGTCATTTTCCCTCCTTTTGCATAGAGTTCAGTGCTTTGCTCACTGTCTTCCTCTTTTCCCCAGTTCCTACCTTCTTACTGGGGGACTTTAATATCCATGTAGATGTTTCTTCAATTTCTTTAACTTCCCTGTTCCTCAGTCTCATTAAATTCCCTGTTTTATTCCCTCACTTCAACTTACATGCAGTGATGGTCACACTCTGATTTCACTGTTGCCTACAAGTATCTACTTTGATCAAAACCTATGGCATTCTTCATTTCACTGTTACCTACAATCATACTGTCTCTTCCTCCTTATGTCTCACTTCTTCCTAAATTTATTTTTTTGCCCTCATAATGATCTTCAGTCTCTCTGACCCTCCAGTACTTTCTCAGGCCATAACTCTTGCTCTGATTTCATTTTCCTCCCTTCACCATCTTGGTCCTATGGTCAGCCAGTTCAATTTGACACTGTCTTCAACTGTCTAGTTCCTCAATCACTCAACCCTTGTACCAAATCCCAACCCTAGATTACTTTTACCATTTGACTCTTTCAATCCTACTCACTTGTTGCTGTTTGCTACTGGAGGAATACAACATATATATGATGATTTTGTTGTCATTCAGTCATGTCCAATTCTTCATGACCCCATGAACCATACAATCCATGGCAAAGATGCTAGAGTGGTCCATCAATTTCCAGTGGATTAAGGAAAACAGAGGTTAAGTGGCTTACCCAGGGTCACACAACTAGTGTCTGAGGCCAGGTGTCAGACTCCAGGCCCAGTACTCTATTAACTGAGCCATCTAGCTCTCTCCTATATAATAATTATGTTATTATAAATTATAATATGAATATTATACACTCATATTATCCAAATTCAATTGGATACTCGCCCACACACTCGCTGAAACAAGCTCCCTAATTGGTTCTCTATATCACTCCCTACAGAAGTTAATCCATATCTTCTCTTCTGTCTTCAAGCTACCCACATCTCTCTCCCCAACCCTGGACTGAGTTCTTTGTCTCTTACTTTACCTAGAGAATTATGGCTCTTTTCTCTGGATTTCTATGACACTACTCTATTTATCCTAATAACATGAGCCTTCCTTCTTTCCTCTTTCCTCTCTTCATCTGAAAATCCTTTAACATCATCTCTGATTCTCTCCTCCTTTCATTCTATCTCTAATAATGAAGTGGCCATTCTCCTTGTCAGTCACCACCTCTACATGTTCCTTTGTCCTTGCTCCCTTGGATCTTCTCCAGCAGATTGTCCCCCTTAGTCATCCCCTCCTAATCTTTAGCCTCTCTCTACTGGATCCTTCCTTACTGCCTTAAAACATGTCCAGATCTCCCTCTTAAGAAACCTTCACTAGGCTCTAATATCCCCTTAAGCTACTGGACTGTATCTTTCCTGTCTTTCTCAGCCAGACTCATTGCTGCCATGTCTTCCCCTCTCACTCAGTTCTCAACCTTTTGACATCACTCAACTGAAACTGCTCTCTCCAAAGTTACCAGTGATCTCAGAATTGCCTAATCTGATCATCTTTTCTGTCTTCATTCTTTTTACTATTCTATTACATTTGGCACTATGGACCTCTTGAATACTCTCTGCCCTCTAGATTTTCATTACACTATTCTCTCTTGTTTGTCCTGCTTGTATAAGTATTCCTTCTAAGTCTCCTTTGCTGGTTTATCATCTAGAACATATTTCTCATTCTCATTCCCTATTCCTGACTACCTCATGGGTCTGCCCTGGGACCCCTTCTATTATCTTTCTATATTTTTTTCACTTGGTGTTCTAATGTGTTCCCATGGTTTTAATTAATAGCTCTAAGGAAACTACTCCCAGTCTATTTATCCAACTTTAGCCCCTCTCCTAAGCTCCAATTTCATACCACGAACTACCTTTTGAATATTTCAAACTATATATTTCATGGACATCTCAAACTCAACTGGTCCAAAATAGAACATATCCTCCCCCCCAAACTACAACTCTTCCAAACTTCCCTAATTCCCTTCTTTCTAAGGCAGCACCATTCTTCCAGTCTCTCAGGCTCATAACCTAAGCCCTACTCTTGAATCTTCACCCCATGTAGCCAATTAGTTACCAAATCTTGCCATTTTTACCTGCATAGCATCTCTTGCATTCAACCCTTTTTCTCAACTTCTAAAGGAACCATCTCGACTTGGGTCTTTGTCATCTCTTGCCTTGATTTTATAAATAATTATGATGTAAAATATGGGGAAATAGTAGCTTTGCCAGTTTTGTTCTCAGCATCCAAGATAGCTGCCCCCATTATGCATTGGCTCCAGGTGGCCCTGACTATTCAGAGCTAGTCTTTGCTAGCATGGGGCAATGGTAGCTGTACCATCCCCTGCCTCCAGTCTGTAGGTCTCCTGTCCTCCCTCATTTTTTCCCCTGGTTATTGTGATCTTTCTCCTGTTATGGCAGTCCTTTGACTCCAGAGGTGCTGACAACCACCCCTAAGTTGCTTTCTCCAGGGTTCTGACTTCCTCCTCTTTTTCTCTTCAGGTTAGGAAGTCCTACCTGTCAATCTCAATCTGTTCTCATCAGTCAGTATAAAGGTTAACGTTTTGAGGACCAAGAAGAGAAACTTTGTGGAAATGTCTGGGCTCGTTAGGAGTCCCTTTTCAATATGTATATCTTATTGGCACCCAAAAGGGTCCTAACTGAATCTATGCTCCTTGATGATGATGATGATAGCTAGCATTTATATGCATCTACTATATATGCTACTTTACAAATATTCTCTTATTTGATCTTCATAACAACCCAGAGAGTAAGATGCTGTTATTATTCCCATCTCACAGTCAAGGAAATTAAGGCAAACAGAGATTAAGTAACTTGCCAAAGGCCTCACAGCTAGTAATTTTCTGAGACTCAATTTCTGATTGAAGGCCCAGTGCCTTTCTATTTGTGTCCTCAATGCTTAGAACACATAGCAATCACTTGATAAATGCTTGTTAATTAGCTGATTATTTGGCCCAAGAGGCTAAGAGAAATTAAGTGACTTGTCCAAGGTGACACTGCCAGTAAGTGGTAGAGCCAGAATTTGAATCCAGGTTCCTTGCTGCCACATTCAGTGACCTTGTCACAACACCTGTGAAAGTTGTTGTTCATCCTTCATTCTCAAAGAGGACCAACTAATCATGGTGGATGTCTTCTTCACTTGCCCATGAACTGGATTTAAGTGAAGCAGAGATGAGTAAAGTCATCAACCTCCTTCTGTCCTCTTGAGTCATTCAAGTACAGTGGCAGGACAAAAGTCAGGACAATTGGTGATGTCCCAGGATGCAGCAGGTGACCTTGATGTCTTTGCCTCATAAAATTATATTGCATGGTATGGTATATTACATTTAAAAGTACAGTTCATTTGGACAATAATCCAAAATGTATTAGCTGAATTTACTTTTCATTGGGCTCAGTTATCATAATAAATTGACTGACATGCAGCTGAACTTTAAAGTATCAAGCCATTACCTCCTAGTTTTTCCTACTTTATGAGACCTGAGAATATAATAACAAAAATTTAAAAACAAGACAAAACAAAACGAAAACCCAGCCCAACATCATAGTAATATGATATAAAGAAGATCATGCTGGATTTTATATTTGCTATCCTATTATGTCAAGCAGATTTAGGAAACAAGAAACAGAGGGGAAAAAAACCCAAACATTTAAAAAAGAAATAAAAGGAAAAATCTAAATTCATTAGTCAAAATATTTTTTTCTTTTAGAATCCAGTGCATTTTCCAAACTGCTTGTCACTGAAACACCTTTTCCCCCTTTATCTTCATGGAGTTTTGGACAGTGAGAGTTTGTCCAGACTGAGATCAATTTCTCTATTCTTTTTCAAGTTCACTTATTTCTTGATTTTGGTTGGAATATTCTAAACATCCCAGTTTCTATCACACAGTTTAGAAGAAGGGGAAATATGAAGCAAGAGGGGTGTTGCCTGTGGTGCCAGATAGGTTTGGGAGAGAACAAATCTGTGCTTTAACTGGTATAGGGAATGCCAGTCCATTCACCAGCATTTATTAAGAATTCATTTTTCAGTTGTTTTCAGTTATTCCCAAATCTTAGACTGACAGAGAAATGTTGCTGTTGTTCTTCAGTTTTTTCAGTCCTATCTGATTCTTCATGACCCCGTTTGGGGTTTTCTTGGCAGAAATACTGGAGTGGTTTTCCATTTCTTTTTCCAGGTCACTTTACAGATGAGGAACAGTTAGCAAACAGGGTTAAGTGACTTGCCCAGGGTCACACAACTAGTAAGTGTCTGAGGCCAGATTTGAACTCAGCGAGATGAGTCTTTCTGATTCCAGACCCAACATTCTATCCCTGGGAAACTTGCTGCCTATGTACTCTGTCATGCTGCTTCTCCTAGGCAGGAGGGTCATCCTTGGCAAAACCTCTGCCTGCAGGCCTGGACTAAATGCCAGAAGTGCTTCTGTCTGTTACTGTGTCTGAAAGTCTCTTGCAATTCCACATCCTAAATGTCATGTGTTGTATAATACAGTCAAATTTATCAATGCTTACATCTAGGAGATCTGAAGCAACATGAATTGGCAGCTACCAGAAGCCTCCTGGCTGCTTCCCTCTCCCCATAATTATAATCAGAGATACATGAATTTGCAATTAGAGGACCTGGGTTCAAGTCGAGACTTGCATGACCTTGGGCAAGTCATTTGATCACTCCAGGTCTCATCTGTAAAATGAAGCGAGAGGGATGGACTAGATTTTGGGGACCACTCATTTGTACATAAAGGATCCCTGTGGGCCTTAAATTGACTTAATTTTCAAATGTAATTTATGTTTGTTGTATTCTTATTTATTTTGTTAAATATTTCCCAATTACACTTTATTGTGGTTTGGGTTGCACTAGAAAGTATTACAGGTGGGAGACAGCCTGGGAGCTGAGAGCCTGACACCCCTAAATCAGCTGCTCTTAAGGTTTGTTGTCTGAAGATCCCTAGGGAGACCCCAAGTCTTTGTCAGTGGCTCCTTAAGGTCAAAACTATTTTCATAATAATGCTAAGACATCTGATGATTAAAACACTCCTTTTTGCAACTACCTAGTTGTGTGAGACCAGATTTTTGGCAGATACTTCAACCAAAACAATGTATTGCAAGAGTTTGAATGCAAAAGTAAATATGGGATTTAGTTGTCTTCTACACACAAAAAGATTTGTGAAAAATACATAAAACAATGCCACTTTTCTCACTATTTTTTTGTTTTGGAAAATAGCTATTTTTCATTAAAAATGTTACATTAAGGGCAGTTAGGTGGCACAGTGGATAGAGCACTGGCACTGGAGTCAAGAGGGCCTGAGTTCAAATTTGACCTCAGACACTTGCTAGCTATATGACCCTGGGTATGTCACTTAACCCAAATTGCTTCTAAGAAAAAAAAAGTCATGTTAACATGAAACAGATTTATTTTTAATAAATTAATTTAATGAATTAATTCAATTTAAAATTTTATTATTTTCAGTTTCTAATGCAGTAAGTATCAATAGATATAACCAACAGTATGTTGGTGTGTTAGTACGTTAGTTTAATAATCAGCTCTTCCCTGCACTCCCAAATATATACAGGGTGCACTTTTGAGCTTATTCTATATTATTAATATTTTCTCTGTCACTTTCCTAAGTCCAGACAATTAATAAAACAACAAACCAAATCCTGATTTGTAGCATTTGCTTATTTCCAAGGTGTAAATGCTCACACTGAAAATTTAACAATTGCCTCTCAAGAGCTGGTTTGAGCTGGCTTCAGCATACTCCTAGCCATAACCCACATAAACAAAAGCTCTTTGGGGTCTTCCACAACTTTTAAGAAGGTAAAGGGATTGTAAAACCAAGAAGTTTGAGAACCACTGCTATAGATTACATTGGATCTTTTTGATTCATTTGGAAAGGAATTTCTGAGCACTCTGATTCAGCTACACAGACTTCTGAAAAATTAACTTCCAAATATTCAGAAACTTTTAGTGTTGGACGCAGAAAACACTGTCTCATGTTCTTTGCATTTCTGTTTATTTTAAGTGACTTTTTCTGAAGAATATTTTTAAAAGCAGGTTCGTAAAGTTCATTGAGTTTATTCTACCCCCATTCACTTTTTCCCCTAGGAGTTAGAAGGGCACAGACCAGTGATTTCATTGCGGTAAGGCAGAGGTGTCAAGCCAGTAAAACTCTTAACTGGGGCCAGAACCAGATTAAAATGTAATTGGGAAGTGTTTGACAAAATAAATAAAATTATTATACAACATAGGTGATTTTAATTTGTAGTTTTCTAAGTCACTATGTGATCAGAAGGGATCCATTTGTATTTGAATTTGACAGTACTGATGTCAGGAACTCCCAGTGGGGAACTTCCCTTCACTGATAGAGATCAGTGATATAGATATAGATTCCTTGTCTGTAATTTACAGTCCCAGAGACTGATCTCATAATCATTATATGTCACAGTGGAGGTAGGTTAAGACTTGAACCTAAGTCTTTCTGATTCCTTTGCTAACTTTTGTATTCATTTGAGCTGGGTTTTGGAGGATGGCAATTGAGTTCTGCTTTGTTTTAGAAACAAAAGGTTTAGTAGCCAGAGACTTTCCCTTAGCACTCTGGTATTAAATACAGGGAAGTAGTATGAACATTTTAAAATGGTATAATTTGGTAGCTTTGCTGAATTTTTTAAAAGTATATAAAAATTATTGAGGCTGTGGGTTACTGAAAAGAGGGGCAGATTGATTTAATAGGGAAAGCATTAGATTTGAAATCAGGGGACCCAGATTTGAATTTGGTCTCAGACAATAACAGTGTGGCTATAGACAAGTGTCCTTACATCTGTGAAATGTGCTCAGTGCTCAAGGACCTTAATTTTTACTTAATGACAGTGGTCTGAGATAAGATGCTTGTTGACCCAACAGTTACCATACATATGACCTCAGATGAGTCTTCAGCCTCAATTTCCTAATCATTAAAGTGGACATAATAAACTAATATTATCTACTTCAGTGGTTAGGAGGAAAGCCTAGGTGGCACAATGGATAGAGTACTGGATTTGAAATCAGGAAGACTCATCTTCCTGATTTCAAATCTGGCCTCAGACACTTCCTAGCAGTGTGATCCTAGGCAAGTCTCTTAACCCTGTTTGCCTCAGTTTCCTCATCTGTAAAATGAGCTGGAGAAGGAAATGGCAAACCACTCTAGTACCTTTGCCAAGAAAACCACAAATGGGGTCACAGAGAGTCGGACATGACTAAAAAGACAGAACATGAACAATCCTTAAAACACTAAAGAAAGTGCGTCATGGTTGTTATTGAGATCAAGGACCAGATTTCGGATTTCATTAGCATAGGTAACTCCTAGATGAGGAAACTTTCTCCACCAATGCAGGTCATTGCCTCTGCAAATTGCAGTCTTAGAACGCTGCCTAAAATTACTAAGAAATTAAACGAGTCGCCCAGTATCATACCTCTAGTATGTGGCAGAGGCAGGACTTGAACCCAGATTTTCCAGGCTTTTAGGCCAACTCTCTATTCACTATGCCATGCTGCCTAATAATATTGTCATTGTTAGCATTAATGAGGCAGTACTTTGCGGCTAGGTTCTGTATACAGAGGAGCTATTGTATTAACTAACAGTCTCTCCCAGCCCCGCCTCTGAACCACAGGGAACTTTTGAGGTTTACTCTTTAAGAGAGGGAGGAGAAAGAGGGACTGGGATAGAAGAATTCCATGGTGAAAAATTTAAACTGATGCTGTGTGAGGAGTGGGGGCTTAACTTCATTATTCATTCTCCCCCTTACTCTTGTTCGTTCTCTCTGTTATTCTTTCCTTTTCCTTTTCCAACTGTCTCTCTGAAGGGCTTTATAGGTGGCCTGAACTTGCAGAAAAAGGTTTTTATTTATTTTTCATTGTGAGGGGATTTGATGTCATGTGAACTGTACTCTCTACATAGACATACATGACCTTTAGTGAGTTCTGGTTTTGGTTTTACTGTAGGGCAGTAAAATAAGGTTTACTGGAAATGGGGGTGATAACAGCACCTTCCTCTCTGGATTGTTGTGAGGATCAAATGAGATAGTCCTTGTAAAGTGCTTAGCACAGTGCCTGGCAAATAGTAGGGGTTATATCAATGGTAGATATCATCATCATCATCATCTTCATCATCACTGTATAGGAGGAATTAGGTGGTACAGTAGCTAGAGTTCTGATCCTGCAGTCAGGAAAATCTGAATTCAAATCTAACCTCAGATACTTCCTAACTGTATGATCCTGGGCCCTTTACCTCTCAGCGCCTCAGTTTCCTCAACTATAAATGGGGGTAATAATAGCAACCATCTCTTAAGGTTGTTGTGAGAATCATATCAGGTAATAATTGTAAGGCACTTAGCACTATGCCTGGCATATAGTAAGTAAATGTTAATGACATATAATAGCATAATAAATAATAATAATAAATGCTAGCTGTCATTATCATAATATGCAGTATGTGAAAAATGCACAGTGGAATGTAAATTCTTTGAGGGCAGGGATGGTTCATTTTTGCCTTTGTATCCCCAGAGCTTATAACACAATATATGGCACACAGTAAATGATTAATTAATCTTTGCTGAGCTTAGTTCAAGAAAAGCCGTAATCATACTGACCAGAAGTGGGGAAAATAAAGACAAGAAGTCTAGTGTTTTATCACCTTCTGCACATGGGATACAGGGTGAAGTTATATTTTTAAAAATTGCAAATAAGAAGTCTGCTTTTGTGCAAGGCATAGCAAGGCTAAGCTACAGGGTAAGGAAGCATCCTTGTGCATCAATGTCCTCTTCTGATGCCTCATAATTCTGGGGAAGTGACCCTGGGTTCTAAAAGGCTAAATTGCTAGATTGCAAGATCCAGTGTGTTCGGCTGTGCCAGACCTGCTTTGAGAAAGTCCTCAAAACAGAGTGCATCTCTGTTGGCTCAGAACCAGCTAAGACTAAAGAGGCTCATCACCAGTAGGTTCACCATGACAACCTCAATAATAATAGCTCATATTTACATAGTATTTACTATGTGCCAGGCACTGTGTTAAGCATTTTATAATTATTGTCTCATTTTATTTTCACAACAACCCTTCAAAGTCAGTGCTATTATTATCCCCATTTTACAGTTGAGGAAACTGAAGCAAACAGAGGATAAGTGACCTGCCCAGAGTCACAAAGTGTACGAAGTCTTTCTGACCCCAGCCCTAGCACTCTATCCATAGCAGCCACCTAACTGCCTAGTCGATAAAAGACTGAATCAGATCTTTTCAAAAGGACCTAATAGTTTCTTAACTCTCGGTCACAACATTTAAAATTAAAAGTCTCCTTAAAAATTCAAAGTATTCTATTCAGTGAAACCCTTTCCTTTTTAGATCTAGAAATGTACTTGATAAAGAAAGGCTTCCTGCTTATGTTCCTTTCTCCTGAGGCTAAGAGTCTTCTCTCCTTTGCAAGTTCATCTGTACAGACTGTCTGTCTGAGTCTACGTGACTTGGAACAGATTTAACTAAACTGGCCTCTTCATTATTTTATGAGTTTAAGAAACCACAGGTGAAAGGTTAAGAACCCTTAGACCATCTTCCCCCCACATACACACATACCTCCCCCCTCCTCATTTTAAATGAGCCTCAGAGAGATTAACCAGCTTGCCTAAGATCTGGCAGGTAGTATGGATCACAGCCAGAATTTGAACCCCAGGTACTCTGTCTCTAGGTAATGACAGACCTTGACATGGGACTTTAAAGTTGCAGTATCTCTTTCAGTCCTCACCACAACCTTGTGAGTTAAGCTCTACAGATATCATTATCTTCATTTTGCAGGAGAGAAAACTGGAGCTCAGAGAGACTAAGAGCCTTACTTGACATAGGTGACAAAAAAAGTCACCTGTTTAGTGAAGTGACTGAAACAGGATTTGAACTCAGGGTCTTCTTGATTCTAACACCAGCATTCTGACTACCATGCTGGGGTTTGGTCTTCTCATTACACCACATTGTTTCACCCCTATGGCCTCTGCAAGAAGCTCAAATCCACTGAGATAGTTTACTGTAAAAATAAACTAAACCTCTAAATATCCCCATCCTACAAGTGAATTTGAGTTAACTGAAATGTTCGTGTGATTCTTATATATTTCCACAGTCTCAATCAATATGAAGTAATTTATTGTAAGATGAATCTATATGTTTGAAGGTGGGGTTAATTGTTTTCCTGGAGTCATCATCCCCAGCAGTGACTGAAATGGAGAAAGGAGGGTGTAAAAAGTGGACTCCCACTATCCCAGCTCCCTTCAGTAATTTATACTCCCCTTGGAATGAGTGCAAACTATTCTGGATTATCCTTCCTACTGTCTTTTCCTACTCTTCCTTCTTCTTGGAACCTTTTTTCCCCCTGCATTCTTCTATTTCCAGAGCAGCAGAGTTAGACTGAATATAGTTAGAAGGAAATGGGGCCACCTTTAATTTACTTTCCCCTTTTCTCATTTCAACAATCACCATGGACAGCTCCAGCTTGGCTAAGCAAGTAGGACTGGTCCCCATGAAACAGTCTGAACCTTAGACTTTATAACACCAAACATGGATAAAAAGTAAGCATTCAAATGGTGTTTTAATGTTCAATTCAATTCAACAAGTATTCATTAAACAATTACTATGTGTAAAGCACTGTATTGGATGCTGAGGAAAGAAAGACAAAAATGAACAACAGTCTCTGCCCTCATGGAGCTTATGTTCTGCTGGGGGATACTACTAAGTAGATAGGGAAGTGCACTGGATCTGTGATGTCATTGGCTTAGGGAACTTCCTTGAGAGCAAATTCTCTCTACCAATGCAGAGGGTATGGATAAGTAAATAGAAGATGATTTGAGGAGGGACAGGAATCAGGAAAGGCTTATTGTACAAGGAAGTTTAGTATCTTGGGGGGGGGGCGGGGTGCAAAGAGGAGAACAGAATTCCAGGCATGGGAAACAATACGTACAAAACCATGGAGGTAGAAGATAAAATGTTGAATTTCAGGGAATAATAAATAGGCTAATTTGGTTAAATTCAGTCCAAGTCCTATGGACTCAGATATACAAGAGTCAGTCAGTACTTATGATCTAGTAAAGGAGAGAAGACTCAACCTAAGGAGAAAAGGACCGAGGCACAAGTACACTTATAGATCTAAAAACAAAGGGGTTTCGTTGAATAGAGTACTTTTAAGGGGACTTTTAATTTTCAATGACCTGCCAGAGAGTTCAGAAATGTAGTCCTGAGAATCCAAATTTTTGAAAATATGATCCAGTCATTTATCACCTAGGCAGCTAGGTGGTGCTGTGGATAGACCACTGAGACTGGAATCAGAAAGACCAAAAAAAGGTTCAAATCCAACCACAGAAACTTAGCTATGTAACCTTGGACAAGTGACTTAACCTTTGCCTCAGTTTTTCCATCAGCAAAATGGGGCTAATAATGGCACTTGAAATAAGAATATTTGTAAAGCACCTCACACATAGTAAACACTATGTAAGTACTAGCTATCATTATTAATCATTGTTTGAGAGGTTAGGTGGGCAATACACATTTATTAAGCACTCTCTCTGTGTCAGGCACTGTTCTAAGCACTGAGGATAGAAATGCAAGGAAAGAGAAAGCCAGTCTTTGATTTCAGAGAGCTCACATTCTAACGGGAGCCTGAAAATCAGAAGCAGAACCAGGACAGGAATGAAGAGTGGCCTCTCCCAAAAGAGACCCCCAGGAGGAAGTCATCAATGAGAGAAAGGGTCTAGTTTGGTGGAAAGATGGACCTTCCCTGGTGAGAGATAGCCAAGGCTTCGTAGCAAAGTCCAGAAAGTCAGAAGCAGAGCCAGCAGGGGATTGAAAGTTGGATGGCTTGTTCCCCCTCCCCAAGATTCCAAACAAGCAAGCACAGCATTGGTAGTAAATAGAGTTCCATGCCAACTGTTTGATAACTGTGTGGGCATGTGAGTTATCAAGTCAGATAGAATCAAAATGTATTTCTAAGGAAAGAAAAGACTATATTTTATGTCTTAAATTAAGGTTTTTGTATTTTTGATAGATGCATAAGTACACTTATTTTTTACATGAGCAGGGAAAATGCTAGTGGCATATGGCTTTTCCTTTTGTGTTCAGTAAAGTCGTTTTAAAAATTCATTTATTTTGTGATCTCTATCATTTGCCTATTCCCTTGACCTCTAGAGGATTGAACAAGAAGTCAAAAAGAGGTGGTTTGAATATTCCAACTTCAGAATAATTTTTGTTCTTCAAATAACATGGATGTTTCTTTAGAAAAAGCTTAATTATACAGATTATAAATAAAAGGTGTGGGGGTGGAATTGGTTCATCTACCTGTGAATATCTGGGTTATACTTTGCTTCTATGATACTCTGCACACTGTGTCATATTTGTCAACAAGGATCCATTAAGTATCTAGTAAACCTACCTAGCACTGTTTGTTTAATTAGGTACTTTTTTGGGGGGGGACCCTTCAAAGTTAAGGGCCCTTGAAATTATATGACATACACAATATAAAACAAGAGAGGTGACTTGTATAGAGAGCCAACTTTGGAAGCAGGAAGTACACACACATACATACACACATACACACAGGCACAGAGAGACCAAAACAACATACATACACACATGTACATAAAAGATAAAAACAAAGTGGTAAACTACTTGGTCTATATCTCAAAGAGATCAAAGGAAAAGGGGAAAGGACCTATAGGTACAAAAATATTTATAGCAGCTCTTTTTGTGGTGGCAAAGAACAGGAAATTGAGGGGATGCCCATCAATTGAGGAATGGCGGAACAAGTCATGGTATATGATTGTGATAGAGTACTATTGTGCTGTGTGAAATGATGGGGGGGGGAGGATTGTTTCAGAAAAAAAAACATGGCAAGACTTATATGAAGTGATGCAAAGTGAAGTGAGAGGAACCAGGAGATAATTGTGCACTCTAAGAGCAATGTTGTAATGATGATCAACAGAAAGATTTGGCTACTCTGGTCAAGACAACATCAAAGGACTTATGAAGAAGAAATGCTATCTACCTCTAGAGAGAGAACTAGTGAACTCTGAGTCCAAACTGAAATATGACTTTCTCACGATTAATTTTTTTGCAATATGACTAATATGGAAATGTTTTGCATAATTTCACATGAATGATTAATTATCTCATTTTTCTTGCCTTTTCAGTGGGTGGGGGAGGGTCGAGAGAGAGGGAGAGAGAAAATTTAGAACTCAAATTTAAAAAGAAAACTAGGTTAAATGACTAGTAAAAAATTAATAAAAATGCAAATTGCAGGCATACCTTATTTTACACAATCAATATCTTCCTGAATACGTGGTGTGCAAATTAAATCTTTACAAAATATATTTTAAACTCACTAGGGTAACAGGCTATTTAAGAAGAATTCTGGTATAGCTCTTTTACAACGAAAATGATCACTCATTAATTAATTTTCTTATTTTATCCAAATCTGGATCTACCAAACTATGCTTAAAACATGGGCTACTCTTCCAATAAGTCCAACTACTTCTTGACTCTGTTCTTTGGCCCTTTGACTACTACATTAAAATTATACTAGGGTAGCTGGGCCATGAAAGAAGCTAGGTATTTTAAGAAGCAGGGGGAATCCATTCCAGACATGGAAAACAGCCCATACAAAGACATGAAGGTGGGAAATGAAAGGACAATTTTGGAGCATAGCAACTAGGCCAATACTTTGGAAGACAAAATATATGAAGGGAGGGCAATGTGCAAGAAAGCTGGAAAGGTAGGCAGGAGTGAGCTTGAAAAGGGCTTTATATGTATGTCAATATGAGGAGTTTGTATCTTATCCTAGAGAAAACAGGGAATCACAGAAGGTTCTTGAGGAGAGGAGTGACATAATCAGGTTTGTGCTTTAGGAAGATGATTTTGGTAGCTTTATAAAAGATGGATTGGGAAGAGGAGAAACTGGAAAGCAGGAGTCCCATTAAGAGGCTGTTGTCCAGGTGGGAAGTAATGAGGACCTGAACTGGAGTGGCAGCTAAATTAGTTAAGAGAAAGGAATGGGTGGGCTATATGAGCTCCATTATTTTTCCAGAAAAGGGAGAATCTTTCTCCAGCAGAGGTGATCATGACCTTTGAACTCTCACAGCTTTTTCACTGTTTCGATGATTTCAGGCTATTCGACCCCCCTGTTTCATGCACACTCAGAACAGTACCATACTCCAAAGTGGGGAGCAATATTGGCCCCATATTCATGGGAAACTTCCTTTGGCATGTAAAGCCCTCCTCAGGGCAGCGACCAAGGAGGATTTTTCTTCAAGACTCTGGAGTGTTCAAAGTCTGCTGCGTTTAGATCCATAGCAGCACCTGGCTCATTCTCACTTCACTAATCTGCAAATAACAGAGAAGCTAGCCCCAAACAGATGGTTTTAACCCACTTCTCAGTGATGATTTAATTTCAGGAAGCTGGTGTGGGGTCTCCTATTATCAAGAGTTCATTACTTTTATGAAACATACTGCAAGATATTTGCTAGGACACCATGAGGCATGATCATAAATAATTAAAACTAGGGGACCCTCACCAAAGCAATCGAGCTAGTCCATTTATAAAAGCAGGTGCCTGGCTTTTCACTGGGCTTGTTCATACACAGATCTGCAGGAGAGGCTTTGGTAATTGGCCAGGAGGCTTCTCATCATTAGTTTGAATTAGAGAAGGATTTTGCTCTTTGTTTTGTATCCCCAATAATTAACACAATGCTGGGACAGAAGGAAGAGGAGAGGAGAGGAGAGGAGAGGAGAACAGAGGAGAGAAGAGGAGACCCAAAGAGAGGAGAGCAGAGAAGATTTCTTAAGAGCCTACTTTGTGCCTGGCATTGTTGCAAGTGCTAGGGATAAAAACAAAAACAAACAAGACGGTTCTTGCCCTCAAGGAACTTATACTCTAATGGGAGAAGACAATACATAAGGGGTGCTGGAAAGGAGAAAGAGATATCAGCAAATGAGCATGTGGAGGAGACTACAGGAAGCTTCAGTGTAAGAGCCAGGGGACATACATGGTTATTGTCTAAGATCCAGAAGGGATCTTAGAGGTCACCTAGACCAACCCCCTCATTTTACATATAAGGCAACTGAGGCACAATGATGTCAAGTGACTCTGGACACACAGTCTATTTACCTGCTGCTAAATCACAGTGGAGTCTTACTAATGAATGGACAGTCCAAGCCGGTAATAGAGACATTTTTTTCAATTGTCCAGGTGAGGGTAAGGTCTTATACCTGTGAACATAGAAATAGAAATAAAAGAGGGAAAAATGAAATTTTCCTTGGTAATTTGTCCTCTTATTGGGAAAGGACACAGAAATTTTCCTCTCATTTCTAGAATAATAAATGGGTCTCATTCAGTGTGTAAAGGAGGAACACATTCTTTTTAATAGACTGACCCCTATTACAACACCAGCTTGTTGGCAGCTTGTCGCAAGGAGGAAAATGAGTTCTATTGAATAAATATGGCTTGTTTTCCCACATTATTGCTCAGTAATTATATATTTTTCTCTTATTTACATTTATTAGTGTGTAATGCCATCCTGCATGTTACCTGAAACCCAGCTGACCTAATTAAACCACCAATCTTGTAGATTACCAGCTGTGATGAAAATGATGGCTTCAGTCTTTTTTGGGTATTTATTCTTTTGTGTAGGTTTATTTATTTATTTTTTAGCTAATGGTCTTTCCACTGTTTATCAAACACTTTAAACTTTTATGCCATCTTGGCATGGTCGACAGGTCTCTTTAAAAATAGACTTTTTAAGGTATGTGCAGCTATTTCAAAATGGCAATATGGAATCTGCAAGCTGCTGTGTACATTTTGGTTGCTAAGTGCAGTATTTAGCCCTGTTCTCCATGCAGTCAAGCATATCTTAACTCCCTGGATAATAATTGTTATTGGAATTTGCTGAAGAAATTTATGGCCCATATGATTACTTCCACAAAAGAAAACGATAGAAAGCAAATAGAAAGTCACGTGATTCTTAATTTAAGAAAGTTACAGTGGGTTCCTTTACCAAAAGGTGATAAAAACACCTGTCCTTTTGGGGAGGCTGGGGAAGACGGGATGAATTGAGAGGCTGTGTGGTGGCATGCAGAGAGTCCTGGAGCATGATGGAATCCCAGCTTTTCTACCTATATAACCCAGGGGAGTCACTTAATTTCTAGGTCTCAGTTTTGTCATCTGTAAAATGAGCATCTTGGACTAAATGTTTGACTTTCTTACTCTAAAATCGGGGGTTTTTAACTTGGGATCAGTGAACTTATTAAAAATATTTTGATAATTCCGTTTCAATATAATTGGTTTTCTTTGGAAGTTTATTTTATATATTTAACAACACTTTAAGAAGGGACCCATAGGTTTCACAAGACTCTGTGTGAATGATATATCTAAGATCTCTCTCTCTCTCTCTCTCTCTCTCTCTCTCTCTCTCTCTCTCTCTCTTCTCTCTTCTCCTCCTCCTCCTCCTCATTCTTTTCTTTTTTCTGTCTTTCTCTGTTCTTTCCTTCTTTCGTTTCCTTCTTTCTTTTTTGCTTCCTTCCTTCCTTCTCTCCTTCTCCCCCTTTCTTCCTTTCCTCCCTCCCTCCTTCCTTCTCTCTTTCTCTTTTTTTCTCTCTCTTCCCATCCCCAAAATAATCTTTAACTTCTCATACCACTCTCTTCTCCCACCTCTTCTAGCTCCTCTTTATACACTGTCTTCCATTATTAGAAAGTAAGCTTTTAGAAGACAAAGACTTTGGTCCTCATGTGTAATTGTATCCCCAGGGCTTAGCACAGCATCTGGCACATACTATGTATTTAGTAAATGTTGTGTGCATGTGTATGTATGTATGTAGCCATCATCATATCAACCTCCTTCTCTGTTCATAAACCTTCAATAATCCCCATAGGATGAAATTCAGGCTCCTTAACCTGGCATTCAAAGTCTCCCATAGTCTGACTTCTACCTACCTTTATCTCTTGCTCCTTCCAAAGATGAACCCAGGCAAGATGGCCTATTCAGTGTTTCATAAGTACATCATACTCATTTCTGCCTTTACACTTGGTTTCATTCCATTATCAAGCATTTACTATGCACAACTTGTACTAGATACTAGGGATATAGCCACAAATATTCCCCAAATTGGAAAGCTGATGTTCTACTGGAGTGGGAGTGAATGTGTATGTAGATAAGTAAGTACAGCATACAAAGAAGACAAATCAAAAATAGTTTTGGCTAGGGGGAGTAATACCAACTGGGGAAATCAGGAAAGGGCTCTTGTAGGGGATGACATGAACAATTAATCAATCATTCAGTCAATAAGCACTTGTAGCCTATGAGTCAGCCGAGGCATTTGTTCTCTATATCATCTTATTTGTAATTCATTCTACGTTTTCTAGTATTTTTGTGATTTTTCCCCATTATCTTGCCTTCTCCATAAGACCGTGGGTACCTAGAGCAGAGTTGGTGAACTCTTGGCCTGTGGGCCTCAAAATATCAGCCCTCAGAACTCGTAAAGTGTGATCCAAACCAACTTAAAATGGTATTGGAAGATGTTTTTTTAAATAAATAAAAATCCAGCATAGATAATGTTAATTTGTGGTTTTCTAAGTTAATATGGGGCCTACAGAGATCTATTTCTATTTGAATTTGACCCTGCTGCCTAAAGGACCATGTGCCACACATCTTTATTTCCTCGACAGCAAGCACTTAGCCTGGGAACGTGCACATATGAGGTGCCCAATGAATGTTGGCTGATTGGTTGACTTTCTCTCTTCTCTCAAGATCACAGTCAAATATATTTTTTGTCAAATTCCTGACTTCCTCCAGACATTAATACCCAGCCCTCTCCATGCTAACTTTCATCAGTGCTCATAGAGGATTCATTTTCTTACTTTGTGTGTTCTTCTTCTCCTCTTTCTTCCCTTGGTCCCAGTGACATTCTTCCCCAGAGTACTGGGGGGAAAAAATGGAACTGTACAAGTATCCTCTCTAATGAAAATTCTCGGAAAAGCACTGCCAAGGACTGTAATTAAGTCATCTAAGTATTTTTGTTTGCCTAAGAATGAACTGTAGACTTTCAGAATTTTTTTTTTTACTTTCAAATACATGTTTAAATATCCAGTCACCACCCTCCCATTTTGTCTGCTCTATGTGCCAAATCCAGATGTTTGGAAACATTGGGGTGACTGATTTTTCTTACTTTTCATATGGATGACTAGTTTCTTATAGAGATATTAGAGTGTGGAAATATCTGAAATGATATAATTCCCTAGTTTGGGTGTGGTGTTGGACCCTAACAAAATATTTGACTTCATTCTGTTCCTGGGTGTTAACTCTATTTTCTATGACTCCAGGCCATAGTTTCCTATTTTGGAAATCTAGTGAACAAACATATCCATTAAGTGACCAAGGTATCTGAGAACATTAGTACCCTAGCATCATTGTTTCCTGCCTAAGGGCTTACTAGAAATAAGCCTCGCTCAGAGCTGAATTGATGAGTGATTCAACATCTTTACCAAAGGATAGTCTTCACGAAAGGTGTCTTTAATGTGAAAGAATGAGAAGACAAATGATATGCATTTAACAGAGCTATGCCTTTTCTGGTTCTGATTCTCTATCTCCATGTCCCCATCCCTGGGTAGTTTAAACATAGTATATTTATCCTTAGTGACTGATTATTAAATAGTGCTGCCAAGAAGTATGTCTGATGGGGCCTGGACTATCTGGTGAAATCTCAAGGCACTCATGCAGGGTTCGTTCATCTCAGAGTTTCAATGTACTTCTGTAGCATTTGTTGGTCCAAGGCCTGTGACGGCAGTAACAGAACTGGTGACTTTTTATCCCCATCTTCTTTGTCATTGTCTCCGTCATCTTCTCTCTGTGTCGCTCTCTCTTTGTCTTTCTCTCTGTCTCTGTCTCTGGTGCTCCCCTCGCATGGCTGATGGATATGCAGAGTATGTGGGATGAAGTGAGTGGTACTGTCACTGAACTGATGGTGTTCAGTGACTCCTCGAGCTCTTGGCTGGTCTGTACTGCAGAAACCTGACACCCTGACCACTGAGGCATAAAAAACAGAGAATTGGAAGCCTCAGCCTGTCAGGCACTAGAGCGTCCCCCAGAGAGGCCTCTGGGTGTGAGTGTGTGAGCGTGTGGTTGCATGGAGGGGGGGAAGCGGGGGACTGCTAGTAAGTGGGGCTGGCCAAGGGGAGAAAAGAATTGGGAAATGAAATGTCTGTTCATTGCTATTCATTGGAGTGCTGTTTATGGTTTTTAAAACCAGCATCTTTGACTGATTAGTGTGCACTGCAAAGCTGTGGGTAATGCACAGTCATGTCATTGTGAGTTGGAAAGGGGATGAACAGAGACCAACATCTACAAACTGATCTTCTCAGAGAAGATTCTCTCTCTCTCTCTCTCTCTCTCTCTCTCTCTCTCTCTCTCTCTCTCTCTCTTTCCCTCTCTCTCTCCCTTTCTCCCCCCCCTCTCTGTTTCTCTCTCTCTCTCCCTCTCTCTCCCCCCTCTCCCTTTCTCTCTCTGTCCTATCAATCTATTCATCTGTTTATATGTCATCTACGTGTTTATGTACCTTTGTATCTACCTATCTCCTTATCATTGTCTGCATGTTTGTCTAGCTATGTATGTATGTATCTACCTCCCTAGCTACCTCTCTTCTTTCTTTCTATGTATGTATTTATGTATAAATGTATGTATGTATCTATTCGTGTATCTATGTATCTATCTATCTGTCTATCTATTCATGTATCTATCTATGTATCTATGTATCTATCTATCTATCCACTTATCTATCTTTGTATCTACCTACCTCTTTATCATTGTCTGTATGTCTGTCTAGCTATGTAAGTATATAACTACCTCCCTAGCTACCTCTCTTCTTTCTTTCTATGTAACAATTTATGTATAATGTACATATGTATGTATCCATGTATCTATGTATGTATCTAAGTATTTATCAATGTATCTATCTATCATTATCCATCTACCTGTCTATCTATCATCTATCCATCTATTTGTCTGTTTGCCTATCTATCTATCTATCTATCTATCTATCTATCTATGTCTGTCTATCTATCTGTCCGTCCATCCATCCATCCATCCTTCCATCCATCTATCCATCTATCTATCTATCTATCTATCTATGTATCTACCCATTCCGTGTTCTCTTATTTGCAAGGTTCATCCTAGGGAAGGACTATTCCAAGTGGACACTGGAAAGAAATAAAGCAGGACACATGAGCAATGGCATGTGGACTGGGCCTTGCAGTTTAAGGGGTAAAAGAAATCTCTAAGGATCTGCAGAAATGGCCCCTTGAGCCTTTTTCTCTTGGTTCTTCTGAAAAGATCAAGGCAAGACTAATTCAACAGGAGCTTCTGAGGGCTATTGTTCCTTTAGACAGCAGAGGTGTTCTGATTGGTTAATTCAGAAATGGTTGTTTTGAGCCAAATGCAGGAAAAGCATTGGAGCTGGAGAAAGAGGGCCTCACTTTTTTATTACTGTGGGCAAGTCACTTAACCTCTCTAGGCCTCAGTTTCTTCATATGTAAAATGAGAGCCTTGTTCTAGATTAGCCTCAAGATCCATTCCATCTTTAAATCTATAACCCATATATCGTGCACTATAGTTATCCGGATTGATGTCATATCCTCCTGCTATAATTATAAGCTCCAAGACTAGGGTCTCTGTCAACTAGACTTTATTTCCCCTAGAAACTAGGAGAATGCTATGAGCATACAGTAGGTATACTATAAACAATTTTTGAATATAGTATGGAAGACTCTTTTCAGACAGTCAGTGAGCATTTATTAAGCACCTACTGGGTGTCAAGATCTTTGCTAAGTACTGGAGATGCAAAAAGAGTCAAAAGAAACACCCCTGTACTCAAGGAGTTCAAAGTCTAATGTTCGACCAATTGTCCCTTCTTGCACATTTTCCTGAGTATCATACATACATACATACATACATACATTATACATAAATCATTACATAGAAAGAAAGAAGAGAGGTAGCTAGGCAGGTAGATACATACATACAAAGCTAGATAGACATGCAGACAATGATAAGGAGGTAAGTAGATACAAAGACAGATAAGTGAATAGATAGATAGAAACATACATACATACATAGATACATAGATAGATAGATAGATACAAAGATAGATAGATAGATACAAAGATAGATACTTAGATACATAGATAGATACATGAATAGTATATCAGTGTATATCAGAATAACTTATTGAAATAATTGTTTTCTAGGAAAAGGCAGAGCTGTTAGGACGTCTAGTTCCTTAGGTCTACAAAATGGATAAGATGAACTGTCCAGTCCATAATTGTCCCAAGGAAGGGATCAGAACTTTTTTTAGGGCGGGGGGGGGGGGGAGCTTGGACTCTCTTATTGGACCAATTGCCTCCAGATGTGGGTTACTTACTCCTTAGGTAAACCCTAATCTTATTCTGTACTATGCCAAAGTTCTAATGCTATTGATTTTGAGATAACGATGCCCATGTACCCTGACACTGGGAATGATGTGATTGCCTGGCATGTTGGTTGAATCTGATTGGTTGGATCACATCCTCTATGATTTCTATTAACCAAAAGATATTATTAGCATCTGAGCCTATGAAATTGTGCCACATAGCTTTCTGGAAAACCAAAAAATGTTAACAGGCAGTTACTAGCAAGATACTTACACTGGTGCCAATTGTAGTACACAAGGCAATTCACAATTCTTGACAGTTTGCCACCAGTTTAGAGTTCTAGATTCTGGTTCTAGAATCACAGGGGTTCCAAGATACTTTTCAGTAAGGAAAATGCTTGTTTCAGAATAAAGTTGAACTAGGACCCCCTTTCTTCATGTTGCCCACTGATTCTAACATCATATACAGCCGTGGGACTCAGCTTAGAGAAGCATAGGAGTAGAAAAAGAAAAGTTCTCATCCACCTCTTATCCACCTGGTCTATTCATAATATTACCTCTTGCCCCACATTAGACAGACTCACTTTAATTCACAAGCAATTCAAAAAGTGTTTATGAGGTTCACAAAAGATTCTAGATACCAGCATTGGATTACTCATTGGTGTCTTCAGAAGGCCCAGCAGAAAGGACTAAAGGGTCTTAGGGGCTGAAACTTTAGGGTTTGCATAGGTAAAGAAGTACAAAATCAGAACAGATGGATTATGGGAAGAATCAACCCATACTAGAAGAAACCTATAGGTCCATTATAGAGGAGTAAAGAGACCAGTGCAAAGGGACAGAAATAGGAAATGGAATATCATTTTGAGAAGGAGTAAGAAGCCTATGTGGTCTGAATCACAGCATGAGGGGAGTAGTGTGCAGTAAGACTAGAAAGGTAATTTGTGATCAGACTGTGAAAGGATTTAAATGTAAAACAAGAAGTTTATATTTGATCTTTGAAGTAATAAGGAGCCATTGGAGTTTCTTGAGTAGAGGAGTAATCAGACCTGTGCTTTAACAAAAATCTCTTTTTAATTTCAGCTATAAATCATAACTGATGCCAGACTTCTGTACGCCTTAAACTCAGATTTGCTCTCCTATCCCCACATCAGTTATTGTCATTTCATTGTGAATTCTTTCCTGGAAAGCAATGTCCTTTGACATCATTCTTTGCATTCTACCTTACGTGGTTCCCCCAATCACTCAATGGAGATTTTTCATCACTGATATTTTCTTATTCTTACTCCATCCCATTCTAAACTCATGGGAACCCATCTTTTTCAGGCACAGAGGAAAGCTGAAAGCCTTGCTGCAGATGTGACCCCTTGATTCATTCATTTGTTGACAAGGCGCTCCGTTATTTCCCAAGGTCTTTGTATGGCAGGCATAGCTTCATCGCTGTCGGGCCAAGTTGTTTTCTACTGTAACTGGTAGTTTTTACAGTTATTGTTATTTTATTCAAGTCATTAGAGAGGATTCCAGTGCCTTTATTTCTTTTAATTACTCTTCACTGTAGAGTCCCATTCTTGTTTGCCTTATCTATAGTTGGACGTGGACCTTCTTTTCCTTCCTCCATTCTCTTTCTTTTTGCTTCTGCCATCCACCATCTTTGGCTTCCTCTGCCTGGCCTACTTTCTTTAATTTGTTCCCTTTTTCCTTGCCTTCTAAAAATTTTCCATTCTTTTCAATGATTTTGTTTCTGATCTTTTTTAAGATTTTAATTCATTTTTTTCATGTTTTATTAAATCATTTGCATTTTTATATATCTTCACTACACAATAACCATCAATCCATAGTACCCTCCTTTATAACACATAGAAATCACCAGTTTCAGTACCACATGGTATCAGTTACACAAAACTATTCAATATCATGTCTACAAAGCACCAAGACCTTGAGTCAAAAAAACCTGAGTTTAAATCTGCCCTAAGACACTTTCAAGATGTGTGACCCCAGGCACACCCCTTAACTTCCATTTACCTCATCTGAAAAATCGGGGATCATAGCAGCATCTACCCCAGAGGGTTGTGAGAATCAAATGAGACAATGATTGTGAAGTGCTTAGCAGTGTCTGGCAAACAGTGGGCACTATATAAAGCTAGTTAATGTCATTATTTTGGCTCCACAGTTTACCACCACTATGTTTCAACACAATCCTCTAGATCAGTGGTTCTGAACCTTTCTAATGTTGTGACCCTTTAATAGTCATATGTGGGCATATCTGCATGTGGGCAGACCTGCCTGGAGACAGATAGAGAAGCCATGTCTTGGTTCCCAAGATCATCAGAAATATGTGTTTTCCAATGGTCTTAGGTAACCCCTGTGAAAGGGTCATTTGACCCCCAAAGGGGTCGTGACACACAGGTTGAGAACCGCTTCTCTAGATGGACAGTTAATTTTTGTTGTTTTTTTTCTTTTATTTTTTGGAGGGGGGATATAGTAGGGCAATTGGGATTAAATGACTTGCCCAAGGTCACAGGTTAGTTTTTTGTGTGTGTTGCATCTGAGGCTAGATTTGAACTCAAGGCCAGTGCTCTATTCACTGTGCCACCTAGCCACCCCCAGACAGTTAATTTTTAAAAATAAGATGAGCAGAAATTTTTTTAAACAGAAGTTTGAAAATTAACCTTATGATACTTGGTTTAATCACACCAGCAGAGAGAAGAAATACAATCCTCTATCATCCCATTCCTACTGAGAATTAAGAACACTACCATGCTAAAGTTGAGCAATAATTGTTATTTAAAGAACAGTCAGAAGGATTTGCTCCTCTTTGGAGCAGTTCAGAAAAAATGGTACCTCCCTTATTCTATTTCTGTGAAAAACTGATAGAATGACAAAAGCCAGTGGAACCAAAAGTTCCAATTCCCTAAACACTAAAGGTTTATCAAGCAGTCTAAGATGACTGACGATGTCTCTCCAACAAAGTGGCTAGAACAATGCCTCTGGAAACACACATCTAAGAGGATCTCATATAATTTTAGATTTCAGTGTTATTGTTGTTGTTCAGTTGTTTCGGTTGTGTCTGACCCCTTTTGGGTTTTTCTTGGCAAAGATGGTTGAGTGGTTTGCCATTTTCTTTTCCAGGTCATTTTACAGATGAGGCAACTGAGGCAAACAGAGTTAAGTAACTTGCCCAGGACCACACAATTAATAAGTATCTGAGGCCAGATTTGAACTCAGAAAGATGTCTTCCTGACTTCAGACCCAGCAACCTATCTCTGTGCCACCTAGCTGCCCAGATTTCAGTGTTATTGTGGTTGTCATTTTTCAGTAGTATTCAACTCCTTGTGACTCTATTTGGGGTTTCTTGGCAAAGATGCTGGAGTGGTTTGCCATTTCCTTCTGCAACTCATTTTACAGATAAGTAAACAGAGACAGAATTAAGTGACTTGCCAAGGGTCACACAGCTAGTAAGTGTCTGAAATCACATTTGAACTCAGGTCTTCCTGACTTCAAGCCTGGTTCTCTATATACTGAGACACCTCGCTGCCCATTTCCCTAAATGTATATAAATAAACATTAATCTGCAAAGCTAAAGTATGGGATTAGATCAGTGATGTCAAACTCAAATAGAAATCTGTCCTTATGGGCTGCATTTCAACTTAGAAAACCACAAACTAACATTATCTATGTTGTAGTGTTTTTTTTATTTATTTTTTAAAAACATTCCCCAATTTCATTTTAATTTGGTTTGGCTGCACCAGGGAGTGTCATTAGAGGTTGAACAGGCATGAGCAAGTTTGATACCTCTGGATTAGATCACCTTTTTGTCCCTTTTCAGATCTAAATTTCTGATCTTAAAATGGGAAAATAATTCTCGGCTGATTAAAATGAAAGGCTGTCATAATAATGAAAGTCATTTGTGTTATTCTCAAGTGAGGATTGGGGCAGCTAGTTGGGACAGTGGATAGACTGCTGGCCTGGAGTCAGGAAGACTCATCTTCCTGAGTTCAAATCTGGCCTCAAATACTTATTAGCTATGTGACCCTGGGCAAGTCAATGAACCCTGTTTGCCTCAGTTTCCTTACCTGTAAAATGAACTGGAGGAGGAAATGTCAAACCACTTTAGTATCTTTGCCAAGAAAACCATCTATGGGGTCACAAAGAATCAGAATGATTAAAAAATTACTGAAACAACAACAACAACAACAAAAAGTGGCATAGTGGATAGAATATTGGATTCGGAGTTACTGAGACCTGGATTTAAATCCTGCCTGAGATACTACTGACCCTGAATGAGTCATTTCACTAAGTTTCTGAGCCTGAAGTTTTCTCATCTGTAAAACAAGAGAGTTGGACTATGAGGCCTTTAAGACCCTTTTTGTAGCCTTTCCAACTATCATCCTGTGATCTTCTTGTAAGTCAGCTAATGTCTCTGGGCCTCAGTTTCTCTGCAAAGTGAAGAGGTTGGCCTAGATTACTTCTATAGGTGTTTCCAACTCTAAATCTGTGCTTCTAGATCCATGCTTCAATGGATGATTTGCTGTGACCCAACAAAAGTCATCGCTGAAGAACAATCTTTCTGGTGATGAGCCTTTCCTTGCTTAGCTGGTTGACTCGCAGATCACAGACCCAGAGTTCTTCTTGGGCCCCACATGCCAATCCCTTCTGGATTGGTAAGATCCAATAAAGCCTGCTTTCTGTTGGTATAGCCTTCAAGGTCACCCAGGGTCACCTCCAAGTCACAGAGAAGCACCAGAGCTGGACTTGAGTGGAATAATTTAATTTATTAAAGTAATTTAAATTCTCAGTTCATGTTGTTGACTAAATATGACTTCAAATCAGAATTCAGAATTTATTTGACTGTGTTGATTTTGTTCCAAACCTTAACTGTGCTTTTTTATTAATTAATCTTTTTCCCCCTCTTTTCCCTCTTTCTGCTTTCCCTTCCTTTCCTCTCCCCAAATCCCAAATCCTTTCTTTTCCTCATTAAATATAGGGAGTGAGTTTTCTGGAAGCCCTTATAGCCACCCACAGTATTCAACATACAATGATTCCTGGAGATTTCCCAACCCTGGACTGCTAGGTGAGTACTGCCTAAAACCTTTAACTTCCTGTTGTGCCACAGGCCTGCCCCCTTCCACATCCGTACCATTCTCCTCTGTGCATTATGTTAACTTTCAATGCTCTCTATAAACCCACTTCTAAAATAACAAAAATCATTTTTTCCAGTCAATGGTCATAAAAATTATCCCATAGTCTATAGTGGACAATATAATAATGATCGGTCAACTGTGACAAGTCACCTAATATTCCAGAATACAAAGGAATAGTCATATACTACCTGAGGGAGAGCTTCAAGTGGGGAAAGAGAATCTGGACTGGTTTTTCACCCCTAAACAGACTCTGACTGTGTGTCATTTGCCTTCAGTAGTATTCATGTGCCCCAACTCCAACCATCATCATGATGCACCTTCAGGCCTTCCTTGCAATAACCTTGAAAAATAGGTAGTCAAACTAACTTTAGCCTCATTTTACAGATGAGAAAATTAAGTCTCAGGAAGGTTGTAAACTGTCCAGAATCACATAGCTAGGAAAAGTCAGATTCAAATCCTGGTCCCCCCTAGTGAGCACTGTTTCTAATGTACCAAATTGCTTCTGTGTTAATGTAGCCCAGTGGTGGCCATTCCCTCCTTCCTCCTCTCCCTTCCCCCCAACCCAATCAATCTACTTTGGCCGTTATAGGGTAGAGGAGAAATAGAAGAAATGATGAGGAGGAAAATAGGAAATGAGGATGAGAGGGAAAGGTAAAAGGGACAGTATAGTATGGTTTGCACTTCCTCAAAAGTGATGAAAGGATCTCCTACTCTCAAAGGTAGCATCATTTCTCTTCCCCCTACACTCTCTCCTTCCCACTGAATTAACAAGTGTTGACAGAGAATTGGAGATGGACCAACAAGACTCTCTCTTATAATAGTTACTATAAGCATTATAACATTTGATCTAGATCTGTCTGACTCCCAGAGATCAAGGAACCCCCATGGAGGATGGCAAAATATTAGAGATAACATGTCAGTGTTATCAGTTCTAGAGAAGTCTGAATAGCTCCAAATATGCTAAACTTAACAATGGTCCTTAGAATGCTGGTGAATCATTTATTTATGAATCATTTATTCCATGAAGGAAGTTAAGAGATAAAATTATCCTTTTTCTCCAAGATCTCATTTAGAAGTAAATTTCTCCTAGTGGTTAGAGCTCTTCTAAAGTCCTACCTGGTCTAGTCAGAGGTGTCAAACTGGTGGCCTGTGGGCCATATAAGGCAGCAACACTTTTTAGTGTACCAAAATCAGGTTAAAATGTAAATGGGAATGGAGTAATTAAAACTATAATGCAACATAGGTAATGTTAATTTGTGGTTTTCTAAGTCAAGTACACAACAGCCAAAATCTGTTTCTATTTGAGTCTGATACCACAGTCTAGACCTGAGTATCACACAGTGGTGAGTGACTACCTTGGATAGTAAACCTGTGGTCTTCCCTGTATGGAAAATCAGCAGCCATTAGGTATATATAGTAGGTCAGCCCTATCCAGTGAACATTAAAGTTAGGCTTCTCCCTATCAAATAAGTACTGCCATTTAGGTTTCTTCATTTAAATAATGGTGGTGATGATGATGGTAATAACATTAGTCCAATAAAGCTCAAATGAGAAAAAAGTTAATTTCCTGGGAACGTAATTACTTTATTACTGAAAACAATAGAATCACCGGGGATTCAAAGCAAAGACACTCTGAGGGGCCTGATACTCAACTTAAGATCATTCTTTTCCACATCAGTTGCTTGTGACTGAAGCCAGAAGTAGATTGTTCTCCATATATGTTACTCTCCTTGCCTTGCCAATGCTATCTCACTAGGCTCCAATTTATGCATGTTCCTTAATGCTGATCTGACAATAGACGTGATGTAAAGGATGAATATAATCATTTTAACCACTGATATATTACCATCATCTTCATCACCATTATTTAATATATTGAACACAAAAAATAAGATTTTGTGGGATAACTTGCATAGATGAGATAAGGAATTAACTGTCATGAAATAGAGTGCTTTGGCATTTTCCAATTTTGGAGAAAACAAGGCTATTACCACATGTGACTTTTAGTGGTGATTTTTTTTTATTCCTCTTTTAAAATTTGTTTGATTATTTGTTTGGAATGAAATGATCTCCAAGCAACTGGACCAGCAGATTTAACTAATCATGATTCTTTCCTTAAACAAACCACGTTGCAACTAATAGACCATTCAACCGTTTTAATATTCTGCATTAGAATCACCTTCCCAGGGAACTGGAGTTAAGGGTCTGTAAGCAGTCATTCCACAAACTAGCCTGTTTTCAGGGATGAACGGGGCTAAGAACTGGTTTGTTTGATGACTTTAACTGAAAATTATCTCCCCAAGCCAGAGCTCCACAAGGAAATTAGGCAAAACGTTGTCTCTTTTCCCCCATATATTGTTGTACATAGTTCTGGTCAGATTTAACCAGATGGATAGCTCTGGTCAAAATCAATCCAGGTTTCACAGGATTTAGACCTCACTATCTACTCCACCCTTCCTCATTTTACAGATGAAGAAACTGAGGCCGAGAGAGACTAAGTGATTTGCCAAAGGTCACACATAGAATAGATGGCAGAAATCAGATTTGAACCTGAGTCCTCTGATTTTAAATCCAGAGTTCTCTCCACTGTAATATGGTACCTAAGGGTATTCATTTCTGATCATAATCCATTTGTGTTTGCAGTTATGTCCAGATTCCTTCTGGAATATTGTGTCTAATTTTGGACAGGTTATATCTGCCGTATTGCATTTCAACTACTTTTGGGGTATTACGTCAAATTCCAGCCCAATTATTATTGGGATTATGGTATTCATTTCATTTCAATTCCATTTAATTTAATAACTATTTATCAAGTACCAACTATGTGCCAGGGAAGGAGAAGGGAATAAATATTTATATAATGCCTACTATATGCCAGGCACTGTGTTGTGATTTTTTTTATAAATATTAACTCATTTGATTGAGGTAGGTGCTAAAATTATCCCCATTTTACAGATGAGGAAACTGAGGCAAACAGAGGTTAAATGACTTGCCCAGGGTCACACAGCTAATATGTGTCTGAGGCGAGATTTAAATGTAGGTCTTTCTGACTTCAGGCCCTGTGCCTTAACCACTGCACCACCCATTCCCTCCATAATGCACTAGGTCTTGGAAATACAAAAACAAAATAGTCCTTATACTCAAGGAATTGTCTATGAGCCGTTTTTATTCTGCTTTCTCCAGGTCTTGTTCCATCCATCCTGAAGTGAAATCCTATACTTCTCTGATCCTCTTCTTTTATCCAGTGTAGCTTAAACAAAGAATGTGTTTGTTTAGCTTTTCTTGCCAGCCTCAGCTTCAATTTGAATATTTGACACTTGTGAAATCTTTTATAGGACCATGCCATGTTCTTGTACCTGACCATGCTTCTATTTTTGGTACATAATGGTTTTTTTTTTCAATTTTATCTATGTTGGCTTAAATCGTCCTATGCATCCTTATTGGTCTCTTTAGATCACTTTTCATTTTTTTTCCCTCCTCCAAATCATTTTCCTTTCTGGCTACAGAATTTCATTCATGGGGGCAACCCATTCCTATTGGGTTGACTTCCTCTCTAGTGTTTTAGCCCATAGAAGCTGTCCTATCTCTTAATTAGTCAATCAGGTTTTAAGATTTTTCATAGAATCAAAGAAATTTCAAGATCCCTCCTAAATTTTAGGGTGCATGTCACATTAGGCCTTGCTTTCTTTTCCTTCTCTTTCCCAGAATTCTAATGTGAGGTAGCCATGTGTCTCTCAAGGTTGTCATTGTTTTAAGGTCAACAACAAATTCTCTCCTATTGATGAAAATAAGATTAAAATTGAATTTCCCCTCATTGACTTCCATACTTTTTGAAGGATGAAATCATCTTAAAGGCAAAGCAAGATGATTTGTTATTAATTAATATTATTAAAGATAATTTTTGTAAACTGGCTATTCAGCTTGAGGCAGAGAGGAGACATCCAAAAGATATCTCGATAACTGAAGGACCTACTGCTATTATATTACGTCTCCATGACAAGTTTGTGGTCTGTTTCTCAAACTCTTTATCTATTTCCTCTTTTTGAAAAAATTAATTTAATATTTTTAATTAAGAAGCATTTCTTTTTCTTTCCCTCCCACTTATTCCCTCTACACACTGGTAAAACAAAACAAAACAAATCCCATATAACAAATAAGCATTGTGAGACATAACAAATTTTCATATTGGCCATGTGCAAAAATGTGTGTCTCCTTCTGCATAATTTAGTCTACTACCTCTCTATGAAGTGGTAGGTAACATTCTTTATCATTGGTCCTCTAGAATTATGGCTAGTCATTACATTGATAAGAGTCCTTATATATTTCAAAGTTCTTATTTTTAAAATGTTATTATTATATAAATATTTTCTTGATTCTGCTTGCTTCACTTTGCATCAGTTCCTATAGGTCTTTCCAGTTTTCTCTGAGATGGTGCTCATCATTGTTTCTTATGGTGTGATAGAAATCCATTAGATTCACATACCATAGTTTGTTCAGCCATTCTCCAACTAATAAGCACCCCATATATTTTCTCTTTCGGCTTCTCTGTTCCATAAAATACTATAGTGGCAATAGCATTCTATTTTTACCTCTTTTGATCTCCACTTAAATGCTATCCACTGTATTTATCCCACTCTATAGATATAGGACTTCTTCATGAATATATGAAATACAATTAATATACAATGCTATTCCACTTAATATACAATGCTATTCTACCTCATTCCTTTTGAATGATAAATGCACTTAAAGAGTCATATTCTAGTCAGAAGAAGTGCATTAAGTCTCAGTAAATATGGCACAGTAAAAATAGTAAGGTTAAAATGTCCTCATAAGTAGGACCAAATGGTAGAAGGCTTTGGGATCAAACGTGTGAAATGTGGATTTTATCCTTAAGATAGCATGGACCCAAATAACCAATTTGGTTTTCTGAAAAAGGCCACACAGAAGCAAAGCTCCTTTGCTCAAGGGAGGGTTCATCAATTAAAGTTTTCTCAAGCTCAAAATTCTCTAGCTTTAAAGAACATATTTATAAACCACTTAGCGTAGTGTGTGGCACATTAGTAGGTGAATAATAAATGCATATTCCCTCCTTTAGTGAAATGAAACAGATATTACTTTTAAAAGTAAGAAATGCAAACTCAGGGAACTCTTTTGTTGACTTTCAAAATCAGGATTTTTTTTTTTTTGCCTTTTTGGAGGGGGGAAGGCAGGGCAAATGGGGTTAAGTGACTTGCCCAAGGTCACATAGCTTGTAAGTGTTAAGTGTCTGAGGCAAGATTTGAACTCAAGTCCTCCTGATTCCAGGGCTGGTTGCTCTATTCACTGCACCACCTAGCTGCTCCTAAATCAGAAATTTTTAACATAGGGTAGATATCTCTGAATTCTGTGGCAGCTGAAGTACATATCCTCCTCACTTCTCACTTCTGGCTTTAATAGGTCATATTTTCAAGTTTGTACAGATGAGACACCCCACTGCTTTATGCTTCTCAAGAGTCCAAATATAACAGATGTTCTTATGCTTTTGAACATCATGTATAGAGTCTGGAGAAGTCTCTTTGATAACACTTGACCCATATAGGTAGCAAACATCAGTATTCTCATAGTAAGATATCCATGACCTCTCCCCATGCCCAAGATATCTACAGATGATAATAGGTCATGGCTATGGCAGCATGCCTTAGTGGATGGAGTCTTGAAGTCAGGAAGACCTGGGATCCAGTCCTACCTCTGACACATACTGGCCTTGGGATCCTAAGCAAGTCACTTGATTTCTTAGTGCTCTAGGCAACTCTTTAAGATGATGTTCCAAAGAAAGTGCCTACCTGCATAGACAGAGGAAGTTTCCTCACCTGGGAGTTCCTTATAACAATGAAATCACACTATCCTTATCATTATGGTGCTTTATTGAAGACACTCTGTAAGGTATTTCAGTGTCAGAAATCTGGGCTTGACACTGGAAAATCTGGATTTGAATTCCCCCTCAGATACTACTAACTATAACTTTAGACAAATTACTTAACCTCATCTATAAAATGGAATTAATGAAAGCATTTATCTCCTAGGATTGTTAAAAATAGAATATTTGTAAAATGCTGTGTAAAGTGTTATATAAATTTTCATTAGGCAGCTAGATGGCCCAGGGGATAGAGTGCTGGACCTGGAGTCAGGAAGCCCTGAGATCAGATCCAGCCCCAGAGATGACTGTGTGACTCCCACCAAGTCACTTAACTTTTATCTGCCTCATTTTCCCTCTATTTAAAATGGAAATAATAATACCACCTACCTGCCAGGATTGGAGCAAAGATAAAATGAGATAATATTCCTAAAACACTTCACAAACCTTGAAGTATTGTATAAATGTTAATTACTATGGACATACTTTCAGATTGCAAAAACCAATGCCTTTTCCAAGTTCCCCTGTCGCTTGTCAGCAAGCTAAGCAATTCCTTTTATCTAGGAGAATCTTTTATCTAGTAGAATGTAAATTACTTGAGGCTAAGACTATTTCTTTTTTTCTTTTTTTGCTTTTTGGAGGGCATTTGGGGTTAAGTGACTTGCCCAGGGTCACAGGGCTAGTTTTTGTGTTAAATGTCTGAGGCCGGATTTGAACTCAGATCCTCCTGACTCCAGGGCCAGTGCTCTATTCACTGTGCCACCCGCCGCCCCTTGGTCTATTTCCTCGATATTGTGATAGGGATATTGTGATAGGAGTCTTCATATGCCAATCTATGACAATGCGTGGCCCAGATTAGAAACTTAATGAATACTTGTCAAATTGAATTGGATGGAGCTGAATATCCTGAATCTGATGGCTTGCTTTTCACGTGACCTTGGGCAAGTCATTTAACCTTGTGAGACCTCAGTTTTCTCATCCAGTAATATGAGAGAATTAGATGAGGCGCCCTCTGAGATCCCTTTTAGCTCTCAAACTATGATTCTGCCATTTATTATCCTATGAGCTTACAACTTTGCCTTGCTACTCCCTGGGCAGTGGGGGTTAGCCCGCAGAAAATTGCATTGCCTATCTGGGAAAAAGAAAAAAAGAAGAAGATTCTAGAAGCTGGAAAAAGAACTGGTGGCTTAATACCGGTTGGCATGCCCAAAGTACAAAAGCTGTTGGGATTTGTTCCAAAAAGACCCACACTTACTATGGAAGGAGGTTAGTTCACTCTGCTCCCAATTTCATTGGCCTGACCGCTTACAGACGACTTAACCCAAACATGCTAAAAGTGGATAATAGTAACACCTTCTAATGAAGAAAAATGATTCAATTTCATGCTGGTTTGTTGTAATAACTTCTTTACCATTTCCCCTCATTACTCTCCACTCGATGCTGATCACGGCAGATTTTGTTTGATGCCCTGTGCCCACTTGTGAACTCAGGTGATTTGTGTACCTTGTGAAATGTAAGTGAGTCTGACAAGATTCCCTTTCGGACACACCTGAGCTATCTAGCTGTTGTTACAGGAGACCGGGTCATGAGATTGACAGTATTGGCACGGGTTTCATACTAGGTGAAAGGGTTTGGAACCAGTCAATTAGGATTAGAATCAGCTCTTCTGTGGGCTTCTATAAAAGGATTAGAGAACAAGTGTGAGCCAGAAATGACTGTGTCAAGGAATAAATTGATGATAATATGAATTAGAAAGAAAAAAATGACAGAAGAAGGGACAAGTTTATTTTAGATGGAAGTATAATGGTGGAGAGAAAGATCGAATGTGTTGTGATGTGATGTTTTCATTTTTCACGTTAAATAATAGGCTTTTAAAAAAATTTTCACCACAGAAATGTGAATTAGAAAAAAAAAACCAGCACTTCAGATTATATGCTTGCTAGTCAGATTCTGAGAGACATTAGGATTTGATGGTTGAAAGGTATAAGATGGTGAGGCTTGCAAGAAATGTAAGAGGAGGAAGGAGGGAGAAAATTAAATCAGGAGGGTTCTGCGTAGGTTTACTTTGATTTTCTTTCTTTTTTTTTATTTAATCTAATTTTTTCAGTTAACAAAATTGTTTCTTTTTTCTTCCCATCCCATTAGTACAATAAAGACAAAACCCTTGTAACATATGCATAATCAAGCAAAAACAAAAAGCCACATTGGTCACATCTTACAAAATCTATTCTCAATCTGTACCCTGAATTTACTGCCTCTCTGTCAGGAGGTGGGTGGTGGGCTTCCCCATGAGTCCCCTGCAATCATGGTTGGTCATTGAATTGATCAGAATTTTTAGGTCATTCCATGATATTTGTCTTCATAGTATTTCGTAAATTGTTCTCCTAATTCTGCTCTCTTTATTACTCATCAGTTTCTAGATTTCATGAAACCATCTCTCTTTTTTTTTTTCTTTTTTGGAGGGGGGAAGGCAGGGCAATTGGGGTTAAGTGACTTGCCCAAGGTCACATGGCTAGTAAGTGTTATGGATCTGAAGCTGAATTTGAACTCAGGTCCTCCTGACTCCAAGGGTGGGGCTTTATTCACTGCGCCGCTTAGCTGCCCCCGCAGCCATCTCTTAAAGGCAACCAGGTGGCAGAGTAGAAAAAGCGCTGACCCTGGAGTCAGGAAGAACTCAGTTCAAACCCTGCCTCAGATACCAATAGTGTGACCCTGGGCAATTACTTAACCTCTGCCTGCCTTCCTTTCTTCAGCTATAAAAGGGGATAATGATAGCACACATTTCCCCAGTAGTGAAAATCAAGTGAACTGTTTATAAAGCGCTTGGCACACAGTGGGTACTTAATAAGCACTTGTTTCCTGTCTTCCTTCATCATTTGTAATGGAATACTTTGTCCTTCTTTAGTCTTCTTTGGTGTCTGAGTGTCATTTGCTTTTTCACTCAGAACAACATTGAAGTCCCTACTGTTATTTTCACTTGGATAGGAATCCTTCTTATTCTTTCTTCTGTTGTTTAAATCTTCATCCCCTTCATAGAGGTTTGAGGCAATCTGGCTGGTGGATAGAATGGACACCCAGGGGTCAGGGGGTCCTGGGTTTAAATTCTACCCCTTTCATTTACTAGCTACATGACCTGGGCAAGTCATTTAACTACTCCCATCCTCAGTTTCCCCATCCATAAAATAGATATAACAATGCCTGTAGTACCTACTTCATAGAATTGCTGTGAAACTCACATGAGGCAATGTGTATGGAGCACTTGGCCAACCTTAAAGCATCATTTTGATGTCATCTATTATGTGTCTGAATATAGAAACCAAGATCACAGAACCATAGATTTAGATATGGGAAGGACTTTAGGGCATATCTGGCCCAACTCTTATTCTACTCCTTATGAAATTGATGCCAAAAGAAATAAGGTGACTTGCCTAATGTCACCCATTTAATGTCACCCAACCTAATTGGCAGAGCCAGGATTTGAACGTAGGCATTCTAACTCCAAAGCCAGGGTTATTTTTGCTATCCCATGTCGCCTCCCACTTCACCTGCCTATTGTGTTTTAGGGTAGTCTCCAAATATGTGCACATGGGCACCTCTTAGTTATTGCTAGATGGTGATGATGGTGGTGATGCTATCATTAAAAAAAGGAAGGCATCTATAGGAGGGTAAAAATATTAGTTGTCTCTGAGCTGGGATATTGGAATTGGCTTAAAATAATTGAAGGAGGTCACTAGGAAATGTCAGACTCCAAGGTTGTGTTTACAACATCTACACTCAGTTGAAACGAAAGCATCTATTGATTTTCGGGGATGGGGGGAGAGGTAAAGGAAAATTACCTAACTGGAACAACCACCCTTCTGGTTTCTTATTTTCTTTGTTGTATAAGGAAAGGGGCTTATCCTGAGCTGAGGAGAACCTAGAAGAGAAACAAAAAGGACCTGGAATATCTCATTCAACTTCAACTACCCCGTGTCACCTTTGTCTTTGATGGGCAGGGTGAGAAGGCAAGAGCAATGGAATCTCAGGAGTAGGAATGGCTAGGTGGCACAGCGAATAGGGCACTGGCCCTGGAGTTAGGAGGACCTGAGTTCAAATCCAGCATCAGACCCTTAACACTTACTAGCCATGTGACCTTGGGCAAGTCACTTATCCCCAAATGCCCTGCCCTTCCCCTCTCCAAAAAAGCTAAAAAAAAAAAAAAGGGAATCTCAGGAGTAGATGGGATTAGAATCCATGCAGGATATCCATTCTGCCCCCACTCTGCCTTGCCAGCATCTCTGACTGATGATGAGGTAATAGTCAGGCTGCATAGCATATTAGCTTCCTCTTCCTGATAAAGTTCAGTGTTCTAGCCTGTCAAATTTGTCTTTAATTTTGATTTATCTATAGAATTTTTTACCCAAAAAGTGTGTGTGTGTGTGAGAGAGACAGAGACAGAGAGTGAGTGTGTGTGTATGTATGTGTGTGTGAGAAAGATACAGAGACAGAGACAGAGACAGAGAGTGAGTGTGTGTGTGTATGTGTATGTGTGTGTGTGTGTGTGTGTGTGTGTGTGTGTGTGTGTGTGTTGGAGGTTGAGACTGGAAGGTTGTATCCTGAACCTAAGGGGGCTATAGGCCAACCTTAAAGGATATATGATTAACCAATCAGAGGGTGGGGATTTAGGTTCCACTAAATAAACAAAATGAATAAATTCACTAAAATAGGCAATTGGATCATTTGTCTTCAACACAACCATACCTGCCTTTATCTCCCCATATTTCCCATTTCTGATTGGGCATCAGCCTCTCAGGTACTGGTACTCATAGTAGCAGCTTTCCAAGTACTATTGAGAAAATCCCTCTGGCCCTTTCTCAACCAACCTACATATCTTCTCTCCCCCAAATCCCCTTGTGGCTCTATTGCACCCCCAGTGTGCGGGCTCTGAGTGACTCATCAGTAATAGCGCATCCTCGCCTTTTCATTTTGGTTGGGAGAGAGTGAGTCTTACACAGTGAGAAAGTGTCATTGGACTATGATTTGCATGGCAGAGTTCATTACATTATCTCTCCCCACCCCCCCCCAAAAAATCCATCCCTTTAACAAACTTCCCTGTTTCTGGTGAAAGTACCATCATCCTAGCCAGCCATATTCACACCCATGGTTTCATCATTGATCCTTATTCTCACTTCATATATTCAATCAGTTGCCAAATCTTGTTTCTACCTCCATGATGCTTCACATTTATTCATTTCCTCTAATTATATCAATAATGCCCTTGTTCAGGCCCTCATCACTTCTTACCTGAACTATAATAATAGCCTTTTTTTTTGGTGGTGGGGAGGCAATCAAAGTTAAGTGACTTGCCCAGGGTCACACAGCTGCTAAGTGTCTGAAGCTGGATTTGAACTCAGGTTCTCTTGACTCCAGAGCTGGCAATAGCCTTTTAATTTTTCTGCCTCAAATGTCTCCTCATGCCGTTCCATCTTCCACTTAGCTGACAAAGTGATTTATCTAAAGTACAGGTCTGATCATGTCACTTCACTACCCAATAAATTTGAGTATCTCTTTATAAATACTAGGATCAAATATTATTTCTTTTTATCTTATTTTTTAAATTTCTATGTTTTGTATAAGTTTTATATTACTGGCATAGCTACACACACACACACACACACACACACACACACACACACACACATATATATGCTTAATTTATAAATAAGGAAATATACATCTATCGAGGTTGGAGTTAAAACATTAGAAATGATGTTTTATTGATGGTGTATGTAATCAAAAAACTATGGAGACCACTGGTCTGTAGTACAAACTGACTACATGTAGGGTTTTTAATTTATTCTCATCACCAAATTACATTTGACCTACTAATCTCACCTGTTGAGATGTTTTTAGATCTAGATTCCATCACCCAAAATACTATCTTTTCTAGATTTTTCTAATAGCTGCAGATTTTATAATCATATCATGTTTGCTTTCATATAAGTTATGATATAAGTTAGCTTCATATAAGTTAGCTTTCATATAAGATTTTTTTTTAATGGTGACTAGAATAAGACAAAGGATAGAGTCCTATGGCCTTGTAATAGAACCTCCCCAGAGGCTGACACTGATCCTCTAATCAATACGCGGGCTTTGGTCTTTCAAACAACTAGTTCTAATCTTTCAGTGGCGTCAATCTTTGTTAGGAGAAATTCACTCAACATCTCTCCACCATTCGTAAGTATACCATAAAGAATCAAAATAAAATTTGGGTAGTTCTATTTCCTCTTTCTCTTTGCTTTCGAGCGACATTATCCATTCTTTATTTTTCTTATCCCCAACATAGACTGGAGTCCTTTTTTGTGTGTTTTAGGAATCATACAGCATGCCTCGTTCAGGACTTGAACATTTTTATCATTTTTCTTACACAGAGCTGTAACTAGGTGGAGTGACTGGACCTTTTCCCAGTGTGCCAAAGTTTATAGGTCATTGACATTACTTATACTCCTTCTGAAGCATAGGAACCAACTGTGTTTAGTATCTATCCAGCAAAAATAATTAGTTGAAACTGGAAGCCCCCAGATAAAATAATTCTTCCTTCTGGAAGTCAAACTCTAGGCAACCTCCTCTACAACAAACTGGTCCCACCTTCTCTTTCCCCTTATCTGTCCTAGGCATTAACCTCCCTCATAGTGGCCTCATGGTGTCCAATGGTCTCTGTGTCTTCTCCATGAGGTCTTGTATCTCTGTTTCTCCTCCACTCAGTCAAATTTGTGTTAAGCAGTTGATAAAAAGTCATAATTCCTGCCCCTTGCTCTAGACACATTTCGCAGTTTGCCCTGGGTGCCAAAATTGCTAGTACCCACTCTGCCCTTATGTGACCATGATATCCTTTTTCATTTGTCTTCAATTCCCTACTTCTGCTTCTGTCTCTTTGTTGGTTGATGAATTGCCTCAGCTTCTATGTCCATCTCTGTAAACACCTTTACCCTTTATTTTTCACCAGGATGATCTGTTTGTATATCCAGAATTTTATCTGTGCACACATTGTATCTCCTTAGTAGGATGTAAGGTCCTTGACCGCAAGGAGTGTTTCATTTGTGCCTTTGACTCCCTCATACCTAGCCTAGGGCCCTGAACATAGTAGGCCTTGAAAATGTTTGTTGAATTGATTTTAATATTTTCCTTGAGTGTACCGCCATCCCTCGTGAACTCGAACTAGAATGTTAGACAGTGACATCCTTTTGTTGCACTGAAATCTAGGATGTGTCAGACTACTGTACGCCAGGGGTCCCTTCCTTCTCTATCACAAGCTCTGAGATCACTTGGGTCACTTCTTCCCACAGTTCCTGTCATTCCTACTTTTGCAATTATTTCTTCTTTTCTGGTCAGAATCAGACCTAGAAAAACATCTGTTTTTGTCACTTCATCTGCCTTTAAAAGACAAAGGTGCCTGTCTATGGTCTCCTCTCTGTCTCTGTCTCTGTCTCTCTCAATAAATATATGTATGTACACATACACACATTTATATGTACATATATGTATATGTGTGTATATATATATACATATACATATATACATATACATATATACATACATATATATGTGTGTATATATATATATATATATATATATATATATATATATATATATATATATTTTACCCATTCACCCATGCATTCAGGCATTCATTTAATAAGGATGTAGGATTTACCGCTGGATGGTGCATTAGAGGGTATCTATTTCAACCATCTCATTTTACAGGTGAGGAAACTGAGGCCAAGTGACTTACGCAGGGTCACACAGGTTAGTAAGTGACAGATCTGGAATTTGAACCAGGGTCCTCAGACTCTAAACACACTATGCTACATACTCCCAGTTGCCATGATTCCTGAAGCCAAACAAATGAGATTTATCTTTCATGTTTTCTTCAGCATAGACAATTTTCACTTGAAATCCAGATCACTATACCCATTAACAAATAGTGCAAATCCTTTATTGTTCTCATCATTATTTTTATGATCATTATCCTCAAGCGATAAAGGTAGTTTCTTGTCTAATAATATATCAGGGATAAAGAAAAAAGCACACAGAGATGCCCTGGGCCTCTTGGATTGGATTGACCTTTTGGGTTGTATAGGAAGAGAGGTTTATGGAATTATTATGATCATTTAATCATTTTTATTATTATATTTTATTATTTTATTAATTTTTATTTTTATATTTTTATAAAATATAATAATTTTATTAATTATTATTAATTCTATATTATATATTAATAAAACAATTATTAAATTTATATATTTATTATTATATTATATTATTATTACCATATAATCATTAAATCATTTAATTTATACTGTGCTTTTGCACATAGCAAGTGTGAAATAAAGCTGATTGAGTTAGTACCTACAAATGATCACAACAATTGAAACAAATTTCTGTAATCCTTCAAATCCAATATTGATAGCCCAGGCAAAAAACCCAAATAAAACCAAGCTGGCTTATGGGTCAAGAAGGTAAAACTGATAATAAATTTAAAATACTCCAGAAGAATCTTCATTTCTTCATTGTGGATACTTTCTCTGCCTCTATAGATACCAATCTCTGAATGCCCTAGCAGACAGTTATATTAGTTTCTGTGGCCAAAGATAGCATTATCCATTGGTCAAAGATATACCAAGTAGCCAATCTTCTAATGATGAGTCTTTGGAAACTTACGCAGGTTCATGATAGAATCACAGATTTAGAATTGTAAGGTACCTTAGAAAGCATCCAGACCGACTCCTTTATTTTACAGGTGAGGAACCTAAGATTCATAGAGGTTAAATGACTTGCCCAAGGTCACACCACTATAGCAGTAAGTGACAGAGCTGGGATCCAAAAGTAGGTCCTCACACTCCATATCCAGAATTCTTCCCATTTTTCCACATTTGTATAATAGACTTAGTCTGTTTCTGGGCCTATACTAGGCCTTTCTAGCTTGGTGGTGTCTACCAGAGTCTGCAATCTGTTGGCATAGCCTTTGACAATCCAGGTTTGCCTCCACGTCACGACAGAACACCAGAGTGGGACATCAGTGGAGGAAACAAAAATTAACATCAGAAAATCAATTTTTAAAACTGCTTTTAGTTCAGTGAAGGGAAAAAAAATAACCTAGGATTCCAAAGAAACAAAGCCAATACTATAGTGAATGAAATCATTGAATTAAGAGGCTTAAGATTACTACCTTCAGTGGAGTATTCTGTGATGGGAGATAGCTTTGCAATGCGCATGTTGATGGATAAGCTCATGTGGTTAGTGTTTGATTTATTGCCTGTGGAATTAAGTGAACTGATGGTTGAGGCTAGCTAATGCACTGTTCTTCATAGAGTGAAATTCAATTTAAGACAAGTTGCTTGCTTTTGACTTTATCCAAAGGTGTTAGTTACAGGGGTAACAAAAGGACCTTGGGTTTTATCCTAAAGGTCCAGCAGCATAGATTCCCAGGATAGCACTATGGTGAAGCTCCAGTGAATGTATAAAATCCAACACTCTTTATAAAACCTTTGTCTCTTGCTGCTAAATTGAGTGTCTGAGTGTGAGTGGAGGAATATGGAAGGCAGTGAAGTATCCTATAAAAGATCTTGACCAAGAGTCAGAAAACAAGGAAGGAAGGAAGGAAGGAAGAAAGAAAGAAAGAAGAAAGGAAAGAAGGAAGGAAGGAAGGAAGGAAAGAAGGAAGGAAGAAGGGAGAAAGGAAGGAAGGAGGGAGGGAGGAAGGAAAGAAAGAAGGGAGAAAGGAGGAAGGGAGGGATGAAAGAAGGAAAGAAACAATCATTTATTGAGTACCTACTATGTGCTAGGTATTGTTCTAAATATTTAACAAATTTTGTCTCATTTGATCCTCACAACAGTCCTGGGAGGCAGGTGTTATTATTATCCCCATTTTTACAGTTGAGGAAACTAAGGCAGACTTAGGCTAAGTGACTTCCCCAAGGTCACACTGGTAGAGTCTGAGGCTAGATTCAAATTCAAGACTTCCTAACTCCAGGTCCAGCATCTATACCATACACTATACTACCTATCTGCCTATTTGCTAGTCATGTGACCTTGGCAAGGTGTTTCACCTTTGAACCTCAGTTTTCTCCTCAGTAAAAGGAGGAGGTTGGAACAGATAATCTGTAAGGTCTCCTCAAAGTTAAGTATTCTCTAGTCTGGGCAGGAAAACCCAACTTTTGTGCCAGATTCATAAGGTTATTTAAGGCCATGTAACCCTCTATCTGATTTCCTGCAAATTAGATCATTGTCCCCAGCATGTAAAATAGATATTCAGACTCCCCCACTTCACAGATGAAGAGTGATACTGAACGGAGCAATTCATTCACATAGGCCAAGAGCATCAAAAGCAAGTAGAAATGAGGGCCATCAGTCCCTGGCCACATATTGACTCAGTTTCAAAAGCAATGTTCTCAATGTTTTATCGTATTTTTATCTATTTTGTTAAATATTTTCCGATTATATTTTATTTCAATTCAGACCAGACTGCAGAGCCTAGCTTGATATCTCCAGTGTAGACAGTCAATGTGAAAAAATAATTCCTTCAAAGATACATTTTGTGTTTTCAGTGACCTGGAAAATCCTTTCCTGACCAAGTAGGAATCATCTCCACCTCTGATAGATTCGGTTAGAAAGCAAATGACTCACATGGCAACAAGTTTCATGCCTTCGGCAGGCGTGCATGAAGCACCCACTGTGTATTAGGTTCAGAGCCATGTATTAGGACTATAAAGACAAACATGAAACAACCCTTACATTCTGGGAGCTGATCATTTATCAGAGGGAAATGTGTTAATAATATACATTAATAAATTCCATTAAAAAGCACCTTAACAAACTTAAAGCATCATGTAAAAGTGAGCCATTTTTATTATTTTATGGATAAGGAAACTGGAGCTTAGCAAGCTTGTGACTTATCCAAGGTTACATGGCTAGGTAATGACAAAGGCAGGACCCCTGCCTTCTAGTCCACTCATCTTTTCACCATGGGGGAAACCACTTGTCTGGGTCACTCGATGCTCTTTTCCTACCACAGATCCCAGGGTTAGGAATGACATGTATTGCCACTTTTTGCACCATCAGTCTTCATGGCCCTCTTTTCTCTTCCAGGTTCCCCTTACTATTACAGTGCAGCTGCCAGAGGAGCAGCTCCTCCTGCGGCTGCCACCGCCTACGACCGCCACTGACCCCAGGAGCAAAGAAATCCAAGCACTTACTACACACATCATTCAGGACTATGGCATCTGAATTACCAAGACATATCCATGCCAACCAGACTGCACAAGGAAGGACAAGAGAATGGCCAATGAGATTCTACAGACTCAACAAAATGTTACTCTTTACAAGGGGCAAACCGATGTGGGGTTGGTGCTTTATTTTTTCCTCTCTCTTGCTTTCTTGCTTCCTCCCTCTCCCCGCATTGTTGTTGGGTTTTGTTTGTTTGCTTCTAAGAGGAAATCAATGAGATTTTACTCATGTTGACTGGGTCTCAGAAAACCAACCAACCAGAAACCAGTTATGCTGATATTCTTCCCTGTTCACAGCACAGTCTGTTCTTGGGAGCAGCCAAAAATGTTAGGCACCAGGACAGTTGCCTCTGGTTTTCTCCAGGTACATCCGAGGAAGAGCCAAACAAATGTATTCTTGGGCAGAGCTCTCCTCCTGGATGACCCTGAGGTGGGCATCTCAGCATCGTCTGCCTAACTCACCCTGGGCTTTTGTTTGGGGTGGTTTGTCAAGAAAGATTGCTCTTTTCAGCTAAAAGCAGCATCTATGTAAATAACGCCTTGCATTTTGTGTGTGTTGCGAAGAGAGTGGCTAAGTATATGCTGTAAATGCTTTTACACGTGGCGGGCTCAAAATGCATTGACAAGTGTATTTTGAACTGGTGCACTGAGTCAGAATTCTGAGTAAGCTTTAACCGACTTTGAGCCAACCAGGTGGTATTTTCTTTGTGATCATCCTTTGGCCTGAAGCGATTTCTTTTTGTTTGTTTGTTTGTGCAGTATACCATAAGAGAGGCCTTGGGTAGGAGAACATGCTGTTTAGAGGCATGGAACACAAGGAACAAGGAAAACCCCTGGGCAGGTTGTGACATTTTGCAGCTTTCTATCAATTCGTCTTTCTTTGTAACCATCCTGAGTACACTAGAAATACATTTTTCTAGTTCCAAGCAGTGCTAACTTTGAGGAAGGATTTCTTAGTCAGCTTCTGACATGCTGTATGTAAATCTAAATAGGCAGGTGAAAACTCACTGATTTTCTAGAAGAAAAAGGAAAGAAAACAATCTCAGTCTGATGATCTGTCATGTTATCAGCCTGAGTCATCCTTGGCTTGGCCCCACCATTTATCATACATTACAGATCTCCAAATCATGGAAATTTGGAGAATGTAATTTTGGTGATTTCCCTAGCTACTCTTTGGAAACCAAGATACCTTCCCAATATTATATCATGATAGTCATAAGGTGTTTTTTTCCCCTCCCACCCCCAGGAAAACAAGCCCACTAATACAACAGTGATATCTTGTTTAATGTCCCATTCTCTTTAGGAAAAATGAACAAAGATGAGTAGCTCAAGAATACTGCAACACTTCAACTCAACAAACATTTTTAAGCACCTAATCTGTGCACAAGCACTGGAGTAGGTGTTCGGGATACAACAAAAAATAAGACACAGTCCCTACCCTCAAGGAGCTTATAATCTTGTAGGGGAGATATGGCGTGTACATATATAAATAACACAAATTAGATTATGATCAATGTGTAGGCAAGGTCCAAACAAAGTTCTGTGAGATTCAAGGAGGGAGAGGTCATTTCCCTCCAGGGGTGGGAGGGTCAAGGAATGTTCTTCATGATACCTGAGCCAGGCCTTCAAAAAAGGGAGGGATTTCAACAAATGGAGATGGGGTTGTGAGGGGAGAAGAATCCACTTTAGGACTAAGGGATTAGTGTGAGCCAATGCATAAAAGTGGGAAAGGGAAAAAAAGAGGTTCAAGAATGGTACAGATTGTCTGGACTGTGAAACCCACCACATGAAATTCACCACATGAAGAAGGATAGTATTAGATAAGACTGGAAAGATAGGTTAGGCGAAATTATGGAGATGCCAGACTTTACTTGGTAGAAAATGTTGAGTCCTTCAATGTGATTGACCAGAGACTTGTACTCAGAGGATTGGCTAAGGCACATTTCAATCATCATCTATATTCTCAAGCCCACATCATCTGTACTGGTTTATTTCCCCCAAGGGGCAGCCAGGTTCAACTTGCTTTACTCAGTTGTCAATTAAAGTTGCATTATCATCTCGGACAATGTCATCAGAGTGTCTGATAAAATGAATGAATGTGTTTCTCACCCTTGCTAAATGAAAGACAAATTAGGACTGGTTAGTTCATTCATTAATTCATTTAACAAGTATTTATTTATTGAGGAATTCATGTCCTTGGTACTATAGTAGACACTGCAGTGGGGAAGGAGAGATCATACAAAGAAAGAAATATAAGATGGACCCTACCCTTTTCTTGCTAGATAGAAAAACAACATGTTACATGGGGTGTTTAAAGGAAAATACGAAGCAGACTATGATCAGATACTAAAATATGAAATATAGGGAACAAGTGCTTTAGGAATTGGGAAATCACTGTAGATTGGGGTGGGCAAAATCACTGTAGACTGGGATGAGCAAAGAGGGCTTTACAGAGGTTGTGGGACTTGAGTTAGGTCTTGAAAGGTGGATAGGATTTAGCAGAGAGAAGGTGAAAGGCACTCAGAGCAATGGTAGTTGCTGTTCAGTCTTGTCCGACTCTTCATGACCCCATTTGGGATTTTCTTGGCAAAGATATTGTAGCAGTTTGTCATTTCCTTCTCCAGCTCATTTTACAGATGAGGAAACTGAGGCAAACAGGGTTAAGTGACTTGCCCAGGATCACACAGCTAGTGAGTGTCTGAGGCCCGATTTGAACTCAGACAGATGAGTCTTCCTGACTCCAGGCCTGGCACTCTATCCACTCCACCACCTAGCTGCCCTTCTGAGCAACAGAGCACAGCAAAAGTGCAGGGACAATGATGGAATGTTTGGTATGGCATGTTGAAAGTCCCTTATGTGAACAGGTATGTGGGTGGCAGTTATCAACTCAAACCCTTTCATATTATTTCCAAGACAGTCTACTGAGTTCCTAAAAATCAAGCTTCATTGCATTCTGCTTTCATTTTTTGGTCTAGTAAAACCTTGTTAACTTAGTAGAAAGGAGGAAGGAGATTCCTCTATTGAAATATGAGACAGTGCTAGAAAAAAGAATTCAACTTATTCCAATCAAGGAATAGTTCCACTGTGCATCCCCATGTCTTAGCTTTCATGTGGGGCCCCAGGGCTGCCACCACTTTCTTTCACCATCTCAGGAGCACAGAGGAATAAATTCTTGGAGAGGAGGACAGATAGGGAGTAGATGAGACTCCAAAATCAGGGCAGATTTCAAGTCTAAGTTATTTGAATTTGCTTATGATAAGCAGGACCTCTATCATGGAGCACTGGTCAGGTCACAGAATTCAAAATCAGAAACTTTTTAAAGCAAATGCAATCTGTTTATATATACTTTTAAAGTTTGTGAAGACTCTCCACATAGGCAGTAACTGGGTCAGCTTAGGGGTATTAATTTCTCTGCTATAAAGATCTCCTTATTTATGATCAATCTTATGATCTCAACTGAAAGGACAAGGCCACTGTACTGAGAGGAGCTGAAATCTATATTGCTGCCCTGACAAGGCAAGTGTCTTATTAATTTCATAGGAGTCAGATATATTGTCATTTTACAATTGTTATGCATTTGGCACAATTTAGAAATTGGAAAAATACGGCAGTGAAGTTGCCAATTTCAATCATAGGATGCATATATAAGTCAACTCAACACAGAGGTTGTGTCATTATGTTTGGTGATCTTAGGATTCTTTCAGTTGGCTGCTCTGAGCAGATATTGTTGAGATAGGTGGTCCATCCCATTAGGTACTTAAAAGAATATGAATAACCAGTCTATAAATGTTGTTTTGTTTTTAAGGATCTGACCAAATTAGATAGCTGAGTACATGACCGTTGTGGCACTTGAAAAATTTGGCCTGGTCAACATAAAATTGGATTACTTCACCATTGAGACAAGGCCACAAACTGCTTTGCTGATATCAATGATTATGAAGCACCATAGATACTAGTATTAAGATTCATCCTATGGATGTTGGCATACTTACAGGCAAAATATGGCATGGTATGTTACCTGTGCAATGTGCCACTCCTAGGATATAAGTAAAATGAGCATACCTACTTACCTTGATTACACGTTACAGCACATTTTGGAACTACTGATTCCTTGGGAAGATAGTAATCAAAGACACGCTTATGAATTTGTGGAAAGTAACCCCCTTCAGTGTGCATATATTAACTTGGTCATGAACAGGTTACCAGTCACTGCTGTGGATGCTTTCACCATATGCCTGCTTCAGTCAGTAGAATATGGCATGATCCCTTGATTGTAAGCTATTACACATACCTGGTTATGCTGGGCAGTAGCCTGGGCTAACTGTGTTCTGTGATTACATTTGCATTGGTAGCCATGAACTGACAAAAAGAAAAAAAAATACCACGGATGTCCAGCATAAGCCTATGCACCTCGAAGGGACATGCCTCTTTTTTTCTCATTGGAAGAGCAGGGACATAGAAAGCACATGCCTATTCTTTCTCATTGTATGACAAAAATTCTTTTGAATACATTTTAATATGTAATTAATGATGACAAGGGTCCTAATCTTAATGATCTTCTTTGGGGGGGGCAGATCTGGACCTATAATTTCATTGGAATGGGGAGCTCCTTTCCTGGTGTTTAAGAAACTCACCAGAACAATACAGATCAGCAATTCGCATCATTTATAGTCTTAGAGGGCTGTTTAGTATCTAACCACTGAGAAGCTGTGACTTGCCCATGGTCACATAGCCTGTGCTTGTCAGAGGGAAGAGTTGGATTTGGTTCTCTTTTAATTCACTCTGCCAGGCTGGCTCTCCTTGAAACAGTAATAGCAAACTCCTGAAAGATAAAGAGAGCTCTGGAAGTGTTTGACTGATAAATTCCAAACATGAGAAGAAGCCAAGGAGCCATTCGGTTGGCACACATATTTGCAGAGTATTCCGAACTTAAATTCTATGGATCTCTAAGAACCCAAGTTCCTGTTCAAGACTTTGTTTCAAAGAAAACTTTTGTTTTTCTAAAGAGTTCACTTTCTGAGTCTTAGCCCTTTCTTCCAGAGCCCTGCTTAGAACAGTGTTGTGATGCAAATTGGTATCTCATAACCCTTTGTGTAGCAAGAGTTGGTGTGTCTTGCTCTGCAACTTATTAACTGTATAACTGAGCAAGTCATATCATGTTTCTTGTCTTCCATTTCCTGGTGTACAGCTATATAAGCGGGTTCAACTAGTCTAGGGATTCTTAGTCTTTTTTGTGTCCATTCCTTTGGCAGTGTGATGAAGCTTTTTTCAGAATGTTTTCAAGTGCACAAAATGAAAGGAAGCTGATTCTATTCAATGCAGCTATCAAAAAAAAATTATTTTAGTTCACAGACCCCTGTGAACTAAGAATCCCTGAACTAGATGGTCCCTAAAGCCCCTTTTGACTTTTAATCCTAAGATTCCTCTGTCTCAAGGCACCGTGATTATAGAACATGAAACTTAAAGAGATTAAAGAGAATATGTGTTATCCCCTAAGCCAATAGTCCCAAGTTAGGCTCTAAACTTTGTCAAGAAGAAATCAGAGGAAGTATGACAGTCAGGAAGGAGTAATACTTTTGGGGGAGGGAGGAATATTGATCCCTGTCCCATGGAAGGTGAGGGAGCTTCAGAAGTTTTGGAGACTCGGCTTGATTCTGATAAGCCCTGGAATGTTTGGATGCTTATCCCAAGGATATCCAATTCTTTTGAGGTTTCAATCAACTGCTTTATTTTCCTGTAACAGAATCCTCATCTCTTATTGTCGTACTATCCAGTAAGCTTCACCTGCATTCTTTTTTCCCCCAAGCATTTCTGGAGTCAAGAAAGATTCTAGACCTTGGCAATACAAGCATCAGGCAGGGAACCTGGGAGTGTTAGAGTCAGAAGATATCCTCTAAGCTCCTACATAGAAAATTGGGAAAACTAATAAGAAAATTTATTTCTAAAGAGCTAAATAAAGGCACATAATGAAGCCAGAAGAAGCCCATTGGTTCAGGTAAAGAAAATATACAAGTCCTTGGAGATTTACAGAAAAAGAAAACTTTCACAGGCCTAGATAAAGTATGGATGCCAACAGGAAACTCCTTTTTATCAAAATACATATACAAGTCTGCTTTACTGGGCTTTTGTTAATGCATTTCCTGGTACATGATAGGTCTAAACACTTATTCAGCATGACATTTTATTCAAATTTTGCTTATAATCATTGGGAAACACGCTACAGAAAATCTTTATTGTGCATGCAAGAATCAAGTCAACTATCTTAAAAATAAACCATACATGAAACAAGTCATGAAAGGGATCAAGGAAATGCTTGTGACTATGGTGAACTAGACATGAAAATGTAGTAGACACATTGGATTTTCTGAGGAAAATGGGATTTTGGATTACTTGAGATCACTTGGCAAAACTAACCCTATTATAACCTTTGAAAAGAGGCAGGTCCAGTTAACTTGGAGGTGTCACTGGTTGATGAGGCCGTAACTTCAGATTTTCCAGGTACACACCTCTCCCTCACCCAGAGTCATTGTGAATTTGTTTTATTTTTGCACATTTTGGTCTGCTTAGGTAGGCCTTAGAGATTTTGAAGCAAAAGTGCATTTTTAAAAAATCTAGAAAATGAATAATTGGAAAGTTGGACAGTTGGGCCATGACTTTTAGCCTGTGATATGTACACCTATCACCACAGGTACTTCAGACTGTTGTCCTTAGTACTGGAGGTTTTCCTTCTGCATATTCATGATGAAGCCACAATATTGATCTCTAGTGCTCCCCCACTGTCATCCAGTCTAGCAAGGCTTGGCGAGCACTTCATGGATTCAGTTCCCATGGGGGTTAATGTGCAGAGGAATGAATTAAGCCCTGAGGAGTACAGTTGACTTCTGAGTCTCCTAACAAACCTGCTATTTGAAAAGGCTGGAGTTACAAGTCAAAGGCACGGGCATGCACACACAGACACACACACACACACAGACACACACACACACGCACACATGCACACATACAATGTGATTAAGTTTGAAATGATTTTTCATTGTCGAGGTCAGATTTCACTTGGAATGGATTTAGTATATCCTATAATTGGAGGAAAGATACAAAATATTCCTCCCTGAATAATTTAATATTTCTTTTCTTTCCTAATTTCTAATCAGCCTATATCCTAAATGCAACTTAAATGAAAAACTGAAGTGACCATTACAGGTAACCTCCCCCATTTAATTAGAGAAATGTGTAGGTCTCTGGTAACTTATTTCTCTGTGTGTGGAAGCGGATGTGTGGGTGAATGAGAGGGAAAAGGCATTATTCCATCTTACTACTTTTGATGATTGTTTTCTTAAGTGCCTGATCAATAGGTAACATGCATAAGTAAAATCTTAAAACAGAGTGAAAAAATATCAGGGCACCAAAACTAAATACAAACCTGGAATGGAGGTGAGAAAGAGGGGAGGGGTCATGAACCCCCCACCCTCCCCATGGATAGAATGCAAGCATCTGATCTATTAATGCCTTTTGAAATCAGGTGCCTTGGAAGGGTGAATCGGTCTTGTGTGTTAATGGCTGTGGCCACAGAATATTGGGTCTCTCTTGTTGAAATAATTGCCACACTTTCTGCCATGTCCCTCATCTTCTCCTGAAAGTACCATTAAGAATGAATGATTTCATATGATAGATTTTTGATTTACAAACTGTGCATTTCCCTTGGAGTGAAACAGAAAGGAAACCATTTAATGGCTCTCTTATTTTCAAGCATGAATACATTTTAATGAAACTATTTTATTGTATTTGGGGAAGTGGAAAGTTGAACATTCCAGCCAATCAATAGCCAATTAATTGCTATAAAGCTAAAAAAAAAAGTAAACTCCATGTCCATTTAAAAATGTAGCATAAAAAGATCAAAGCCGTTCAGTATCACTTTTACTCCTTGAGTTAACAGAACTTGGCATACAGACATAAAATGACACACACCATTCAAGACATATTTGAAACTAGAAATGCAAAGCATTTATTCTTTGCTGGCCCACTAACCAGATTTTTGCTTTGCCTCCTCAGCTATGCCTTCTCTGAAAAGATATACTGACTAGTGTTCCATTAATGGAACCCAATAGGAGGTGGGTGGCAGGACTCTTCCCTGAACATGTACAACGATGCGCGTTTGCCTGTTTCCACCCTGAATGTACCTTTCTGGCAGAGCTGGCTGCCTCTTTGGATTCTCCCTCTTGGTCTCCATACGTCTGAGTCTCAGCCCAGAAAATGGGCAGTGGGAGATTGAAATCTTGCTTTTGCTTTGCTCAGCCTTGTATTGGAAGACACTGTCCAGATTTTGTTTTGTTTTGTTTTGTTTTGCTTTCACTTTCTAGTGGCCTTTGTACATTCTGGATTTACAGAAATGCATTATGTTGCAAATGAAGCTCATTGCCAGGAAAATGTGAGTCTTCTTTTTTTTCCTTTCTTAGAGACAGTTCACTTTGTCTTAGGGACTTCCAGCTTCAAAGAAAAAAAAAACACATATCTATTGTATCCGCCAAAGTTTGTGATGCCTGCATAAAAGCTTACTTGTAAAAAAAAGTACAAAAACTCAACAACAAAAAAAAATACTATAGAAACACAATTGAATTGCCTTTGAAAATAGGAGATAAATCTGTCTCCAACAGATTAAAAACCATGCTTCTTTAAAATGTGTATGTTTTGTATTCTTTTTTTCTAGTAGAAAAGAACTGACTTGAAATTTGGTGGTTTTTTTCTTAGTGTTGTGTGTTGCTTTTGTGTGTAATAATATTTGAATGTAATTACAGCAGTGCCAATTTGCCAAAGATGTGGAACATATTTTTCTTTTGTGGGTGAGGAGGGATGGGGTGGGTGGGGATTGTGGGGATGGGGGTGGGGGGTGCATTGTGGGACAAATGGGGATGGACATTTTTTTCTTTTTCTTTTTTCTTTTTTGTTTGCTTTTTCATTTTTTTTCTTGTCAGTACTGAAATTTGTGATTTTATTCTAAGTTAAATGGTTGACTGCAACACCTTTCTTTTAGATTAGTAGAAGAAACATGCAATAAGATTGGCGTAGTTTCAATATCTGTGTGTCTTCATGAGAGTGGCTGTTACTTGTGGACAATTGATTTTATGTAACCTTTATGTGAGATAATTATTTGTAAATATTTGCCATAATTTTATTGGTTCCTAAAATAAAAGTAATTTTTTAAGTTCAAAGAACTTGCTTCCCCTTCATTTTTTAAATAACTTTCTTCCACCTTACACACCCTTTTTAAAAAAGTAAAATGACTTGATTTTAACGGATCAGCCATCTAATACTGGTCAAGTAGACCAAACATTTCCATCTTTTTAATCACTGAAACAGTACCCCAAATTGCTGCCATGAACATCTACAGAGTGTGGGGTTCAAAGCTACTCATAATTATGCTCAGAACCCCCACCCACTGAATCCTGTTTTGACCTAGACCATTCAGGATTTATCATTTGTTGTTGTTCAGTCATTTCAATCATATTCAACTCTTCATAACCCACTTGGGATTTTCTTGGCAAAGGTACTGGAGTGATTTGCCATTTCCTTTTCTGGCTCATTTTATAGGTGAGAAAACTGAGGCAAGCAGGATTAAGTGACTTGCCCAGGGTCACACAGCTAGTAAGTGTTTGAGCCCAGATTTGAACTTAAGAAGAAAAGTCTTCCCAATTTATCATGCAACCTTATATAATCATGAGAATACGAACAATTTACTTATTAGAAATAGAATTAGAAAAGTATTTTCATATCAAGTAAGCATCAGATGAAAAATAGTGTAAAATACATCAAAGTGTAATCACCATCTCAAATCACATTCTCTCACATGCCTGTCTCCTACTCCACAGGTAAGTAGGGGCCATGAGTTCTTTGTATCTGCTCACCATTGCTCCCTTAATGCACAATGCTGTGAGCAACATAACAGAGTATAAGATTCAACCATTAGATTAACACAAAGGGTATTTTATTTGGGTTGGCAGAATCTCTCATGGCCAGATGATTCTGCTCTCCCAGGTGCCTAAGCCACAATTCCACATGAAGGATAAGTTCCCTTGTGTTGCATGGCCACATAAGACCATAAGGTCTTGCACTTGTAAGAATGAAAGGAGGTTCACTGGCCTTCCATGGAAGTGCCCTCATTAACCCTCAGGTCGATCATCATCAGAAATGAGAACATATCATTAATCATTCTATCCCAGCAAGACGAAGCCATGCTCATAGAAAACTACTGCCCCGCTGCCCTGGACACCATTCGTCTTTCTCTCTACTTCCTACTCCGAGTCTATGCTGCCTCTTGATTATGTTTCTTCTCCATGAATTCCTAACAGTCCACTTGATGAGTCCCATGGTAGATCGACATTAAAGTATCCACTGATGGCAGCTGCTAGAAAATGCAACTTGGAAAAAAAAACTGGTGTACTATGCATTTGGTCATATTCTTTGTGAATTATAAGGGTAGCTAATATTTCTATAATTTTTAAAACATAAATATTATCTTATTTGACTCATACCCCAGTATGTGGCATGTGGTACAAGAATTATAATTTCCATTTTACATATAAGGAAAATGTCGGTAAGACAAAGTGATTTCCCATGATCCACAGGTGCTAACCAGTTGGAACAATTCTCAAACTGAGGCTGGGTGATTCAAAGTCTGGCACACTTTACCATTCCCTGGTTTCCTGCTAATAGATAGAAACATCTTTGGTGAAAGCACAGGTCCCTTTATATTAATTCATAAGGCATGAGTCAGAGAAGGTCTATCACCAAGTCAAAGAATACAGCCAATATTCCCAGTTGAAACTGAAATGTGTTTTCACCACTGTGACCTCTTCTTCAATGACTCTGTACTTAAGATTAGGATACCCTTCCTTAGTTTCCAATTGCTCACAGGATATGCAAAGTACCAAGACCTGGGTTTGAATCTTTATCTCTGTCCTTCAATAGCTATGTCAGGTAGGTCATTTCATTTTTCACCCAGTTTCTTAATCTATACAATGAGGCAGTTGAGCTAAATGATCTCTCAATAACTTTTGGCCTCAAATTCAAGACTGAACCCAGTGAATGAATGTATCTATTCCATTATGTGTTTATCATGACATATGTTTGGAATACACCAAACCAAAGACTTTTCTTGGCTTACGAAAGAAGAGTCTTGATATTGGGCTGTGTAAAGAAGGAAATCACATACAGAAGCGATAAGGTCACCTCCACTCTCTGCTTGGTGTTTTCTGGTCTGGAATGGGGTGATTCTGGAGTATTGCTTCAAGGCTCTTCCTGTCTCCAAACATGTCTTACACTTGCCAGCCTGGATGCTACTACCCTCCCTTTCCTCTTTGACAGTAATTCTTAATTTTTTAAGAGTTAGACAATAAGTATCTCCAAGAGATCACTGTTAAAAGGCAAGTCTACTATGCAGGGGGCTGCTAGATGGTGCAGTATATGTAGTGTATAAGTCCTAGAGTCAGGAAGACTCATCTTTCTGAGTTCAAATCTGTTCTCAGACACTTATTTACTGTATGACCTTGAGCAAATCACTTAACCCTCTTTGCCTCAGCTGCTGTATCTGTAAAATGACCTAAAGAAGGAAGTGGCAAACCACTTCAGTATTTCTGCCAAGAAAATCTCAAATAGGGATTTTGTCCAATGAAGAGTTGGACATGCCTGAAGATGACTGAATGACAATTATTATGCAGGGATGGCCCTTAGCCCTTTTCCATTGTTCTTTCTACTCCTGAAACACTGACTGGAAGAGTAGGTCAAGGAGGGAGGTTCTCAGGGGCAGCCATGACTGATGGTGAGTGAATATAAAGCAAACCAAAGAGGCAGGACACAGAGAATGTGAGAGTCTAAAGCCTGTTCCAGGAGAAGTTGGGGGTAGGGGAGGAGATATAATGACACCAGTGAATCTAGGGCTAGCTCTGCTCACAAATAAGACAGTGAACAATTTCCAGATACAGATATTTCAGATATAGTCCAGATATCTGGAGGAAACGTACCTTATTAACATCCCTTTCCAATTCCTAAGTGTACTGTGGAAGTGACCTTGGGTTCTCATGGGCTATGTCAGCAGAGCACACACTTGATGATAAGGCTTACAAAATGGGACTGCTGATGGACATTTTTTTCCTAATTAACATGTTTTTTTCAATTAACAAGCATACATTTTCACTCTCTTATTCCACCTTCTTCTCAGTTCTGAAAAAAGAAAAACGAAAGCCTCGTAACAAAGAAGCCAAATAAATTCCCACATCGACCATGTCCAAAAATATTATGTCTCATTCTGCATTTCAAACCATCTCTCTTTTAAGAAGTGACTGGCTTCATCAGTCCTCTGGAATCATGGCTGGTCATTATGTTGATCAGAGTTCATAAGTCTTTCAAAGTTTTTATGTTTTTTCAGTGTTATTGTATAAATTGTTCTCCTGGTTCTGTTCACTTCACTTCTGTTCATATCATACAAATCTTCCCCAGTTTCTCTGAAACTATCCCTTTCCATAATTTCTCAGAGAACAATAGAATCCATTCACATTCATCAAAGGACCAGTTCAGCTGAATTTGGAGATTCTCATCATCAGAAATTGGGCTACTAAACAATGATTTGGTCATAAAAATTCATGTTGGCTCATGTACCAAGACTTGGAGAGCTTGCCACCTACATTGGTGGAGAGAGAAACCACTTGGAGAAAAACTAGCTTTAGAGCATTGGAGGATTTCTTATTGAAGCAGAAGTTTTTGGTTTTTTTAATTCATTGTTTATCTTTGACATTCATTTTTAAAAATTTGAATTCCAATTTTTCTCCCTCTCACCTCTCCCCTATCCATTGAGAAGGCAAGCAATAGGATATCAATTTTACATGTGAAATCATGCAAAACATATTTCTATATTAACCATGGAACAAAAATAAATAAATAGCAAGAAGCATAAAGAAAGTGAAAAAAGCATGTAAAACAGAGTTTTGAAAGCACGAAAGCAGTAGTACCTCTGATTTCTTGCCCAAGGTCACAAAGCCAGAACGTGTCAGAGGTGGCCTCTGAACACAAATCTTCCTGGCTCTAAGGCTACATTCTGTCTCTTAGTAAAAGCAGAAACCCTTATAAAAATGAATCCATCAAGGTGCCAGCAAGGATTTTCATCCATCCCTGCTGCTAATTAATGGTAGAAATGGGATCTGAACCTAAGTATTCTAACTCTTGGTACAGTGTTCCTTTAATTCTGCTTGCTTTAACTCTGTTTCTCTTGTCAAATATTCTCTTGTCAAAGTATTAACAACTGCTGAAGAATTGATTGCAGGTTTTGAAGTACTGTGTATAAATTATCTGCCAAATAAGGGTGTTCTTTGATGGTCATTGGAGAGTGGATAGTAGTAGAAAGTAATTAAGAGGGCATTGGACTGAAAATCATGAGGACTGGTGTCCAGACCTAGCTCTGTTGCTAATAAGATATATATTCTGGGGTATTTCATCTCCCTAAGCCTTGGTTTTCTTTTCTGTAAAATGAAAAGGTTGGACTATATGATCTCTAAGGACTTTCCAGCTCTAATATCCTAGGACTTCAAAATACAAGTTTTTTTTTAAATTAATGTACATTGATATCTTTTTGGTTTTTTAGCGGCATAAGTTTTCCCATGTTATCTCTTTCCCTCCCCCAGGGGTGTGATGGTAAATATTTAACTATCAGCTCTTCGTGGGGTAGGGTGTACATGGGACATACGTTTAAGTTTAATCTGCATTATTAATATTTTTCCATCACTTTTAAAAGTCTAGACAATCTAGTCTTTATTTGTAGTATTGGTCAATTACTGAGGCATAAATATTCACACTGAAAATTTAACAATGAGCTCCAGCAAGACCCTGACACAAGCTAGTTCCAGCACACCCCAGCAGCCTCCCCACTTTCACAGAGCCATTCTATTATAACAAAGATTTTTAAAAAGAAAAAAAGAGGAAGAGGAGGAAGACAAGAAGAAGGAGGAGGAAAAGGAGGAAGAAGAGGAAGAGGAGGAAGAAGAATCTAGCAATGGATGTAATGTTTGGTGGACCTTCTTCCTTCAATAGGGATTATTGGAAGGTTAGGGGTGGAGGGGTGGAATCATCTTCTCAGATCTCTTCTTTGGTGCTGTACTTGTTCTTCGTAATTTTGTAAGATTCATTTTTTAATTGTTTTGTGGTTGTAGTTCTTTCCATTTACATTGCTGTCATTATCATGCATATTGTTTCCTGGCTCTACTTAATTCATTTGCTATCAGTTTATTTCTTTCTATGCTTCTATATTCAACATAAACATCGTTGTTTCTTCTTCTTCTTCTTCCTTCTTCTGTCATGTCTAACTCTTCATGACCCCATTTGGAGTTCTCTTGGCAGAGATGTTGAAGTGGTTTATCATTTCCTTCTCCAACTCATTTTACAGATGAGGAAACTGAGGCAAACAAAGTTAAGTGACTTGCCAGGATCACACAACTAGGAAGTGTCTGAGGCCAGATTTGAACTGAGGAAGATGAGTCTTCCTGATTCTAGGCACAGTGCTCTATCTACTGAGTCACCTAGCTGCCCCTAGATAACTTCTTACAGCAGAGTAATATTCCATCATATTCATGCTTTGTAATTTGTTTATTTCAATCTTGTTCTATTGGCAGTTACTCGGTTTCCAGTTCTTTGCTACCACAAAAAAAGTGCTGCTATAAATATTTTGGTGTTTCTTGGGGTGAGTTTTTATTAATGACCTTCTTTGGGTATATACCTAGTAGAGGAATCTATAGGTCAAAGTGTGTGGACATTTTAGTAATTTCATTTTATTTTTTTAATGTTAAGATAAATTTATTTCAGGACAGATTTTTTTTTTAATTTTATTATATTTTGCATCATTCATTTCCACAAGATTTTGAGTTACATATTTTCTCCCTGTCTTTCCCCCACCCACCACCCCAAAACAGCCATCCCAGTGTGTC